>CM035843.1:306738080-307338080 GCA_020510985.1 Pholidichthys leucotaenia
GCTGCCTCGTTATTTCAGCTCCACTACAGTTATGTGATTATTGTTTCATGGGATAATGATAAAATTGTGTATAAGGGGGTGATTCATGTATGGGAGTTTGCAAATGATAATTGTGGGGAGAAAACAAATTGTGTTCCCACAGTGGTGAAGAGAAAAGACAAAAAGGGTTCATGTTACAGTGTGAGGTTGCCAAATTCGCTTTTTTCCAGTTGAGGTTGCCATATCAGCTTGCTTTAAGTGTTTTCAAAACTGTCTTACTAACAAGTGTGTGTGTTGATTTGAAGCTGCAACTGTTTGTGTGTGTGTGAGCAGCTGCCCAAGAGTGACCTTGAAGAGACAAAGAGAGAGAGAGAGAGAGCTGTGTGTGTGTATGTGTGAAGTATTGTGGGCTCGTGTATCTGAACTTACTGCTGAACGGTTGACCTGAGTGAGTGAAGAAAGAAAAAAAAATATGGGTATTTTTTTGCATTTCTTTTGTTTTTTTGTGGGTTTTTGGTGGCCAATCTAATCTTGCACAATTGGTAAATATTCTCATATTTTTTGAGCCAACATTCTCATTTGCCAGAGTTTTTCTTTTTACCTTATTTTGTGGGTTAAATTGCCTGCTAGCAGGGGAAAGAAATTTTTTGGTCACGTACTGTTTGCCCCTCTCCCCTCAGGTAGAAGACTTCGGTCCATTCAGACTAAAACCTCCCGTCACATGAACAGCTTCTTCCCCTCTGCCATCAGACTGCTGAACACTAAGTGACTTATTGACTCTCGTGCACTATGTACAGCAGCTCAACCAGACTCATGTCAATCATCACTGTTTTCTTCCTGCATTACCGACTGCACTATATGGTTCTCCACATTATCTGCTGCTCGCTAATATATTTAAACTGCTGACTAGTATTACTCACTCTTATTCTACACTTTATTGCATGTATAGTTTATTTCTTTTATTTTATCATGTTTAATGTTGCAGCATTGCACCGAGACAAATTCCTAGTTTGTGTACTACATGAACAATGGCAATAAATCTGATTCTGATTCTGAAAGAAATTTTTTGGGGGGCTTTTTACTTTTATCTTTTAGGACGCCTGAGGGCAGGTAAACAGCATTGGGCAATTTATTCAATTTTTTTTGAAGTGTCAGTGTAATTTTTTATTAGCTCACAGTTGCATCATCTCTCTGACCAAGGGACAACAGGGAACTTTACAGGGAAGAAGGGCGACGTACTAACGGTCTGACGTGAGAACGAGGGCCGCACTATGGTCTCTCCCTCCCCCTTCTTCTCGCTCTTCTGCTGCTCAGCCATGGCCCTGCCCCAGGAGTCCAGCGAATGATGTGACCTCGCCTCTGCTCACCCCCACCCCTCCTGCCCACACCAGGCCACGTCGGACGCCAATGAGTTAAGTAAAAAGTGCACACATATCAATCACTGCGACCATCATCAATATGATGAATTAAACTGAAGTTTACGGAATAATGCTGTCACTAAATAATACCCAGTGATTAAAAGTTTTAAATACAGCTTATATGACATGATTCACACCACAAACCAGATGATAATGACAATGTTTATGCATATGATTTACCTGAGGCTGCTAATTATCAGACAGAGGTTTTAATGTTTCTTTGCCACGTTATTGTTCTTTTTGAAATAGAAAAGTCGCTCTTAATGAATGACTATGTGACTATTAAAGTTTTAATCCTTTTGCTGTTCATGACAAAACAGCACAGTTTTGAAGGATTGCTAGACTGAAAAAAAAAAAAAAAGAGTTCCAGTACTGGGCTCTCTGATTAGATTTGATTCTGTTGACATTAAAAAAGACCAATTGGTTGGTTTACTGTCTTGTGAATTTAAATAAATGAGAGACTGTGTGAAAGTTGACATTGTAATACACAGTGTATAGGTTAAGACACTTTATGAGTGTCACCACTCGCCGCTCACGGGCATCCACCTCAGCTGCACGCACGCCTGCATCTCGTTAGTGCGCAGCTACTTATTCCATCTCGCCCTGAGCTTCGGCCTGGAGCCGTCTGTCTCCCTGCGTACACAACCTTCAGCGGATGTCCTTTCCTCCAGGACTGCTGACCCTCTTCTCGACACGTAAGCAGTCAATTATTGTCTTACCTGCTTGTCAGCCTTCCCCTGTGCACAGGTGGATCTCCCGGCGGCGGACACTCTCTCCCTCGCCTCACCGCTCCTTTGCTACTCTGCCTCTCCTCGGACGCACAGCAGGACGCTGTCTCCCAGGCCTGGGATCTTGCCAACGCCAGCCACCACAGTTACTGCAAGTAAGCATATCACCTTGTCACTCCCTTGTGTGGTTTGCCCAGCTAACCCCTGTTCTCTTCTCACTCATAGGGTTGCTTGGCTGAACGGCGTGCTGCTCTGTCCTGACCTGCACCTTCCACCCACAATACATTCTTATTCCTCACACACGCATCCATACACGGCACACTGGTTAAGAAATAAAGCTTTCAAATCTTCCTGAGCCTGCATGCGTGTTTCCTGGGCCGAACAATATGTCAGTACGGCTCCAGCAAAGCGGCCCAGCAGACAGTGGACTCACACGCCGCTTTTCCACCCTTGAGGCTCGGGTGGATATGTTAGCACACCAACAACAGGTAATTCTTAATCAATTGACCATAATTACTAACCGGTTAGACCGCTTGGATCCCCAGCAGGCATTCTCCTCGGGTCCTCTCGGCGCCTCGGCTCCGGTCGCTTCCGCGGCTGGCCAGCCTAACTCGGGAGGGCAAACCCGTCTCACACCCATTCCAACCCCCTCTCGCTTCAACGGGAAACTTGGTGGAGCGAGGGGGTTTATTCTGCAGTGTGAGTCGGTGTTCCTGCGCGTTCCCGGGGATTTTCCCTCAGACCATAGCCGAATCGGGTACATGGCTAATCTCCTAGAGGGGCGAGCGTTAGCTTGGGCTTACGCCATAATGACGAAGCCCAGCTACGCGACCCTCTCTTATGACCGGTTCGTGCGGGACTTTTTAGAGGTCTTTGACCACTCACATCATGACAGCATCCTCGCTGATCGGCTCCTTAGTCTCCAACAGGGAAGCCGGTCGGCGGCGGAACACGCTGTCGACTTCCGGGTGGCAGCGGAGGAGGTGGGCTGGGGAGAGGCATCTCTCTGCAGTATCTTCCTCCGTAGCCTCAGTTCCGGTCTGAGGGATGAGCTGGCCAGTCGGGATCTCCCAGGGCGGCTTTCCGAGCTGATTTCGCTCACTATTAGCCTGGACAATAGGCTGCATGAGCGGGCCGCGGAGCGGAAGTCTGTCAGCTGCTCGCACGGAACTTCCGCCCGCTCTTTTCAGTCTCGCCCCCTGGCGTTACCGGCTCCGGAGTCCGCCGATGAGCCAGAGGCCATGGCGATCGGGCGCACTAGGCTCCTTCTTGCGGAGAGACAACGCTGGCGGGAACGGGGTCTCTCCATGTATTGCGGAGATGACCGGCATCCCGTGGAGCTGTGCCTGGTGAAGCCAAACGGGGAGGTCCGCGAGTCACTGTAGGGGGCCTCGCGGACTCTAACCGGGCAAATCTTCATGCATATTGCCCATATGTTTCTGCCACAACTCCACCGGGGACTGCACGCACGCACTGGTGGATTCTGGGGCAGAGCAGAGTTTCATCTCTAAAAGCCTGGCAACCCGTTTGGGCATACCCTGCCAACCGCTGTCAAGTCCCCTTAACTTGGTCACTCTCTCTCGCTCGCCCCTGGGAACAGTGACGCATCGCACCAAGCCAGTCCACATCATCATCTCTGGCAACCACCGGGAGGATTTGACACTATATGTCCTGCCCTCCTCGTCGGACCGAGTCATCTTGGGTTACCCTTGGCTGCGTCTGCATAACCCTGTCCTGGATTGGAGAACCGGCAGCGTCCTCTCTTGGAGCACCTTCTGCCTGGGCACCTGCCTCCAGTCTGCGGCTTGTGCGCCGTCTGCCCCTCCGCCGATGCCGGCCTCGGAGCCCCCAGACCTCACCCTGGTGCCGCAGGAGTTCCATGACTTGGGCGTAGCATTTAGTAAGTCCAGGGCTATGTCTCTTCCCCCGCACCTGCCATATGACTGCGCTATCAACCTCCGTCCAGGGGCCCCCCTGCCATCTGGCCACCTGTACAGTCTCTCAGCACCGGAACGCGAGGCGATGGACACGTATATCAAGGAGTCACTCAGCGCTGGGATTATTCGCCCTTCCTCGTCCCCGCTCGGCGCGGGTTTCTTCTTCGTGTCAAAGAAGAATGGGTCCCTGCGCCCCTGCATCGACTTTAGAGCGCTGAACGACATCACCATCAAGGATTGCTACACCCTGCCACTCATGGACACCGCCTTCCACTCCCTCCAGGGGGCGACCTGGTTCACGAAACTAGACCTCCGCAGCGCTTACCATCTCGTGTGGATCCGGGAGGGAGACGAATGGAAGACGGCCTTTAGGACACCCAGCGGACATTTCAAGTATCTTGTGATGCCGTTCGGGCTCACCAACGCACCTGCCTTCTTCCAGCATCTTATAAACGACGTTCTACGGGATTTCCTGGGAGTCTTTGTTTTTGTATATCTGGACGACATACTCATCTTCTCCAAATCACGGGAGGAGCACCAGATCCATGTGAGGCGGGTTCTGCAACAGTTGCTGGAGAATCGTCTGTACATCAAGGCGGAGAAGTGCGAGCTCTACGCCCGGACCACCTCCTTCCTGGGGTTCGTGATCTCACACAACCAGATTCTCCCCGACCCCGCTAAGGTTAAAGTGGTGGTCGAGTGGCCCACGCCCTACTCCAGGAAGCAGGTGCAGCAGTTTATTGGATTTGCTAACTTCTACCGGTGCTTCATCCCCAACTTCGGCGCCATTGTCACCCCCCTGACCCGCCTCACTTTGTCGAAGGTGCCCTTCCAGTGGTCCAAGGAGGCGGCCACCGCTTTCAAGACTCTCCAGGCGGAGTTCTCGTCCTCCCGGGTCCTGACCCAGGTCGACCCCGCGCTGCAGTGTCTAGTGGAGGTCGATGCATCCGACACGGGGGTGGGGGCGGTGCTCTCTCAGCGCTCGCCAGTGGATGGAGTCAAGCAGCCCTGTGCCTTCTTCTCCCGACGATTATCGGCGGCGGAGCGCAACTATGACGTCGGCGACAGGGAGCTCTTCGCTGTCAAGCTCGCACTGCAGGAGTGGCGACACTGGTTGGAGGGGGCAGCTCAACCTTTCGTGGTCTGGACAGACCGCAAGAACCTCGAGTACTGTATTTGAGGTCAGCGCGGCGCCTGAATGCTCGCCAGGCGCGCTGGTTTCTGTTTTTCGCTTGTTTTCACTTTACCATCACGTACTGTCCAGGCTCAAAGAATGGGCTGCCCGACGCCTTATCCAGGCAGTTCACCCCTGAGGATCCAGAGGAGTCTGAACACACCATCCTCCCCAGCTCGTGCGTCGTTGGGGCGGTTTCCTGGTCCATCAAGGACAAGATCCTAAGGGCGCAGGAGACGGAGCCGGATCCTGGCGGGGGGCCAGAGGGGAGACTCTTCGTTCCTTAGGCAGTCCGAGGAGAGGTGATTCACTGGGCCCATACCTCCAAGCTCGCCTGTCACCCTGGCATCACCCGTCTGGTGAGTTTGTTGCAACGATCGTTCTGGTGGCTGGGTCTCCAGAAGGACATCACCAATTATGTTCGGGCTTGTCCCCAGTGCGCTGCCGGCAAGTCGCAGAACTCTCCTCCTGCGGGTCTTCTCCAGGCCCTGCCGGTCCCGGGCAGGCCCTGGTCACACATCGCCCTCGACTTCATCACCGGTCTCCCAGTCTCTAACACCTACGACACGGTCCTGATGACTGTGGATCAGTTTTCTAAGGCCGCCCACTTTGTGCCTCTTCAGGGCCTCCCTTTGGCACGTGAAACGGCTGACCTTCTGGTCCAACATGTCGTCAGGCTGCACGGGATTTCGCTGGACGTGGTATCGGACAGGGGTCCTCAGTTTGTCTCCCAGGTTTGGAGGTGCTTCTGCAACGCTTTGGGGGCCTTTGGGGTCTCTCCTCTGGCCACCACCCCCAGTCTAATGGGCAATACAAGCGCACGAACCAGGAGTTGGAGGCCGCCCTGCGCATCGTGACCTCCTCCAATCCATCGTCCTGGAGCTCCTACCTGACCTGGGTGGAATATGCCCACAACTCCGCCCGTTCTTCTGCTACTGGGGTGTCGCCCTTCGAAGCGTCCTTGGGGTACGATCCCCCCTTGTTTCCCGAGCAGGAGGGTGAGCTGGCTGTCCCCTCTGTCCAGGCACACATGAGGCGCTGCCGGAGTGTGTGGACCAAGATGAGGAATGCACTTTTACGCACGACGGCGCGTAACAGTTCCACCGCCAATCGCCACAGGAGGCCAGCGCCTGACTACCAGGTGGGTCAACGGGTTTGGCTTTCATCCCAGGATATCAACCTCAAAGCTGAGAAGAGGAAGCTGGCGCCGTGGTTTCTGGGTCCCTTTGTGATCTCTAAAATTGTTAACCCAGTGGCTGTGCGTTTGCCCCCCCCCCCCCATGTGTGTCCCACCTTCCACATATCTAAGATCAGACCTGTTCTTTCCAATCCACTCTGCCCCCCTCCTAGGTCGCCTCCCACTCCTAGGATGATCGACGGTGACCCGGCGTGGGGTGTTACTTCCATCCTTGACTCTCGGTGCCGGGGTCGTGGGCTGCAATATCTGGTGGATTGGGAAGGTTATGGACCAGAGTGGAGATCCTGGGTGCGCTCTTCGTGGGTGTTGGATCAGGACCTCATCGCGGAGTTTCACCAGGCTCACCCAGGTAAGCCAGCGCCAGGAGGCACTGGTGGGGGGGGGGGTACTGTCACCACTCGCTGCTCACGGGCATCCACCTCAGCTGCGCACACACCTGCATCTTGTTAGTGCGCAGCTACTTATTCTATCTCGCCCTGAGCTTTGGCCTGGAGCCGTCTGTCTCCCTGCGTAATCAACCTTCAGCGGATGTCCTTTCCTCCAGGACTGCTGACCCTCTTCTCGACACGTAAGCTGTCAATTATTGTCTTACCTGCTTGTCAGCCTTCCCCTGTGCACAGGTGGATCTCCCGGCGGCGGACACTCTCTCCCTCGCCTCACCGCTCCTTTGCTACTCTGCCTCTCCTCGGACGCACAGCAGGACGCTGTCTCCCAGGCCTGGGATCTTGCCAACGCCAGCCACCACAGTTACTGCAAGTAAGCATATCACCTTGTCACTCCCTTGCGACATACTGTTCAGCCCAGGAAACACGCACGCAGGCTCAGACAGATTTGAAAGTTTTATTAATCAGCAGTGTTTGTGTATGGATGCGTGTATGTGAGATACGAGTGTGACGTGGGTGGAGGATGCAGTCAGGACAGAGCAGTACGCCGTACGGCCAGGCAACCCTATAAGAGAGGAGAGCAGGGATTAGCTGGACAACCACACGGGAGAGTGAGGATGTACTGTGCTTACTTGTAGCGGTGCGGTGGCTGGCGTTGGCAAAGTTCCAAGCCTGGGAGACAGCGTCCTGCTGTGCGTCCGGGATGATGCAGCGAGGTAGAGGAGCAGCGTGACGAGGAGGAGTGAGTCCGCCGCCAAGGAATCCCCCTGTGCACAGGGGAAGTCTGAACGGAAGAAGGTAAGGCAAAATAGACATCTTACGTGTCAGAAGAGTCATCAGCAGGCCTGAAGAAAAGGAAGTTGCTGAGTTGACTATGCAGGGAGACAGACGGCTCCAGGCTGCAGCTCAGGGCAGGATGGAATAAATAGCTGCGCCTTAACGAGGAGCAGGTGTGCGTGCAGCTGAGGTGGAGGCCCGTGAGCTGCGGGTGATGACACCTTGTGTGGTTTGCCCTGCTAACCCCTGTTCTCTTCTCGCTCATAGGGTTGTTTGGCTGAACGGCGTGCTGCTCTGTCCTGACCGGCACCTTCCACTCACAATACATTCTTATTCCTCACACACGCATCCATACACGGCACATTGGTTAAGAAATAAAGCTTTCAAATCTTCCTGAGCCTGCGTGCGTGTTTCCTGGGCCGAACAATATGTCAATGAGGACAGACAAATATACAAATCACTACTGGAATACTATAAAGTCATCACTTTTTCTGTTTTACTATTTATATGGGTGTGCTTGAGTAAAAAGGAACCATTTCATTTATTCTCTAAAATGCTGAAAATAACTCACCAAATTAGAAAATACAAAACATCATTTATGGTGTTCACTTAGAAGAAATGACAAATATCGAACAACACAAAGATGTTGCTTTTGACAAGTTTCTGGATCAAGTAATGCAAAGAAAAACAAGTTCATGTTACTCCTTAAATACTATAATGCTTAAAATTTTACCTAGAAAAGGAACTCGGAGTTCCAGTCTGAGTTTCCCACTTAAACAATATATATTGTGTAAATTTTTTTTACCTTTAACGAAATGGAATATGCTTAAGGGCTCGGTGCAAGGGATAACAGTCGTTGCACTACAATATTTTTCTGGGTTGACATAGTGCATGGGAAGCACCTTGTAGAATTTAAGCCCTCGAATTCCATCAATCAATACTTTAGCACTTATCCAGTCACAGGGACAGCAGTCTAAGCAGAGAAGACAGACTACTGCCTGGCTGTCATATCACCACGATCTCTCCCGCAGATAATTGGGAAGAGTTCAAAACATTTAAAATGAGGAGAGAAAAGATCTTTCCCATTCCAGCAAAAACATTAGAGAATAAGCTTGGGTCATTTTCTAGATGTACAGCAAAGAAAATACACCTGAGCAATTAGTTACACTAAAATTTTTCATCAACATTAGAATAAGCACTGAGACAACTAAAAAGGACAAAGGTGAATGACTATAAGAGTAACATAAAAAAGAAAAATTTGAACTCTTGTTTGTGTGATTACTGATGCAAGGGTGGGGGGGAAGCCCACAGCTTCCCCCGATTTTATTTTTTCAGGGTGGCACCAACACTGGACGCCTGTGGTGGAGGGGGACGGACAGAGGTGTGGGGCAGGCTGGCTGCGGAAAGGGGAACACAACGTTTGTCATCAATCTGAACATCAGGGCCATTGGCTGGGGGTGGCGGAGGAATAGGGGAGGAGGACCTTACGCATGACCACAAAATGTGACAAGCAGACCCAAAGCTAAGTAAAACAAATGACATTAACAATGACATAACGCATATCAATTTACCTGACTTTGACTTTAAAAATGCAGTGTTGACCTGAAGTGACATTGCAGGTCTGACACACTGCAATGACGCCTCTCACCCGATAATGGTATGACAGTATCACATTTCACAAATGTGACACGAATAAGGAATAATTGTGTTGTATGATTTTGGTGTGCTGAGGAACTGGACTGTATTCGTGGTGCTTGGCTTTTGGCCGAGCCGGGCCTGGCGACTGCAGACCAGATTGAAATTTAGGAGGAAAAATAATAAATAAAGCATTCCTTGTGCAGAAGGAAGTCCAAATTCAAATTAAAACAATATGTCCACTTTTCCATTAACAGAAGGAGTGGAACACGCACTTTCACAAACATGCACTTTCATAAATTCACAGTTGCCTGTGGTTAACAAGAAAAGCACATGTAGGCCTGATGGCAATTGCAGAATTGATTATAATAAATGCTAAATCACGTTAAATCTGCACAGGCAGGTGGGTTAATTGTTAATTAACTGAAATTTACAAATTAGGCCAAGCGAGGACACTCACAAAAAACACTCACAAAAAGAGGCATGATTGTTACACTGTCTAAGGAAAGTCCTCCAATGTGTCAGCAGTTTGAGAAATCACTTTTGGTTTGGTGTAAGTCTGTCAACAGAATTATGAGCCATAAAGCAGTTTGTGTTAAAATGTTAAATCCCATTAAACCCTAACCCTAGGGTGCCCAATCATGTGCCACAGAGGGCCAAGACCCTGCAATTTTTCTCTTCTACCCAGTCTCTTCAGCAGGTGTATTCACTGATCAGCAGTCAGTGGGAAGAAATTCATTTGAATCTGCTGATGAAGGCACTGGTTGGAGGTCAAGCCTGCAGGGTCTTGGCCTTCCATGGCATATGATTAGACACCCCTACCTTAACCCATTATTAGAAAATACAGATGCTAATATGGCCCAGAATTCCTCCATATACTGGTACTATCACTAAAGTGTGCAGTGTCTTCTGCACTGGCACATCCAACAACACAGTCTTCAGTAAATGAAATAATTGTTTTTGGTCACTTTTTCTTTAAAATGAGCCACTATTTTCAACATCACCGATAGATGGTTTGTACTGTTGACTATTTTCCCACTGGTGTCTTAGCAGACAAAATAGAAAATCATGATGCAAACACATAAGTAACTAAATTGTTTATTACAATCAGCAGCAAAATCCAGATTATTTAGTACGTGTAAAATTCAAACTCTAAACTGTAAAAAAAATAAAAAATAAAATTGGAATTGGTCACGCACGCCAGCCATGTTGCCTCGCTGAGAAGCAACTGGATGTGCCACTCACACTGGTCCCAATTCAGCAGATCTTCATCCTGCATCTCTGTAAATAGTGATGCAAGGTCTGGTTTGGGGTGGATCGGGATGGGCTCCTCCACCCCAAGAGGAGCCAATGATGGTCGAATAAGGCCGGCGTTTAGAGACTCTTTAATATTGCTCTCCATCGCCTCCCTCTCCTGCCCTGAAATACTGTAAAGCCAACTGGATGGCGGCCATGCCCCCGGGAGGAGATCTATAGCACAATCATAGGAGCGACAGGGAGGTAAAGAAAGCACTCTAGACTTACTAAGGACCTCCCTGAGATCATATCAATAAAAGCATTTCAAACAATAACTGTCCATCACAAGGTCCCACCATACCTTAAATAGCTGATGTTGTCTGTGGAGAAGAACAAGTTATTTCATTGTTCACAATCCATAGTTTAAACTTCAGAGAGAAAACATCAGTCCTCAGGGAAAATATTCCTATGTTATCCATCGGAGGGCAATGTTGGGCTTTTGAGTTTTAATGAGAAAAATCTTGCTGGTCAAGAGTCTGTGGAACATCAGGTGGTAAACCTGTCACTTTGGCATTCTTTTGGCAAATGGATTAGAGAGGAAATGACTCCAGTCCTGAGCAGAGAGTAACTTATCCACTTCATAAGATAAGATAAGCCTTTATTAGTCCACAATGGGGAAATTCCAGGATTGCAACAGCACAGGGATAGCAACACTCAGAGCAACAATTTAGAAGATAAGAAAATAAGAGCAGTGAGTATACTGTACATATATACACTTAAATATATAAATATATATACACACAGTGCGGAGCATTGTAGCAAGATGGAATAAACAGCATAACCGTCTATTTAGTTACCCTACATGGTATGAATATGTACCCATACATATTGTCACCCTCCATAGCGACTGATATTGTCCTAGTTGTATACTGGAGGGGACCATTTGTGTAAGTCTGTTGCATCTTTTGCATTCAATACTATTAGGTCATCACGTTTTTTTGCTATCTCTGCGAGCAGCCCTGCTTAGGTTATACAGTCTGACAGCCGTAAGTAGGAAGGACCTGTGAAACCTCTCGGTCGCGCACCTAGGATGATGTAGTCTACTGCTAAATGAGCTCCTCAGTGCGTTCAGTATGTCCTGCATGGGGTGGGACTCGGACTCCAGCAGAGATGACAGTTTAGCCACCATCCTTCTCTCTCCTATCTCCTCCACTGGGTCAAGGCGTTGCCCCAGGACAGAGCTAGCTTTCTTGATTAGTTTGTTTAGTCTCTTCCTATCGGCTGCTGTAATGCCGTTGCCCCAGCAGATCACTCCAAAAGTGATGGCTGATGCCACCACCGTGTCGTAGAATGTCTTCAAGAGCACCCCTTGTACACCAAAACACCTGAGCCTCCTCAGGAGGAACAGCCTGCGCTGTCCCTTCTTGTAGAGTGTGTTGGTATTGTGTGACTAGTCTAGTTTATTGTTCAGATGAACACCCAGGTACTTGTAGGATGTCACCATCTCAATGTCTGTTCCCTGGATGTTTACTGGTGCTGTGAGGGGTTGTCCTTGCCTGCAGCAATCCACCACCAGCTCCTTAGTTTTCCTCGCGTTGATCTGGAGGCAGTTCCAATGGCACCAGTCCATGAAGTCCTGGATAAGTCCTCTGTACTCAGCTTCATCTCCGTTGGAGATGAGGCCAACGATCGCAGAGTCGTCAGAGAACTTCTGTAGATGGCAGTGTGTTGTGTTGTGTGAGAAGTCCGCAGTATAAAGGGTGAACAGGAAGGGAGCCAAAACCGTTCCCTGGGGGGGCCCCGTGCTACCGATGATCGTGTCGGACAAACAATCCTGGATTCTCACAATCTGTGGCCGTTTAGTGAGGTAGTCCAGGATCCATGATGACAGGTGCTGGTCCAACCCTGTGCACAGCAGCTTGTCCTTCAGGATCATTGGTTGGATGGTGTTGAAAGCACTGGAGAAGTCAAAGAACATGATCCTCACCGTGTTACCGGGCTTCTCCAGGTGGGACAGGGAACGGTGAAGGAGGGAGATCACTGCATCCTCCATCCCAATGCCATGCTGGTAGGCTAACTGGAGTGGATCCATCGCTGGTCCCACCAGGGGGTGGAGGTGAGCAAGGAGCAGTCTCTCCAGGGTCTTCATCATGTGAGACGTCAGGGCCACTGGTCTGTAGCTGTTCAGGTCTTTGGGGTGGGAAGTCTTTGGTACAGGTATCACACAAGATATTTTCCACAACTGTGGTACCCTCCCCAGCTTCAGGCTCAGGTTGAAGATGTGCTCCACAATCCCACACAGCTGGTCTGCGCAGGACTTGAGGAGCTTTGCGCTGATGCCGTCCGGTCCCGAGGCCTTCCTCGCCTTGATCTTCCTCAGCTCCGTCCTCACCTGGGTCTTAGTGAGGGTCATGTTGGGGGGCTGTGTGCTGGGAGTGGGGGGGGGTGTTGGTGGAGTGGGGTGTGGGCAGCAGGACTCGATGTCTTTAGAGGCAGCAGTGGTTGTTGTGCAGTCGGGGGTAGGGCGGTTGGTCAAACCTATTAAAAAACAGGCTCAGATTGTTTGTCAACTCCCTGCCCCCCATGGCCTGGGAGGAGGTATTCTGGAGCCCAGAGATGGTTTTAAGGTTTCTCCAGACCCCGCTGATGTCGCTCTGTTGCAGCTTGTCCTCCATCTTCTTCCTGAAGCTGTCCTTGCCTTCTCTGATCTTCCTCCTCAGCTCCCTCTGTACGGACTTCAGCATCTCCCTGTTCCCCAACCTGAAGATCCTCTTCTTCTCTCTCAGAAGTGTTTTTATCTCAGGGTTGATCTAGGGTTTGTTGTTCAAGCTACACTGTATGATCTTGGTGGGTACGGTGTTGTCCACATGTAGGAAAAAGTCAATTTTGGACAACCTCTAGAAAACCCCAGAAAACAGTTTTGATTAGATGCTGATGGCTAATATAGACATTTCTAATAAATGTATCTAAAAGACTGTAATTTAGATGTTGATGGTAAAGATGAGCATTTATAGGAAATGTAACTAAAGGACTGTAATTTGAACTGTTTTAATTTAAACTGTCAGTAGAAGCAGTAGCGCTTTTGCGCCACAGGTGGCACTTGGTAGTGATGAGACACTGTTCAGTGTTAGAGCACGAGAGAAGAAGTGTGGAGAATGTTCTAGAGAGTGAAGGAAAATGGTGAAGAGTGATGTGGCCGTTATCGGGTGATGTCCCATGTAAGAGTGCCGTGCCTGGTGTTGTGGAAAGTCAATAAACCGCTGAAAAGTCCGCCACTTGGCCCTGTCCTTCTTCTTCGCCCTCCGGGGTGTAACAAAATTTAGTAGCAGAGGATGGTTCAGTCGTGCCTAAGACGGTGAGTGTGCAAATAAAAAAAAAAAAACGAGCAGAAACGATGGAATTGGAGCAGCTACAAGATAAGCTAAGCGAAGCCTTGGTGCCATTACAGGCCGAACAGCTAAACGAGGTCTGTTTGTTTGCAAAGATAAACACAGCCAAGCCATCTAAAAAGTACACGCTGATACGACTGTTAAATGAGGAGGTGGAAAAGACCATTGAAAGCGAAGAGGAGGATGTAGCCTGCGCGTTTTTGCTAAAGCTAATTGCATGTGCTACTGAAGCTAAGCTAGGCGAATCGTCGATGCAGGTGGCGGCAGCGGCCGGCACGAGCCGGGAGGCAGAGGCACTCACAAGTTTACAAAGCCAATATGCCGCTCTGCATGAAAGTTTCCTTGACTCAGCTGAAAGGGTTGAAGAGGAAATAGCGAGGCTGACCGATAACGAGGCCACTCAGCCACAGAGTCGCCATTTTGTGACACAGCCCGCGGTCCCCGCAGCGCCCCTACTGCCAGAAGTGACCATTAAATGAGAGTTTAGGATAAATGGGCAGATAGGAGAGAGGGGCCAAAGAGACAAGTTGTCTTATTCCAATCTCATTCACCAGATTGATATGGGCCTAAAGAAAAAGTACAGTGAGGCTGAGATAATTGAGGCTGTTGTCAGAGCAGTGAGTCCCAGATTGAGTTTGTGCGCTATGCTGGAGATCAAGTCAGATCTCACCCTGCCGCAGCTGCGCATCATCCTGCGAGGACATTATAAAGAGGATAGTTCCACTGACTTGTACAATCGCCTGATAAACATCACACAAGACAGTAACGAGTCACCTCAGAACTTCCTGTTTCGCGCCATTGAGCTAGCATTTAGCAGCATCCAGAGAGCCTGGCACGGAAAAGCAGTATAGTTCTGACCTTATTCAGAGGAAGTTTCTGAGGGCGGTGGAAACAGGACTTATTAGTGCTGACGTGAAGTACCAACTGAAGCGCTATCTGGAGGATCCTGCCGTCACCGATGAGCTTCTGATTTCTAAGACGAATGCAGCAGCCAGTCTTGAATGGGAACGACACCAAAAATTCAAGCGGCACACGAAAGAACCCAAAGTTCAAGAATGGCGAGTGGAAAATCTGACGGGTCAGTATGCAACAGTGGAGGGAGTGGATGGCCAAGAGCGCCCTCCACCATCGACAAAAGGTAAAATCCTTAAATCCCAAAGCACAGTGACCCGCATGGAATCTGAGCTCCTGAACATAGTCACGCAGCTGAAGAGTGACATGGAGGAGATCAAGAAGGCCATACGTGAGTCTCCCAGAGCACCTCACGCTCAAAGAGCCAGGAGGACACGTGGCTGCAAGAGCTGTCAGTCCACCAGCAATGGCGATCAGTGCGACCACTGCTTCAGATGTGGATTCAGCGGCCACATGTCAAGGGAATGTCGGATAGGAAGGAGACCTGGAAAAAGGACAGGGCAAGTAGACACGGCGGCCAATACTGTCACAACCACATCAGAACAAGCTAACACACAAGAACTGTATGAGCTAGTTACTGACAGTATTCGGAGGTTGGAAGCAAGGCTGGTAGCTAAGGCAGAGGCACCTCCTGAAGAAACAGTCCGTGTTAATCTACTGTCCCCTAATCGCCAATTACAGTTACTCAATTTGGTTGGAAAAAAATATGTCATAACCTGCTTCCTCGATGATAAGGAAACAGAAGCATTGTGGGACACAGGGTCACAGGTCTGCTTAATGAATGATGCCTGGAGACAGGAGCACCTGCCACACACCACCGTCAGAGACTTAGCTGAGTTGGTGGGTCCAAGTATTCTGAATGGGAGGGCAGTGAACCAGACATCGATTCCATTCTCAGGGTGGGTCGAAGTCACCTTCAAGCTGCCGACAGCTAGTCGCCCACCGGTGGAACTCTTAGTTCCCGTGCTAGTGGTGAAGGAGGATGGAGTGGCAGAGCCGTCTATCATTGGGTTCAACGTGATTGACAATGTCCTGAAGATGGGCATTAACCCCCCTTGTGCCATCAGTGAAGCTGTTAGTGCAGCCTTCTCATTTGATTGTAAAAAAAACAGAGGTATTTTTGAAGGTGATGCAAAGTGAGGAGGATAGGCTGGGGGAAGGAATGGTAAAAGTTGGCGGTGAGTTGGTCACTATCCCTGCTGGCCAAACCAAAGCAGTCAAAGGTTTTGTCAGGGCAGGCTCACTTCCAGACACACAAGATGTCTTGTTTGAGCCGAGTCAGTACACCCAGTTACCGGAGGATTTGCAGATGCAAAGTGGGTTGGTGCAGTTATGGAAAGGGAGGCGATCTATGTTCAAAATACCTATAACAAACAGTACGTTCTGTGATATCCAGCTGCCCGCTAAGACCATTTTGAGACAAACACAGAGAGTTAAAACTGCTTACCCGGCAGACATTAGACCCCCTGCTGTAAACCAAGCGACAGCAGACCCGACGACGAGTGAAACCGGAAGGAAGAAAGAGACCGAAATGAATTGTGCCGTCAAAGAGACTATGGACATGAGGGACCCCCCAGTTCCCCTTGATCATCTCTCTCCCACACAACAAGAGCAAGTAAAGCAGCTACTACGGGAGGAACGGCAATCGTTTTCCCGTGATGAGGATGATGTAGGGACAATTCCCTCTTTACAGTTGAAAATCAGACTTAAGGATCCCAATCCTGTCAAAAAGACTTATATCTCTGTTCCCAGACCACTTCATCAAGAAGTAAAGGAGTATTTAGAAAACCCGCTTAACAGGGGCTGGATCACCAAATCTAAGTCATCGTACTCCAGTCCAATCATCTGTGTGCGAAAGAAAGATGGAGGTCTGCGTTTGTGCTGCGACTTTAGAGAGCTGAACAAGAAGTCTATCCCTGACAGACACCCAATTCCCCGCATACAAGATATGCTAAACAGTCTAAATGGGAGTGCGTGGTTTTCAGTCCTCGACCAAGGGAAGGCGTATCACCAGGGTTTCCTGGAAGAGTTGAGTAGGCCCCTCACTGCATTTATCACTCCCTGGGGTTTGTTCGAGTGGGTAAGAATTCCATTTGGTTTGTCCTCAGCACCAGCAGCATTCCAAAGATCTGTGGAGGAGTGTTTGTGGGAGTTGAGGGATGATATTTGTCTGCCTTACCTCGATGATAACCTTGTTCATTCACAGACTTTTGAAGACCACTTGCGAGACCTGAGAAGCGTCCTGCACCGCTATCAAAGCCATGGGGTGAAGTTGACTCCCCGGAAATGTGAGTTATTCAAGCAGCAGGTACGTTTCCTTGGTAAAATGGTAACAAAACAGGGCTACATTATGGACCCTGCGGACATTGCCCCGGTGCAGACACTCACACAGCTGCAACCTTCCACTGTTGGAGAGCTAAGGAAATTGCTAGGTTTTATTTCATACTACCACAGCTATATTCCAAACTTCTCCCGTACAGCAAACCCTCTTTACGACCTTCTTGCTAACGACCACACAGATAAAGCAAAGAAAAACTCGAAAAAACATGTCAAAAAGAAAGATAGTGGCCAGTTGCCCTCATCCCATGCAATCAGGTGGTGCCCTGAGCATCATGCAGTACTCTGTCAGCTTGTTGACTTTCTCTCCCAGCCCCCAGTGTTAGGTTACCCGAACTTTGAGGAACCCTTCATTTTGCACTGTGACGCTTCACAGGAGGGGCTTGGGGCGGTGTTATATCAGCGACAACAAGGCAAACTGGTGGTGATAGCGTATGGCTCTAGGACACTGTCAAATCCAGAGAAGAACTACCACCTTCATTCAGGGAAGCTGGAGTTTCTTGCCATGAAGTGGGCCATCTGTGAGAGGTTTCGGGATTATCTGTACTATTCCCCACCATTCACTGTCTATACGGACAATAATCCCCTAACGTATGTGCTCACCACCGCAAAGTTAAATGCAACCACACAGAGGTGGGTAGCAGAACTAGCTGATTTCCAGTTTGTGATTAAGTACCGCCCTGGGAAAGCAAACAGAGATGCAGACGGCCTTTCACGTATGCCCCTAGGTATGGAGCAGTACATGAACAAATGCACACAAAATGTTGATCCTGATGTAATGCACTGTGTGGCGCAGGCAGTCAAGGTAAAGTCACAAGAAAATGAACCATGGCTCTGCCCAGTCACCATTTCTACTTTCATTAGTGAAGCAGATCGAGAAGCCAGCTCTGTAGCTGAAATATCAAAGACTGCTCTAAAAAGAGCTCAAGAAGAAGACTCCGTGATTGGAGAGGTGTTGCGTTATGTGTTGTCAAAACAATGGCCAAGAAGTGGAAAGCAGCTGAACAGTAAAATTGCAGCTCTAGTCAGGCAAAAACACAAGCTGTACCTGGAAGATGATGGACTGCTTTACAGGAGAACGGCATCGCATGACCAGCTACTTCTACCCCAAAAGTTTCACAAGCTCGTGTTTAAAGAGCTCCACGAAAACATGGGCCATTTAGGGGTGGAGAGAGTGATGAACTTGATAAGGGAGCGCTTTTATTGGGCTCATATGCAAAGAGATGTTGAGCACTACATCACTAAAGTTTGCAGTTGTTTGAAGAATAAACGTCCCAACAAGATAACACGGGCACCACTGACTAATATTGTCACCACGTATTCATTCGAACTCGTGTCTGTTGATTTCTTGCACTTGGAGAGGTGCAAAGGAGGATATGAGTATATCCTGGTTATAATGGACCACTTCACTTTCTTTGCTCAGGCTTATCCTTGTCGCAACAAAGCTGCCCACACCATTGCTGAGAAGATATTTGGGGATTTTGCCCTCAAATTTGGCTTCCCCACACGTCTCCATCATGATCAGGGTAGAGAGTTCCAAAATGAACTCTTTGCAAAACTCCAGGAGTACAGTGGTGTGCAGGGGTCCTGGACAACGCCCTACCATCCCCAAGGGAATGGGCAGGTGGAACGATTCAATCGCACCCTGTTGGCAATGCTCAGAAATTTGCCCGAAGCAGCCAAGGAAGACTGGAAGTCCTCTCTGGCAAAAGTGGTTCATGCCTATAATTGCACGCGCAGTGAGGCTACGGGGTACGCGCCATATTTTCTGCTATTTGGCCGTAGTCCAAAGTTGCCTATTGATCTAATGTTTGGCCTCACAACAAGAGAGCAGAGTGCTTCTCAGCAGGACTATGCTGAAAAGTGGAGAGCTACAATGGCTGAAGCTTACAAACTTGCCTCTAGAACAGCAAACAAAGAAGGGATGAGAAGTAAAGCCCTTTATGATAAAAAGGTTCACGGTGCTGAGTTGCCCCCTGGATCCAGAGTACTGGTCCGAAACTTGACCGAAAAAGGTGGACCAGGAAAATTACGATCATTCTGGGAAGACAAGATGTATGTCGTGACCCAAAAGAAGTACCCAGACAGTCCAGTGTATGAGATCAGACCTGAAAACGGCAAGGGGCGCACTCGGGTCATGCACAGAAACCTTTTACTACCCTGTGACTTTCTTTCCATGGAAACAGTGGAGCCTGCCTCTAATAAAACAAGAGAAAGAGAGTCTAAAAGGCAAAGGAATGTGGACAGACCAAACAGCACAGTCGATGAAGATGAAGAGGGCTGGCGTGCCATAATCGGATTACGAGCTGGAAAGGATCAAAATCACCGTCCACTGAGAGCCGATGCACCAGAGTTCTACCTGCACAGTGACACTACTCCAGAGAATGAGGACCAGGACACAGATGACGTCACACAGGTGCAGCTGGCACCAGAGGTCAACAGTCCGGTGGTCCCAGATCCAGCTGAGGCAGACCAGGACCAGGGTGATGTGGTGTCGGAGTCCAGTTCCAGTGACCAGGAGGGACCTGTCGAGATCCCTGCTAAAACGTATCCTTCAAGAATGAGAAAACAGAAGTTGATATTTACTTATGATAAGTTAGGCCAACCTTGCACTTCATCTGTTTAAAACAAATATAAAATGTGCAGAAGCTAGAGATAACCATTATTCAGACATGAATGTTTTGTAAAGTAAATGAGTAGTGACTAAACTCATCACCAAGTTACTTTTATGGTTGATTTAAAAAAAAAAAAAATTCAGTGTGTTACTAAGGTACAGGCATCACATAAAGGTTTACAGTATTTGGTAGGCTATGACTAGATTGAGTACCCTTACTCTCAGGAAAGATGCAGATACCCACCATGATGGAAGGAGTGGTTGATGGTCATCGTGCACAAAGACCTCTTCTGCGAAAGTATTGCATGGAACAGGAGATACATGCTGTACTATGGACTATTACCAGTTCGCATCTTTATGGACTTTAAAGAACTCTGACGCCTGTTTAGTAATATCCTACTTACATGAGATACATGGTTACCAAATGTGGACTGTGAAAGAGAAGAAAAAAAGAGTTTTGGGAAAGTTGTTTGTAATGTCGGGTCGACATTAAATTTTCGAGGGGTGAGTGTAGGAAAAAGTCAATTTTGGACAACCTCTAGAAAACCCCAGAAAACAGTTTTGATTAGATGCTGATGGCTAATATAGACATTTCTATTAAATGTATCTAAAAGACTGTAATTTAGATGTTGATGGTAAAGATGAGCATTTATAGGAAATGTAACTAAAGAACTGTTTTAATTGTTTAAAGAACTGTTTGAACTGTTTTAATTTAAACTGTTTGTCAGTAGAAGCAGTAGCGCTTTTGTGCCACAGGTGGCGCTCGGTAGTGATGAGACACTGTTCAGTGTTAGAGCGCGAGAGAAGAAGTGTGGAGAATGTTCTAGAGAGTGAAGGAAAATGGTGAAGAGTGATGTGGCCGTTATCGGGTGATGTCCCGTGTAAGAGTGCCGTGCCTGGTGTTGTGGAAAGTCAATAAACCGCTGAAAAGTCCGCCACTTGGCCCTCTCCTTCTTCTTTGCCCTCTGGGGTGTAACACACACAGAAGTTGATGTAGTCCGTGATGGTGTGAGTGAAGCCATCGATGTCCTCACCATGTGGATCGCAGAGCTGCTCCCAGGCAGTGGTTTCAAAACAGTCCTTTAGAGCGTCCATTGCCTCCTCAGACCATAACTTCACTGTGCGCATAACCGGAGGTTGTCTGTGTACTAGGGGTTTGTACACTGGCAGGAGATGAACCAAGTTGTGATCCAATCTCCCGAGTCGGGGGAGTTGTGATGAGGTGTATGCCTCCTTAGTGTTTGCATAGAATAATTCCAGTGTTTTATTGTCTCTAGTGTGGCATGCGACATACTGGGTGAACGTGGGCAGAATGGAGGACAGTGAGATATTGTTAAAATCACCAGAGATGAGGAGGAGAGCATCTGGGTGTTGTGTCAGCAGCCTGCCAGTTACTGAGTGGATGGCGTCACGTGCTGCCCCAGCATTCGCCGTAGGATTTGCATAAATAACAATGCAGATCACATGTGAGTATTCCCTCAGGAGATAAACAAGCCGCATGCTAACAGCTAGCAACTCAATGTCTTTGTTGCAGTGTTGTTCCTTAACTGTGATATGTCCCAGTCTGCACCAGCTGTTATTGACATACATTATCACTCCTCCACCCCTTGCCTTCCCATTGTCTGGTGTCCGGTCTGCCCGTATTGCGTGGAAACCCTCCAGTTTGATGTTAGCATCTGTTGCTAGTTCTGTTAGCCACGTCTCAGTAAACAACATTATGCTAATCTCTCTGAAGACGCTCTCGTAGCGGGAGATAGCTGCTAGCTCGTCAGTCTTATTGAGTAGCGATCGTACATTCCCCATAATAACGGATGGAAGGACAGGTCTGTACCTTATATTTCTTGCCCGCCGTCTTGCTCCAGCATGGCATCCATGTCGTTTCTGTCTTATTTCACCCGGTATGTCGAAGTCTTGCGCTAGCATCTTGGTCCGGTTAAGTGCTAACAGCTGATCTCTGCTGTAACGTATCCTGCTAAAAACAGTGGCTTAGTCTGCCGGCTCAGGAGACATTTGGGCGATCCGTGTCTGTCCGTGATGGATAAGGTGTCGCCGGATCAGAAAGATTAGCAAGAGAAGCCAGATAGTAAATAGAAATAGGAAGAAATTGATCCGCTGTTGCAAAAAGGCAGCCTACTCGTGTGGCGCCGGAAGTAACATATGGCCGATGGCCTAAGGCTTCACAGCTCCGATCTTGGGTGAAAAGGAAGAGTTTATGACCAAACTTTTGGGTAAAACAATTTCTTCTCAGCAAGGAGTAATTTTATAAATTTGGATCCAGCGTATGATGCTACAATTTGATTATCAGTTGAGACAGAGAGGAAATGGGATGTAGAGCAGATGAGAAACTTGCAGCCATTATTGCTCTGACCAGGGATTTCCTGCACACCATCATTAAGCTCACATGGTACACACCCTATAGAATTTTGTTCAATACTGATAAATTTAACCTCAAATATGGAGCTCTTTGTACTGCAGCAAAACATCTGATGGGAGTGTGTGTGTGTGTGTGTGTGTGTGTGTGTGTGTGTGTGTGTGTGGTGTGAAAATATGAGAAACAGACTCATACCTGCAAAAAATTCAAAGACAAGTTTTTTGTTTTTTTTTAATAATGCAACCACCAACTGAATCCTTATACAGTATTTCAAATGTCACACAAAAAACAATGTTTAAACATTCTCCTTTAGTGAAGATTCAGTGAGCTGCACTGTACATTTTTAATGACCACAATCTTCCTTTTTGGTTAGGATATTGAGAGCTGTCTATGCATAATGCAAAATCGCATGATGAAAAAGGAGTTATTTGAATCTATCCCTTAAGAAGTTGACAGTGGTAATGATGAGTGTCCTGACTCTTGAATCTCACAATGCCTGCTTTTGAATGAAGAATAGTGAGACTGTGGGGTGGGGATGAAAGAGACAGAGAAGTGAAAAAGAAAAAGCAAGTCAAGAAATGATCAAAACAAAAATCTCAAAACAGTTTCAAGTAACAATATTGGATGTTCATTGAAATCTGGAGTATTAATAAGCTTGTACTACATGAAATATGAAACGGGATGAGAAGTACACATGGAAAAGTGACAGGAGTTTTCATGCACTGGATGTTGTACTCTGGCTATCCAACCCCCTCCCTTACATAAGACCAATGCTTGGCTGCGGGCATAGAAAACAAGGCCTGTCCCCATGCATTGAGTCTTCCTCTTCACTGATTCTTAACCATGCAGTACACAACAGGAGCAGACAGTGAGCAATACTGAATTATTCATGCACAGAGAATATTGCAGCTGCAGAGGGAATGTTGTCTTTAACCCTTTCTTCCCTGCTCCTCTTTTTAGGCTTTTGCTACATGCGTGTGCAGCCCCCATATCAGGGAACAGGAGGCTAACTTAGAAAAAAAAAGTCAAAAGATTTTTTAAGATAATGTTAGATACTATGTAAATACTCAGCAGTGTTTTGTAATATTGTTTGCTGGGCACATATAGACATTGAGATTTTTTAAAAAGCAAGAGCACTCTGAGGCAAGTGCAATATTCCCTACCTCCGTTTTCTTTGAAGATCCCAATACTTACTGACGGACAGCAGTTTTCAACTTTTCAATATAATTACTGCGGCAGAACCAAATTATGATAAGCTCATCATCAACTAATATACAGTGGATATAAAAAAATCTACACACCCCTTAGTCACTCGGATGAAAAATCTATCTTTCAGTTCCGTTCCAGTAAAACCGGTCTAAATGATCTTCACACAGTAATGTTGTAAAAAATATATTGAAGAACAATTCACATAGTTCAACTCGAAAAATATGCACATAAACAAAATCTAACTCGAGAAAAAATTTAACATTTACAATTTTTTCAACGCGAAGATGATCGCCACGTGATCCGTCTGGACCAATCACTGATCAGCTTTCCTCTCCAAGCAACGAGTAAACATGGCGTCCCCTGCTGCGGAAACCGGCAAGGCAGATAGTGACGGGCAAATAAAATGCTTTTTCCACCTCGATTCCGTGAAAAATGAGAAAGCTGCTCCCATGACAGCAGTGAGGTGGTTTAAGGTTGTTGAATGTTGTAACTGTGAATGTCTGCAGGGCTCTTATTGGACTGCATGTGTTCTCCGGTTGTGACAGCACCAGTGCATTTTATGGGAAGGGGAAAAAGAAGCCACTTGACATTGCACTTCAGAATATTCACTACTTGAAAGCATTTGAGGAACTTGGAGCTGACTATATTCCAAATTCAGAACTGATCTCCATCCTTACGGAATTTGTCTGCAACTTGTACGGGCATAAATGTAAAGATGTCAATGAAGCCAGGTACCTCTCCTTCTGTGCAACATCTTCAGAAAAGTGCCTACCTCCTTGTAAAGATGCCTTGATCCAGCACATTAGACGTTGTGCTTACCAAGCGGCTACTGGTAGAAGTGCACAAACTGTACCAACAAAGATGATGACGACGACAATGATGACAATAGTAGTGATGATATTGACATAGGGTTTGATTTGGATACAGATTTACCTGCATAATTTGCCCACCATCTTCCCAACCAAAAATCCTTGATTCATTTAATGTGTGCAGATGATATGAACATGTACAGGTTCTTTTTTTTAAATGGCTTACAGTAAATAACAAACTGTAGAAGATGTGCTCGAATGATGAGGCTGAGTTTAGTTCTTAAGTCAGCTTTATTGACAGAACACATCGTCTAGCATTCTCAAAGCAGGAAAGAGAAAGAATCATATCTCATCACCCTTTTATCTCTTTCCAGCATCAGAATTCAAGTCACATGGTGTTTTCAGTAAACATACAGTCACAAAGCATCCCTTTGAACCTTCACCATTGTCTCTCATTTCTTGATGAACCGGAAATCCCTCCGGGGCATCTGCTGTGGGACAAAAAGACCAATCTCACACCTCCTCATTATCTTCTGCAGGTTCGAGTCCTTTGTCCTTCCAGACGTGACATCCCCAATACGCATGCAGTCATGTCTCTGTGGAAATGTGAGCCCACAATGTGTGTCGCCCACACTACCCCCCCCCCAAACGTCTAGTAAGGGCAAAACCTGCATGGCATAAAAAAAAAAAGAAAAACACAAAGCACTCCATATATCGCTAATCAATCCACCAACTGCCTGGGTTTTAACCTTCTGCCGAATCTGCTGCAACCTGGCTTTGCTGCCCCTGCAACATCTCTCTGCATCTGTGGATTAAAGCTGTTAGCACCTTTCTGTGAAGAATCTGGAGAATGTCCTCTCGGCGGCCTGCCACGGCGGGGGGGCCTCGCGAGCTGCACTTCCTCATCAGCCAAAACAAAAGCGGGTTTGAGCCTGTTTATGCAAATCAACTCCCTTCTGCCCCCTAAATCTAGCAGAAAATGCTTCTGCCCGGTCTCCAGCACTCTGAACGGTCCGTCATAAAACGGCCGCAAATTTGGACGCTGAGCATCATGTCTAACAAAAACAAACTCTGCATTTTTTAAAGCCTTTGGCACAAAAACGTGTGGGAAACTGTGATGGACCGGGCCAGGGAGCGTGTTTGCTCCCGAGTCGCTCTGCCACGGCTGAGCAGGGGGCCATTTGGTGCGGGATTATCGGGGAGAAATTCCCCTGGTAAACGGAGAGGTTGTGCAAAAACTAATTCAGCCGGGGAAGCATGCAAATCTTCCTTAGGTGCAGAACGCAACCCCAATAAAACCCATGGAAGTTTGTCCACCCAATTTGTATCCGTCAGCGACGCTCTGAGGGCTGCTGTCAATGACCTGTGAAAGCGTTTGCATAAACCATTAGCCTGGGGGTTATACGCGGTAGTGCGATGAATCTTCACCCCCAAGCTGCGGGCCATCGATGACCATAGTTCGGAAATAAATTGGGGACCCCTGGTACACCGAAACGCGCAACCCACGCTGCTAAAAATGCCCGCGCAACTTCTTCCGCTGTGGTTGATGTCAGAGGAATCGCTTCTGGCCAACACGTGGTGCGATCCACCATCGTCAAAAGATGTGTGTGCCCGTGTGATAATGGGAGCGGGCCCACCAAGTCAACATGCACGTGATCAAAACGCTTAGCTGGGATGTGAAAAGGTTGGAATGGGGCCTTAGTGTGTCTGTGTATTTTGGCTCGCTGAAACGCTACGCAGGCTGCCGCCCATTCCTTGACCTGTTTGCGCAACCCGGGCCAAACAAATTTCTCCCCCACCAACTTAATCGATGCGCGCGAGAGAATGGACCGAGTCAAAAACGCGGCGATGCCACGCGGCTGGCACCACGGGGCGGGGCCGTCCGGTGGGGACATCGCAGATTAGTGGGGGCATACCACTTTGTTGCTCCCTGTGCTCCAGCCTTAACCCTGTTGGTCCAGACTGGAGCGCGCGCACGTCCACGTCGTTAACCTGCTCTGCAGCCATGGCTGCATAATCTAACCCTACACAGACCGGGGCTGCGCGCGCTCCCGCGTCGCTGCCCGGGCCCGCGGCCACGGCTACAGAGTCTGCTCCCATGGGGCTTGGTGGTGCTACCGCGCACGAGAGACAGTCTGCCACAACATTGTGTTTACCCGCGACATGCTGAATATCAGTAGTGAACTCCGATATTGCGGCTAGTTGCCTTTGTTGTCGGCCTGACCAGGGTTCTGAAATTTTGGCCATCGCAAACGTTAGCGGTTTATGATCCACAAACGCGGTGAAACGTCGCGCCTCTAACCAGAACTGAAAATGACGGATGGCCAAGTGTAGGGCCAAAAGCTCCCTGTCAAACGCACTGTATTTACGCTCACTATTGCACAAAGTCCTGCTGAAAAACGCGAGGGGTTGCCAGGTACCTGCCACAAACTGTTCAACTACCGCCCCCACTGCTACATCGGAAGCGTCAGTGGTGAGCGCCATGCGGGCCGTTGGAACTGGGTGCGCTAACAAAACTGCGTTTGCCAGGGCTGATTTGACCTGGGCAAAAGCGCGCTCCCGCTCCGGAGACCATTCAACTTTATTTGCGGGCTTTTGTTTTTTTAACGCAGTGTACAATGGCTGCATGAGCCGTGCTGCGCTTGGGAGGAACCTGTTGTAAAAATTAACCATCCCTAGAAACTCCTGAAGCGCCTTGACCGTTTGAGGTTGCGGAAAATCCGTTATGGCACACACTTTATCTGGAAGAGGAACCGCTCCTTCTGCCGAAACGCGATGCCCCAAAAAATCAATCTGCGCCACCCCAAACTGGCACTTCGCTGGGTTAACTGTTAACCCGTGCTCTGCCAGCCTCCGAAAAACTGCTGTGAGGTGTTTTTCATGCTCGCCCTCGGACGCGCTGGCTACCAAAATATCGTCCAAATAAACAAACACGAAAGGGAGGTCGCGTAAAACTGCATCCATCATGCGTTGGAAAGTCTGCGCGGCCCCCTTGAGGCCAAAAGGCATGCGCAAAAACTCAAAAAGGCCGAAAGGAGTTATGACCGCTGTTTTGGGTACATCTTGCACGCGCACTGGAACCTGGTGGTAACCGCGCACCAAATCTATTTTAGAAAAAATGAGCGCCCCCGCCAAATGAACAGAAAAATCCTGAATGTGCGGAATTGGGTAGCGGTCATGAGCTGAAACGTTGTTCAACCTGCGGAAATCGCCGCAAGGTCGCCACGAGCCGTCAGCCTTTGGGACCATGTGTAACGGCAAAGCCCAAGAGCTCTTGGAGCGTCTAACAATGCCTAGTTTTTCCAGATTAGTGAACTCCTCGTGCGCGATGGCCAGTTTAGCTGGGTCCAAATGCCGAGCTTTTGCAAAGACGGGAGGCCCGGTGGTGGTTATAAAATGCTCCACCCCATGTTTAGCCACCGTCGCCGAAAACGTGGGGACTGTGAGTGCTGGGAACTGAGCAAGCAATGTGTGAAACTTACCACCCGCAGCTGAGACGCTGGCATGTGCAGTCGGCGGGGCCACCCGAGCTGTGCAGGGAATAGAATGAAAGGACAGTGCATTAATCAGACGTCTATTAGCAAGGTCAACCAATAAACCATGTGAGCACAAAAAATCAGCCCCTAACATGTTGAAACTGACTGCTGCTACAATAAATGTCCACTCAAATGAACGGCCCTGTAAGGACAGAAGCATGGTCCTCTCACCGAACGTTTTAATCGCAGAGCCGTTCGCTGCTGACACTGACACCCAGGGAGCTTTAGACGGCATCAGCCGTTCCGCGTAGGTGGGTGTGACGAAACTCAGCTGAGAGCCCGTGTCCACGAGGAACTGTTTCCCCGAGCGTGCATCCGTCAGGTAAAGCAGCTTGTTCTCGTTGCCGAGGGTCGCAGCTGCTACCGGCCCTCGGTCTTGGCGTTTCCCTGGCGCTTGAAGTTGCACGGTGGGACGCACCTGTGCGCTCTCTCTGCAAAACGGCGGTGGTAGAAACACGGGCCGTCCTCCGCTCCGCGTCGTCTGGCCCCCATCGCCGCCGTCGTTGGTGCGTCTGGCGCCGCGGCCGCTGGACCTGCACTGTCTCCGGACGCCGTTCCTGGGCTAGCAGCCGCGGCCGAAACTGCGTTCCGCTTGTGGGCGTCAACAAGCCGCTGCGCCTCTTTGCTCAGCCCATGGTAGTCTCGCCTGGCCAATTGGGGCGACTCTGCCAGGGCCACTCTCACTGCTGGCGGCAGGGTCCGAAGGAAAAGGTGGGCGAAAATGAATTCGCCATCCTCAGATTCTTTGAGCCTCAGCATCTTCACCATCAGGTCCGCAGGTCTCTCGTTCACTGACTCCGTCAACGTCAGGAGCCCCTCTGCTCGCTGTTGGACCGAAGGGGTGAAATGGCTGATCAGCGCGTCCTTCAATGCGCTGTACTTGTCGCTGTCTGGTGGATGATTAACCAGATCCTCCACTCTCTGGACCGTGTTGCTGTCCAGCTTCGCTACCACATGGTAGAATTTTGTGTCGTCGTTGGAAATTCTCCGGAGGTTGAACTGCACCTCGACTGCGCTAAACCATGAGCGCGGGCTGTGCTGCCAGAAATCGGGCAGCCGGATCGTGGAGGTGGCCATCAGGCTGGCTTCGGCCGAGCCCCGCTCGGGAGAATTCTGTCTGCTCATTCTTTGTCGTAGGTCACCAGTGTAGAAGATGTGCTCGAATGATGAGGCTGAATTTAGTTCTTAAGTCAGCTTTATTGACAGAACACATCGTCTAGCATTCTCAAAGCAGGAAAGAGAAAGAATCATATCTCATCACCCTTTTATCTGTTTCCAGCATCAGAATTCAAGTCACATGGTGTTTTCAGTAAACATACAGTCACAAAGCATCCCTTTGAACCTTCACCATTGTCTCTCATTTCTTGATGAACCGGAAATCCCTCCGGGGCATCTGCTGTGGGACAAAAAGACCAATCTCACACCTCCTCGTTATCTTCTGCAGGTTCGAGTCCTTTGTCCTTCCAGACATGACATCCCCAATACGCATGCAGTCATGTCTCTGTGGAAATGTGAGCCCACAATGTGTGTCGCCCACAAAACAACCAAACTGCAGGATTAAATGTGCCTGTTTCAATGCAACAGTCTTGTATTTAATGTGTTCATTTCCACAAATTTCCCAGCCACATGTATGTGTGCACTATTACGATACTAATTTTGTTATTATGCTTGATTTATTTAATGAAAATCAACCAGTTTCTATTTTTATAGGTTTCTGCAAGATACACCTGGAAAAAGTTTCAACCTGAACAAAACAGTGGGCACTAGTTTTTGTCTTCATGACATCTTTCTTAGTTTTAAGGGCTGCATTGTCTGACACTTCAATCTCTCCTTTTCAGTTTGCAACTGTAATTGTAGTGCCTGGAAGGTCCTAAATTCGGACCAAATTATATTTTACATATTGTGTATTTTCCTTGTACATGTACGTACATTTGCATTTTTATTCCACGGGCCAAAATGACATGGCTAGAATTTTTTTTTTCAACTAGCTTATGATGAATTGTTCAATGGAGGTAGTTTGTTTTTAGTTGATCTCTAATGAACTACATGAATCATTGCAAGCACATGTACATGTAATTTGAAATCATTTTGGGAGATCACTTTGCTGTAGGGAGACAACATGGAGACAGTTATTGATTTAATAGTGTCTGCCCCTTAAATACAAAAAGCATGGAAAGCTCGATGGTGATGATGAAGATAAACAGTGAGGAAATATTTAAAAATGAACATTCATATTATTTATTCGGTTGCTTTGGTGTCTGGGTAAAAAATAAAAATCAAGAAATTTTAATGCCATTACATGTAACATGTTGATATTGAAGGGGAAAGGAATGTTTTCATAAACCAAGTCAAGTGGAAAGCACGAATTCAGCGATAGCTACCGGTCCCTATATTCCTTTAGGGAGCGGCAACCAGTCTATGTTGAGTCCTTAGGACACGGAGCCAGTCTATCTATGCTAATGCCACACACAGAGTTGACTCGGGGCGGCGATTCGTATGCAGCAGACTGACCCAATGCGCATCAATGCCACCAAGAGGGCGGAATCGAGGTGGAAAAAGCATTTTATTTGCCCGTCACTATCTGCCTTGCCGGTTTCCGCAGCAGGGGACGCCATGTTTACTCGTTGCTTGGAGAGGAAAGCTGATCAGTGATTGGTCCAGACGGATCACGTGGCGATCATTTTCGCGTTGAAAAAATTGTAAATGTTAAATTTTTTCTCGAGTTAGATTTCGTTTTTGTGCATATTTTTCGAGTTGAACAATGTGAATTGTTCTTCAATATATTTTTTACAACATTACTGTGTGAAGATCATTTAGACCGATTTCACTGGAACGGGAATTTATTTCTGGGTATATTTCTCGCGTTCAACTGAACGACCTGTTCTAATGCCAGGTTTTTATGATGTAAAAGACCAAGATAAATCATTTCAAAACTTTTTCCACCATTAATGTGAACTATAACCTGAACAACCCAACTGAAAAACAAACTTATATCTTGGGAAAAATAAAAAATAAAAAACTTACAATAACCTGTTTGCATAAATATGCACACCCTCTTATAACTGGGGATGTGGCTGTGTTCACAATTAACCAACAACATTCAAACTCATGTTGAATGGGAGTCAGCACACACCTGCCACCATTTAAAGTGCCTCTGATTAACCCCAAATAAAGTTCAGCTGTTCTAGTAGGCTTTTCCTGACATTTTTGTAGTCACATCTTACAGCACAAGCCATGGTCCGCAAAGAGCTTCCAAAGCATCAGAGGGATCCTGTTGTTCAAAGGTATCAGTCAGGAGAAGGGTAAAAAAAGAATTTCCAAGGCATTAAATATACCATGGAACACAGTAAAAACAGTTATCATCAAGTGGAGAAAATTTGGCACAACAGTGACATTATCAAGAATTGGGCGTCCCTCCAAGACTGATGAAAAGACAAGAAGAAAACTGGTCAGGGAGGCTGCCAAGAGGCCAACAGCAGCAATGAAGGAGCTGCAGAAATTTCTGGCAAGTACTGGCTGTTTAGTACATGTGACAATAATCTCCAATCTAGGGTGGCAAGACAGAAGCCTTATCTTACGAAGAAAAACATCCAATCCTGGGTACATTTTGCAAGAGCACATTTGAAATCTCCCAAACGCCTGTGGGAAAATGTGTTATGGTCCCATGAAACTAAGGTTGAACTTTTTGTCCATAATTCCAAAAAGTATATTTGGCGCAAACACAACACTATTCATCACCAAAAGAACACTATACCTATAGTGAAGCATGGAGGTGGCAGCATCATGCTTTGGGGATGTTTTTCTTCAGCTGGAACTGGGGCCTTAGTCAAGGTGGAGGGAATTATGATCAGTTCCAAATGCTAGTCAGTGTTGGCACAAAACCTTCAGGCTTCTGCTAGAAAGCTGAAGATGAAGAGGAACTTCATCTTTCAGCATGACAATGACCCAAAGCACACATCCAAATCAACAAAAGAATGGCTTCACAAGAAGAAGATTAAGGTTTTGAAATGGCCCAGCCACATTGCAGACCTGAATTCGATCCAACATCGAAAGCTGAACACCATTAGAAAGCTGAATGGAGCAGTAAAGAGAGAGAAATGTGTTTTGTGTACTGTAGAAGAGATAATGCCGAGACTTACACGGTCAAAAGTGTTCACGTCATTGGATGCCGCGAGTGGGTTTTACCAGATACCCCCACACAAAGACAACATAAAGTCCAGTACCTTCATGACCCCTTTTGGGAGATACGCCTCTCGTCATCTCCCATTTGGGATAACAATTATTATAACAATTATCTACAGAAGTTTTCTGACGACTCTGCGATCGTCAGCCTCATCTCCAACGGAGATGAAGCTGAGTACAGAGGACTTATCCAGGACTTCGTGGACTGGTGCCATCGGAACTGCCTCCAGATCAACGCAAGGAAAACTAAGGAGCTGGTGGTGGACTGCCGCAGGCAAGGACAACTCCTCACAGCACCAGTAAACATACAGGGAACAGACATTGAGATGGTGACATCCTACAAATACCTTGGTGCTCATCTGAACAATAAACTAGACTGGTCACACAATACCGACACACGCTACAAGAAAGGACAGTGCAGGCTGTTCCTACTGAGGAGGCTCAGGTCTTTTGGTGTACGAGGGGCACTGCTGAAGACATTCTACGACACGGTGGTGGCATCAGCCATCACTTTTGGAGTGGTCTGCTGGGGAAACGGCATTACAGCAGCCGATAGGAAGAGACTGAACAAACTGATCAAGAAAGCTAGATCTGTCCTGGGGCAACACCTTGACCCAGTGGAGGAGATAGGAGAGAGAAGGGTGGTGGCTAAACTGTCATCTCTGCTGGAGTCCGAGTCCCACCCTATGCAGGACATATTGAACGCACTGAGGAGCTCATTTAGCAGTAGACTACATCATCCTAGGTGTGCAACCGAGAGGTTTCGCAGGTCCTTCCTACCTACGGCTGTCAGACTGTATAACCTAAGCTCGCAGAGATAGCTCGCAGAGATAGCAAAAAAAAATGTGACGACCTAATAGTATTGAATGCAAAAGATGCAACAGACTTACACAAATGGTCCCCTCCAGTATACAACTAGGACAATATTAGTCGCTACAGAGGGTGACAATATGTATGGGTACATATTCATACTATGTAAGATAACTAAGTAGACGGTTATGCTGTTTATTCCATCTTGCTACAATGCTCCGCACTTTGTATTTATATTTATGTATTTATGTGTACGTATGTATATCCACTGCTGTTATTTATATTTTTCGTATCTTCTAAATTATTGCTCTGAGTGTTGCTATTCCTGTGCTGTTGCAATCCTGGAATTTCCCCATTGTGGGACTAATAAAGGCTTATCTTATCTTATCTTATCTTATCTTACAAGCGCTCCTGAAATTTTCCAGAGGAAGATGGGAGAGATGTTAGCAAGACTTGAGGGCACTGAGGTTTATATGGGTGATATCCTCATTCACGGTGAGACAGAGGAAATCCATGACCGACGCTTCGTGGAAGCACTGAGGGTAATCCAGGCAGCAGGACTCAAACTCAACAAAGCCAAGTGCAAGTTTAAGCAGAAGCAGGTCTGCTTCCTAGGTCACATCATCGATGGAACATAGGTCAGGCCTGATCCAGATAAAGTGGCCAGAATTGTGAACTTTCCCCAGCCTGGCAACGTGACAGAGCTGAAGAGGTTTTTGGGGATGGTAAGTTATCCGGCAAAATATGTTCCTGAGCTTTCTACAGTTGGACAACCATTATACAAACTATTGAATGCATAAAACAAATGGGGGTGGGGTCCAGCACAGCAAACTGCTTTCCACAAACTTAAAGAGGCTGTCACCACAGCACCCGTACTCACCTTTCATGATACAACTAAACCTACAACAGTGTCAGCAGACTCCAGCAGCTAGGGGATGGGGGGTGTCTCCAGCTACACGGGGATGACTGGAAACCCGTGGCCTACTGTTTGAGACGCCTGAGCAATGCAGAGACAATGTACGCACAGATTGAAAAGGAGTGCTTTGTAGAAGAGCTTGGAAGAACGAGGCAGTATGATACATAAACCAAAGTTTATTATCAGCTCCTCTAACAAGTCTCATCTAAGTGCAGAAGCATCAGAAGGAAAAAGAGACCGAACAGTTTCGGCTCTCTGACTTTATACTTGCACATAACAAAAGACATGCATATCAAAGGCTGACATCCCTCATTATCTTAATCTCCCCCATTGTCTTCGTACTCCTCCTCATGTCCCTGGGGGGTGAGGGCAGCTCCTCCGGTCTCCACCGCAGTGTCTGGGAACGTCTTGTTCTTCACTAGCGGGTGAGAGTCTTTGTCCTTTCTGAGGTGTGAAGTCGCCTTACATATGTAATCACCAAACATTCCCACATGCTTCAACATATGTAGGTTATGGAATATATGATTAATATAGCCCACAGCCCCCCCCCAAACGACTAAGAAAAGGACAATAGAAAAATTCACAGTTTAAGATAGTTATTATGACATACTAACTGCTACACCTCTTGCCACAGAAGAAACTTTCCAGCAGCCATGCTCCTAAGAGAGTTCAGTGGTAATCATAACAGCATAGTAAAATCACAAGTCAGTCCTAAACTGTTACAGCACAATTAGTGAACAACTGTGGAGTAGTTTGCATCAGTCCCTGTGCTGTCTGGGTTTTAATCTTCTCCCGAAACTGCTGTGGGTTCGCTTAGGCGTCCTGCTGGGACCTTCTTGTAAGGAATCTGCAGCGTGGGAAGGAGAGTGATTAATTGTTCCCTGCAGGGGGGTTGAGTCTTTTCTCTTGGGGGGTCTACCCCGCCGAGGTGCTCTCGCCAACAGTGCAGGCTCGTCTTTCAACAGGAAGGCAGGTTTAAGTCTGTCAATGCTGACTGTTTCTTTTCTATCCCCAAAATCAAGCACAAAGTGTTTATCACCAGGTTCCAGCACTCTGAATGGCCCATCGTATGGTGGGTGGAAAGTTGGTTTTAAAGCTTCATGCCTAACAAAAACGAATTCAGCGTTCTTTAAAGCTTGTGGGACAAAAACCCGTGGAAAGGAGTGATGAGCTGGACCGGGGAGAGAGTCCGGTCCGTTGCTGCCTAAAAACCTCGGGGCTGGAAGATGCCCTGGCTCTGGGTTCTCTGGTAAAAATTCACCTGGGAGCCTGAGAGGTTGTGCAAAAACTAATTCTGCTGGAGAGGCGTCTAGATCCTCTTTAGGCGCAGCACGCAACCCCAATAAAACCCAGGGAAGTTTATTTACCCAATTTGTATTCGTTAGTGAGGCTCTGAGGGCGGCCTTTAAAGACCTGTGAAAACGCTCGCATAACCCATTAGCCTGAGGGTGATAAGCGGTGGTGCGGTGAATTGTTGCCCCTAAGCTGCTAGACATGGCTGACCAAAGCTCCGAGACAAATTGAGGCCCCCTATCGGACGTGATGTCCGATGGGACGCCGAAACGTGCCACCCAGTTTGTCAAAAAAACGTGAGCGACTTCCTCCGCTGTAGTTGACGCCAGAGGGACTGCTTCTGGCCAGCGCGTGGTGCGGTCTATCATTGTTAACAGGTGTGTGAAACCTTGGGAGGAAGGTAGTGGCCCCACGAGGTCGACATGAACGTGGTTGAACCTTTTAGCAGGGATTGGAAAAGGCTCCAGAGGGGCTTTTGTGTGTTTGTGTATTTTGGCGTGCTGACAAGAAATGCAAGTTTTTGCCCATTCTTTTACATTTTTACGCAGGCCTGGCCACACAAACTTTTCGGCGACCATTTTAACCGAGGCGCGCACACCTGGGTGCGCGAGGGAGTGAATTGAGTCGAAAATACGGCGGCGCCATGTGGCTGGGACTAACGGGCGAGGTCGGCCGGTTGAAATATCGCATATTAGGGGGGGCACGCCGTCGCGTAAACCCTTTTCCTCCAGCCTTAACCCTGTTGGTCCAGACAGGAGTGCGCGCACGTCCGCGTCACTGCTTTGTTCCTCTGCCATGGCTGCATAATCTATCCCTGCATGGACAGGTGCTGCGTATGTGTCCGCGTTAGTGAAGAGTTCTGCGGCTGAGGTAGTATAATCTGTCTCCTCGCGCTCTGGCGATGTCACAGCGCGAGAGAGGCAGTCCGCTACCACGTTAAGTTTGCCTGCCACATGTCGAATGTCTGTGGTGAACTCCGAAATCGCAGCCAGCTGTCTTTGTTGCCTGCCTGACCATGGTTCTGAAATTTTAGCCATCGCAAAGGTGAGCGGTTTGTGGTCTACAAAAGCCGTGAAACTCCGCCCTTCTAACCAGAACTGGAAGTGGCGGATGGATAAATGAAGCGCTAGCAGCTCCCTGTCAAAAGTGCTGTATTTACGCTCAGTTTGGTTTAGCGATTTGCTGAAGAATGCCAAAGGTTGCCAGATCCCGCTGACATGTTGTTCTACAACTGCCCCTATAGCTAGGTCCGAAGCGTCTGTGGTTAGTGCAATGCGGGCCAAGGGATCGGGGTGAACTAACAATGTGGCATTAGCTAGAGCGCTCTTTACTTCCGCGAAGGCGCGTTCGCTCTCCAGGGTCCATTCGACCGCGTTGGAAGCTTTTTGTTTTCTGAGTGCGTCATATAGGGGCTGCATGAGCTGAGCTGCGTGGGGGAGGAAACGATTGTAAAAATTAACCATTCCTAAAAATTCTTGCAGCGATTTGACCGTTTGTGGCCGTGGGAAACTTTTTATCGCGTGAACTTTGTCTGGAAGTGGGACTGCCCCCTTCGGAGAAACTCTGTGTCCTAAAAAATCAATTTGTGACACGCCGAATTTGCATTTGGCTGGATTGATTATTAACCCGTGCTCTTCTAGCCTCTGAAAAACCATAGTGAGGTGCTGCTCATGTTCTTCCTCAGAAGAGCTGGCTACCAGCATGTCGTCGAGGTAGACGAAAACAAAAGGAAGGTCGCGTAATACTGCGTCCATCATCCGCTGAAAAGTTTGAGCAGCGCCTTTGAGGCCGAAAGGCATCCGCAAAAATTCAAAAAGGCCGAAAGGGGTTATTACAGCTGTTTTAGGAATGTCCTCTGCTCGAACTGGGACTTGATGATAACCGCGGACCAGGTCTATTTTTGAAAAAATGCGTGCACCCACCAGATGCAGTGAAAAATCCTGAATGTGAGGAATTGGGTAGCGGTCATGCGCTGTCGCATTGTTTAATCTGCGGTAATCTCCGCACGGTCTCCAAGAACCGTCGGATTTCGGAACCATGTGAAGTGGTGAGGCCCAAGGGCTCTTCGAGTGTCTAATAATGCCTAATTTTTCAAGGGTAGTAAACTCGTCCCGAGCTATGGCGAGCTTGGCCGCGTCTAAGCGCCGAGCTTTGGCAAATACGGGTGGGCCCGTTGTGGGAATAAAGTGTTCAACCCCGTGTTTAGCCACTGTGGCTGAGAATTTGGGAATTGTGAGTGCTGGAAATTGGGTGAGGAGTTGATCAAACTTACCTCCTGCTGTGGTGATGCTAGCCTGCACGGGTGGTGGAGAAACTCGGGCTGAGCAGGGAATAGAAGCAAAGGACAGTGCATTAACCAAGCGTCTGTTCGCTAGATCAACTAATAACCCATGTGCACACAAAAAGTCTGCACCCAACAAGTTAAAACTCACCGCCGCTATAACAAATGTCCATCTGTAGTTGCGGCCGTGGATGCTGAGGTGCAGGCTCTTTTCGCCAAAAGTGTCAATGCTGGAGCCGTTGGCTGCTACCACTCCGTTGCCCCGGGTGCCCATGGCTCGATCTGCTTGGGAGGGCATGACAAAACTCAGTTGAGCTCCTGTGTCAATAAGGAACTGCTTGCCGGTGTGTCCGTCCGTCACATATAACAGCTTACTCTTCTCGCCGAGAACCGCTGCCGTTAACGGCTCTCGGCTTTTGGCGTTTCCCGAAATCGTAAATTTGCAGGGGGGAACGCATTTGCGTGCCTTCTCGGCGAAGCGGTGGTGATAATAACAGACGTCGCTCCGTCTGTTATGTTTTGGCCGTGTCGCTGTCACCGCGGGCTGGATCTGCTCAGTGGATTGTGGCTCCTCGTGGCTCCGGGCATCAGCGTTGAGGTCTGCGGATGCTGCTGTGGGTGTCTGCTCCTTGCAGGCGTTGACGAGCCGTTGAGCTTCGTTGGCTAGCACACAGAAGTCTTGCTGGGTGCTGCATCGCATGTTGGCGAGCGTCCCTCTCATGTGTGGCGGCAGCGTGCTGAGGAATATGAATTGGAAGAGGAAGTTGTCATTGTCCTCTTCTTTAAGCTGCAGTAAGTCTTCCATGAGGGCTTTAGGTCTGCACCCTCTGTGGCCGTAGACCGCCAGGATCTTCTCGGCTCTCTCTTCGGCTGAGGGGACGTAATTTGCCACGATGGTTGCTTTCAGTATTTCATATTTGTCTTGGGCCGGCGGCCGCCGGATCATGCTCCGCACACACCTCGAAGTGGCGGCGTCGAGTTTGGCGACGATGTGATAGAACATCGTATCGTCAGCTGTGATGCCTGCCAGTGTGAACTGGGCTTCAGCTTGTTGAAACCACGAGGCGGGGTCTTCCTGCCAGAAGTCCGGCAGCTTGACAGTGACGGCATTTGTGTAGACCGTCACTGATGTGTCCGCAGGGTGAGAGTGTCTTGCTCCGGCTCTCTCAGCGGCGCTGGTGCTCGGTTGAGCCCTCTCTATTCCTTCTGTCGGGGGGGAACGTCGTCCATCTGTTCCCCTGTCTGCGTGGGCGCCGGCGTCTGCCTGGGTCGCCACAGATGAGTCGATCGCGGGGGAACGCCTCTGGTCCATACTCGCGTCAGGGTCACCAGTGTAGAAGAGCTTGGAAGAACGAGGCAGTATGATACATAAACCAAAGTTTATTATCAGCTCCTCTAACAAGTCTCATCTAAGTGCAGAAGCAGCAGAAGGAAAAAGAGACCGAACAGTTTCGGCTCTCTGACTTTATACTTGCACATAACAAAAGACATGCATATCAAAGGCTGACATCCCTCATTATCTTAATCTCCCCCATTGTCTTCGTACTCCTCCTCATGTCCCTGGGGGGTGAGGGCAGCTCCTCCGGTCTCCACTGCAGTGTCTGGGAACGTCTTTGTTCTTCACTGGCTGTGAGAGTCTTTGTCCTTTCTGAGGTGTGAAGTCGCCTTACATATGTAATCACCAAACATTCCCACATGCTTCAACATATGTAGGTTATGGAATATATGATTAATATAGCCCACATGCTTAGCCAGCATGTGGGCCTGTGAAAGGTTTGAGAAATATTTGTATGGACTGAAGGGTTTTAGACTGATTACTGATCATAAGCTCCTAGTACCTCTCATGAATAGTAAAGACTTGGCTGGTGTTCCCAGATGTCAGAGACTGTTAATGAAACATGTGTTTTAATTCTACTGCAGAATATGCACCAGGAAAGACCTTAGCAGTAGCTGATGCACTGTCCAGGGGCCCAGAGCAGAGTGGGGGAGAGATAAGCTCTCATGACGACGTGGCAGCACATATCAATGCTTTTATGTGTCAGGTGCCAGCCACACCCCAGAGGATGGTAGAGATGAAACAACACACAGATGTTGACCCACAGCTTCAGACAGTTTTGGGTTTCGTCAGACAGGGATGGCCCGACTACATAGCTAAGGTGCCTGTGATAGCCAGAGACTTCTACCATGTGAGAGGAGAGCTATCAGAGCTAGATGGTTTAGTCCTTAGAGGGAGATATATAGTCATTACTACTGCTATGAGAAACTATTTTCGAGAGAATCCCTGATGGACATCAAGGCCTAGTCAAAAGTAAAGAAAGAGCTAGACAGTCTATTCGGTGGTCCAAAATGTCAGAAGATATTATGACTAAAGTGCAGCAGTGTGAGTTCTGCAGGGAAAACAGAAACACACAGAGAAAGGAGTCATTGATATCAAGTTAGCTCCCATCTAGGCTGTAGCAGAAAATCTCCATAGACTTCTGTGAGTTCAAAAAGCAGAACTACGAACCTGGTAGTGTCAGACTATTATTCTAGGTATTTGCAGATTCTAAATCTGCCAGCTACTACCAGCAGCTATGTAGTAACTAGACTTAAAGCTACCTTCGCACGCTATGGCATCTCTGAGGTGTTAGCGAGCGACAATGGACCTCAGCTAGCTTCAGAGGAAATGCAGACGTTTAGCCAAGAGTATGACTTTATTCATGTGACATCCAGTCCACATTACCCTCAAAGTAATGGGCATGTAGAGAGGGCTGTTCGGATAGCCAAAAGCATACTGAAACAGAAAGATCCCCTCCTAGCCTTGATGACCTATAGAGCTACGTCAAGTTCTTCAACTGGGATAAGCCTAGCAGAGCTCTTGATGGGACGAAAAATTAGAACAACATGACCCACCTTGCCGACTAACCTAGAACCTAAATGGCCTGACAAGGACGTGGTAAAATGGGCAGATGTTTCAGCTAAAGAGAGATAAGCCTATTACTCCAACAACAGAAATGGAGTGAGACTTCTACTACCGCTGACCCCAGGAAACTCTGTGCTCATGAAGCTTGATGTACAGAAACAGTGCACTACACCAACTGTTGTCCGCAGTCACAGCTCCACTCCCAGGTCTTATGTAGTGGAGACAGCCCATGGTGAATAATACAGAAGGAATAGGTGCATCTGTTGGCCTCGCCTAAAGTCCCAGAGCCTGTCAGCAAGGGTCCAGACCCAATTTTACCCATGGAGGACAATGTCACTGTGGTAACTTAAGCTACAGAAACACCAGCTGACTACACACAAGCACATGTTACACGGTCTGCTAGAGTGTGTACAAGAGTTGTTAAATTGGATTTGTAAAGCCATGTTGTAAGTCACTCTGAAAAGAGAGGGGAAATGAATGCATTGTTAAATAATGACACATAAAGGTGATTGAATTGTTATACTATGGTCATTAATGTTCCATAAAGGTGATGATAAAGAGGTATTTTGGGGGGAAATATGTTTAATTGCCCCAATGTTAGAGCAGATAAATGCAAAAGAATAATATTACTGTTTTGCGTTTAAACCACTGAGTCGGGGTATAGGGATAATAATTAGCTGTGGTAAGCAAAGTGTTTTCCATTCTGATAAAGTTCAGTGTAAGTGGACATTATCTCTTAAAAGGGGGAGATGTAATGTATGGAGTCTACCACAGTATGATGTATCCCTACAGGGGAGCGTGCACGTAAATACAAATGACATATTTGTATGTCATTTGACTCTTCTGGTTCCGGCGCCACACAAGTTGGCTGCCTTTTGCAACTGCCTTTTTTTTTTTTTTTTAATTTTATCTTCCTTCTTCTTTCTACACCTTTCACTCTATATATATCACGGACACACAGATCGCCCCAAAGGTCTCCCGAGTTGGCGGACGGAGCCTCTGTTTACAGCAGGAGACGATACAGCAGGGAAGAGCTAGCTAGCACTCAACCGCCACCCGGTGCTAACGGAGAAACTCGACATACCGGGGAACTGAGGCGAAAATGACACGGGTGCCGGGCTGGAGTTTAGGCGGCGTGCAAGAAATATAAGACAGAATAATAAAGAGCGATGGCAAGAACCAAGCAGACCGCCCATAAATCTACTGGAGGAAAAGCCCCCAGGAAGCAGCTAGCCACCAAGGCTGCTCGGAAAAGCGCTCCGGCCACCGGCGGAGTGAAGAAGCCTCACCATTACAGGCCCGGTACCGTGGCTCTGAGAGAGATCCGTCGCTACCAGAAATCCATGGAGCTGCTCATCCGTAAGCTGCCCTTCCAGCGCTTGGTGAGGGAGATTGCTCAGGACTTCAAGACCGACCTGTGCTTCCAGAGCTCTGCCGTCATGGCTCTGCAGGAGGCCAGCGAGGCCTACCTGGTGGGTCTCTTCGAGACACCAACCTGTGCGCCATCCACGCCAAGAGGGTCACCATCATGCCCAAAGACATCGAGCTGGCCCGCTGCATCCGCGGAGAGAGAGCTTAGACTTTCTGCTGCACATCCACCAACCACAATGCTCCGCACTGTGTGTCTATATATGTATATATATATATATATATATATATATATATATATATATATATATATATACAGTATATATATATATATATATATATATATATATTTATTTATTTATTTATAGTAATATGTACATATGTATACTAGCTGCTCTTGTTTTTTCTTGCCTTCTGATTGTTGCTCTGAGTGTTGCTATCCCTGTGCTGTTGCGATCCTGGAATTTCCCCACTGTGGGACTAATAAAGGCTTATCTTATCTTATCTTATCTTATCTTATCTTATATGCGAGTTGAGTTGTTGCTGATGGTGGATCATGAGTGTCCTTCTGGTGCTGGAAATAAACATGAGCACAGGCTACAGAAGAAATCACATCTCCAGGTTATTGAGTCTCTAATTATCTTTTACGTCATGTCAGATAAGTATCTACAGACATAACAATATGTTTATCTCCTTTTCAGAAAAATGTCGTGTCTACAGTGCACAGTACAGCATGTGGTGGAATGATTAAATTTAAAAGATGGCTAAACTCAGCTAAACATTTTATCTGTCTGGGAATAGCGCCAGCAGTTCTATATATGTACCAAAACACTGTTGATGGTGTTTTGAACATTTGCTGGAGAATGGTAAAAAAATATGTAATTACTGAACAGTAATAATTACACATGGGAAGTACAAAAATTTAAAATAGGACAGTTAGGAGAATCTTTTCATTTAACTAATCAATAACGACAGAAGAAATATTATTTCTCAGCTTATCTTTTATTGAAGCACGCAGAGTTAACACAGCTGTGGGCCTTTCTCCTCAGCACAACCTGGCAGGAAAAACCCAGGACAAAGGCTTAAAACAGATACATATAGGCTTCAGGTTACTGGGCATTCCCAGTAACTTTCCAACAAAGGTTCCAACAAAGGTCTGGTCCTTGTCTAAACTGGTTCAAACCGGTCTTCTCAGCATTATCCTCGATGGATGTCTTCTTCTCAGCACTTTATGATTCCACATCCTGTTGTTGCCTGTGTCTCTCCAGCACTACGCGACCCTTACTCCATGCCCATACATGGAAGCAAAAGAGATACAAGAACAATTGGGTGTGTGAAGGTGTGTGAGTACAGCTAAGGATATGTGTATGCAAGCACTTTGTGTAATATCTAGCTAACTAACTAATCATCACTATTTATTTATTATAACAGACATTATTCCTCTTTGATCAAATCACAGTAGAGAGTAGAAGCTAGACTTAAAGGGCATAATGTAACTCACACAAATCCTTGCCGACACAACCACAAGATTAGAGCCTAGTCTGCTAAACTTTATTGGAAGCCACAGGAATCTCATCACTCACAGATCTACTTCTCCACCCAGAGAAGAAGGCAACTGGGGAAGGGGGGAACAATGGACTGAAAGAGGAGGTGTCACCGGGGGGTATCAGATGGGACATTAAAGACTATGTGCCCCCCAGGGAGAGGAATAAATGCCAGAGCTGCTGGAAGAAGAAGCAGTGAGAGGAGAGCTTCACATCACAACATAAACTACCTTAAGCGTTTGCTAAGCTAACGCTAGCTGTAGCACCTAACACCGACACGAAGCGACTCTGTCCCCGGTGATTGGGGCTCGCCGGAGGACTTAACCGAGGCAACAGTTGTACGGGAGCCGGATCGGAGTTCGGGTGCAGCGGTGGTGGGAGATGGGGACCAGTGGAGGACCACCGGGGCCCCAGCCAGACAAAAGCCTGAGTCGGAGCCCAGTTACAGCGGCGGGGATCAACGGAGGAACCTACTGAGGCAGACGGCGGTAGGTGGCAGGGCTCAGCGGAGGATCTACCGGGACCCCAGCCGGACAGAAGCAGGATCGGAGCTCGACTACAGCGGCGGTGTGCGGCGGGACTCGGTGGAGGAGCTTCCGGTACCCCGGCTGGACAGGAGCTCGGTTACAGCGGCGGTAAGCAGCGGGACTAGCAGCGGAGGGGGCTAGCTGAGGCCCAGCTGGATTCGAGGTCGGTCGGATCGGATACCGGCGACACCAGCAGAGATTGTTTTACTATCCACAGGTCAGTAAAAATGCCACCAAAGAAGGAGGAAATGGAAGAGATCAAAAAATCTCTGAACTTCTTGTCCGAAGAAGTGACCAAAATGGTTAGCCAGCAGGCCAAAATATTAGGCCTAATGGAAGAAGTCCGAGAATTAAAATTAACAATTCAGGAAAAAGACAAAAAAATTACGGACTTGGAGCGACGTGTCGAGGATCTTGAACAATGTTCTCGTATGGATGATCTAATTATAAGTGGACTAGACATCAAATATCAATCATACGCTCATGCTACAACAGGACTGAGAGGTGAGGAGGCTCCCGCAAGTGAATCAGTCTCCCTGGAAAACCAGGTGCTTCAGTTCCTTGATAGTAGAGATATAAAGGTCGAAGCAAATGAAATTTCAGCCTGTTATGCTTTACCCAGGAAAGATAATAAAACAAAGAAATCAATTGTGATGCGCTTTGTGAACAGAAGGGTAAAGAATGACATGCTGAGGCAGGCCAGAAAGCTCCGGGGAACAGAAGTTTATCTAAATGAACACCTAACGAAAACTAATGCTGAAATAGCACGGCAAGTACGGATGCTGAAAAGACAAAATAAGATACAGGCAACATGGACAAGAAATTGTAGAGTTTGGATCAAACTAAATGGAACACCTGAGCAAGCAAAGAGCATAATGATCAGAGATGTTACTGACTTAAATAAATACAGATGAACACTGATTAAGAAAATTAAGAGACAATGATAATCCATATCCACACACACGGCAAGAATAGTTCTTTTGACATACCATGTCAATGTACTTTAAAAAAAATAAGCAAAACAAACAAAAAACTTATGACTGACTTGAGTAGACATCAATTATCCACAGTTGGAGGAAGTCATTTGACACAGAGTGAGGAAACTCAAACTCTGAAAATATGCCATTATGCTGAACATAAACTACAAGAGATGGAGAATGATATTGATCCTGATAACCACTTTTTCAATAATATTCATAACCATTGTGAATATTACACTGAAAAGCAATTCAAAAGTCAAGTGCAACTAGATGGTAAACTATCAATAATACACTTCAACAGCAGAAGTCTTAACAAAAACTTTCCACAGATTCAGGACTATTTAAAACAGCTAGACAGAAAATTTACAGCTATCGCAGTCTCTGAAACTTGGCTTAATGAAGAGCAGGCTCCCCTGATGGCAATAGAGGGATATTAGATGTTTCATATTAACAGATCTCAAAAAAAGGGTGGTGGTGTTGCACTGTATATTGATGACCTGTATAGGTGTAAGCTTGTAAATGGAATGTCCTTTGCACTACCAGAGATTTTGGAATGTGTTACTGTTGAGATTGACCAAGATAAAACAAAAAATCTAATTATAAGTTGTATATATAGAACGCCGGGAACTTGCATTGAGACATTCAGAGATAAATTAGTCGAGCTGTACAATAATATTACTAGTGTAGCGCCCATAATGGTAACATTACGTAGCTCACATATTTCACTGCAGAGACCCAAGCATAGAAGGACTTTAAGCTTGCGGTGTGTATTGACATCACGCCTCAGATGGACAATGAGTCTGGACCACCTGCGGACTTGGGAAGAAGTCAGAGGATCTGGAGCGTGATCCTGAAAGGACGTCAGACAGAAGAGCAAAGAGGACTTTGGAAGTGATTAAGTGTAAATAGAAGGATTTGACTTGATTGTGTGATTCTGTGTTTGATGTGTGGGTATAAATGTATGTGGGTTTACCGCAGCTCTTCCTCTTTTTTCCTGACTGAGAGAGAGAGAGCTGGGGAGTTGAGATGAATAAACCATACTGAGAAATTATCCAGTCTCATCATTTCATGATCCCCACATTGGTGACCAAGATGTACGATGCCGGGAGAACGTTACCCTGACCCGGATTCACCGGAGACCGACCGCACGAGCACAGGCTCGATTAAGCTCCCCGAGTTCTGGCAAGACGACCCGCACTCATGGTTCCAACACGCGGAATCGCAGTTCGTGCTTGGGGGAATATCAGCAGATTTACATCAAGTTTCATAATGTCATCGCAAGACTCGACAGCCGCACAGCTCGATGTGTGCGGAGCCTGGTGCAGCAGCCGCCCGCTGCTGGCAAGTACGACGCGCTGAAAGCCGCCCTCATCGAGAGTTTTGTGCCATCAGCCAAGGTGAGGGCCAGGCAGCTTCTGGACCTGCGTGACAGAGGAGGACGCAGAGTGACCGACCTCATGGAGGACATGCTGCAGCTGATCGGGACAGACAACGATGCGTTTCTGTTCAAGCACATCTTCTTGAGGACCCTCCCAGCACACATGAGAGGTACCCTGTCTGGCATGAGGTGTGTGAACCAGCAAGACTTCCGCGCGCTGGCCAGGGAAGCGCAGCGGCTCCTCGACGCCTGCGACGAGCAGGAGACTTCCGTGGCAGCAGCAGGCCTCGGCGCGGCAGCTGGAGGCAGTGAGGAGCCGGCGGCAGCAGGAGCAACCCCAGCGACGACGGCAGCGGCGCGATCCCGAGGCAGAGGAGGGGACGGCCTCTGTTTTTACCATCGACGCTTCGCTGAGAAGGCGCACAGATGCATCCCGCCGTGCAGTCAAGAAACAGGGAAACGCCCGGAACGGGGGTCATTAGCAGCTTTGACTCTGAACAAGAAGCTGAACAGAACAAGCTGCTTTATCTAACAGACGCGGGCTCCGGGCGGCAATTCCTCGTGGACACCGGAGCCCAGAGGAGTTTCATCACCGCGACCTATGCGGATCGTGTGGCGGGGCCACGCGGAGATGGAGCAACGGCGGCGAAGGGCTCGTCGATCAAAACGTTCGGGAAAGGACTCTACGCCTGTCCTTGCACGGCCGCACCTATGAATGGACCTTCATAGTAGCGGCGGTGAGTTTCAACATGTTAGGCGCTGACTTTTTGTGCTCACATGGCTTGTTAGTGGATCTGGTTAATAGACGCCTAGTAAATGCACTCTCCTTTTGTTCTATCCCTCGTGCAGCTCGAGTGTCCCCGCCGCCAGTACAGACCAACGTCGCCACAGCAGGTGGTAAGTTTCACACTCTTCTAACCCAGTTTCCAGCACTCACAGTTCCCACGTTTTCAGCTAAGGTTGCGAAGCACGGGGTGGAACACTTTATCACCACACGTGGCCCACCAGTTTTTGCGAAAGCTCGGTGCTTGGATGCAGCTAAGCTCTCCATTGCGCGCGAGGAGTTCGCCAACCTGGAAAGGTTGGGCATAATTCGCCGCTCGAAGAGCACCTGGGCATCACCACTACATATGGTGCCTAAGGCTGACGGCTCGTGGAGACCTTGTGGTGATTACCGCAGGTTAAACAATGCCACAGCACAGGACCGCTACCCAATTCCGCATATCCAGGATTTCTCAGTGCACTTAGCGAAGGCGCGCATTTTTTTCTAGAATAGACCTGGTCCGCGGTTATCATCAGGTCCCAGTTCGACCAGAGGGCATTCCCAAAACAGCGGTAATAACCCCGTTCAGACTTTTTGAATTTTTACGCATGCCTTTTGGCCTTAAAGGTGCCGCGCAAACTTTCCAACGAATGATGGATGCCGTGTTGCGTGACCTCCCTTTCGTTTTTGTCTACTTGGACGATATTTTAGTCGCCAGTGCCTCCGAGGAGGAACACGAAAAACACCTCACCACGGTTTTTCAGAGGTTGGGAACGCACGGGTTGATAATCAACCCAGCCAAGTGCCATTTTGGCGTAGCGCAAATCGATTTTTTAGGACACCGCGTCTCCCCAGAGGGAGCAATCCCTCTGCCGGCCAAGGTACGCGCAGTGGCGGAGTTTCCCCAGCCACAAACGGTCAAAGCGTTGCAAGAGTTTTTAGGAATGGTAAATTTTTATAACCATTTCATACCCCACGCAGCGCAGCTTATGCAACCGTTATACGCCGCGCTTAAAAAGCAGAAGCCCTCCAATGCGATCGAGTGGTTCCCGGAGTGGGAGCGCGCATTCACAGAGGTTAAAAAAGCACTGGCGGACGCAGCGCTGCTGGCTCACCCAGACCCATCAGCGCTAACCACCGACGCGTCAGATGTGGCCATAGGGGCCGTGGTAGAGCAGCAAGTCGCCGGGGTTTGGCAACCACTTGCTTTTTTCAGCAGGTCCTTGCGCGATGCTGAGCGGAAATACAGCGCGTTTGACAGGGAGCTGCTAGCGCTCCACCTGGCCATTCGCCATTTCCAGTTCTGGCTGGAGGGGCGACGTTTCACCGCGTTTGTCGACCACAAACTGCTCACTTTTGCAATGTCCAAAATTTCAGAACCGTGGTCGGGACGGCAGCAGAGACAGCTGGCCGCAATTTCGGAATTTACCACCGATATTCAGCACGTAGCCGGTAAACTCAACGTAGTAGCGGACTGTCTCTCACGCGCGGTAACAACGCCTGTCTGCGCAGAAGCGGGTTCTACTACCGCAGACGTGGGGCGGGGTAACAGCGCGGACGCGCACGCGGCCCCTGTTCATGTGGGGATAGATTATGCAGCCATGGCAGCAGAGCAGAGCGGAGACACAGACGTGCGTGTGCTCCTGTCTGGACCAACAGGGTTAAGGCTGGAGAGCAAAAGTTTACAAACTGGTTCACCCCCTCTAATCTGCGACGTATCCACCGGGCGACCGCGCCCGGTGGTACCGGCCGTGTGGCGCCGTTGCGTTTTTGATGCGGTGCACTCCCTGGCGCACCCGGGAGTACGCGCTTCGGTGAAAATGGTAGCGGAGAAGTTTGTTTGGCCGAGCCTGCGCAAGCACGTGAAAGAGTGGGCGAAAGCCTGCATGGCTTGCCAGCGGGCCAAAGTCCACAGGCACACGAAGGCCCCTTTAGAACTGTTCCACATTCCGGCTAAGAGATTCGATCATGTGCACGTAGACCTAGTGGGCCCCCTGCCGCCGTCACAAGGGTTCACACATCTCTTGACAATGGTGGACCGAACCACACGTTGGCTGGAAGTGGTCCCGTTAACGTCGACCACAGCGGCAGAGGTGGCTCGCGTTTTTTTAACAGCCTGGGTAGCGCGGTTCGGGGTTCCGTTGGATATTACGTCCGATAGGGGACCTCAATTTGTGTTGGAGCTGTGGTCAGCAATGGCCAGCGGCTTAGGAGCTGCAGTCCACCGCACTACCGCTTATCACCCACAGGCCAACGGTTTATGCGAGCGTTCTCACAGGTCTTTGAAGGCAGCCCTCAGAGCGTCGCTCACGGATGCAGATTGGGTAAACAAACTACCATGGGTTTTATTGGGGTTGCGTTTGGCACCCAAAGAGGACTTAGATGCCTCACCCGCAGAATTGGTTTTTGCACAACAGGCTGCCCGGCGAGTTCCTACCAGCCCATGCGGCACCAGGACGCCCCCCGGTGCGGGGACCTCTGAGTGGCACGGGAGCAGAAATGCTTCTGGTTCCCGCTCATCACACTTTTCCGCGTGTTTTTGTTCCCAAGGCTTTACAAAACGCTGAATTTGTTTTTGTCAGGCACGACGCTCAGCGACACAGTCTCCGCCCACCATATGACGGTCCATTTCGAGTGCTGGAAACCGGGGAGAAATATTTTGTGCTAGATTTGGGGGGCAGGAAAGAAACAATCAGTATTGATAGATTAAAGCCTGCCTTTGTGTTGCATGACGAATCTGTACGACCGGCGAGGACGCCTCGACGCGGCAGACCACCCAGGGAATGGTCCCTGGAGCCCCCGCAGGGGACAAATAACCTTTCTCCCCCTCATTCCACAGATTCGCCGCAAGACGGCACAACACAGGCTGTGAAACCTGCGTACAGCAAGTTTGGGAGGAGGTTGAAGCCCAGACTATGGGCAGAGTGACATATGCTGTATTGCCATTAGGATACGGTTATTGGGTGTGTCCATTCTTTGGCGTTTGGGGGGGGAGTGATGTAGCGCCCATAATGGTAACATTATGTAGCTCACATATTTCATTGCAGAGACCCAAGCATAGAAGGACTTTAAGCTTGCGGTGTGTATTGACATCACGCCTCAGATGGACAATGAGTCTGGACCACCTGGGGACTTGCGAAGAAGTCAGAGGATCTGGAGCGTGAGCCTGAAAGGACTGTCTGACCTCCTGGGGTCAGACAGAAGAGCAAAGAGGACTTTGGAAGTGATTAAGTGTAAATAGAAGGATTTGACTTGACTGTGTGATTCTGTGTTTGATGTGTGGGTATAAATGTATGTGGGTTTACCGCAGCTCTTCCTCTTTTTTCCTGACTGAGAGAGAGAGAGCTGGGGAGTTGAGATGAATAAACCATACTGAGAAATTATCCAGTCTCATCATTTCATGATCCCCACACTAGTAAGAAAATGGTAGTAATTTGTGGAGATTTCAATATTGATCTACTAAATCCATATCAACAAGATGTAATTACTGTGGCGGTTCGTTTTAACCCCACAACAGACTAAGGACACTCAGGCCTCTTTTCTCTGTTTTCCTGCTACACTACTGAGATGCAATGTGCCATTCATGTATTTGTGATGCAAACATGCATGTATTGTGATGTAATGCGCCATTCTGTATAGTGTGCATATGGCTTGTCCTTACTGTGCTTTTTCTGAGCATCTTACATATGTAGATGTGCTTGTTAGCCTCTTTGTCTTGCACTTAGAGCGAGGTCTAGCTAATCTGCCCATTGTGATGTATGGCTTACAAATGCAAATACCTCCTGCCTGTTCTGTTGTCCCTTTGATCATTCTAAACTGTGGGGTATGTCTCTTTGATGTATTGTTATGATCAAGTATTTAAGGTGCAACTCTGTAACACTCTCTCTCTCACTCTGATCCTGCAACTGGTAGACACACACGTGTCCGCCTCTCTTCTTCTTCACTGAGAGCCATGGGCTCGCTCCCGGCGCTCATGCACGGCGCCGGGAGTGGAGCTTTGTGACGGCGGTATGATTAATAAAACCTACTTAAAACCACAGCATCGCTGCTTATTTTTGCATGCCGCCGCACTGGTGACCCCGAAGACGCACACGCTTTGTGTGACGCAGCCTTCTGGTCTGGACATCCACGCTGAACCGGCCGAGGGACACAAGACGTCTCCTCCCTCTCGCCGCCCCAATGCACCATGACCTGAAGGCAGAAAAGAATATGCTGCCAGTGAACGCTTCACTGGTGACCCCGCCTGAAAGCACACGCTTTGTGCAAAGCAACTTCTGGTCTGGACCGCGACACTGATGGCCATTTCACGCTTCACGGTGAGATCTGCACGCCTGAGATCTGCACATCCACGCTGGACCGGCCGCTCTCACTGAGAGCGCACGCACCTCGTCCTCTCTCCACGACGGCAACCTCCAGGGCCGACGGAGAGCGCAGCGCGTGGAACTGAACGCACCATGGCCGCACGAGCGACAACGATCGTCTCCTCCCTCTCACCGCTCCAACACAGCTGCATGAGCCCGGGGCGCAAAGATCGTCTATTGCCTCGCACCGCTCCAACGCGTCTCCACGAGCCCGAGGGACAGAGATCGTCTATTTCCACACACCGCTCCAACGCACCACGACCGAACGACGCAACAGCTCAACCTGGATTTTATCGACGCCGTCTGCGCCGATTTCCACCAAGTTTCTGCACCCTGACTCGCCACTCCAGCGGCCCACCCACGCCACGGAACCCCCGCGCACGCTCGGGGAGTTACAAGGACGGCGCACCACGCACGGGACAAGTAACTGCTCCACAGACTGCCTTCCTCCTTCGCCGCTGCCTTTCAGGGCTGCTCGCTCACCTGAGGCACGCATGCAGCATACTGGAAGGATTTGTTAACAGTCTCAGCCACGCCAGAGACCGCCATCATCCTCCGCCGCTGCTCACAGAACCTTCAGGGCTGCTCGTTCACCTGAAGCAAGCACGCAGCTCGCCACTGGATTTTTTAATGGTCTTAACCACGGCACAAAGGGATTTCAGCCGTCAGCTGCTCCCGGGGGTTTTGGGGTTGCTTCGGCACCTGAAGCCAACAGTCCCTCTGCTTTGTTTACTTTTTTTTTTTTTTCTCTTGCAGCCGCTCCTGCTTTTCTTCATGGCCACGAGAGGAGTCAGAGACTAGTTTTTCTTCTTGTGATCTCCGCACGTGCAACGGGACAACCCCTCGACGTCACGGAGCAGCAAGCAATTTTTGCGCGGCTCAGGATGATTTCACAGCTCCTGCCGGCACTTACCACCCCTCCCCTCCCTCCCCCTCCGCCTGCAGCGAGCTTCTCCCACAGCTCGCTCACACAGATGGATTATCGAGGTCGCGGCCCCCTGCCGCGTCCTCTGGGGGGGAGCGTGTGGCGGTTCGTTTTAACCCCACAACAGACTAAGGACACTCAGGCCTCTTTTCTCTGTTTTCCTGCTACACTACTGAGATGCAATGTGCCATTCATGTATTTGTGATGCAAACATGCATGTATTGTGATGTAATGCGCCATTCTGTATAGTGTGCATATGGCTTGTCCTTACTGTGCTTTTTCTGAGCATCTTACATATGTAGATGTGCTTGTTAGCAACTCTGTAACACTCTCTCTCTCACTCTGATCCTGCAACTGGTAGACACACACGTGTCCGCCTCTCTTCTTCTTCACTGAGAGCTGTGAGCTCGCTCCCGGTGCTCATGCACGGCGCCGGGAGTGGAGCTTTGTGACGGTGGTATGATTAATAAAACCTGCTTAAAACCACAGCATCGCTGCTTATTTTTGCATGCCGCCGCATTACAGAGTTCATGAACTCTATGTACAGCATGAGTCTATATCCCACAATAACACATCCCAGTAGAATCACAGTTCACACTGCTACACTTATTGACAACCTGTTTGTTAATATTATTGATAAGAAAATAGAAAGTGGATTATTGATAAATGACATAAGTGACCACTTGCCAACCTTTGCACTTATCCATGGCCACACAGAGGCCAATACAGAAAATTTTTTAAAATCGTTCCGATACAAATCACAAAATGCAATCAGTTCTTTTAAAGAGGACTTGCTGAAGCAAGACTGGACAGAAGTCTACGTATCAGATGTAAATGAAGCCTATGACACATTTATAAACATTGTAACCACTCTTTATGAAAAAAATTGTCCATTAGTAAAGAAAAAGCTTAAACATAAATTTGCCGATAAGCCATGGTTAACCAAAGGATTACAAAAGGCGTGTAAAAAGAAAAATTTATTATATAAAGCTTTCCTAAAGAAAAGGACAAAAGAAGCAGAGCAGCGGTATAAAACATACAAAAATAAGTTAACATATATAATAAGATGTAGTAAGAGAGACTATTACAGTAAAGAACTGGAGAAAAACAGAGACAATATTAAAAATACATGGACAATACTTAACAGTATTCTTGGAAATAAAAGCAGAAATACAAGCTACCCAACCGATTTTTCAAAAAATAATAAAACGACTCAGAGTGTGAATGCAGCTTCACCTGCAGATGAATTTAATAACTTTTTTGTTAACATTGGTCCTAATTTGGCTCGAGAAATACCCATTACGGCGCCTACAGGTGATACAATAAGCAAAAACACTGCTATAAAAGACTCCATTTTCATAAAGAACACAGATGAGAGAGAGGTCATTGAAATTGTTAAATCGTTTAAAAGTAAAACATCTACGGACTGTGATGGTATTGACATGCTCTTAGTCAAAACTATTATTGAATGCTTAGTGAAACCACTGACATATATCTGTAACTTGTCTCTCCAAACAGGTGTATTTCTCAATGCAATGAAAATAGCTAAAGTAATTCCGATATACAAGACGGGTGACAGAGGGGAATTCTCAAACTATAGACCAATTTCACTATTGCCGCAATTTTCCAAGATACTTGAAAAAATATTCTATGAGAGAACTAACTAACTAACTAACTAACCTGCACTTATATAGCGCTTTTCTAGTCACAAAGACCACTCAAAGCGCTTTCATTAATACTAACCCTCTATTCTAAGGGCCTATAGGAAACAAATATCTAGGGACAATTTAGAACAGCCAATTAACCTAACATGCATGTTTTTGGCATGTGGGAGGAAACCGGAGAAATCCCGGAGTAAACCCACGCAACACGGGGAGAACATGCAAACTCCACACAGATCACTGTTGGTCGGGGGCTGGGATCGAACCCACGATCCCACGATCCCCACAATCCCCTGGCCAAGGGTAAACTGTGCTGCCGCAGTGCTAACCACTGCGCCACCGTGCAGCCCAGAATTGACAACTTCATACTGAAGAATAATTTATTGTGTGAGCAGCAATATGGGTTCAGACACAAGAGGACAACTGCATTTGCTCTAATGGAATTTATAGAAAAAATATCAACTGCCATTGAAAATAAAGAGTATTCAGTTGGGGTATTCCTGGATCTTAAAAAAGCATTTGATACAGTGGATCATAATTTATTATTAAAGAAACTACAAAATTGTGGTATTAGAGGGGTAGCACTGTCCTGGTTATGTAGTTACTTAAAGAATAGATATCAGTATGTATGTGTTGGTAACAAAAACTCACAGTTACTGAAGGTTACTTGTGGAGTCCCACAGGGTTCAGTTTTGGGGCCATTGTTATTCAATATGTATATAAATGATATATGTAAAGTTTCAGAAAAAATGGACTTAATATTGTTTGCTGATGACACTAATCTATTATGCAGTGGAAGCAATTTGGAACAACTTTTGGATACACTCGGAAAGGAATTAGGAAAGCTTAAACTGTGGTTTGATTCAAACAAATTAATGCTCAATTTAAGTAAGACAAAATTTATAGTCTTTAACAACCATCACAACAACTTAGTATCTAAACCCAGTGTAAATGGTGTAGAGATTGAAAGGGTATCCGAAACTAAATTTCTTGGAGTAATAGTTGATGATAAACTGTGTTGGAAGTCACATATTAATTATATTAAAGGTAAAATATCCAAATCAATTGCAATACTACACAGAGTGAAATATTTGCTGAATCAACCCACACTATATACCTTGTATCATTCATTAATACTCCCATACATGACATATTGTACTGAAGTATGGGGAAATACATATAAAACAAACATATATCCAGTCTTTATGCTTCAGAAGAGAGCTATTAGAATAATAAACAAAGCTGCTTACAGGGAACCAACAAACCCACTTTTTCTTAAATTAAAAGCTCTCAAGTTGAAAGATCTGGTTGACTTTAAAACTACAGTAATAATGTTTAAAGTGAAGAATCTATCACTGCCCGCAAATATCCAAAAGCTGTTCCAAATAAGAGAGAAACAATATCATTTCAGAGGAACAAGTATATTTCAAAAACCTTCAGTGAGAACTACCACCAAGCAACACTGTGTTTCAGTGCAAGGAGTCAGATTATGGAACAATTTTGGACCTGAATTAAAATCATGTACAACGCTTGGACAATTTAAACAAAAACTAAAGGAAGAAATACTCCAAACATATATACAAGATGACATGTAAAATCACATAAGGATTGTTATATCCAGCCTACGTTGTGTTGTAGCTTAGTTTTTTGTCACATTTTGTCTTAGCTTTGTTCTGAATTGTAATCGCTCTTGTTTTGTTTTTCTTCTTGAATTCTTGGATGGAATATAGGTGGGCAATATAAGCTGCGGCTTCAGCCATCACCCATTTCGGATAACTTATGCTGAACTGTATAATCAGAGGAGTTATTGTCTAATTTGACCTTGTTGGATTTTCTTTCCCCCTTTGTTATATTATTCAGTTTCTTTTAACCTGTACTTTTAATCTATCCGAAATAAAGATTCATTCATACAATGTATGATGGTCAGAAGTTCCGGGTCTCAATGCATGATATTAAAGATATAAAAGAGGGTTGCACAGAGACCCGGGAGCACTTTTACTGTACTGTATGTTGGAGATGGAATAAAGTTTCTGTGTCGTGCAGCTCGTTGCGTCGCCTGTCTCCTTTCTCCACATTAGTGACCCTAAGACGTGCCATGGAAAGCGAGCCAAGCACCACGTCGGAGACTACCTGGAGGGAGAGCACCGGCTCGGCGTGCACTGTCTCAGTCAAACTTCCATATTTCTGGCTTCACAACTTGACCACGTGGTTCTTGCATATAGAAGCCCAATTCACACTCCGCGGGATAACAATGGATGATACCAAGTATTACTACGTGGTCGCTGCACTGGATGCCCACCACGCAACAGGTGACGAGCCTGCTCCAGGAGCCGCCGGCCCAAGGAAAATATGAAGCGCTCAAGAGGATGCTTCTCCAGCGTTATACCCTTTCTGACAGTGAGAGGGCAGAGAGACTCCTAACAAGTCTGGAGTTAGATGACAGATCAGCAGTGGAGCTCATGGAGAGCAAGTTGGCGCTGAGGTTGAAGGACGACAAATCTTTCCTGTTCACCCACTTGTTCCTCAGGAACCTACCCGCTACAGAGAGGGTGATCCTGGCCAACTTGCCATGGCTGGTTGCTAAGGACTACCGTGCCCAGGCACAGGAAGCGGACCGCATCATTTTGGCAATCAGAACTCTCAGCGTGCAGACAGTGGCACCGGCATCCATGAGGGACTCCAACGAGGTTGAGGAGCCATTCGTGGTAGCTGGGACGGACACCAGGAAACGAAGGAATGGGGCGATCTGTTTTTATCATTTCTGTTTTGGCTTGAATGCTCAGCGCTGCCTGTCACCATGCCAATTGAAGAAGCCGGGAAGATGCCACATTCGGAACTCAGTTTAAGCTGCAGCCAATGGCAACAGGAACAGACTGCTTTATGTCACGGACACACGTTCAAGGAGACGGTTTGTGGTGGACTCCAGCTCCCAGAAGAGCCTCAACCTGCCAGTCAACACAGACAGGGTGGCAGGATGCAGCGGTCCCGAGCTCACGGCCGCCAACGGATCCACCATCAGGACAATTGATGAGTGGACACTGACGATATGCTTACATGAATGCAACTTTCAGTGGGACTTAGCGATAACTGCATATTCCGGCAACATGTTAGGCGCAGATTTTTTTATGTGCTTATGGGTTGTTAGTCGATGTTGCTAATAGGAGATTAGTGGACGCTGTCTCTTTTACCTCACTGCCCTGTACAGCTCAGGGAGCTGGGTTGACAACATTGGCTAACATTATAGCTCAAGGGAGTAAGTACCAACATTTGCTCACGCAGTTCCCAGCACTCACGGTCCTGATTTTTTCAGCTATGGTAACGAAACACGGGGTTGAACACTTTAAAACGACAAAAGACCCGCCGGTGTTCGCGCAACCTCGGCATTTGGACGCAGCTAAACTGGTCAGCGTGCAAGAGGACTTTGCCAACTTAGAGCAGTTGGGCATCGTCAGGTGCGCCAACAGCCCGTGGGCATCCCTGCTACACATGGCGCCTAAAGCCGACGGGTTGTGGCAACTGTGCAGAAATTTCCGGTGCTTGAATAACGCCATGAAACACGATCATCATCCCATTCCACACATCCAGGATTTTTCCATGCATCTGGCCGGGGTGCATGTTTTTTCGAAAGTGGATCTGGTCCGCCGGTACCATCAGGTCCCTGTGCGTGCGGAAGACATTCCAAAAACAGCGGTAATAACTCCTTTCGACCTTTTCGAGTTTTTACGCATGCCATTTGGATTAAAAGGTGTGGTGCAGACTTTCCAGAGGAGGATGGACGCAGTGCTTCGCGACTTGCCCTTCATCTTTGTCTACTTAGACAATATTCTGGTAGCTAGCGTGTCCAAGGAGGAGCACATTGCCCATCTCAAGATGGTTTTCCAGAGGTTTGAGGCACATGGGCTGATGGTTAACCCGGTGAAGTGCCAGTTCGGTGTGCCAGAGATTAATTTTTTTCACCACCGCATTTTGCGGTGTCTAGTGGTGTCTAGTATCCACCTCTTGAGAGGGGGGCTCTGTCACGATCTGAGCATGGGGGGATTCCACCAGGCTCAGTCTTTCTGCCTTTTTTTTCATATTTGAGTTGCATTCCTGTTATTTTATCCTTGGTTGATTTGTCACATATTCTGTATTGTGTGTCAGTATGATTTGGTTTTCCGTTTACATCATTATAGTTTGTTATTCACATTTTGAGGTTACTTATCTTTATATTTTTAATCTGTTGTGTTCCCCCTCTAGGCTGACAGCTTTCAGTGATGTTTCTGGGTTGTTGCTCCACGTAGGCGGGGTCCCTGTCAGCTGTCAGTCTGCTCTTTCTCATTGCCTCCAGCTGGTCCAATTATGTATCATTGTTTCCTTCTGCCGCTCATGTGACCCACACCTGTCACTACTTGAGTAATTTGTTTCTGATCCTATTTAAGGGCAGTTATTTTCTTTTCTCATTGCCGCAGAGTTTCTCCTCATCTCCACCAGAGCCCTGTCCTTGCTCTGTTGCGCTTTATTAGTTAGTTTGCTCCCTTGTTGGAATTTTGCGTTAGAGCAGTGTTTTGGACTTTATGTTTGCTGTTTCAGTAAACCTCACAAACTCACAGTTCAGCGTGTGGGTCTCACCTCCCTGCCCCTGAAGGGCAATTCATGATACTCTCAGGCAATCACATCATAATCATAAACACTTATTCCCTGAAAATCACAAGAAGGCAATAGAATCTCTTCCTGAAAGTTTGTGAAATTCATTAAGGCAATTCACTTTTGAAGTATTTTCTTTAGTGTTATGGCGATGCATATTGATGATATAGCAATGTGGTTGTGTCAGCAGACAGCGTCTCAGTCAGGAGGCAGTGGTTAGACACAAGAGAACAATAGGCAGGGACCTCATGGGGAGTTGGCAGGAAGAGAGAGCTGGGGGTTTAAGGAAAATGTATGGTGGAGGTGAAATGTCATGCAGATGTGAGATGATCTGTGGAGTTTTAAGGGATGAAACCTGGTTTGGCTATTCAGTGCTTTCTGTGTATGCGATTGTGAGAGTGTGAATAAACTTCGTCTGATCGTAACTTGGCCTCATCATTTCCACACTCTCCACAGTATCTCTTTTCATCAAAATGACAGTTTCTAACCCCTCTTTTTATACATATATTGCATGTGCATGATCTGTATTAAATACAGATCATGCTGCTGCTAGAGTTTTAACTGGTTCTAGAAAAAGCGATCATATCTCCCCGGTTCTTTCCTCCCTCCACTGGCTTCCCATAGAATTTAGAATAGTTTAAAATCCTTCTTCTTGCTTTCAAAGCTCTTAATAATCAGCCCCCCCCCCATATATAAAAGATCTGATATTACCTTACCATCCTAATAGAGCATTACACTAGCAAAATGCTGGATTACTTGTGGTGCCCAGAATCTCCAAAACTACAGTGGGAGGCGGAGCCTTCTGCTACTAAGCTCCTTCTCTCTGGAACCAGTTACCACTCTGGGTCCGGGAGTCAGACTCTGTCTCTGTTTTTAAGAACAGGGTAAAATCCTTCCTTTTTAATATAGCTTACGTTTAAGGAGGGATTTTGTGTCTCTTAACTCCACTTTTGTTCTGTTGTTATTTGATCCATATTGCTGGTTGACCTCCAGTAATGTACTTGGCATCTCACTGTTATGTTCCGGTTCCGGCGCCACACGAGTTGGCTGCCTTTTGCAACTGCCCTTTTTTTTTTTCTTCTTTTCTTCTTTTCTCTTCCTTCTTCTTTCTACACATTTCACTCTATATACAGTATATATCACGGACACACAGATCGCTCCAAAGGTCTCCCGAGTCGGCGGACGGGGCCACTGTTTACAGCAGGAGACAATACAGCAGGGAAGAGCTAGCTAGCAATCAACCGCCACCCGGTGCTAACGGAGAAACTCGACAAATACCGGGAGAACTGAAGCGAAAACGACGCGGGTGCCGGGCTGGAGTTTAGGCGGCGTGCAAGAAATATAAGACAGAATAATAAAGAGCGATGGCAAGAACCAAGCAGACCGCCCGTAAATCTACTGGAGGAAAAGCCCCCAGGAAGCAGCTGGCCACCAAGGCTGCTCGGAAAAGCGCTCCGGCCACCGGCGGAGTGAAGAAGCCTCACCGTTACAGGCCCGGTACCGTGGCTCTGAGAGAGATCCGTCGCTACCAGAAATCCATGGAGCTGCTCATCCGTAAGCTGCCCTTCCAGCGCCTGGTGAGGGAGATCGCTCAGGACTTCAAGACCGACCTGCGCTTCCAGAGCTCCACCGTCATGGCTCTGCAGGAGGCCAGCGAGGCCTACCTGGTGGGTCTCTTCGAGGACACCAACCTGTGCGCCATCCCTGCCAAGAGGGTCACCATCATGCCCAAAGACATCCAGCTGGCCCGCCGCATCCGCGGAGAGAGAGCTTAAACTTTCTGCTGCACATCCACCAACCACAATGCTCCGCACTGTGTGTCTATATATATATGTAACCGGGTCATATTTATGGATCTTTGTTGATTTGATTTGCGTTTAAATTTTTGATTTGAACTTGACTCAACAGGAAGTGACTTCAGGGTGTGGGCGGGATATGCCAGGTAGAGGATTTTGAATATCTGGGGTTTTTTTTCGGTTGGGAAAACGGTTCAGGAGACCGGATTTGAAAAGCAAGCAAGACGAGGAATAATCTTCATAAAGAAACGTTGTAAGTTCACCAATGCAGTTAAAATATATTGTTACTCTTAACGAACACGGTGAATTATGCCGAGGAGGATGTAATAAAGTTGGCCTAGTAACAGATAAGACGTAGATTGACCTACAGATTTGCTGCCTGACTAGCATGGTATACCGTGGCTGAACATAGTGCCTATCCAAGAGGATATAGTTAAAATATCATGCTATGTACGATGTAAGCATGAGTGTAAATGTAAAAGTGTGTTGTTTGCTACTCTGGTCACAATGTTATGATGTGTTTTTTTGTTTTACACGGTGACGAGTACTGAAACATTTTATACTGTCAATCAAACCAGGGAGACTCGGGTGTCCTGTGAAGATCAGTCAGTGATCACACGCTGGTGTGGCGTCGTGTGTATGTTGTAAGTGAAAAGCTTTTCTTGTTAAGTTTTGAGCATATTTGGAGTGTGAACTTAAAGTTTGTGGTGTACTAAAGTTATTATGTACCTTTCTCATTTCCAGTATCACCACTACCGTTTGTACGGACTTATTTGGGGTCATTAGTTTACTGAGCATTTTATCAGATTGTATTTTTCTTTGTTAGTAACCCACCATTTTGTTTAAGATCCGCCTCCTGTGTGTTTGAGGCAGTACAGACTGTAACACAAACGTGAGAGTTATATACAAAGAGACATTTTGTACATTTCATTTTATTTTATTTACATTTAAAATTTTTTGTAAATCTTTTCATTCTGAAGCGTGCTGCTCTTTATTTTCTATATATCAGATAAAACCCATAAAATACATTTGTTGTTCAGTGTGTATTATTTCCCGGCAACAAATTTTGGTACCAGGAGTGGGGTCAATTATCTGATAGTTTAGAGTGGGTTGGTGTACAGTAAACGGTAGTGGTGATACGAAGCAGACGAGAGCGGCTGGACGGTTGGAGCCTGACGGGGTGCAGACGGAGAGACCGGCCGGAGTGATCGTGGACCTTGGATCAGCGGAGAGGACTCGGGGCCAAGAGACTGCAATTCCCGGGGTTCCATCAGACTGGACAGTTCAACACAATATCCTCGACTACTTGTAAGAGAGACTTTTGAACATGGAAGAGGGCGCAGTGGGGGGCGTTGAAAACAGAGGCGTTGAGGACTCCTCTGCGAGCAGAAATGCTGAGGTATCACCTGAAAACAGAGACCTTTTAGAACAGGTTTCTGAACTGAAACGTAAACAAACTGAAGCCTTGACAGCCATCGCGGCTTTGAGTGAGGAACCACAGAGATCCTATGTTTATGTACCTAGAGAACGGCAAATCCCCCCTTTCAGTGGTGATTATGATAAGGATGGTCGTTCTGTTGAGGATTTTATTGAGGAGGTTGAGCATGTAGTGCATTCTAGATACCAATCAAACAGTGACCGGTATGACTTCATAATGTCACTTCTAAAGGGTGCAGCTCTAGAGGAGATGCGATTTCGTAGTGGGGGGAAATCACTACCCTTTGCTGACCTGTTCAAGTACCTCAGAGAAGCCTTTAGAGATAAAAGATGCACCGCTCAGCTCTTACATGACCTATACAGTCGAAAACAAAAAGATGGTGAGGATATCCTTGGCTACTCACATGCCTTGTGTCAGATTTTGAGAACGATCTCAAAGCACGACGCAAATGCCTTAGCTAATGAGCAGAAAGTTCTTAGGGATCAGTTCATTGAAGGCCTTAGTGATCCACTCCTTAAACGAGAACTGAGGAAGTTTGCAAGACAGAAACCAGACTCCACTATGATACAGGTACGAGAAGAAGCCTATTTGTGGTCAGTGGAGGATACTAGCCATTCCAGATCTTCTAAAAGCCGAAGTAAAGGAGACAGTGGAGATAGAGAGACCCAGTGCAGTGCCATAACAGCTCAGGAACAGCAAGTGGGAACTGTGGGTGATCTTTTCAAAGTAGTAGCAGAGCAAGGGAAGCAGATCAGTGAGCTGGCTGCTGCGGTTAAGACCCTAACTATGCAGAGAACAAATTCAAGTGAACAGACCAATACCCGCCGTCGAGCTCAGTTGAAATTTACAGATGATGGAAAACCCATCTGTCTTAAATGTCAAGGGGAGGGGCATATAGCCAAGAATTGCACCCAGAAGCAAAAGGCACAGCAAAGCGGTCAGAATCAGGGAAACTAGAGGCCCCGGTCGCCGTGAGTCAAGCGATTAGGGGGAACACTTCAGACTCAGTTAAAGCACAGATTACTCAGGATCAGTTACTGGCCCGTGCAGTAGGAACATGTCCCACGGTAGAGATTAACATACGTGGTGTGGTAACCCGTTGCTTACTAGATACGGGCAGCCAGGTCAGCACCATAACTGAACAGTTTTTCCGTCAGCATTTGTGTGGGGAGGATGATGACATGGTGGCTACAGCGGGGTGGTTAAGGTTGACTGCTGCTAATGGATTAGAAATCCCATATTTAGGATATCTTGAGTTAGAGATTGAGACCATGGGACTGAAAATACCTGATTGCGGTTTCCTCGTTGTGAAAGACTCACCGAATTCAGAAACTGCAGGGATTGTCGGCATGAATATCATTAGCCGCTACCGTCAACTGGTGCATGCTGAGTTTGATACTGTCCTTGGGGGGAAACTTGATTCAGACTGGAGAAGTGCCTTTCAGCAGGTTCAGAAATGTACAGTCACTAGGCGGAGTGTGGCTAGGCTGGTAGGTAGGGATGGAGCCCACATCCCCTCAGTATCAGTAGTTACAGTCATGGCAAAAGGGTTTCCCAAGGTACAAGAGGGTAACGACTTGAGATTACTAGAGCTGGGGAACATGACTTTGCCAAGTGGTCTGGTTGTCCTACCCACATTGGTTGAAGCTAGCAGTAATACTGTCCCAGTGCAAGTAGTGAATCTTTCATCGGAGGATGTGTGGCTAAACGCGAGGACCCGGCTTGGGGTATTTTCCCCTGTGGAGTGCTTAAATGACGAACCCCCAGTTAAAGTAAAGTTTAACCGTATTTCAGCAAGTATCGAACATGTCTCAGTTGAACAGCTTAGTGCCCTTGATGCCAGCACCTCGTCTGTCTTGGACAAATTAGACATTGGAGGGAGTAAAGAGCAACAGGATCAATTGAAAACTGTGCTGGCCAAGTATGATAATGCTTTTCCTGTCGATGATGATGACTTGGGGTACACAGACAGAGTCAAACATGACATAAACCTAGTGGATGATGTACCTGTGAGCCTACCCTATCGGCGAATTCCACCCAACCAATACACAGAGGTTAAAGAGCACATATCCAAGCTGTTGAAAAAGGGGATAATCAAGGAGAGTTGTAGCTCTTACGCATCTCCTGTGGTGGTAATGAGAAAAACTGATGGTTGTATATGGCTATGTGTGGATTTCCGTAAGCTTAACCAGAAGACACGAAAAGATGCTTTTCCACTGCCGCTAATTGATGAGAGTTTCGATGCTTTGCAGGGAGCAAAGTTTTTCTCAACAATTGACTTAGCAAGTGGGTACCACCAGGTGGCAGTAAAAGAGCATGACCAACATAAAACAGCCTTCACAACCCCTTTTGGTCTCTTTGAGTACTTGCGCATGCCCATGGGTGTCTGTAATGGTCCAGCAACGTTTCAAAGATTGATGCAAACTGCGATGAATGATTTGATTTTCCAAATAATGCTGGTGTTTTTGGATGACATTTTGCTGTTTTCCAAGACATTCACGGAGCACCTAGAAAGAGTTGACATAGTCTTTAAACGACTACAAGATACCGGTCTTAAAGTCAAACTAGAGAAATGTCACTTTCTGCAGCAGAAGGTTAAGTTTTTAGGTCACCAGGTTTCAGCAGATGGAATTGAAACAGACCCAGGTAAAATAGAGGCAGTGAAGCAATGGCCAGTGCCTACCACACTGAAAGAGTTGCGCTCGTTCCTAGGCTTTTGCGGTTATTATAGGCGATTTGTTGAGCACTTTTCCCAGATAGCTAGCCCGCTTCACGACCTGGTGAATCTCTGTTTGAATTCAGGGCCTCCCTCCAAGGTGAATCAATGGATGTGCAGTCTATGGACGCCGCAATGCCAAAGCTCGTTTGATATTCTGAAACAGAAACTCACTAGCGCCCCAGTACTAGGGTATGCAGATTTTACTCGTCCCTTTATTGTTGAGACAGATGCCAGTAATCAAGGGTTGGGAGCAATATTGTATCAAGAACAAGGGGGAAAGAAAAGAGTAATTTCATATGCAAGCCGTAGGCTCAGAAATGCAGAGAGGAATGACAGAAATTATAGCAGTATGAAATTAGAACTTCTAGCTCTGAAATGGGCAATATCAGAAAAATTCAGAGGCTACCTATTAGGTTCTAAATTCACGGTCCTTACTGATAACAATCCGTTGTGTCATCTCAACACTGCTAGATTAGGAGCACTAGAACAGCGATGGGTGGCTCAGTTAGCAGTGTTTGATTTTGATGTTCAGTATCGGCCTGGCCGGTCTAACCGGGCTGCTGATGCATTATCTAGGCACCCGTTTGCAGGGGAGCAGGAACCAATGTCGGACGACATGGATTATGATGGGTGTGTGGCTATCTGCAATGTGATACAGAAAGGGACAACACTTGGCACTGAGCTAACAAGTGCTGGTCTTGAGAGTTGTAAGATTAGGCAAATGCGGGCGAACGAAAAGGGAGATGGTTCCGGTTCTGGAGCCCAGGGTAATACTCCTACCTTACCTGGCTACTCAAAAGAGGAATTAAGGGAATTTCAGGGGCAGGATCCAGTACTGGGAGTTTTTAGAAGGTTTTGGGACGGCAAAAGTAAACCTAACTTTCAGGAGAGGAAAGACCTTGAAAAACCAGTCTCTCTTTATTGAAACATTGGCCATATATTCGGGAGAAGGAGGGACTGCTTTATCGGGTGATTGAGGATGTGAGGTATGGGGAACGTTTTCAACTACTAGTGCCAGGCTGTTTAAAGTCTCAGGTGTTAGAGAGTGTGCATGACTCGATGGGGCACCAAGGCATTGAGCGTACTCTGGAATTGCTACGACAAAGATGTTTTTGGGTAGGGATTCATGAGGATGCCAAACAGTGGATAAAGAAATGTGAATGCTGTGTGTTAACAAAAATGCCAAATCCCAAGATTCCCCCCCCCCCATGAAATCATTTCTAGCTAGTAGGCCCTTAGAGGTAGTCGCAGTTGATTTTACTCTTCTAGAACCCTCTAGCGATGGTAGAGAAAATGTTCTAGTGATCACCGATGTGTTTACAAAGTTTACGCAGGCTTTCCCAACACGTGATCAAAAAGCTGACACAACAGTCAAGGTTCTGCTGCGAGAGTGGTTTCTCAAGTATGGTGTCCCTGAGCGTTTGCATTCGGACCAGGGCCGGAATTTTGAAAGCGAGGTGATCTCAGAACTCTGCAAGTTGTATGGTGTAAAAAAAAGTCGTACAACCCCCCATCATCCTACTGGGAATGCCCAATGTGAACATTTTAATAGGACGTTGCATGAACTCTTACGCACCCTCCCGCCTGAGAAAAAACGCAGATGGCCAGAGTATGTGCCAGAGTTAGTCTATGCGTACAATGTTACCCCGCATTCAACAACAGGCTACTCCCCTTACTACCTTCTGTTTGGTGTGGACCCACACCTTCCTGTTGATGCCCTTTTAGGACAGGAGTCCACTGTAGAGCCCAGTCACGACTGGCTGGCGATCCACCAAAGGCGTCTGAATGATGCTCATGTCAGGGCCAAAGAGTACTGTGAACAGAAAGCTGGTGAACGCATTTCAATGCATAACGAGAAGGTGTACTGTCCCCCTATTGAGCTAGGTCAGATTGTGTATGTCAGAAACCGGCCCCCAGGCAGAAACAAAATTCAAGATGCTTGGAAACCCATTCCCCACCGTGTGGTGCAGATTCAAGGAACTACATACACGGTAGAACCTGTAGAAGGAGGACCGACAAAAAGAGTTAACAGAGTTGACATCAGACCATGTGTGTCCCCACCCGTCTTCAGGTCACGACCGAGTAGCCAGTGTCTTAGAAAGTCCCCAGAGTCCCCGCCGGAGGACAGTTTAAATTCAGAGGACCCTACCGATGGTTTAGTTTTGGAAGAAGTGAGGACTCTTAGTCCCATCCGTAACCCAGCTCACACTGATGGTCAGGTCAGGATCCCTAGCAGTGAGAATAGTGCAGAAGGTAGCATCAATGGTGAGTCAGAGCAGGATGATGAATTTCCTGAACCAGAATCTGAGGTAGACTCACAAGAAACACGGTCTGATACAGAAGATGAAGCCATGCCTGAACCTGTTCCCTTTCCCCGCAGGAGTCAAAGGTCAACAGCAGGCCAGCACTCAAACCCGTACCATGAGCCAAAGTCAGTTTTGGATCCCAGTTCTTCAGCTATAATCGCTCAGATTTTTGCAAACTTAGGCACAGTCTTGTTTAGAGAAGCTGTGAGGGAAATCAAAAACTCATTTGTAGTCACCGAGGCCGTCGACTTGTAAGCAGGGGAGAATGTAACCGGGTCATATTTATGGATCTTTGTTGATTTGATTTGCGTTTAAATATTTTGATTTGAACTTGACTCAACAGGAAGTGACTTCAGGGTGTGGGCGGGATATGCCAGGTAGAGGATTTTGAATATCTGGGGTTTTTTTTCGGTTGGGAAAACGGTTCAGGAGACCGGATTTGAAAAGCAAGCAAGACGAGGAATAATCTTCATAAAGAAACGTTGTAAGTTCACCAGTGCAGTTAAAATATATTGTTACTCTTAACGAACACGGTGAATTATGCCGAGGAGGATGTAATAAAGTCGGCCTAGTAACAGATAAGACGTACAATTGACCTACAGATTTGCTGCCTGACTAGCATGGTATACCGTGGCTGAACATAGTGCCTATCCAAGAGGATATAGTTAAAATATCAGGCTATGTACGATGTAAGCATGAGTGTAAATGTAAAAGTGTGTTGTTTGCTACTCTGGTCACAATGTTATGATGTGTTTTTTGTTTTACACGGTGACGAGTACTGAAACATTTTATACTGTCAATCAAACCAGGGAGACTCGGGTGTCCTGTGAAGATCAGTCAGTGATCACGCGCTGGTGTGGCGTCGTGTGTATGTTGTAAGTGAAAAGCTTTTCTTGTTAAGTTTTGAGCATATTTGGAGTGTGAACTTAAAGTTTGTGGTGTACTAAAGTTATTATGTACCTTTCTCATTTCCAGTATCACCACTACCGTTTGTACGGACTTATTTGGGGTCATTAGTTTACTGAGCATTTTATCAGATTGTATTTTTCTTTGTTAGTAACCCACCATTTTGTCTAAGATCCGCCTCCTGTGTGTTTGAGGCAGTACAGACTGTAACACAAACGTGAGAGTTATATACAAAGAGACATTTTGTACATTTCATTTTATTTTATTTACATTTAAAAATTTTTGTAAATCTTTTCATTCTGAAGCGTGCTGCTCTTTATTTTCTATATATCAGATAAAACCCATAAAATACATTTGTTGTTCAGTGTGTATTATTTCCCGGCAACATATATATATATATATATATACAGTATATACAGTATATAGTAATATGTACATATGTATACTAGCTGCTCTTGTTTTTTCTTGCCTTCTGATTGTTGCTCTGAGTGTTGCTATCCCTGTGCTGTTGCAATCCTGGAATTTCCCCATTGTGGGACTAATAAAGGCTTATCTTATGTTCTTTATGTCTGTCCTCTCCATCTTCTCTATCCCCTCACCCCCAGCCAGTCTCAGCAGATGACTGTCCCTCCCTGAGCCTGGTTCTGCTAGAGGTATCTTCCTGCTAAATGGGAGTTTTTCCTCTCCACTGTGGCTAAGTGCTTGCTCACAAGGGATCGTCTGATTGCTGGGTTTTTCTGAGATTGTGGGTTTTTTTTGCATTGTGGCGCCACGAGACGGCTTCTGTTGTGATGTGGCGCTGTATAAATAAAGCTGAACTGAATTGAATTGAAAATATTTAATGTGATTCATACTCTTGTTTTTTCAGCATAACGTGAGCACATACTTACACTCACCGGCCACTTTATTAGGTACACCATGCTAGTAACGGGTTGGACCCTCTTTTGCCTTCAGAACTGCTTCAATTCTTTGTGGCATAGATTCAACAAGGTGCTGGAAGCATTCCTCAGAGAGTTTGGTCCATATTGACATGATGGCATCACACAGTTGGCGCAGATTTGTCGGCTGCACATCCATGATGCGAATCTCCCGTTCCACCACATCCCAAAGATGCTCTATTGGATTGAGATCTGGTGACTGTGGAGGCCATTTGAGTACAGTGAACTCATTGTCATGTTCAAGAAACCAGTCTGAGATGATTCCAGCTTTATGACATGGCGCATTATCCTGCTGAAAGTAGCCATCAGAAGTTGGGTACATTGTGGTCATAAAGGGATGGACATGGTCAGCAACAATACTCAGGTAGGCTGTAGCATTGCAACGATGCTCAATTGGTACCAAGGGGCCCAAAGAGTGCCAAGAAAATATTCCCCACACCATTACACCACCACCACCAGCCTGAACCATTGATACAAGGCAGGATGGATCCATGCTTTCATGTTGTTGACGCCAAATTCTGACCCTACCATCCGAATGTCGCAGCAGAAATCGAGACTCATCAGACCAGGCAACGTTTTTCCAATCTTCTATTGTCCAATTTCGATGAGCTTGTGCAAATTGTAGCCTCACTTTCCTGTTCTTAGCTGAAAGGAGTGGCACCCGGCGTGGTCTTGTGCTGCTGTAGCCCATCTGCCTCAAAGTTCGACGTACTGTGCGTTCAGAGATGCTCTTCTGCCTACCTTGGTTGTAACGGGTGGTTATTTGAGTCACTGTTGCCTTTCTATCAGCTCGAACCAGTCTGGCCATTCTCCTCTGACCTCTGGCATCAACAAGGCATTTCCGCCCACAGAACTGCCGCTCACTGGATATTTTTTCTTTTTCGGACCATTCTCCGTAAACCCTAGAGATGGTTGTGCGTGAAAATCCCAGTAGATTAGCAGTTTCTGAAATACTCAGACCAGCCCTTCTGGCACCAACAACCATACCACGTTCAAAGTCACTCAAATCACCTTTCTTCCCCATACTGATGCTCGGTTTGAACTGCAGGAGATTGTCTTGACCATGTCTACATGCCTAAATGCACTGAGTTGTCGCCATGTGATTGGCTGATTAGAAATTAAGTGTTAACGAGCAGTTGGACAGGTGTACCTAATAAAGTGGCCGGTGAGTGTATATGTTCATTCAAATTTACAGTGGTGTGAAAAAGTGTTTGCCCCCTTCCTGATTTCTCATTTTTTTGTATGTTTGTCACACTTAAATATTTCAGATCATCAAACAAATTTAAATATTAGACAAAGATAACACAAATAAACACAAAATGCAGTTTTTAAATGAAGGTGTTTAATATTAAGGGTAAAAAAAAAATCCAAACCTACATGGCCCTGTGTGAAAAAGTGATTGCTCCCCCCTCCCCGTTAAAACATAAATTAACTGTGGTTTATCACATCTTTGGAAAGCTTAGTTCAATTTCTTTAACCACACCAAGACCTGATTACTGCCACACCTGTTCTCAATCAAGAAATCACTTAAATAAGACCTGCCTGACAAAGTGAAGTAGACCAAAAGATCCTCAAAAGCTAGACATCATGTTTCCATCCAAAGAAATTCAGGAACAAATGAGAAACAAAGTAATTGAGATCAGTCAGGCTGGAAAAAGGTTATAAAGCCATTTCTAAAGCTTTGGGACTCCAATGAACCACAGTGAGAACCATTATCCACAAATGGCAAAAACATGGAACAGTGGTGAACCTTCCCAGGAGTGGCTGGTCGACCAAAATTACCCCGAATGCAGCGACGACTCATCCAAGAGGTCACAAAAGACCCCACAACAACATCTAAAGAACTGCAGGCCTCACTTGCCCCAGTTAAGGTCAGTGTTCATGACTTCACCATAAGAAAGACTGGGCAAAAATGGCCTGCAAGGCAGAGTTCCAAGACGAAAACCGTTGCTGAGCAAAAAGAACATAAAGGCTCGTCTCAGTTTTGCCAGAAAACATCTTGATGATCCCCAAGACTTTTGGGAAAATATTCTGTGGACTGATGAGACAAAAGTTGAACTTTTTGGAAGGTGTGTGTCTCATTACATCTGGCGTAAAAGTAACACAGTATTTCAGAAAAGGAAAATCATACCAACAGTAAAATAAGGTGGTGGTAGTGTGATGGTCTGGGGCTGGTTTGCTACTTCAGGACCTGGAAGACTTGCTGTGGTAAATAGAACCATGAATTCTGCTGTCTGCCAAAAAATCCTGAAGGAGAATGTCCGGCCATCTGTTCGTGACCTCAAGCTGAAGCACACTTGGGTTCTGCAGCAGGACAATGATCCAAAACACACCAGCAAGTCCACCTCTGAATGGCTTAAGAAAAACGAAATGAAGACTTTGGAGTGGCCTAGGCAAAGTCCTGACCTGAATCCGATTGAGATGCTGTGGCATGACCTTAAAAAGGCGATTCATGCTCGAAAACCCTCCAATGTGGCTGAATTACAACAATTCTGCAAAGATGAATGGGCCAAAATTCCTCCACAGCGCTGTAAAAGACTCATGACCAGTTATCACAAACACTTGATTGCAGTTGTTGCTGCTAAGGGTGTCCCAGCCAGTTATTAGGTTTAGGGGGCAATCACTTTTTCACACAGGGTGATGTAGGTTTGGATTATTTTTATCCTTAATAATAAACACCTTCATTTAAAAACTGCATTTTGTGTTTACTTGTGTTATCTTTGCCGAATATTTAAATTTGATGATCTGAAATATTTAAGTCTGACAATCATACAAAAAATGAGAAATCAGGAAGGGGCAAACACTTTTTCACACCACTGTATTAATATATTGAATTGATTCAGTTGTCTTAGAGTGACTGTGATGACAATCTAAAGGAAAACATCAAAAGTCAAACAAATCACACCAGTCAAAAAGAAACTATGACACCAGTTTAAAAACAAAGTTGCTGCCTTTGAGCTAAAAGTAGAGTGAGCTCCAGTTGTGTTTAACATGATGAAAGCATCCAGATACAAGCTAATTGATTTTTTCCTTCCTTTTTCCCCCAGCTGCTGTCAGATGCATAATTATGTTATAGTTTATTGTCAGATGTTTGTGAACTTTTGTAACAGGTAACACAAGCAAAACTCTCATGCTTCTCATATTGGATGAAAAATATATAAAATAAGTAAATTAAAACTATAAATATATAAATAAATAAATAAACTAGAGGGCACTCAGAAAGTGCATACCAAGGCCCTATCTCACAATGTTTAAAAAAGTAAAAAAGAGATCCAGAATCAGCATCCTGACCTGGATCACCTCCATAATCTAATGCATTCATCTTTAGTCCAAAGGCCACCTCTGGTGAAAATTTCATCAAACTCTGTCCAGTATTTTTTTTTTTTTTGTAATCCTGCTAGCATGCAGACAAACCAACATGAAAGCATTACCTCCTTGGTGGTGGTAATAAACTTTCATAAACCAGTTATAAGACACAAGAGCAATGACAATAAAGCTCAAATTCACAAGACCTGTTTATTGTCTTCCTTCAGGGATGAGTCAACACTTTATGGTGAATACAACACAAAGAATGTAGAAGGTTCTTGTCTAGGAAGTTCCAAACTAAGCAATTGTTTGCAGCTTGGAGGTTGTCTGTCATGAGGCTGAGCGCGGTGTTTCACCGTGCTCAGGCTCTTAGTTTATTTCTGAGTGTTTCTTGCATTTTTCCAGCATTGTGTGTTTATTTTCCTGTGTGTTGGTTTAGGATGTGTTCCTGGTTGTCAGTTTTTCTGTTATGTATTCATGTCATTATTATTATCATTATTCTATCAATTTCTTTAGACATCCTTTTCCATGTAGTTCCTAGTGTTTATATTTTGTTTCTGTGTGACATGAGTTCCCTACTTCCTCTTTCTCCAGACACTCCCTCCTTGTCTTCATCTTACATGTGTACTCAGTGTTCCTTGCTCAGTAATTAGGTCAACCTGCCCACTCATGTCAAATCAAATCAAATCAAATCAAATCAAACTTTATTGTCATATTGCTGTACATACAACTGTAGTGCAGGCAAGACGAAATTGCGTTTCTCTCAGCATCCATATAAGAAGCAGCATGATTTAAGACACATTCCCACATAGCTCCCCCCCACCCCCACCCCCCCATCCATTCACACATCCCTGAGACATACTTGGGGAAAAAAAAAGAATAACTAACTATAATATACAAAATGTCTGTAGGTGCAGTAGTGTGTATGAGAGATTCCGGGTCAACTGTTCAGCATCCTGACAGCTTGTGGAAGGAAGCTGTTGATCAGTCTGGTGGTTCTGCCTCCGATGCTCCGGAATCGTTTACCAGATGGAAGAAGTTCAAAGTGTTTATGCAGAGGGTGAGAACGGTCCTTGACAATATTTAGTGCCCTGCTCCTACAACGGTTCTGAAAAAGTTCTTGGACAGAGGGGAGGAAGACTCCAATTACCCTCTCCGCCCCCTTGACTATCCTCTGCAGGGCTTTTTTGCCTGACATACTGCAGCTGGAGTACCATGTAGCAATGCAGTACGTCAGAACACTCTCCACCACACCTCTGTAGAAGGTCCTGAGGATGCAGATGGGGAGAGAGGCCTGTTTGAGTTTCCTCAAGAAGTGCAGTCTCTGCTGAGCCCGCTTCATGATCTTCAAGGAATTCTTGCTCCAGGTCAGGTCCTGCGAGATCTGCACTCCGAGGAACTTGATGTTCTCTACTCTCTCCACTAAACGGCTGCCGATGCTCAGGGGGGCGTGCTCAGGCTGCGACCGCCGGAAGTCGATAATCATCTCCTTCGTTTTGTCCACGTTAAGCACCAGATTGTTCTCCCTGCACCAGCCCTCCAGGTCTTTCACTTCTTCCCTGTACATTGATTCCTCATTCCTCTGGATAAGTCCCACCACCGTGGTGTCATCTGCAAACTTAATAATCTGGTTCCCCTCGTGTCTGGATACACAGTTATGTGTTAGAAGTGTAAACAACAGTGGACTGAGTACACAGCCTTGAGGGGATCCGGTACTCAGCGTGACAGACTTGGAGATGTTGTTTCCAACCCGGACAGACTGAGGTCTCTCAGTCAGAAAATCCAGGATCCAGAGACATGTGGCGGTGTTCAGACCGAGAAGGAGTAATTTCTCCATCGGTCTCTGGGGAATAATGGTGTTGAATGCTGAACTGAAATCAATGTACAGGAGTCTGGCGTAGGTGTCTTTTGGTCCAGGTGGGTGATGACAGAGTGTAGGGTGGTGACTATAGCATCCTCCGTGGAGCGGTTTGAACGATATGCAAACTGAAGCGGGTCGTGTGATGCAGGGAGGCAGGCTGTAATGTGTGGTTTGACAAGCCGCTCAAAACACTTCATCACAATTGGTGTCAGTGCAACAGGACGATAGTCATTCAAACAGGACACCACTGGTTTCTTTGCCACCGGTACAATGATAGAGGTCTTGAAGCATCTGGGAACGATGGCCTGACTCAGGGAGATGTTATAAATGTCAGTCAGGACATCCGCCAACTCGCTCGCGCAGTCTCGGAGCACACGTCCCGGAATGTTGTCTGGACCTGCAGCTTTGCGTGGGTTGACTCTGGTTAGGGTCCTCCATGTGTCCGCTGTGTTGATGGTAAAAGCTGGTCCGACCGATGGTGGGGGAGGGCCAGCCCTCCCTCTGATTGTCGAGTTTGATGCTTCAAAACGTGCAAAGAAGTCGTTAAGCCTGTCTGGAAGCGAAGCGTCGTCATCATCGACCCCCTGCCTAGGCTTAAAGCCCGTCAGTGTCCGAACTCCCTGCCACATCTGCTTGGTGTTCCTAGTGTCACAGAGGTGTCCCTGGATTTTCTCTGCATAGGCGCGCTTTGCCGCCTTAATTCCCTTAGAAAGCGCAGACCTGGCTGAGCGGAGGGCGATCCTGTCCTTCGCTCTGAAGGCTGCATCTCTGACTGTGAGCAGCGAGCGCACCTCTGCAGTCATCCAGGGCTTATGATTACCCCGCATAGTGATGGTCTTCACTGTAGTGAAATCCTCTGTGCACTTCGCGATGTAGCTGGTGACCGAATCAGCATACTCCTCCACATCTGTCCTGTCTTCCTGGGAGGCTGCTATTTTGAAGACCTTCCAGTCTGTGTGCTGAAAACAGTCTTTCAGTGCAGGGGTTGCACTCTCTGGCCAAATCCTGATTTGTTTCACTGCTGGCCTGCTGCGCTTCAATAAAGGTTTGTAGGCAGGCACCAGCATCACGGATATGTGATCAGAACGGCCGAGATGGGGGCGGGGTATCGCTTTATATGCATCTGTGTTTGTGTACACTAAGTCCAACATATTCTCTCCTCTGGTCTTAAAGTCTACACATTGTTTAAACTTGGGGAGCACAGTCTTTAGGCTGGTGTGGTTAAAATCCCCCGCAACCACCACAAAACTGTCCGGGTGTGAAGTTTGGATTTCACTGATTGCACTGTGCAGTTCCCCGAGTGCCTTCTTAGCATTAGCTTTAGCGTTAGCGCTTGGCGCTATGTAAACACCAACTACAAACACATTGCTGAATTCCCTAGGCAGATAATAAGGCCGACAATTTACAATAAGGAACTCCGCCAACGGAGAGCAGTGTTTAGACACTAACGTGGCATTAACGCACCAGTTCTTGTTAACATAGATGCATAGCCCACCCCCCCGGCTCTTACCGGAGCTCGCCGTTTCCCTGTCAGCACGGAACATCGCCATATCTTCCAGTTGAATGGCCTCGTCAGGAATGTTGTCGTGGAGCCATGTCTCGGTGAAAACAAACACACAGCAGTCCCTCCACTCTCTCCGGGTTTCTCTCAGCAGACGCAGTTCGTCCACCTTGCTTTCGAGGGTGCGGACGTTTGAGAGAAGAAGCGACGGTACCGCTGGTCTGGAAGGGTTAGCCTTTAGCCTAGCATGGATCCCGGCCCTTTTTCCTCGCTTTTTCCTGCGTTCCCTCCGCTTCCGCTTCCTCCTCTCACGGGTAGCTTCCAGCGGGGACTCTGCCAGAATTCCGTGCTGGCGTAGGATGTCCAAATCACAACCGATCGCCGCGATTCTTGCAGCGTGCAGTACCTTGAGGTTTAATAAGGTCTCACGGTTGTAAGTTTTACAGAATGTACGTCTGGGATGATCACAACACTCAAAACTCTCACACTCGCTGATGCCAAGAGGGGCCGCTGCGTCCGAGCGCGCTGCCGCCATCTTAAGATGTGGTCCACACCTGAGGGCACTTGTTATGATTGATTGCCTGCCTTATTTAAGACTGCCTTTTTGTCACGAGTCTGAGTCCAGTGCTCAGACTCCCTATGTATTTTTGAGTATCTTATGCCTGTTATTGTTTTCTTGTCAGTCTTCTGTTATTTTGGTTGTGTGACACAAGCCTCCTTCCTCCTCTCCCAGACACACCCACCATTCACTTATGGTCTGTTTCCCAGTTCCCAGCTGTGAGTGATTGTGTATTAGGACACCTGCTACTCTCCCTCTCACTGGTCTCAGTCTGCTCTCCTATAAGCTGGGAGCAGTTACGCAATCAGTTCACCTGCCAGCTCAGCTCTCACACCTGCTGCTCATTATGTTCTATGTATTTAAACACTACCTGTTCACTCTGTCTTTGCGGCAGTCTCAATTGTGTTTAGACTGGACTACTCTCCCTTGGACAGTCTCCCCCTCCTCTTCTCCAGAGTGTCCTCAGCTCTGGAGAGTCATATCTGTGTAAGTTATTCTTGTTTGCCTTTTTTGTAATTGTCAGCACAGTTATTTTTGGACTTTTGTTCTTTTCTTTAATAAATGTCACTATTGCAGTCAAACGCGTGGGCTTGTCCTTCTGCCCTGGAGGGGCATTCATGACACTTTTCTGTCTACTCCCTGTCAGTGCCTCATCATGTATCCACTAAACCCCGTCTGACCCCCTTCCCTGTTCCGACGTGCATTTCTATGTTTTTCATCTCACCATTCTCCAGTTTTCCGCAGTAGTAAGCTTATTTTTGTGCACTTTATGGACTTTGCGTTTTCTTTAATAAATACCACAAATTGCAGTTCAGTGCTTGGGTCTTCATTTCTGCCCCGAGGGGCACAGTTGTAAAGAAAAGATTTTGCACAGTTGAAGTAGTGTTGCTTGCTCAATGCAAATAATGCAAATTTGCATATGAGCGAGTTGCAGAGGGGTGGGGTCCTTCATAACTTTTACAGCTGCTTTCTGCCTGCTGTGGAAATCCCCAAAATGCCATGATGTTTAGAAGAAATCATGTCTCCAGGTCACTGAGTCTTTAATTATCTTTTTCGTTCTGTCGGATAAGTATCTACAGACATTACAATATGTTTATCTCCTTTTCAGAAAAATGTCATGTGTCCACAGTGCACAGTACAGCGTGTGGTGGAATGATTAAAAGGCTAGACTTAGCTAAAAATTGTATCTGTCTGGGAATAGCCCCAACAGTTCTATATATGTACCAAAACACTGTTGATGGTATTTTGAACATTTGCTGGAGAATGGTGAAAAATGAAATTATTGAACATTGATAATGACACATAGAACATGTGTTAGCAGTCTCTGTTTAATAAAGTCATTGTTCAGTACAGCTATTGCCTCTGCTGTCCTAATTCCAGACATAACATTTGGTGACGAGGAGAAAACATCAAGAATTCGACATGGAAGCATGCTTGGGCCCCTTGCCACTGTTCCCCGCATCCCCGGGAGAGCCACCTATCCCATGACCTCGCTGGTTCGACTCGTTCTGCACTCAGGGCCAGCCCGAGTTTTCATGGAGCCCTAAGCGTAGTATGAATTTGGGACCCTCTGTGTGCACAGTTGTAGTACTGTTGCTTGCTCAATGCAAATAATGCAAATTTGCATATGAGTGAGTTGCAGAGGGGTGGGATCCTTCATTACTTTTGCAGCTGCTTTCTGCCTGCTGTAGAAATCCCCAAAATGACATGATGTTTAGGTTTCCAACATTATTCGGTGCAGCACGCAGCTGGAAAAATGTCACTGCCTCCTCCAGAAACTGCACCTGGATGACAGTTGTTTACAGTGCTAACCTGCTAGCCCTTTTAGCACATTTCTAGCAGGAGTATGTGGGTGTCTAAACTCATGACACTCTGTTTCAGCTGCAGAGCTCCTGGTCCATCTGTCTGCAGGTGAGTGGCTGTCTCATTTTCAAACTATTTTACTCTCCAGTGTTGACACTTTTACTTTGGTGACAGTGGAATCTCAAGGCTGATTAGCAATCGGGACCACCTCCCTCAGATGCGAATACACAAATTCACGCATATTCACACATTTGCATTAACTTTACATGTTTTCAGATCACAGGAAAAATTTGCTTTGCGTTTGGTGTAAAAGCACTGTTAATGGTCAATATCAGTGTTATCAATTTTTTTCACTTGGCTCAGCACCGTAAACTATAGCTAGCTTGCAAACAAGACGTGTCTTTAAGTCACGGTGACACCTAATGTTACGTTACATTATCAAACATGCTTTTCTCTTCCTCTTTTCTCTGGTCCTCTGCTCTCTTCCTTTTTTCAGCCCCTGATGGGTACACACATTTTGGGACATAAATGCTTCTCCTCACATCAGTTCTACACAGTGGTGTGCCATGAGAAGTAGTGAATGTCATGCCTGTCACCAGCTGATCTCTGACAGAGAGAAATGCAGGACTCCGACACTGTATGTGTAACAATAATAATAATAATAATAATAATAATAATAATTCCATTTTATATAGCACCTTTCAAGCAACCCAAGGTCGCTTTCCAAACAACAACAAAACAAACAAATAACACACACAGAAAAACATAAAACAAGTTAGCGAGGAAAAGCCTGCAGGAACAAGTGTCCTTTCAACCTGGATTTAAAAGACTCCAAGGTTGGTGCCTGGCGAACTGTCAGAGGGAATGAGTTCCACAAGGTAGGAGCTGCCACACTGAAGGCCCTGTTCCCAAAGGTTCTCCTGCAAGTGTGGAGAATGGGGAGGAGACCTCAGTCAGCAGACCAAAGGCTCCAAGAGGGGTGCTGAACATGAAAAAGATCGGATACGTACTGTGGAGCAAGTGCATGAAGGGACTTGTAGGTGAGGAGGAGAAGTTTGAAAATGATCCAGAATTTAACGGGAAGCCAGTGCAGTTGCTTCAGAGTAGGGGTGATGTGCTACCATGGTTTGGTCCAAGTGAGAACATTACAAGTAATAATAATGTGTTTTTACATATGTAAATCTTTGGCTTGGCTAGGACAATTTTAAAATCACACATTCAGGAAATAAAAAAAGTTAAATCAAATAATTAAATGCTCTAGGGGGCCCCTGGTGGTCGTGGGGCCCTAAGCAATAACTTAGTTCGCTTATGCCTTGGGCTGGCCCTGTCTGCACTTAAGGTGCTGGCGATGGACCTGGCGAGACATGGCAAGATGAGGCTGTGAGCAATTTTAATCCGCAGCCTGGTACCGAGGAGCAGCAGGTATTCAGCAATGTAGGACAGGCGGAGACATATGAGGAGTGCATCACGCTGCTGGCCTAACACTTCGTGGCACCAAAAAGTGTGCTAGTGAGGAGGATTCATTTCCACCAGCGCTGACAGTGAGTGGGAGAGATGACCCAGCACTACATCGTGGACCTCTGCTGTCTGACAAGAGTATGCAGGTTTAGCTATTTAGAGGACGAAATGGTGCGGGATCAGCGGAACACACCAGCAACCTGCAGCTATGGGCAAAGCTAATCATGGCGCCAGACTACCTACCGCTGGCGAAGGCGGTGGAGTTGGCAATCCAGCTGGAGGCCGCCGAGAAGCTAACATCACAACTAGGTGAGCCACAACAATGAGCCCCGCTAGCACATGCAGTTACCCCAGCAAAAGAACGGGTTCGTGCCGCGACCTTCCCGGAGGATGCGGAGGTGAACACCATGAAACACCATTTGTACAACTGTGGCTCCCCGACACACTGAAAGTGAATGTGGTCCTGCCTGGCCAGGGGGCAGCGATGCCGGCGTTGCAGCAAGCGCAATCATTTTGCCAAGGTGTGCCAATCGACACGACTGACATCAAGCCTGCCACCCAGTTCAAAAGAACCACCAACAACTACCAGCCACGCAATAGGCTCCAGAGGGGCAGCGTACAAGTGGTGCATGGTGAGGTTAGATGACGTCAGCTTACCGTTGCTGCTGGACACCGCTGCTGTGAGGTCAGTGATGAACTGGGTTACAGTCAAAAAATTCTTCCTCAACCATCCTATTTGGAAGAATCCAGCGGAGCTGTATGGTTATAGGCACACATGCATCAGCCTAGTAGGGACCATATCGCTGTTGGTTTGCTACGGGCCAAGAGTCCTCCCAGTGTTCATCTTCCAGGTAACCACACACTGGGACAACATCCTGGGGAGTGATCTCTTTTACAAACTGGGTTTTACCATCCGTGATAACCTCTGTTTGACTGCTGATGATGGGAGCGCAACACACATGGATGAGGGTACAGCTGCTTCGAGCTTGACACCGCAGAGAGAACACAGCAAGGAGAGGGGGCAGAAACTGGACTCACCTCGCATCCTCGCCCAGTGTCAGCCTCAAGGAGCAGTGCTGCAGGATAGAGAGTTTGTGGCCCAGCAGGATCCAGCAGAGTAACGTTACAGACGATCCCATCATTGCCGATGAGAATCGCAGCACAATTGAGGACAGCCACCGTTCCAATGGCCGATGGATCAAGATGACATGCAAGCTGTCTTGGAAGGGTGAGAACAGCTGCCCCGGAACTGATCCAGCTAGTGTGGGACCCAGACTGGGATTTTGCAGCAGAACATCCAGATCCGCACCCAGTGCCTCCAGGGCCGTGCCCACCGAGGGCTCGATAGAGGCCCCCCAAACTGAAAAACTCAGTGGTGACTCCAAAAATTGTTTAGCGGGACATGACTGCTTCAGAAGTGGCAGAATAACCCACCCAGTCATGCAGGGTCAACCAGTGGTCTACCCGGTGGCCCAGGTTCCATTCATTATACTGTTGTATATGGTGATTAATAATTATGATCAGGTACAAAAATTATTTAATTTATATTAATGTCTTGGAACCTGAGATGAATTCTCGGTTCATACACACAGGAAAAATTAATAACACTCGTGAAGGGGCACCAGCTTCCTTTTAGGAAGCAATTCAGTCTTTAATTTTACCTTATACCTGTTTAATCACTCAATAAATTAATTAAAAATCAGTCACAAAATTTTAGTGAATTCGATACTGGGGACTTTGACCAGACTCAGAATGAAATAAATTCTCAACAACTTCTCTCATTTTCACACATTTATTAAATGAAATGATGATTAAAAGACATTGCAATGAATTGCATTAATCACTAAATTAAACTTGTAAATGATGGATTAACAATGTCAGCATTTTCAGAACCAGGGTTAAACTGTGAAATGAATTTAGATTAGTTTGAGTTAACAGATTATGGAAAACATAACGCAAATTTATGGGGAAAATGAAATTAATTATATGGGAAATTCTGGATCACTCTCAAGAAAATAAAAATGGAATTTTAATGAAAAGAGGAGTTATGTTAATGATTCCTTAATTTGCATCTGATTAGATATCAAATTATTATCGAACCTCAGACATTTAATTTAGCAGATGAATAAAATTGCAGATGTGACTCGTTGTTGAAGCTGAAGTTGAAGGGTTCTTTAGTCGTCCTCGTGAAGCTTTCTATGTAAATAACTGTCAACTGAATATTTGGCCCGCAAATACTCGGTGATACAACTTTCCAGTCTATTGTCGTACGATGAAGTACAGCGTAATGGAGTCTCCTTTTCGTGGCTTGTCGAATTCTTTAGCTGCGTAATGGCGCTGCGTCGCCTCCTTCTTCGTTGGCAAAGTTTTTCCCAGGGAATTCGAAAATAATTTGCAATATCTAATCCACTATCAAATTAACAGAGTTTTGGACTTTAGATTAAAAGAACTTCTGGTGTGGGAATGGTCAGTAAAAAAAATTATAAAAATAAAGTCAAGATTAAAACTTAAATTAAATCGGTGGTTTTACAGAAAGTTTAACAGGTGAAAAATTATAGAAATAGAGACGTCTAGGATTGGAGTTTTTAACTCCTAATTAGAATTGAGCTCAAGAAAAGAATTAATTCCTAGGCGTTTAAAGAAAAAAAACATTAAAGATACAAAGAGGTTGCAAAAAAAAAAAAAATACATGATACTTCAGGCTCTGTGATCGTAGAAAAAAAACACATGGTAGAAGGCTTCTTTGTTCGGGCAGTGAAGTCCCTTTGTTCTCCCAAAAAGATCTTCTGCTGTGTAGATGAGATGTGAAGACAATAAGACAAAGGAGAAAGAGGATGAAGTGATGATGCAGTTCTCTTTTATCTGTGGAGAATTTTCGCGGGCTTTTCTGGCTTGACAGGAGCCCAGCCAATAGGCTTCCTTCGTGGGCGGGCTTTACGAACTTTAGTCCAATGAACAAACAGTCTTTTGTCTGAACCTAGAGAGAGCCGTTGTCAAGCGAAGATTGGCTGCTGGCGGTCACATGATTTGAGAAACTTTTTTGGCAGCTCTAATACACACATTTTAATACTGGAATATTCCTCTATACCCTTATGTATAAACTAATCTATTTCAGTGTTTATGCAACTTATACTCAGTGCTTCTAAATTAACATGCAAGAATAAACATTCATTTAAACATTTTAGCATGCACATATTTAAATTAAGGATTAATAGATTTCAAACCCAGCAGACTGTCCACATCAAACAGAGTCCATTTGCTTTTCATGGTGTCCTGGAAAAAAGAGAAATGTTGAGAAGTGAGTCTTAAAGATATGGTTAAAAGGTTTGCTGGTTAAATCCAGCATGTCCCAGAGTTGCCAGTAGAGGGCAATGTTGAGCTGTGGATCTTTGTGGGCCATATGACGTACTCCAGAGTTCTGTTCTATGTCTCCATGTTTTATGGGCCATAAAGTCAAAAAGGAAGTGCATTAGGGTGAATTCCTTAGACTGGTTTTAACAAAGGAATGTGAGTTCAGCTGTGGCCTGGGGTAAAAGAGCAGTTCCTGGCTGTCCTTTTCCTGGGTGAAACAATGTCTTTAAGTTGAAGAATAATTCTTATTGATGAGCCAAAGTGAGATGATGCTACACCATTGTCAAAACTGTTCAGAAATACAGAAATGTTCAGAATGTTTTGATTTTCCCGGGGGGTTGGGGTGAATGTTGTGAAGTGATATTACAACAGACTGTGCAGATGTGATGCCTTCATCATCACGCATGGCATCATCACATCCAGCCCTATATTAGGGGACTGATGGCAGGAGACTGCCTCTTTGGTGCTTTGCCTCTAACCAACACCAGCCTGTACCTATTCAAAGCTAGCTTAGTAGCTACACTATTGTAACGTGCTGTTAGCAGTCTCTGTTTAATAAAGTCATCGTTCAGTACAGCTATCGCCTCCGCTGTCCTAATTCTAGACATAACACCCTCATTAGCACATCCGTGGCAGGAATCCATGGGTGGATAACTGACACTCCAATTAAGTTGCAGAGCACATGGTCCATCCATCTGCAGGTGAATGGCAGTCTCATTTTCAAGCTAGTTTACTCTCCAGTTTTGATACTTTAAGTTCAGTGATGGCAGAATCTCAAGGCTGATTACTAGCTCCCACCTCCAAATCCCATGGACACGTGAATGCCCAAATTTGCATGTTTTCCACATGTTTACATTAACTTTACATGTATTTGTGCTACACTTTCATGTTTGCTCTGAACGCACCTTTGCTCTTGCACTAACTGGTTGGTAGAGGCACGTGACATCAACCTGGTCATGCTGTTGACTGTGACCAGCTGTGACGTCTTTAAATATGTAAACATTAGATAGAACATATCTAGCCGCTAGGCTAGTCACGATTCATATGCATAGATTACTTATTGTTCATTTACAATAAATACAATGAACAATTGCTTGTGTATCATTATCATAATACTGCATGTGCCAATAATTACCTACTGAATATGGCACCTCAGTTTGCCATGAAAATGTTAGCAATGTCCTATCTAGGGTATTGTATATCTATGTTACTGGCTACCGTAGTCTTATCATGCAACTGCTCAGATGTAAATATTATGATTATTTCAGTAATCATAATCTCAAGCGGCTGAGAATGAGAAGTTTCTTTTAAGAGCATTTTTTTCACTCACTCCCGTGGCGCCTCCCACAGCTCTTACTGTCCCTTGGCTGCTGTAGAACCGATACCAGCCTGTCCTGGTTTGGCAATGTCATAGTCCCCTCCGGCGGGCAGGTAAGATGGACTCACACAGCAGACAGAATTCCAGTATAACATGATTTATTAACCAAAAACACAAATGAACTCAAAAAAACAAACATGCAGCACATGGGCTGAAAAACACAACAAAGGGTACGACTAGTAAATTACTTACAGAAAACTAAGTACACGAGGGTTACCAGCAGGGAACAGCGATCACATGTTACAGTGATAACATGTGTAGCCCTCTCACTCACCTCGCTTTACTTGCCAATTTGATGAAGACAACTTAGCATGGAAGGTGAGTGAGTGAGGGACATACAAAAAACCCCCAAAACAATCTACAAGTGTGACCTCAGTGAGTGTAATGTAGTTAATTTGAATTACAAACTCAGCATGTGTGCTAAGAAGCTTGGGTAGATGTTGCTGTAGTTGCACTGTGTGAACCTTAACCTCCCATGCAATTTTTATCCACCCACCTATAACTTCTGTTTACTCCAGATACCCATTACACAGTGACATGACAACTAGGATTAAGGTGCAAACACATATTAAAATGTATTCAACAAAAGAATAAAACGGGTTACTTAAATAAAATAAAAGGACCCAATAAAGAAAAACAAAGCAAAGAAATAAATTTAAATAAATAAGCTGTATCTGGGGTTTCAGTTTTAGACCGTTTATTTGTGGTACCACCCATTGGTGCACTTGATGGAGCTCATAATATTAGTCCTCCATAGAACCAGTGCTAGTCCTCACTGTTTGTAGCTCAGTTCAATAGTGATAGCCGACTGGGCTTCTCCTGAAGCCCCTACCCTCGGCAGCCTGGAATGGGTGTATCCTCGCAATGAGTGTTTGGGTGCGGGCAGAACCTCTCTTGCATAAGCAAGTTCTGAGCACTTCAGTATGTTGGTGCCTGTGGCCTGGAGAACTTCAAAGAGGTGGCACCGCTTGCTGCCTTGCAGTCTCAAAGCACACTAGGAATTTACAGACATTTCATAAATTCCCCATTTCCACCTCACAAGCATTAACATAAACACAGATTCAGATTAAGTGCACACTCGCTCAGCAACTTGGTGAGTGAGTGTGCACTAAATCCCAATTAAGGCCCAATACGTCATGTCTATCCCCCTCTGAACTAGCCAAAATGCTCGCCAGCTAGCAACAGCTTGCCTCATGGTCACTCTCAACAGCCCCCTTGCTTTATGCCTCGGCAGTGGCTCAAACCCGGTCAAAAAGTATCCGGTAAATCCTCCCAGTGTGGCTCTCCCATCTGACCTGCTCAGTAGGGATGGGCGTATCGATACTCAAGTATCGATAGTTCAATACCAGGTGGTCGATACTTTGGAATGGTTACTTTTTAAAATATTACGATACCACTATGTTAACGCTTTGAGTGTGACTGTCGCTGAATTGTGACATAACCCCTAGTGGTCAAGAGTGGTAAATATTTTTTGTCAATAAAATAGTTCAGGTTTCCAAGGCTATAACTTGAAAGTGGCAAGCGATAATGGCTTACTGTCAATTAGAAAGATGTAAAATATGATCCAAAATTTCAGATAGGAATAAATTTACACATCTAATTTGCATAACATCGCAGCAGCTATATAAATTCCATAACTCAGTCAAAACTGGACTTTGGACATATTTACACAAAAATGGTTCATTTTTTTGACGCCGTTGTCTCTACAGAGGTATGTTGTTATCTTATCTTCAAAGTATATGAACAAGAAATCAGTACAATGTTAAAAAAACAAAGAAATTTGTCACTTACCGGCGGCTAAGGGGACTCACTCGCTGCCGTGGTCACTGCGTTTTCACCCATCATGATCGTTACTTTGCGTTCTGTCGGTCATTTACGCTCTCTACCACATCTACAAAGTCTTATGATTATCCCACATAAATTTCGCTTGTATCCCGCGGCTATTTTCCGTGTACGAAGCCATCTAAGTGACAGTGCACGATGATGGATCGTGGCCATATTAGCTTTCTGAGCTGAAAGAAGGGAATACAGGAAAAAGAAATGAGGAGTTCTTCTTTGGTGTATTACATGTCATCCATTGAGTCCTCCAACGCGTGTCTGTCACTTTCTGAAACTGGCAGATCAGTACAAATCAGTACAAATCCTCAATGCAGCCGGCGATGTTAGTGAGATAACAGGTGCAGCGCCATGCTCTGCCACTAGGGGCACACAAAATCTCACACTCAAAGGGTTAATACAAAACGTGCAATTTGTTATCACTTCTGAGAGTTTTAGGTGTAAATTTGTGTGAAAACCAGTGAAAAACTGAAAAACCTGGGTCCAAGGTTGTCATAGCCGAGAGCGGTGCTGGGGATAAGCTCTCAGCACTCAAAAAATGCTCCTCATGACGTGCATCTCAAATAGCCTCTGACAACCAAGTCCAACTCCTGGCCTACTCATGTGGCTTAGCTTCTAAGCCCGGCAGAACTGCTTCTACTGACAGGAGAAGGGGCGAAGGCGAGTCTCTGGCACCTTCAAACCAGATGCTTTGGGTAGATGGGGCTCAACAACTTGGGAGGGTAGTCCATGTAGGGGAAGGAAAACCCTGATTTCAAACCTCTGCTGCCTTGCGGCATACCTGGTCACAGGAAAGGCTTCGGGAATCAACCCTGATAAAATCCGGAGTCAGAGCCCCTAAGGCAGTCTGTTGTTGATTTAAACTTTGTTCTGGCAGCTCCTGCGATGGCGCTGGTGCTAAACTTTAACAGCCTTGCTGTTCCTTTGGATCCATCAGTGATGTGGGGAGGGGTGACGCTACATGGGCAACAGCCTGTCCTCTATATCACATTGCCTAGCTAGCATTCAGCAACACTCATCAACACAAGCTCACACCCTACACCCTGGAGAGGTCACTCCAGCTTCGCTTGCAGCGTCAACACAGCACAGGGAACAATAATTACCAGTTATAAGTCTTTGCTCAATTGACGCAGAGCTTGGCACCAGGGATTGTTCCTGATGGTGGGAGGGATCCTTGGATCTCACTGGACAACTACCGCCTGCCTCAAGCTGGGCAGCCCCCAGCCAGTAAGGTTTTGTCCCACCACAGTCTGCCATCCTAATTGGGTGCATGGGGATTAGTAAATGTTCAAACAGCAGACTGCAATTGTCGCACCAGGAAACAAAACAAAATAACGAAAGAAACCAGCTTTGAAACTGGGATGTTGGAACGTTTGGACAATGATGACTGGTCTTTCTGAAAACCTTCAGGACATCAGTGACTCCAGGAAAACAGCTGTCATAAATGACAAGCTCAGGGGGCTGCATGTGGACATTGCCACCCTTCGGGAAACACACCTTGCTGACTCAGGCATGCTGAAGGAGAAGGACTTCACATTCTACTGGCAGGGGAAAGGCTCTGACGAGTCAAGGGAGCATGGAGTTGGCTTTGCAGTGAGGAACAATCTGCTGAATATGGTAGAGCAAGGCAGCAATGGCACAGAGCATGTCCTCACTCTTTGCCTCAACACCACCAAAGGCCCAGTCACCCTTGTTAGCATGTATGCCCCGACACTGTCTTCCCCACCGGACACAAAGGATGAGTTCTACGAGAAGCTCACATCCATCGTCGCAAGCATCCCCAGCAAGAAGCAACTCTTGCCTTGATCCTCTTGCCTTGGACAGTTTGGTGTAGGCAAAATGAATAAGAATAGCCAACGACTGCTTGAGCTTTGCAGTTACCACGAATTGTGCATCGCCAACTCCTACTTCAGGACAAAGCCTCAGCACAAGGTCTCTTAGAGACACCCACGCTCAATGCACTGGCATCAGCTAGATCTTATCCTGGTCAGGCGTGCAGTCATCGATATTGTCTTCCACACACGTTCTTACCACAGTGCGGGCTGTGTCACAGATCACTTCCTGGTCTGCTGCAAGATCAGGCTACAGTCAAAAAGGATCCACCGCTCAAAGAAACAAGGGAACCCCCACATTGATCTCAGCAAGATATCTCAACCAGACCTTGTGGAAAAGTTTGCAGAGACCTTCGAGAAAGAAGTGCAAACCTCACAGCCCAGAGACTCTTCCACAGAGAAGTGGGAAGTACTGTGGGACACCATGCACTGCACCGCCTTTGCTACCTTTGGGAAGAAGTCCTCCAAGTCTCACGACTGGTTTGAGGCCAGGTCCACAGAGATGACTCCCATCATCGAAGCCAAGTGCACCGCCCTCACCAAGTATAAGCGGTCACCCAGTGAGAAGAGCCTGCAGATTCTCAGGGCTGCCAGGAGTAAGGCTCAGCAGACTGCCAGGCATTGCACCAACGAATACTGGACAGAGCTCAGTGAAGACATCCAGACAGCTGCTGCTACAGGCAACATTAGAGGGATGTACGATGGCATCAAGAAGGTGCTCGGACCAGTCCAGAGCAAGACAGCTCCCCTCAAATCTTCCACTGGGGTAGTAATTACAGACAAGGGCCAACAGATGGAGATAAGGGTGGAACACTACTCCAACCTCTACTGCAGACAGAACACAGTGGCCCCCACAGCTCTTGACGCCATCGAGTGTATGCCAATCATAGAGGAGCTGGATGTAGAGCCAACCATAAAGGAACTCAGGAAGACCATCGACAGCTTGGCCTTAGGCAAAGCCCCAGGCAGCGATGGGATTTCCCTGGACCTGATCAAACAGTGCAAGACTACCCTCCTGCTCCCATTGCATGAAGTCCTCTACCAGTGCTGGCAAGAAGGGACTGTACCACAGGACATGAGGGACGCCAAGATCATCACCCTCTATAAGAACAAAGGTGAAAGAAATGACTGCAACAACTACAGAGGCATCTCTTTACTCAGCATTGTCAGCAAAGTGTTTTCATTTTGATCCGCCTGCAGAAGCTGGAAGAACGTGTCTACCCAGAGTTGCAGTATGGCTTTCGTGCCAAGAGATCAACAGTAGACATGGTCTTCTCCCTCCACCAACTCCAGGAGAAGTTCAGAGAACAGCAGATGCCCCTGTATGTCGCCTTCATACTGTAGATCTCACCAAGGCGTTCGACCTCGTCAGCAGAGACGGCCTGTTCAAGATTCTTCCAAAGATAGGCTGCCCACCAAAACTGCAGAGCATGATCGAGTCTTTTCACTCAGACATGAAGGGGACTGTGCAGTTCAACGGGAGTTCCTCCGACCCCTTCAGCATCTGCAGTGGCATCAAACAAGGCTGTGTCCGTACTCCCACACTCTTTGGGATATTCTTCGTTGTTCTCCTAAAGCATGCATTTGGCACTGCAACTGAAGGAATTTACCTATGCACCATGTCAGATGGCAGGCTGTTCAAACTTGCCCACCTCAGAGCCAAGACGAAGGTTTGCGAAATGCTCATCAAAGACATGCTGTTTGCTGATGACGCAGCAATTGCAACACACACCCAAAAGGAGCTGCAGACACCGATGGACTGCTTCTCACAGGTCTGCAAGGATTTTGGACTCACCATTAGCCTGAAAAAGACCATTGTCCTGGGACAAGACACTGAATCACCACCTACCCTCACCATCAATGACTATGAACTCGACGTTGTCCACTACTTCACCTACCTTGGCTCTACCATAACCGACAACCTCTCTCTCTTGACACAGAAATAGACAGGAGGATCAGGAAGGCAGCTACAGCACTCACTTGCCTCACAACCAGAGTGTGGACAAACTCCAAGCTGTCGGTGAAGACTAAGATGGCAGTGTATAACACCTGTGTCATCAGCACACTGCTGTACGGTAGTGAGTCATGGACAACATATGCCAGACAAGAGAAACGACTCAACACCTTCAATCTGTGAAGCATCCGTCGCATCCTGGGCATATTCTGGCAGGACAGGGTAACCAACGCAGATGTTTTGAATCGCATGGGACTTCCCAGCATGTTCACTCTCCTCAGACAGCGCAGGCTGTGCTGGCTAGGCCATGTCCACCGCATGGACTATGGCCGCATCCCAAAGGACTTCTTGTATGGAGAACTGGCATCTGGGAGGAAATCCACTGATCGCCCCCAGCTCCAGTACAAAGAAGTTGTTGAGACATGAAGGCCACCGACATCAACACAGAGACCTGGGAGAGCCTAGCAGGTGACCGTGCAAAGTGGAAAGGGACCCTGAAGCAACACCTGAAATCAGGGGAGGAGAAAATGATGACTGCTGCTGCAGAAAAACGAGCACGCAGGAAGGAAAGCAGCAGCTCCAACAGATCAGAGACTACACACAGGTGTGACCTTTGCGATAGAGACTTCCACTCCCACACTGGTCTATTTAGCCACAGATGCCGCTGCTCCAGACGAGCAGAGAACCAGAACTAGGATGCTTCACCCATGGTCAACCCTGACCGACGGAGGCCTAAGAAGGACTGCCATGTCACATGATTATGGCAGCCTATGAGATGTCAGAGCTGAAGACTCACTGTGCAGCCAAGCACTCCCATGCAGAGTGAGCTCAGCAGCATCGGGGGCGGCAGAGGTATTACTTCTGAAACGTTACGCCTTTCATCCAAATTCTATGGTGATACCAAGCAGCAGAAAATTTGAAAAATAAAGAAAATAAACACCATTTAAGTCTGTAAAATAATAGTGTAAAAATAAAATAAATAAATACATAATAAAATTAAAAAAAATAATTTTAAAATTTTAAATTTTAAAAAAATTACAGATATATGCTGCTTGGTAAAAACAAAATTGTTTATTTCCTATTCAGTACACATGAAGAATATATATATATATATATATATATACACAGCCATACTATAATTAATCAGTCTATAAACAGTCTGTTGTGTTCCAGTTAATGTTTAGTGCAAGATATAGGGTATAGTTATTTACTACTGCATTGTTTATGCTGATATAGTTTTTTCATTATACCGATGGAAGAGATGAATATATTATGAAGAATGCCTTATCATTGCTTAATTTTTAAAAATTTTCCTCTTGAACTCCACGTTCTTGCAGAAAGTGCAGCAATGGGTCCCTCTCTCCTTCCATAATAGACACCTGCAAAGGTAAAATAAGCCCAGATCTGCTGAAAGTATTGGTAGTAATCTTCACTCTTATCACAACAGTTAAAAAGTCACATTTTATAAATTGCAGCAGCTTGATTACAGCATATTTTCAGAAACTTATCAGATATGTAATTTCATGTTTAAGGAAGTAAAATTTAATATCTTCTAAAACCTCTTAAGGGCACCTTGTAGGGCATTACATTCACAAAGTAACAAGACCAAATCTAGATAATTTAAATTAATTAATTCATTGAGTAATTACAAATTCAGTAAAATTATTAGAAACATTTTACATCGTAAAAGAAGAAAATCAAACAATTTTGTTTGTTATATCTGGCATCTTTAATGTGATTGTCATTTTAAAAAAATAATTAAGGCCTTAATTTTTAAAGATGCCCAACACCCAGGCACAAAAAAGGAGGAAAATGCAGCAAACTGAGCACAAACAGAAGTAGAAAAATCCTAAAAAAAAAAAAAAATGCTGTAGATGATGATAATAACTATAATAATCTTATGCTAAAAATTTTTGATTAAAGAAGATATTAAAGCCCATACCAAAAATAAATTAATATATTTCATATTAAACATTACAAATTAAATATTAAAAAAAAAATTATGTTTCCATTTGTATATTCTAATGAGGATTTAAATCAAATTGCATAACGACAGCAATTACAGTCATTTACTGTATGCCTTCCAGTCACTACTAAATCTAACAGTTTTAATACACATCTGTATTGACTTAAAAGCAGATACTTGTTTTTCTACTAAATTTTAAGTAACAATGGAAGAATAACAAAACAATAAAATTACATATAGACATTTCAGCCCCACGGACAGCAATAGATTCTACTGTAATGTCATAAACCCTATGTGCACCCTATCTTTGCGCACGGAGGAGAGAAGGAGAAATGAGGATTTAACTGCAGGAATTACCACACACACATTTATTGAACAACAGTTCAGGGCACACTATACAAATGGCTAGGCCGCTCGGGCTAACTAAGAGTTCATTAGTGATGCTAGGCTGTGCAGGGAGAGAGGGAAACAGTTGTGCCGCACTCGGAAACGCTACCAGCATGGCGGCACAACTGAACAGAGAAACGCTTGAGTTACTCACAGCCTAAGCAGTCTGAGGCCTCCAGTAGCTCGGAGTGCAAAACCCTTCCGTGACGTGACGGTTAGACAGCGAAGCACAGCCATCCAACGCGTACAATGATCCAGCGGTGTTTGTCCAGCAACGAGCTGCTTATGAACAAACGCTGCTGCCGGGGCAAGTAGGGAACACCTGGGTGAGGCGTGGGGATGATGATTACCGGGACTGGGAACAGCTGGTGTAGACAGGGAGAGCGAGGGGCGTGACAGGACCGACAGACTGTTAGCACTAGCTGACTAACAGCTGCCGGTCAAGCAGTGGCTAAGGATATGGAACACAAATACACCAAAATGCATATAACCAGTACACCAAAACCCACAAAGAGATTGAGGCCGAGCCGGGGAAAGCCAAGCCGGCTCTGCTCGTGACATGTAGGTCCTGAGCTGGAAGTAGAAGACTGATTAATCAACTAATCAGATTAATCAACAGGCCTCTTTTTTGTTTGTTTCTTAGCAGGGTTTCTTATGATTATAAATACAACTCCTAATGTCATGCCATTTCACAAATAAATCCAAATAAATTTGGACATTATATTTAGAATCTGTTTTAACAGCAAACTAGAACTGTGCAGTTCTACTTTACGACAGCCCAATTATCCAAGTTGATTTTCTTTGTCTTTATAGGAGATTTTAGATTGTTGTGTTGCATCAGAAGGTCATACAGATAAGGAATTTAAGGATAGCATATTTATCAAACTTGGAAAGCAAAGAAGCCAGCCTCCTCATACAACTCTGACTAGAAACCCGCACACACAGTTGAGGAAAGAAAAAATGAGTAGCAAAACCTCTAAACTTGATGCTATTACTTATAACAAAAGGTTTTTCCAGTTTTGTCTTTGTGCTGTGGAAATACCAACTAAATGACTTTAGAGCCAACTTCTGACATCCACTAACATAATATATATGTGTATATATATAAAACATAACCTCTGCTCTAAACTTTGCATTTATACAGATAGTAATGGAGCCCTTCTGATGTCATTGGAGAAAGAAATACTAACTCGTGGCCACAAATTGATAATGTTTGGCCACGAGTTTTGTATCTCATGGCCACGATTTACACATCTTGTGGCCACGAGTTAGTAATTTGTGGCCACCAGATACATAACTCAGGGTGGGAGATGTGACTGGTGACATCGTTTAGCCTTCTTGGTCCAGGAGTTTCAGTTTAATGAGCAGCTGGAAAGATTAATTCCTGTCAGTCTAATATACAGGTAATTACATAGTTTGTATAATTTCATACTGTAGAACTATCTGTATAAATGCAAAGTTAATAGAAGAGGTTATGTTTTTTATATATATATTATGTTAGTGGATGTCAGAAGTTGGCGCTAAAGTCATTTAGTTGGTATTTGCACAGCACAATGACAAAACTGGAAAAACCTTTAGTTATAATTAACAGTCAGTATTGTGGAAGATGAAAGCAGACGAGACAGCAAGCTGAAAGACACACAAACTTTATTCACCTTCCAACATAAAACACAGAAAACTTCTCCCAGGGTCTCTGGCACCTCCTTTTATACCACTTAATCTCTGCCCCATGAGACCCAGGGAGCCAAAGACAATACACACAGTACACAGAGCCTGTCTGGAACATTAACATTACAGAACACGAACCCTGCTTCTCGTTCCCTCTCCCACTTTAACGAACTCCATTGTCTCCTGACTTCCCGGGGTGTGGCTTGTCCTTTCTGTTACATCTGAGACCCCCTGTTACCACTTCCTCCTTCAGTCCTCTATTCCATTTCTCCCCCCCTTCCTTATCTGTATGATCTTGTGATGCAACACAACAATCTCAAATCTCCTATAGAGACAAAGAAAATCAACTTGGATAATTGGGCTGTGGTAAAGTAGAACTGCGCAGTTCTAGTTCCGTTCTAGGTCCCGGGCTCCGTCCCAGCCCGGAACCTCCGTGGGTGCTGCTCCTACTCTGGTAGAGGTCTTCACGGGTGCTCTGTCCCAGCCCGGGACCCCCATGGGTGCTGCTCCCCCTACGGATGAGGTCTTCGCGGGTGCTTTGTCCCAGCCAGGGGCCTCTGTGGGTGCTGCTCCCCCTCTTGCTGAGGCCTTCGCGGGTGCTCCATTCCTGCCCGGGGCCTCCGTGGGTGCAGCTCTTCCTCAGTTCGAGTCCACCGTGGGTGCAGCTTTGACCCAGTCCAGAGCCACCACAGGTGCTGCGATGTCCCAGTCCGGGACCACCAAGGCTGCTGCAGAGCAGTCCGAAAGTGTGGTGGTCCCCTCTCCTCTGCCAGACGCTGTCGTGGTTCCCTCTCCTCCGCCCGAGGCTGTCATGGTTCCCCCTCGTCCATCTGACATTGTTGTGGTTTCCCCAACTTCACTGTCCTCTTCCTCATTGGTCTTCCCTGTGGGGCGGCTGCCTCCTGGGCCACCCCTTCTCTTTAGGTGGCTAAAAAACTCTGGCCGACCACCTGACAGACTGTGCCGCTGGGTTGGGTGGCCCACGGTCTCCGGCAGGCCACATGCCATCTGTCAGGTCTGGGACTTTATCTGGCCATCTGAACTGTCTAGTTCTTTGGTCCTGGGGGCCTAAGTGCCTGGTCCTGTGTGGGTGTGGGTCCTGAGTGGGTTCTTTGTTGTTGTTTTATTTTCCTCTTAGTCTGGGTTTTGCTGGGGTGTTAGTTCTGGGAGTTTTTCTTATTTTCTCTGGGGTGTTTCGGTTCCTCCGTGCCTGGGTCCCCCTCATCCCACTCGTGGTTGGGTTGTTTTCTTGTTGGGGTGGGTTTTTTGTTTGGGGGGGGGTCCTTTTCTTTCTATGTTGCCGGAGTGTCTGGTTCCACCCCTTGATGAGGGGGCTCTGTCATGATCTGAGCACGGAGGGATTCCGCCGGGCTCAGTCTCTTTGCCTTTTTTCATATTTGTATAGTGTTGTAGTTTTGAGTTGTAATTCCTGTTTTGTTTTTGTTTTTTTATCTTTGGTTGGTTTTCACATATTCTGTATTGTTTCTGGTATGATTTATTTTCCTGTTTACCTTCATTGTAGTTTTTGTATTTACATATTTGGGTTTACTGGTCTTTATTTGTCATCTCATTATATTCATATTCTGTTGTGCTTTCACTCCTGCCGGGGCTGCAGCTGTCAGTGGTACTTCCGGGTTTTTTGCTCTGTTGTGGGTAGTGCTCTTGTCAGCTGTCAGTCCCGTCTTCTCCCTCTCTTTGCTCCTAGCTGATCCCAGTTGTAATCATTGTTACCTCCTGCCCACTCATGTGACCCACACCTGTTATCACTTGTATCATTTGTTTCTGGCCCTATTTAAGGGCTGTTATTTTCATTCCTCTTTGCCGGAGTCTTACTCTTCCTTTGTCTCCACCAGAACCCTGCCCTTGTTCTGGTGCGTTTAGTCTGTAAGTTTGCTTCGTATATCAGTTTGGATTTTGTGTTGGTGCACTGTTTGGACTTTGTGTTTGCTGTTTCAATAAATTTCACAAACTGCAGTTCAGCATCTGGGACTTCCTCTCTGCCCCGAGGGGCAATTCATGACAGAAGACTCTGGCCAGTTAGAGACCCAGCTGCAGCAGTTTGTGGTTCAGTCCTCTTCTTCCAGCTCAGGACCTACAGTAGAATCTATTTCTGTCCGTGGGGCTTAAATGTCTTCATGTTATTTTATTGTTTTGTTATTTTTCCACTGTTACTTAAAATTTAGTAGAAAAACAAGTATCTGTGTCATGTGTCTGAGCCAGTGTTCAGACACCTTATGTATTTTTGAGTATTTCATGTCTGTTTTTATTTTCTTGTTTATTTTTCTGTTATTTTGGTTGTTTTCTTTCAGAGCCTCCTTCCTCATTTCTCTGTCACTCCCCTTTCACCCACAGTCTGCTCCTGAGTTCTCAGCTGTGGGTGATTGTCTAATTATGTCACCTTTTCCTGCTCGCTCAAGTACTCACATCTGGTATTTATTGTGTTAATTGTGCTGCTGCCTATTTTAAGGAGGCTGCACCATTGTCTGGTGTAGCCTCCTATGGTCAAGTCCACTCTCAATGGACTCTCAACTTGCTATCAAGCCATTGTCCTACATGTAAGTGCTCAGTTTCTCACTGCATGTATTTCTGGTAATTTGCAGGTTGGCTGGCAATTATGCTTGCCTTAGTTTGGCTATTTTTGCTGCCTGTTCCTTTGTGTTTGCCCCAGGTTAGCCGGTGATTACGCTCATCTTTGTCATGGCCGCCAATCACGGCACCTGTGCACACACCTGCCTGTCATCTCCTGCGGCCTATTTATTCCACCAGAACCAGTGCTGGGCGCGGAGTTGTCTGATTCTCTATGCTGAATCCGGTTATGCCTGCCTCCGTGCTTCCCAGCACACTACTCTCCAACCTTCGGCTTCCTAGCCCAGCTGAACCTCGTCTGGGCCGGTTCCACCCAGACCACTTACCAAGTAAGCCTACTCGCTTCTCATCTTGTCTGATTCCCCTGTGCACAGGCGGAGATCCGTGGCGGTGGTCCTCCATCTTCCTCCAGGCGGCGGACTCATCCTCTCACCTCCAGCTAATCAGCCCAGCAGACACTGTCTCACTGGCTGCAGCTTCGGCGCTACCTGAGCTTCTCCAACATCTCTTGACAGTAAGCACTGTAACATCTATCGTGCTGCATAGGTTGAACTGTAAACTAACGGCCCTTGTCTCATTACAGGGTTGCCAGGTTGTACGGTGCTCTGCCGGCCCCAGCTGGAGATTATGGATCACACTACACGACATTACACCATATACCCTGCACTCACACACCCACTCACTCACGTTTACAATAAAAGTACGTTAATTGTATTTGCCCTGAGTTGTGTCTGTTCTGTGGGTCACCTGAACCATGTCAGTATGACTCCGCCAAAGTGACCCGGCAGACAGCCGAATTAACCATCTAGAGTCTCAGGTAGATCTATTAGCGTATCAGCAGCAGATGATGCTAACTCAGCTAACCCGCATCACCGACAGCTTAGATCAATTGGTTAGCCCACGGGGTTTTCCCACAGCTCCAACTAGCTCCTCTGCTCCTGCTAGCTCTACTGCTAGTTCCACTGCTAGCTCCACATCTAGCCCTTCCTCTCTGGGCCCCGCTTGTTGGCTCACTCCCGTCCCTACTCCCGCTTGCTTTAGAGGTGTTTTGGGGGAGGCCAGGGGGTTCCTCATGCAGTGCGATATAGTTTTCCAACGGGTACCCAGGGATTTTCCCACTGACCAGACCCGTATCGGCTATATGATCAATTTGTTAGAAGGACGGGCTTTAGCTTGGGCATATGTGGTAATGGCTAGGGCTGATTATGCTTCTATGACATATGTACAATTCAAAGAGGAATTTCAGGAGGTTTTCAGTCACTCGGATCGGGAGGACGTACTCACCTCTCGCCTACTAAATCTTCGGCTGGGGTCAAGGGCGGTCGCCGATTATGTCGTGCATGGACTTCCGGGTCGTGGTTACGGAGGTCAGGTGGGAGGATGCCTCTTTGAGCAGTATATTCCTTAGAAGTTTGAGCCCTAGCCTGCAGGACGAGCTGGCCCGCCTGGAGAAACCCTCTATGCTGCATGAGTGTATCTCCCTGGCCATTAGCATTGACAACCGTCTGAGGGAACGGGTGGCTGAGCACAGAACTTCTGGCTGCTCGGGTAACACTCCGCGCCGCTCCCTCCAGCCCCCCCTGCTGGCCCTCCCGTCAGCTGACATCCCGGAGGACTAAGAGCCTATGGTCATAGGTGGGTCGAAACTTCCTGTTGCGGAGACACAGCGCCACCGAGAGTTGGGGTTGTGCGTCTATTGTGGGAGCGAGGCGCATGACCTTGATTCCTGTCCCAAGCGGCCAAAAGGGGGAGTCCATGCGTCACAGTAGGGGGTCTTACGGACGTAACCCACAATAATCCCCTCATCCGCTTTTTAATTCCTATCCGGTTTTGTTTGGGTCATAAGGAACACAACACACATGCACTCACTGACTCAGGGGCTGAGCAGAGCTTTATTTCTAGAAGCCTGGCAACCCGTCTGGGTCTCCCTATGCAGCCATTGAAGAATCCTCTCAACCTGATAGCCCTGTCAAAAGCCTCTTTGGCCACCGTCACTCATCGGGTCACTTCAGTGCCAGTTATCATTTCAGGCAACCATCGGGAGGAGTTGGACCTGTATGTCCTGCCGGTGTTGTCCTCTCTGGTCATCCTGGGCTATCCTTGGTTGCGCTTGCATAACCCATCAATTGACTGGCGTTCGGGGAATATAGTTTCGTGGAGCCCTTTCTGCCTAAATGCCTGTTTGCAGTCTGCTGCATGCTCGCCTGCCACGCCTCTGGATGTCCCTGCCTGTCCCCCTCCCGACCTGTCGAAATTGCCACCGGAATATCATGACCTTGGGGCCGTCTTCAGCAAATCCCAGGTCCTTTCCCTTCCCCCTCACCATCCGTATGACTGCAATCAATCTTCAGGCCGGCGCTCTGCTGCCATCTAGCAGACTTTACAACCTGTCTGCTCTGGAGTGCGCGGCCATGGACTCGTATATTAAGGAGTCACTCAGCCCAGGCATAATTAGACCTTCATCTTCGGCGGTGGGGGTGGGGTTTTTTTCGTGGGGAAGAAAGACGGCTCTCTCAGGCCCTGCATTGATTTCCGGGAGCTGAATAACATCACCATTAAGGATAAGTACACCCTCCCTCTTCTCAACTCGGCATTCGATTCCCTCCGGGGGGCTTGCTGCTTTACCAAATTAGACCTGAGCAATGCCTATCACCTGGTGTGCATACGGGAGGGGGATGAGTGGAACATGGCCTTTAGGACCCCTAGCGGGCATTTCAAATACCTGATTATGCTGTTCGGGCTGACCAATGCCCCGGCCGTTTTCCAGCGCCTTATTAATGATATTTTGAGGGATTTTCTGGGTACTTTTGTTGCTGGAGAATAAACTCTTCGTCAAGGCAGAAAAGTGCGAGTTCCACGTCTCCTGGACTTCATTCCTCGGCTTTATCATCGCCCCCAAGAGATTATCCTGGACCCAGCCAAGGTGAAGGCGGTGGTGGACTGGCCTACTCCCTCATCGAGGAAACAGCTCCTGCAGTTCCTGGGCTTCGCAAACTTCTATCGCCGCTTTGTCAAGGACTACAGCCGCATCGCCCTCCCCCTCACCAACTTGACCTCCACCAAGGTGCCGTTTCGCTGGACAGAAGAAGCGGACGCTGCGTTCTCTGAGCTGAAGGTCAGGTTCTCGTCATCGCCAATTCTGACTCAGGTTGATCCCGCCCTTCAGTGCCTGGTGGAGGTGGATGCCTCAGATTCTGGGGTGGGGGCTGTTTTGTCCCAGCGCTCTCCGGCTGACGGTAAAATCCGCCCCTGCGACTACTTCTCTCGTTGCCTGTCCCCAGCAGAGCGTAACTACGACATCAGTGACAGGGAGTTGTTGGCGGTTAAACTGGCCCTGGAGGAGTGGTGGCACTGGTTGGAGGGTGCGTCACAGCCGTTCATCGTCTGGACTGACCATAAAAACCTGGAGTACCTTTGGACTGCTAAACGACTGAACGCCCGACAGGCCCACTGGTCGCTCTTCTTTGGTCGATTTGACTTCACCATCACCTACCGCCCTGGCTCAAAGAATACCAAGCCCGACGCCCTGTCTCGTCAGTTCGCCCCGGAGATGGCAGAAAAGGCTGAGCACCCCATCCTTCCCCCAGCATGCATCGTGGGCACCCTCTCTTGGGGTATCAGGGACATGGTCATAAGGGCGCAGTCTGATGAGGCCGACCCAGGGAGGGGTCCAGCGGGCAAGTTATTCGTCCCTGCAGCAATCCGAGGGGAAGTCATCCAATGGGGGCATACCTCCAAGTTGGCCTGCCACTCGAGAAGGGCACGCACTGTGGCACACCTACAGAGGTCGTTTTGGTGGCCATCCCTCCAGAAGGACGTGGGGGAGTACATCCGCACCTGCCCTGAGTGCACAATGGGGAAGACGTCTTCTTCACCACCGGCTGGGCTGCTTCATCCCCTCCCCGTCCCGGGCAGGCCATGGTCCCACGTGGCACTAGATTTCATCACAGATCTCCACACGTCCAACAACTTCACCACCATCCTCACGCTGGTGGACAGGTTTTCGAAAGCCGCCCACTTCATTCCTCTGTGTGGGTTACCTTCAGCCAAGGAGATGGCCGATCTGCTGATCCAACATGTTATTCGACTGCATGGCATCCCGCAGGACATCGTTTCGGACCGAGGGCCCCAGTTCATCTCCAGGGTCTGGAAGGCATTTTGCGCCGCTTTGGGGGCTACAGCAAGTTTGTCCTCTGGTTACCACCCTCAATCCAATGGGCAATGTGAACGAGCCAACCAGGAGGTGGAAGCAGCAGCGTTGCAGTGCGTCGCTGCCGCCAACACGTCGTCATGGAGCACACACCTCCCCTGGATCGAATACGCCCATAATATGGCGGTGTCCACAGCCACCGGCATGTCCCCCTTTAAGGCCTTGTTGGGTTACAACCCCCCGCTGTTTCCTGAAGAGGGGGGGGGGCATCGCTGTTCCATCAGTCCGTGCCCACCTGAGGCATTGTCGACGGATCTGGAGGACAGCCAGAGCGGCATTACGACGGACGGCGGAACGCAACACCACGGTGGCCAACCGACGCAGGATGTCGGGTCCGGTTTACCAGCAGGTATGGCTTTCTACCAAGTACATCAACCTGAAGGCTGAGCGGAAGAAGACTGCCCAGCGGTTTATTGGTCCATTTCCCATATGCCGGATCATTAACCTGGTGTCTGTGCGTCTAACTCTCCCCCCCTCCCTCCGCATCTGTCCGCATCTCTCAGGTGAAGCCCATCTCCTCCAGCCCGTTGTGTCCCCCTCCCAGGTCTCCACCTCCACCGAGGGTGATTGACGGCAACCCGGCGTGGTCCGTCTCTTCCATCTTGGACGTCCGCCGCTGGGGGTGTGGCCTGCGGTACCTGGTGGACTGGGAGGGCTACGGGCCGGAGTGGAGGTCCTGGGTGCATCCTTCCTTCGTGCTCGACAAGCAGCTCATCAGGGACGCATCAGACGCACCCGGATAGGTTGGAACGCCTGCCGAGAGGCGTGCCATAGGGGGGGAGTACTGTCATGGCTGCCAATCACGGCACCTGTGCATGCACCTGCCTGTCATCTCTTGCGGCCTATTTATTCTACCTGGACCAGTGCTGGGCGTGGAGTCGTCTGATTCTCTATGCTGAATCGGGTTAGGCCTGCCTCTGTGCTTCCCAGCACTATACTCTCCAACCTTCGGCTTCCTAGCCCAGCTGAACCTCATCCGGGCCGGTTCCATCCGGACCACCTACCAAGTAAGCCTACTCACTTCTCATCTTGTCTGATTCCCCTGTGCACAGGCGGAGATCTGTGGCGGCGGTCCTCCATCTCCCTCCAGGCGGCGGACTCATCCTCTCACCTCCAGCTAATCAGCCCAGTAGACACTGTCTCCCTGGCTGCAGCTTCGGCGCTACCTGAGCTTCTCCAACATCTCTTTACAGTAAGCACTGTAACATCTATCGTGCTGCATAGGTTTTTTTTTTTTTTTTTTGTTACTTATTTGTACCCGTAGGTAGACTTGGTTTGCAGTCTGGTGACAAGCCACTGGCTGCTGGTCGCTGCGTGCGCGAGCGCCCTAAACCTACATGATTTTGGTGTGCGGGAGGAAACCGGAGAAATCCCGGAGTAAACCCGCGCAACACGGGGAGAACATGCAAACTCCACACAGCTCACTGTTGGTCGGGGGCTGGGATCGAACCCACGATCTCATGATCCCCGCGATCCCCCGGCCGAGGGTAAAACTGTGCTGCCACAGTGCTAAACCACTGCGCCACCGTGCAGCCCTTGGCCTTAGGCCTTGACACATAGGTTGAACTGTAAACTAACGGTCCTTGTCTCATTACAGGGTTGCCAGGTTGTACGGTGCTCTGCCGGCCCCAGCTGGAGATTACAGATTGCACTACACGACATTACACCATATACCCTGCACTCACACACCCACTCACTCACGTTTACAATAAAAGTATGTTAATTGTATTTACCCTGAGTTGTGTCTGTTCTGTGAGTCACCTGAACCATGTCAACCTTAGCTTAAACTATTTTTTGCTGACCTGCAATCCATTTTCATTAGCATTGTGTATGTCTTTATGTTTGTCCAATAAATGTTGCAAACTCAGGGCCGGCGTGTGATGTCTTTCTCTCTCTGCCCCGAAGGGGCAATCATGATATTATGTATTCAGATTTAGTAGTGACTGTAAGACATACAGTAATGTCATTACTATCTTTATGCAATTTGATTTAAATTCTCATTAAAATATACAAATGGAAACATAAATTGTTTTTATTATATTTAATTTGTAATGTTTAATTGATATGAAATATATTAATTTATTTTTGGTATGGGCTTTAATATCTTCTTGAATTAAATTTTTTTTACATTGAGATGGTGACATCCTACAAGTACCTGGGTGTTCATCTGAACAATAAACTAGACTGGTCACACAATACCGATGCACTCTACAAGAAGGGACAACGCAGGCTGTTCCTACTGAGGAGACTCAGGTCTTTTGGTGTACAAGGGGCGCTACTGAAGACATTCTACGACACGGTGGTGGCATCAGCCATCACTTTTGGAGTGGTCTGCTGGGGCAGTGGCATTACAGCAGCTGATAGGAAGAGACTGAACAAACTGGTCAAGAAAGCTAACTTTGTCCTGGGGCAGCACCTTGACCCAGTGGAGGAGATAGGAGAGAGTAGGATGGTGGCTAAACTGTCATCTCTGCTAAAGTCCGAGTCCCACCCTATGCAGGACATACTGAACGCACTGAGGAGCTCATTTAGCAGCAGACTACATCATCCTAGGTGCGCAACCGAGAGGTTTCGCAGGTCCTTCCTACCTATGGCTGTCAGACTGTATAACCTAAGCAGGGCTGCTCGCAGAGATAGCAAAAAAAACGTGACGACCTAATAGTATTGAATGCAAAAGACACAATAGACTTATACAACAGTCCCCTCCAGTATACAACTAGAACAATATCGGTCGCTACGGAGGGTGACAATATGTATGGGCACATATTCATACTATGTAGGATAACTAAGTAGACGGTTATGCTGTTTATTCCATCTAGCTACAATGCTCCGCACTGTGTGTATAAATATTTATATATTTATTCCATCTAGCTACAATGCTCCGCACTGTGTGTTTATATATTTATATATTTATCTGTACATATGTATATTTGCTGCTCTTGTTTTCTTGTCCTCTTGATTGTTGCTCTGAGTGTTGCTTTCCCTGTGCTGTTGCAATCCTGGAATTTCCCCTTTGTGGGACTAATAAAGGCTTATCTTATCTTATCTTATCTTATCTTAGCTTATCTGCACAATTTTTTTTTAGAATTTTTCTACTTCTGTTTGTGCTCAATTTGCTGCATTTCTTCCTTTTTTTGTGTGTGGGTGTTGGGCATCTTTAAAAATTAAGGCCTTTATTGTTTTTTAAAATGACAATCACATTAAAGATGCCAGACATAACAAACAAAATTGTTTGATTTTCTTCTTTTACAATGTAAAATGTTTCTAATAATTTTACTGAATTTGTAATTACTCAATGAATTAATTAATTTAAATTATCTAGATTTGGTCTTGTTACTTTGTGAATGTAATGCCCTACAAGGTGCCCTTAAGAGGTTTTAGAAGATATTACATTTTACTTCCTTAAACATGAAATTACATATCTGATAAGTTTCTGAAAATATGCTGTAATCAAGCTGCTGCAATTTATAAAATGTGACTTTTTAACTGTTGTGATAAGAGTGAAGATTACTACCAATACTTTCAGCAGATCTGGGCTTATTTTACCTTTGCAGGTGCCTATTATGGAAGGAGAGAGGGACCCATTGCTGCACTTTCTGCAAGAACGTGGAGTTCAAGAGGAAAATTTTTAAAAATTAAGTAATGATAAGGTATTCTTCACAATATATTCAAATCAAAATCAAATCAAATCAAATCAAATCAAACTTTATTGTCATATTGCTGTACATACAACTGTAGTGCAGGCAAGATGAAATTGAGTTTCTCTCAGCATCCATATAAGAAGCAGTATGATTTAAGACACATTCCCACATAGCCCCCTCGCAACCCCCCATCCATTCACACATCCCTGAGACATACTTGGGGAAAAAAAAAGAATAACTAACTATAATATGCAAAATGTCCGTAGGTGCAGTAGTGTGTATGAGAGATTCCGGGTCAACTGTTCAGCATCCTGACAGCTTGTGGAAGGAAGCTGTTGATCAGTCTGGTGGTTCTGCCTCTGATGCTCCGGAATCGTTTACCAGATGGAAGAAGTTCAAAGTGTTTATGCAGAGGGTGAGAACGGTCCTTGACAATGTTCAGTGCCCTGCTCCTACAACGGTTCTGAAAAAGTTCTTGGACAGAGGGGAGGGAGACTCCAATTACCCTCTCCGCCCCCTTGACTATCCTCTGCAGGGCTTTTTGGTCTGACATACTGCAGCTGGAGTACCATGTAGCAATGTAGTACGTCAGAACACTCTCCACCACACCTCTGTAGAAGGTCCTGAGGATGCAGATGGGGAGAGAGGCCTGTTTGAGTTTCCTCAAGAAGTGCAGTCTCTGCTGAGCCCGCTTCCTGATCTCCAAGGAATTCTTGCTCCAGGTCAGGTCCTGCGAGATCTGCACTCAGAGGAACTTGATGTTCTCTACTCTCTCCACTAAACGGCTGCCGATGCTGAGGGGGGCGTGCTCAGGCTGTGACCGCCGGAAATCGATAATCATCTCCTTCGTTTTGTCCACGTTGAGCACCAGATTGTTCTCCCTGCACCAGCCCTCCAGGTCTCTCACTTCTTCCTTGTACATTGATTCCTCATCCCTCTGGATAAGTCCCACCACCGTGGTGTCATCTGCAAACTTAATAATCTGGTTCCCCTCGTGTCTGGATACACAGTCATGTGTTAGAAGTGTAAACAACAGCGGACTGAGTACACAGCCTTGAGGTGATCTTGGCGATTGGTGACTTGGAGATGTTGTTTCCAACCCGGACAGACTGAGGTCTCTCAGTCAGGAAATCCAGGATCCAGAGACATGTGGCGGTGTTCAGACCGAGAAGGAGTAATTTCTCCATCAGTCTCTGGGGAATAATGGTGTTGAATGCTGAACTGAAATCAACGTACAGGAGTCTGGCGTAGGTGTCTTTCTGGTCCAGGTGGGTGATGATAGAGTGTAGGGTGGTGACTATAGCATCCTCCGTGGAGCGGTTTGAACGATATGCAAACTGGAGCGGGTCGTGTGATGCAGGGAGGCAGGCTGTAATGTGTGGTTTGACAAGCTGCTCAAAACACTTCATCACAATTGGTGTCAGTGCAACAGGACGATAGTCATTCAAACAGGACACCACTGGTTTCTTTGCCACCGGTACAATGATAGAGGTCTTGAAGCATCTGGGAATGATGGCCTGACTCAGGGAGATGTTATAAATGTCAGTCAGGACATCCGCCAACTCGCTCGCGCAGTCTCGGAGCACACGTCCCAGAATGTTGTCTGGACCTGCAGCTTTGCGTGGGTTGACTCTGGTTAGGGTCCTCCGTGTGTCCGCTGTGTTGATGGTAAAAGCTGGTCCGACCGATGGTGGGGGAGGGCCAGCCCTCCCTCTGATTGTCGAGTTTGATGCTTCAAAACGTGCAAAGAAGTCGTTAAGCCTGTCTGGAAGCAAAGCGTCATCATCATCGACCCCCTGCCTAGGCTTAAAGCCCGTCAGTGTCCGAACTCCCTGCCACATCTGCTTGGTGTTCCTAGTGTCACAGAGGTGTCCCTGGATTTTCTCCGCATAGGCGCGCTTTGCCGCCTTAATTCCCTTTGAAAGCGCAGACCTGGCTGAGCGGAGGGCGATCCTGTCCTTCGCTCTGAAGGCTGCATCTCTGGCTGTGAGCAGCGAGCGCACCTCTGCAGTCATCCAGGGCTTGTGATTACCCCGCATAGTGATGGTCTTCACTGTAGTGAAATCCTCTGTGCACTTCGCGATGTAGCTGGTGACTGTATCAGCATACTCCTCTACATCTGTCCTGTCTTCCTGGGAGGCTGCTATTTTGAAGACCTTCCAGTCTGTGTGCTGAAAACAGTCTTTCAGTGCAGGGGTTGCACTCTCTGGCCAGATCCTGATTTGTTTCACTGCTGGCCTGCTGCGCTTCAATAAATAAATATAAATAAAATAAATATTCATCTCTCCCATCAGCATAATGAAAAAACTATCCATCCATCCATTTTCTACTGCTTTTCTGGAGGTCCAGGTTGCGGAGGCAGCAGCTCAAGCAGATAAGCCCAGACTTCCCTCTTCCCGGCCACCTGCTCCAGCTCTTTATAGAGGATACCAAGATGTCCCCAGGCCAGCTGGAGATGTATAGTCTATCCAGCGTGTCCTGGGTCTACCCTGGGTTCTCCTCCCAGTTGGATGTGCCCGAAACACCTCAAATGAGAGGCGTCCAGGAGGCATCCTTATCGAATGCCCAAACCACGATGTGGAGGAGCAGCGGTTCTACTCTGAGCCTCTCCCGAATGACTGAGCTCTTCACACTATCTCTAAGGATGAGTCCAGCAATCCTACGAAGAAAGCTCATTTTAGCCACTTGTATCCACAATCTCATTCTTTTAGTCATTACCCAAAGCTCATGACCATAAGTGAGGGTAGGAATATAGAATGACCGGTAAATCAACAGCTTTGCTTTAGAGCTGAGCTCCCTCTTCACCACAATAGGCCGGTACAACATCCGCATCACTGCAGAGGCTGCTTTGATCCAGCTGTCAATTCACACTCCATTCTCCCCTCACTCATGAATGAGACCCCGAGATACTTAAACTCCTCCACTTGGGGCAGGAGCTTGCCTCCAACCCGAAGAGGACAATCCACCTTTTTCTGGCTTAGGACCCTAGACTCGGATTTGGAGGTGCTGATTCTCATCCCAGCCGCTTCACACTCAGTAGCAAACCGTCCCAGTAAGACCTGTAGGTCATTGCTTGATGAAGCCAACAGGACAACATCATCCACAAACAGCAGAGATGAGATTCTGTGGTCACCGAGCATGACACCCTCCAGTCCTTGGCTGCGCCTAGATATCCTGTCCATAAAAATTATGAACAGGATTGGTGACAAAGGCCAGCCCTGGCAGAGTCCAACTCTCACTGGAAATGAGTTTGACTGAGTGTCGGCAATACGAACCAAACTCTTGCAACGGTTGTATAGCTCATAACAATGAGCCTGATACCCTATACTCCCGCAGCATCCCCCACAAGAGACCACGAGGGACGGGGTCGAATGCTTTGATCAAGTCCACAAAACACATGTGGACTGGTTGGGGAAACTCCTACGAACCCTCAAGGATTCTCGAGAGGGTAAAGAGCTGGTCTGATGTGCCACGGCCAGGACGAAAACCACATTGCTCCTCCTGAATCCAAGGTTCAACCAGCAGTCCGACTCTCCTTTCCAGTACCCTGGCATAGACCTTTCCAGGGAGGCTGAGAAGTGTGATCCCCGTAAAAGTGGAACACACCCTCTGGCCCCCCTTTTTAAAAAGAGGAACCACCACTCTGATTTGCCATGCCAAAGGCACTGTCCCCGACTTCCACGCAACATTGCAGAGGCGTGTCAACCATGACAGCCTTACAACATCCAGGGCCTTGAGGTGCTCAGGGAAAACCTCGTCCATCCCCGGGGCCTGGCCACCAAAGAGTTTTTAACCACTTCGGTGACCTCAATCCCTGTGATGGGCGAGTTATCCCCCTCGTCCTTAAGCCCTTCTTCCTCTATGGAAGGTATGTCAGTGGGATTGAGGAGATCCTCGAAGTATTCTTTCCACCGCTCGACGATGTCCTCAGTCGAAGTTAGCAGTGCCCCATCCACGCCATACACAGTGTGGACAAGGAGCTGCTTCCCCCTCCTTAGTTGCCGGACAGTTTGCCAGAATCTCTTCGAGGCCAACCGAAAGTCTTGTTCCATGGCCTCACCAAACTCCTCCCACACCCGAGTTTTTGCTTCTGTAACACGAAAAAAAACTAAATCAGCATAAACAATGCAGTAGTAAATAACCATACCCTATTAGGCCGTGGGACGAGACCAGAAATTGTGGCTGGAAATGAAGTTTCGTTTGACGGGTGAGCGAACCAAAAAAGAGCACTTGTTTTAGGGTAATTTGAGGGTGCTCCTTCCAAAAATAAAGTTTTCTGGATTGTAAATTTGCACGTTAATTAGCTATTAATCAAAACATAATTAGCTACTAATGAGCAGGGAAAAATGCTAGCTGTCCACCAAACTATTCTTAAGTATCTTACATACTGAAAGTTTATATTATATTTCTAGGAAACTAACTATTTTGTGTCACAGATGCAAAAAAGACCCCAAAAATGTTTGATTTTAGTCACCTGACTGACCCAGATATTATATTTTGATCAAATTATGGAAAATAACGAGTCCGACACAAGTCTGCAGATACTGAGAAAGACCAATACATAACAGTACAGAAATATTTTAGAGCTGTACTAGATTAAAAGAAACATTCCTACCCTGTCATTAAAATCCAAACTGGAATATATCTGAATAAGAATTAAATGCAAATTGGTTTGGCTAAGAAATTCTTTCCTGTTCACTGAACTCTCTACCTTTCAAGTCATCCCGTCTCACTGACCTCAATACCAACAATACTTAACAGATTTAAAAAGCCTTTAGGGACAAAATTTTAATTATAGATTCTTACCTGCGTTCCCTTTTAAAGTATGCTTTCCTCGTCACTGTCATCAGGATCTGAATCTGCCTCCACAGTCACATCAGTATTGTCTACATCTATGTTTTTGTAGCCGATACACTGACAGAGCTCTGTGCAGCTCAATCCATGCTCCTGGCAAGAACATTTTCCTTTTGCGCAGCCTGTTTTCTTGCAAGCACACTTAATATATTTCAAAATAGAATCAGGGGCACATGGTAGTGTATTCCAGACTGGCAGCAAACAGTTGTCTGCAATGTGCCATCCAAAGCCAACTGGACTGGGGCATTCCACGCGCTGCTTCAGACACCAGCGATGAATTGCTGCTTGGTAGTTGACCCTTTTTGTGTGGTTCAAGAGAGTATCTCTGTTGGGGGGCAAGGCAGCATCAATTTTGAACTTGTATCTAAAAATACAATTCCTGGCTTCATCAACCGAATCTATGTCACTCTTGCCATACAGTTCACAGACAAATTTTTCCACATCGTCCATGTACGCTTCAGGAAGGTCCCATTCAGCACCGAGGGCCTGGAATAAGGTCTGATAGGCGCTGTTTTTCATCATGATATTGAATGCTTTGACCTTTCCCTGCCCCTTGAAGGCACTGGTGCTATCACATCCGGTGAAGCAGTGAAAACCAATGAGGGCTTTGCAGATGGATTCCCCTAGGTGTCTACTAAGTGAGTTGACGGCAACCAGCTGGAATTCACTCCATGGGTCTAGATGTAGGAACAGGTTTTGGCCGGCTATGTCCTCTGAAAAGGCCACAGCTACCACAAATACATCTGTGTCTTGACTACGAATGACGACATTTTTGAAACCACCCTGGTTAGTAGCATGTTGCGCATGGAACAGCATTCGTGTGTCAGCCTCCTCGTGGTCACAGCAGAGATCCTCAACAGCTGATGTTGTGACACACCCATTTTGAACATAAAGCTGGTGGCACTCTGGTCCATGACCCACTACAACATCAATGTCCTTAATCTGATCGGGCTGTGCATTTTTCCATTGATGGAAGAAGAACTCAATCAGATTTTCCTTGTTTTCTCCACAGAGTAGAAACTTTCTGAACTGTCGCGGGGTTTGCTGATCAGCACCTATAATTTTCATTCTTTCTGTGCCATGAGATGCACGCCTATCCCTCTCGCCCCCTTTGATGCTGTGTACTGGATATCGGTCTGGAACGAAGTCTATTCGTTTGGCACCATGTCGAAATGCAACTGAAACCAACCTTTCAAGAACTTGCTTGGCCAGCTTCCCAAAAGTGGATGGAACGTCAGTCATTTCTTGAATTAGAGCCATGCCATCCATAATGCATGCTGTTGACTCTTGAATCTGATGACTTTCAGGAGAATCAGTTGGTGCTAGGCTCATCAGATGCTTCCGTAGCTTTGACTTGTCAGTTTTTGCCAGCGTTCCCTCAAGCGTCGCGATAGATGGAGGAAATGGGTGCAGGCTGTACTTCAGAGCCTCTTTCATGTCAACATTCCTTATTCTGCCTATAACAATAATTCTCCCTAGCAGGTCTGTACCGGCCTTAATGGCTACACTTTGGGACTTCTCCTTAGTTGGCACACTACCTGATACATCAGAAAATGTCTTTAACTTCATGCGTTTGATCGGAGAATATATGTCTTTATTTTCTTCAACGAGTCTCTCCTCAACGTAATTCTGGAAGGCCAACTGCCCCACTTCCTCAGCTCTCTTTAAGTCATTCTCAACCTCTGCTGGAGCTATTCTGCCTGTAGCAATATTCATCAGTCTGTCCTCATCCACTGCAAAAGGATTGCACATGGCATTGACTGTTGTCATCATATTTTGTACAGCCTGCTCATCAGAAGATATTCTGGATTTGTCGAGATCCTTCCGTGCTCTGGTCTGATCAGTTTTGCCAGCCATTTCTTCGCATCTTGCACAAAGTTTAGCTCTAGCTGGGTAAGAAAGGATCCACCTGTGCACAGCTCCCTTTTTCAATGAGATCCCGGTCAATCCACCTTTTGTTTTGGAGGCCCGGTTCATGGTCTGCTCAATGGTCTGATCAACTGGAACTTGACTGAAACCGTAGAGTTGCTGCTTTTGAACCACAAAACCTCCACTTTTCATGTCTGCATGGATTTCTGGATGCATTGTTGCAAGATTCATCATTTCATGGAGCTAAACTGGGGCATACCTGGCATAATTGGTGCGATCGTAGGCGAAGAAGCCAGGAATTAATCTTGCCAGTGAAGACAGGTGAAGATCCCAGTTGCCTTGTCTGGAGGCCCTGACAAACATCAAGAAATATCCAAACATTTTGATGTATGACCACCAGAATGAAAAGATTTGGCTCTCATTACATTTGTCACTCACAAACTTGTTGAAAGCACTACTAAGTGCACTGAACTCCTCTGATTCAGCTACATCCTGAAAAACAGCGGTTGGAAAAGCTGATGAAAGTTCTTTGCTGATTTCCTGAACTTGACAGCATCTTTCTTCTGGAAGACTTTTAAGAAATTCCATCCAGCATAGCCTCATAAGGGCTTCGTACATGGTTTTGTGTGCAGGGACACTCCGATTGTAATGGTTACCTGTGAGGACTGCATTTACTGAACCTTGAGCCACAATCCCTGATTCCACAAAGATGTCTTCAAGACCAGAACCACTGAAGCGTTTGCCCATCACTGCAAGGTAAGCTTTAGCTGTGTGAAACTGGCCAAGTCTGATTACTAGCTTTCTCTGCAAGTCTTCACTTTGCCATCTGATCTGTTGGGCTTTATGGTACATTGCCTGATCAAAGACCAACACGATACATTCCAACTGCAGCTTCTCAGCAATAAGTAGACTTCTTTGTATAACAGTGTTCACAGTGGACATGTCTGTTGGGCTAGCATCAATAACTGGTAAGTATGCTACAGTGCTCATGGAAGGAATGTCCCTTTGTAGTAGAGTATTAAAACCAGTCCAACCAGGGAGAGGATCCTACGTGTCCGCCATCTTGGTCACAACATAGGCCAAGTCAACATGCTCAGCTTTGTTTTCTTCCAGTTTATCTATGTGGATGCCCTGATTTTCAAGTGAATGTGGTGGTCCAACCTTCTTCCCACCATAATAATGGGCCAGATTCTTCTCCGGTGTCGCAAGGGTTCTTTTGCATGATTTCTTTGTAAGTGGATGAAAATCATTGGGATTTTTGTCCACCTGCATGTTCCGCTGAATGGCAATACCGTTTGTATTGTGGGTTGTGCCAGCACCTGTTTGAGTGTCTTCACCGACATCGTTGTTGTCCCATGCCAATGTGGTGGGAATGTTCTTACTCAAACCTGGGGGTAGAGCATCATTTAAAGCAGCTTGACGTTCAGCTAGAGCTGTGTCATACTCCAGAAGTTTGGAATGTGACACGGTATGGCCAAGGCCGTTCAAAATTCCTACAAGCTTAGATGATCCAGTCAAGTGGCCGACAGTCATGCCAAGAACCAAATGTTTGGGTGTGCACTTTTTCCCACAAGATGCTAGATACACTATATCTTGGGCAACAGAAAGAATCTTGCGTTCTGCTTCAGCGTTGACACTGAGGTAATCCTCAAAGTTAATAACGTCTGTTTCACCAATATACCACGCAAGAAAGTTAAAAAGTTCATGGGGTACAAATGCCTTCACTGCATTTTCATCCAAATATTTGCCTGTAGGTGGCCATGGTCCTTGTTGATCTGGGAGTTTACTGATCTTGTTTCGAAGGAAGAGCGATGTTGTGTACAAGTGACGTTGTTCTTCTAGATAAACATGTGCATTTTCAGCATTGCCACCACTATCCTTACTTTCAAACTCTGTCTCTTCAGTTTCAGTCTCAGTTGTGCTTCCAAAATCCTGAGCTATCACCTTGGAAACATTGTTTACTTCACTAAGAACTAGTTCACATAAATTCCTAGTTTTGTTTTTGACAAAGATTAAGCCAGGATATCTGCTCACGAGTTGCCTTTTCAGTTGACAATTCCTAAATACGTCTTCAAATGGCTCACCACCAGCTTCTTTTTTCAGGTATTCTACAAAGATATGAGTCAGCTTGTTCATCCTAATGACTTCCCCACTTTCAATGATTCGTCGTTCAATGATGTCAGTGCAAAATTTTGCAAATTGATTGTCAAACTTATTTGTATCACTGACACTTGCTCTTTCTTTGCTGTAAGATGTTCTTGTATATTCCCTGTAGCAAGATTTATGATACTTTGCTTCCTTTGCAACTATGTCTACTTGCCTTATTTTCAAAAGCAGTTCCTCATCGTTCTTTTCTTTTGCTGCTTCCTTCAGTGCATCAGCTGCTTGATATGTCAGGCATTGGGTTAGCGGTGCTAATTTCCGTACTTTCCTGTGAGAGTCCTTCTCATATTTATTCCTTTTACAGATGCAGCACTCAGCCGGGAACAGATCCAGTCGCTTCCTGTTCTCCTCAAAATCCGCTGATTTTGTACGCCTTACTTTTTTTGGTGGATTGCCAAGGGCTGATCGAAGGAAATGTTCAGATTGACGCTTCCTGGAAGTACTTGGTTCTGGATCACTTTTCTGCCTTTCGATCCTCTTTCTCGCATCTCTGATTCTGGTGACATCAGTAAACTTAGCATAACATCGTTTGTGACTGCCAAAGTTGGATAGTAACACTGGTAAACATACGGTACATTCTGTGCAGGAATCCTCGCCTGAGAACAGTCACATGGTTGGGGCATTTTCCCTCTATTCCACACAATTCCAGTGCAGTTTCCCCTTCTCTGCTATCTATATCCTTCCACTGCTCAATACTTTGACATATCTTCTTATATTTAGCCACAGTTAGCTTTATAACCTCAGTATTATCGTCAGCGACAACGTGTACACAACATTCCATGGAGGCTGCCATCTTGGAAAATATCAGACTGTAAAAACATCTCTGATTGGCTGGGAATGAGACAAGCAATTTGAATGGCTAGCTAACTGCACATAGGCCATCTAGTGAGAAAGTGCTAAACTAGGCAGGAGTCAGTTTTGGGTCGCTGTAAAGATAAGCTTTTAAATTAGTTCTATAATTTAATGTGCAACTTATTTTTCCAGAAAAATGTGTTTTAATATTACAGTATATGTCATCTTTAAGATGCAACTAACAGAACTTGGTTCGGTGAGTCGTCAAACGAAAGTTCATCTTTTCAGACCTCGTCCCACGGCCTAAAAAATCGTCCCAAGATATTTGTAGGATTGCACACATTCAATGGTCTGGCCTTTTAGTACAGTGATTTCGTGCCTGGGATTTTTCCTCCTAAAGTCAATAATCATATCTTTAGTTTTTGTCGTATTCAGCTGTAGGTAGGAATCCTCACACCAGTGAACAAAATCATCAACTACTGGGCCGTGGCCACTCCCACCATCCTGGAGGAGACTGACAACAACTGAATCATCAGCATACTTTATAATGTGTCTGTTGTCATGTCTGCTCCGACACATGTTTGTGTGCAGGATGAAGAGTAGTGGTGACAATACACACCCCTGAGGAGAGCCAGTAGAAGAACACTTTTGGTCAGACAATGTACCATTGACTCTTACTCTCTGTGTCCTGTTGGTTAAAAAATCCAGAATCCAACCCAACAGATTATTGCTCAAATCAAATTGTTGCAGGAGCCTTTCAACTAAAATATGAGTTTGGATTGTATTAGAGGCGGAAGAAAAGTCCACAAATAAAAGCCTGGCGTGTGTCCCATTAAAATCCAGATGTTTAAAAAGCATGTTAAACAGAGTGACAGTGGCATCCTCCACTCCTCTGTGAGGCCTGTAGGCAAACTGCAGAGGATCCAATGCATGCTCAGTCTGCTTTAGAACCTCAAATCTGACCAGTTTTTCCAAAATTTTCATTAAAATTGAAGTCAAAGCAACTGGTCTAAAGTCGTTTACCGTTTTAGGAAAGCTGGATTTTGGAATGGGGACAACCATGGCATCTTTCCAGATCTTAGGCACATGTTGTGTCTGTAATGACTTATTGAAAATATAGTGAAATACAGGACTCAATTCATGAGCACAGGACTTTACCAATTGCCCACATATATTATCAGGGCCCTGACTTTTGTTCACTTTTACAGCACAGAACGCCCTTTTAATATCCTGCACCTCAATATTAAAGTGCTGATTGTCTTTGAGTTTCTGTTTCAAATCTTGGGTTTCTGTGCTAAAATCAAAGGAATCAAAACGACCATAAAAACAATTAAGAGCATTAGCAGCTCTGTGTCTGAATTAAAACCATCTAAAAACACACGATTACTGCACTCTGTGCTCTGAAGGCCCGCAATAGTTTTCATACTGGCCCAGGCTGAACCAAGTTTCTTTGTTGCCATCTTGCTTTCCAACTCTGATTTATAATTCTGTTTTGCTCTTAAAATTTCGGACTTCAGCTCTTTTGTGGCAACCTGTAGCTCAGAAACATCCCCCTGTTTAAAGGCAAGTGCTTTCCTCTGTAAGCAGGATTTAACTGATTTTGTAACCCATGGCTTGTTGATGGGATATATTTTGACACGTTTACGTGGAATGATCATGTCTCTACAGAAAGTCATGTATGAGCATGTCACGTCCACCAAAGAGTCCAAATCATCTCCGCAGGCCAGTGTGAACACCTCCCAGTCCGCACAGTTAAAGCATTCCTGGAGGCAGTGCACTGAATCCTCTGTCCACACATCTATGTCTCTGGGCTTCCCCTTGCCTCTTTTGAGAGCAGTTTTATATTTGGGCAGCAAATGTACACAGTTGTGATCTGAGGATCCTAAAGGAGGAAGGGGAAGTGATTTATAGGCCCACTCAATGGATCCATAGCACAGGTCCAATGTCTTTTTTCACCTGGTTGGGCAGGAGACATACTGATAAAAGTTTTTAAGTGTCTTCTTTAAAGAAACATGGTTAACCCCTTGCACTCTGGTCAATTTCCCTAAAAACGCCTAAAAATAACATACCCAAAGTAAATCAAAAGCTGTTCTTCAACCCTTTGCAGCATCTTCATGGGGTTGGTCTCATTTAAAAGAAAACACTTTGAAATTTTTGGCAAAACAGTCATAATCTCTCTAAGTGCTCCTGCCACTGAGTAACAGTCATCTAAACATACTGAACTTGAAGAAAATAAAGTTCGCCTGGGTATTTTTTTAGATACAAATGCTTGCAAATAACACACAGCTGTCAGATCCGGGCTGAAAAATGCAACAGAAATGTAGAACCAAGTGTTATCCAGCTGAGGTCAAAATTTTCTAACAATACCACAAAAAATGAATATATTACACAATTTTTTTTGTCAGGTTGTTCCCAGGCGTTTTTGAACTGTGCCAAATTGTGCCAAATGGCACAGTTTGGAAAAACATCTGTAACTTTTGAATGATTCAATATAGAAGCTTGATCTTGGGCTCTAATGAAAGGTGACACTCAGGGCTGTGTGTGTGTGTGTGGGGGGGTTGTTTATTCAGTCATGAATAAATGAATGAACAAACAAGCCCCCACACACAAAGAAGCATGCCACGTAAAAAATGTGTGGCTTTTTTTTTACAACAAAAAATAACCTACAGTGCACTAAAAATTATACCAAAATATCTGTAATGTAGAGGATAACAACTCCCCCCCCCCGCTACAGAGGACGGACATTGTCCATCGCCACATGACGGACCGCGGCGCGGTCTACTACGCACAGTTGTACTAAAATATCCGCACGGACCGGTCCGTCATGTGGCGATGATGCACAGTTGTAATTTACCGGTCGGTCAAAAGTCATTTTGATTACAATTTTCAGGGATAAAGAATAATTTAGCTTATAACACTTACCTGTCCACAACAGCAGTGTCGCTGGTGAACTTCTTTTCCTCATTGTCAGACGAACATGACGCTGGTCCGCTTGTTATGACTCTTGGTTCTGGTCACGCGACCCGGTCAAACCATGATTCCATTATTGTGGTTTTGTGCTTCCATGATTGTGGTTTTGGCGAACGATTTTTCAAAACAAATAAGAACAGTAGTAAGAAAAAAAGACTGGCGAATGCGTGTGTGTCACCCAGCGGCTTACACAAAACAGATTTTATGCACGGGACGCACGCTTTCAATCGTCGAACTTCCCTGCTTCAATTGGCTCACTGTATTCGCAGCCGTTGGTAGGCGGGTCCTTCTTGCTAGGTTTTCAGTCATTGGTTCTTCAAGGTTTCAGAAACCCAATTCAAGGCTCTTATTAGTCGAATGAGAGGTCAATCAAATCTAAATCAATCAAAGCACTCCTTTGGCTTTCTGTTCGCAGCTGTGTCTGTACTGGAAGAACAGAAATGCAGCTTTTTTTTTCAGTGCGCTCTGAGATGCACAGTGTGCATCCTAGTGCACACGAGGGCGCGCTAGGACGCAGAGACATGACCGCCCGCGGTATCCCGGAGTGCAAGAGGTTAAAATCCCCAAGAATAAAGTTTGGACCCTCTGGGGAAATCGACTGCAACCGCTGTACCACATCACAGACGGTGCTGGAGGCGGGGCGGACTCAGCATCCGCTCTCGTGTGAATGTACACAGTCGTTATGAAAAGTTGAGGGAACTCGCGGGGCAGATAAAAGGGGCGTAGTGACACGGACAAAAGCTCCACATCGGATGTACAGATGCTCTCTCTGACTGTGACAGATGTACAGTACTGTTTATTAATATATAAACATGCGCCGCCCCCTTGACATTTCCCTGTTACCTCCTCCTGCCGATCCGAGCAAAGTGGGGCTCCAAAGCCGTCAATCCACAGGTCCGCATCTGGGTCATGCGCCGTAAGCCATGTCTCCGTGTAAGCCACGTCTCCGTGTAAGCCATGACACAGCAGTTCTTGAAGTCCTTCTGATAACGTACATTTCCTTGAATTTCATCCACTTTATTTCTCAGGGATTGTACGTTCCCCATGATAATGGAAGGAAGAAGAATGCGGTTAAGCTGATGCCTCCTCAGGCTTAATTTTACGCCTCCACGCTTTCCGCGTTTCCTCCTCTTGTCTCTTTTCATCACTGTGTCCATGAAAATCTCTTAAAATAAAGTCCGGCAGTTGCGGCACAGACTCAAACAGAGATGCTGCATTATCCGTGTTTAAATGCAGTAACATGTCTCTGTAATACTGTATTCTTCCCGGCATGATCGCGACTGCGCTTACCTCAGAGACAAAGAGCCGGTAGGAAAGAAACAACAGTGCAAAAGTAAGGAGGAAATCCATACTGATAGAACCAGGGAGCTCTTCGTTATATAGTCCACAAACATTCAAGAACAAAAGCGACACAAAGAATTTCATTAAAACACATTAAAGTGCATAAAAACAGAGACACAGATGTCGAACTTTTTTCATCAGCTGCCGGTCGCTGCGGGCGCATGCGCCCATCCTATAGGTGTTAACTCAAGTAATTTTTCCACTAAATTGTAACTTGGTGAGTAACAATAAAACTAATCACTGAGTGGCTTTATTGCTACTTTTTAGTTTCACTGTCATGAACTGCCCTTCAGGGCGGAGAATGGAGACCCAAACTCTGACTGTGAGTTTGCAAACATTTAATCAAAAACACAAAATACTTTCCAGGCATGATAACTTACAGGCATGAATAGTCGAAAAGGTCAAATATCAAATGGCTAAGGCATGTGGAAATGCCGGAGTGACCAAATAGATAAGCATGGGACACATGCTGGGAGAACAATGGTGAATAAAGTTGAGTAGCATAAAGCTAAGACGTGGGACACACGTCAGGAGAACAATGATGAAGGACGTTGCCCTGAGCTGCGGGGCGGTGTCCCTTATATAGGACAAGGAGAAATTGACAAAATGATAATCAGGTGTGGAACCAGAGTGAGGGTAATAATCCAAAATAATTACAGCTGCAACAAACCACAAAACTAGCTAGAAGCAACAGAAGTAAATAAAGGATGCTGCCAAATAAAGGTACAGGAGAACATGACAAAAGGTAACTGACTACAAACAAGAAATGTTTACAAAATGAGATTCTGACCAGATAATACAAAAAGGGGAAAATAACCCACCAAGGCAAGGACAAGATAAATACATGTAATGCCTGTTCTGTTTTACCGCTATGAACAGTGCCCAAGTTTGTGTACTTCCACTCTAACTTGTAGACTAGGCCCAACTAAACCAGTGTAAACACAAGTAACAAGCCTACAGAGTAAGCAGAGTGCGTGAAGGGCTACTTTAATCAAGATTAGGTTGTGTTTGAAAATGGTGTGGGGTAGCTTTAAACCTGTAGGGTGTATAGCTGTAAACCTTCATTAAAATAAGGAAACAATTGGGTATTTTTCAAAAGGCCAGAATTTATTTAACCACTGGTCAGCAGAAAGAACCAAAAGCAATGTTAATAGTTTCAAAACATAACACAAAATCATTAAATAACTGTTAGGTAAACAACATGCATGTAGGGAAGAAACCCCCCCCCCCCCCCCGTACAAATGCTCAAAAGTGGGAAAAGGCAATAAATCACAAAACTGGTGGATCCACACCCTCTGGGGATCAATAAAGTATACAATATTTTATTAATTTGTAAGTCTATATAGGTCCCTACTCGATACCAAGTGATAATAGAGAGAAGGAGATAGGAGAGAGAAGGATGGTGGCTAAACTGTCATCTCTGCTGGAGTCCGAGTTCCACCCTATGCAGGACGTACTGAATGCACTGAGGAGCTCATTTAGCAGCAGACTACATCATCCTAGGTGCACAACCGAGAGGTTTCGCAGGTCCTTCCTACCTACGGCTGTCAGACTGTACAACCAAAGTAGGGCTGCTCGCAGAGATAGCAAAAAGATGTGACGATCTAATAGTATTGAATGCAAAAGACGCAATAGACTTACACAATGGTCCCCTCCAATATACAACTAGGAAAATACCGGTCGCTATGGAGGGTGAGAATATGTATGGGTACATAATCATACCATGTAGGATAACTAAGTAGACGGTTGCGCTGTTTCATTCCATCTAGCTACAATGCTCCGCACTGTGTGTGTTTATATATTTACATATTTATTCCATCTAGCTACAATGCTCCGCACTGTGTGTTTATATATATATTCATTACAATGCTCCGCACTGTTTATACGTATATTCATATATCTATTCCATCTAGCTACAATGCTCCGCACTGTGTGTTTATATACTCATATATTTATTCCATCCAGCTACAATGCTCCGCACTGTGTTTATATATTTATATATATATCCCATCTAGCTACAATGCTCCGCACTGTGCCTATATATATATATGTATATATATATATATATATATATATATATATATATATATATATATATATATATATATATATATACTGTATATATATATATTTATATTTATATTTATATGTACATATGTATGCTCTGGGGAGCCACACAGTGAGATCCAAGGGCGAGCCAGTGAGTTGAGATGTTTTATTAAAGGCAAGGGGTGAGGGATAAGGAAAGCACATATACTCATACAGAGGAACACTCACGAGTTGTACAACACAGGAGTAGAGAGCTAGCACCGGGCATAGGGGTACAAGGCATGGATACTCACAGCGGGTAATACTCATAAGAATGCTGCAAGAGGAGTAGAGGGCTGACACCAGACGTAGGGGCTTCAGCCTAACAGTGCTTAAGTCGCAGCCCCGAGTGATCGAGGCTGCTCCTTTTTATCCTCATTAGCAGCACCCCAGCTGATGAGGATTAATTGGGCCCCAGCCGTCCCGTAACACTGACAGCTGGGAGCCCGCTGAGACGCTGCCCAATGAGAGACAGGGATGAGAATGGACATGGTCTGAGCGCCGGAACCCGGCGTCTCATCCCATGGTGACAATGTATACTTGCTGCTCTTGTTTTTTTTCTCTTGCCTTCTGATTGTTGCTCTGAGTGTTGCTATCCCTGTGCTGTTGCAATCCTGGAATCTCCCCATTGTGGGACTAATAAAGGCTTATCTTATCTTAATAAAGAGGTCTCTGACGTGGCAGGCCTGTTTTAATATTAAACTGCCACTCCAACGGCTAAGTCAAAATGGTGGCCGCCATTAACAACCTTGTGGGGCAAAGCGGGGTACTCACCCATACCAGAGTTACCGTCTGTAATGGCGGACAACGGAGAGCAGCCTCAGTGGAAGAAGAAAGTGGCATGAAAACAACAAGGGGACTTAGAGACAAATCCAGCGATGCCCTCAATGAGAGACCCCCCCCCCCCCCCCAAACATCCAGCGAGGTCCTCAGCAGTCGAGTAGTCAGGGATACTCCAGCGCTGTCCTCAGCGTTGGTGGAGATCCTCCATTGCGAGGTAATTTGACCAAACCCAGACCCTGGCAGCACCTCCAGCGAGACGTTGGCTCGGTGGGAATATGGCACCCACTGAACAGTTCACAAAAACAGAGGTCACAGAAGAGCAGCGCTCTTTAACAAGGCGCTCTAAACGGCAATACAATCCAAAAGGTCTCTGCGGTAAGCCAAAGCTCCGGAAAAACAGCTTTAGCTAGCTTAGCAGGTCCAACAGTCGGCGTCCACGGGCAGCAGAAGACACAGCTTACTCCGGGAGTGGCCGCCAGCCAACTGAAGAAAACCGTTAAGTCCAGAGGAAACTCTCAGAAACCACCACACAACTCGCGCCTCCAACAGCAAAAGCCAATCACAACATTAAAAACACTAATATTGTCCTTGACTGACCAGTTGGCACCGAATAGGAGGTAGTTAGAGAATGACCCATTTATGTGAACTAGTAAATATGAGTTTCTGTAGAAAATTTGAGAAAAAAGACTAAAACACTATATGTAAAGCCTATACAGTATTAGAAGAAAAAAAAACCCAAGAATGTTACACTGTTTGTGAACAGGAAAAATAAAAAATACTAATGTAGCAATACATCCGCAGATATGTGAAAATATTACAATGCATTATATTTAATATTATGCAAGGGTTATTTAGAAGTTACGTGTGCACTTATAACAATAACCCAGGGGGTTTACATACAAAAACCAAGAGATGCAAATACTGAAATACTAATAAATAACACATTACAAAAAGAGAGCTGAAGGCAAAGGTGAGACGAGGCTCAAGTTCAAAACAAATACCATTTATAATGCAAAATAGGATGGCCATAGAAACATATTTGTAAACAAGACTAAAGCAACTAAACTAAAAAAACAGGAACTTTCATAAACAAACAGAAACAAATGGCACTCTCGAATAACATAATACAGACAAAACCAATCTCAAATCAATAATAAAACTGAGATGGGGAAAGTACAGAAAATAACCAGAATGACTGAAAGCTTGAGTATGGTTCCCCAACCATGCTCAGTATCATGACACTTACTTTATGGGAAAAACATGTACATTTAATCAGTATATTTGGTCATACTTTTGAAGTTGCATTTAGTTGCACTGATTTTGCAAACTTTATACAGTACTTTTATTACTTGTTTTTAAGAGAAATGGGTGGATCTTTAGCCATTTTAGTAAATATTTTATTTTACTGAAATTAGAGTTGAAATCATTGTTATTCACTTTTGGCGTAGGAAATACTGTATTTCATTTATTTGTGTCTAATGTTTATTTACATAATTTGAATTATATTACAGAGTGAAGATGGATAATTTGTAAAGTATCTCACAGAAATGAGTACACCCCTCACATTTTTGTAAATGTTTTATTATCTCTTTTCATGGGACAACACTGAAGATATGACACTTTGATACAATGTAAAGTAGTCAGTGTACAGCTTGTATAACAGTGTAAATTTTCTGTCCCCTCAAAATAACTCAACACACAGCCACTAATGTCTAAACCGCTGGCAACAAAAGTGAGTACACCTCTAAGTGAAAATGTCCGAATTGTGGCCAATTAGCCATTTTCCCTCCCCGGTGTCATGTGGCTCGTTAGTGTTACAAGGTGTCAGGTGTGAATGGGGAGGAGGTGTGTTAAATTTGGTGTTATCGCTCTTACACTCTCTCATGCTGGTCACTGGAATTTCAACATGGCACCTCATGGCAAAGAACTCTCTGAGGATCTGAAAAAAGAATTGTTGCTCTTGTAGTGGATATATGGGTTTTATAGTTTTTTTTTTTTTTGGTACAAGTATTAATGTAAATATGAATGTGAGTAGGAATGAAGATTTCCTTTCATTACTCTCATATCCTCGTAGGGCACCAGTCCAGATAATGGACAATTTTATTAACAATTCTTTATTTGTACCAATTATGAATCAGTCTAAAAAAAAAAAAAAACCCTTGTGAGTTCTTGTCTGCTGATAATCAAGAAGATGGACATGAAATCAAACAATAACTCCCGTATGTCTTTCAATGGTTTAATAAGAAATGTCAGAATAGGTTAACATATATGGATAACTTTAAAACAGAGAATTCAACATGTATTATGAGCATCATAGACTGTTATTGAGTTACTAGTAGTAGTAGTAGTAGTAGATTAGTTTATTTGACAGGGACAGTGCAATAAACATAGACAATTAATCAAAGACAATCAATCTGATGTGTTGCACATAGAGTGTATAGCTGTTAGCTAATTTGCAACTCTTGTCCCTGGATGGGCTTTAGAAAAAAGAATCAAGTAAAGATGGGAAAAAAAAAATATACACAATAACCACATACATCAATGCAGAAAAATTATAAATACACAATTATAAATATTATAAATATTATAAATACTCAAATATAACAGCCTGACTCACATTTAACATAAATATTATAAATATTATAAATACACAAATATAACAGCCTGACTCACATTTAACACATATAGCATAACTCACATTTGCCTATTTCAGGCCTTCCTCCCTCCGTCACTCACTATAAACAAACACATTTATTCCTTCCCTTCATTCACTCTCACTTTGCAGACAATTAATTCATACATGAGTACATTCTTGTTTATTTTTCAGCCAGTTTTTAACATTTTTAGTGAATGTTTTAAAGTCCGTTATTATTTTAATTTCATTTGGCATTGTGTTCCAGATGTGACTGCCCTTTATAGAGAAAGCTGTTTGTCCAAATGTGGTTCTGCGGTGGAATATTTTACAGTTATTGTTAACAGAACTCCTGGTGGCTCTGCTGCTGTCCTGTCTTTGGACGAAACCAGCAAGTGGCTCGGGTGCTGATTTATGGAAACATTTGAACGTTAATTTCAGAAGACAGAGGTCAATGAAGCTCTCAAAACTCAATAGGTTGTATTTTTTTAAAACATTACAGTGATGCCACCTAATGGGCTTTTTGTCCAAGATTTTTAGGGTTTGATTATATAATGAACCTATATGTCTTATTGTGGAAGGGGCAGCTTGAGCCCAGACTGTCAAACAGTATGATATATGAGAAAAAACCATAGAATGCATATACAGTGCAGCTGCTTCGTAAGGTATGTAATATCTAATTAATTTAAAGCAGTTCAGATTTTTTTTTACTGTTTTTGAAATTTTCTTTATATGAAGATTAAATTTGAGTTGAGGATCTAGTACAATGCCAAGGTATTTGAATTCTGTAGCTAAACTGATGTCATGATCATGTATGTATATTAACTTTAAAATGTTGCAGGTTACATTTTTTGATTGAAAAGCACATTGAGACTGTTTTCTGAAGGTTCAGCAATAGATGGTTCTTGAGGAGCCACTCTTGGACATCAACCATACTTGTAGACAGTACATCTGCAGCCTGTGCTGGAGTCTTGGCAGCTGTGTAAATAACTGCATCATCTGCATAAAGTTGGCATGTTGCAGCTGAGCAGTGTAACGGCAAGTCATTAATAAAAATGCTGAAAAGTAAAGGACCAAGAATGGACCCTTGTGGGATACCCATGCGGTTGTTTAAAAATGAGGATTTATCCTGGTGAACTTTTACACACTGTTCTCTATTCTGGAGATAAGATGCAAACCATTCTAATGTATTTGGGGAGAAGTTAAAAGATACCATTTTGGATAAAAGCAAACTGTGGTTTACAGTATCGAAAGCCTTTTTGAGATCTAGAAAAACGGCTCCTACCACATTACCCCTGTCCAAGGACTGTTTGACGTTTTCAATAAGGCAACAATTTGCTGTTTCTGTTGAGTATCCTGGTCTAAAACCAAATTGATGTGGATGAAGAATTTGTAAGAATTTGTCTTGTAAGTAGTCTATCAGCTGTGTAGCTACAACTTTTTCAAGAACCTTAGATAGGACTGGTAAGATAGAGATTGGGCGGTAATTGCATATATCGTCTTTACTGCCTGATTTATGAACTGGTATGACGACAGCTTTTTTCCAGCCAGATGGAAATGTACTAGACCTAATGGAGAGATTAATGAGATGGGTCAGTGGTTTGATTAATATTTTGCTGTGCATTTTGAGAAAGGAGGTGCTCATATTGTAGATATCATTAGTTTTTGAGTTTGACAGTGTTTTAACAATACCAGCAATTAACTTCTCATTTACCTCATCGATGTGAAAAGTATCTGTTGGAAGTATGGAATTTGTGTTGTTGAGCACATTTGGCAGCACAAAAATTTTTGTTAAGTCTTCCACAGAGCCCACAAAGTGTGAATTAAATTTATTTGCCAAAGTAGCCTTGTCACTGACGGTCTTGCCATTGATTCTAAGTTCCTTTACCCCCTTCTGATCATTTTTTTTATTAGTTAAGTTATTTAAATGCCTCCATAGGGAACTGTTGTTACCCTTTGCATGATCTATCAGTTTATTGTAATAAGATATTTTTGATTTTCGCAGCTCATGTACCACTTTATTTCTTAAACTTTTGTACACAAGGTGATCATTTTGTAGTTTGGAGGTTAGTGATGTTTTCAGTGCATAGTCTCGCCTCTTCATAAGTTTTCTTATTTCATTATTTAACCATGGTAGGCTAATCTTCTGTTGTCTACTTTTAATTTGCTTTGAAAATTTTTCTATAGACTTTGTGATTGTTGCAGTTATAAAATTACAACAATCATCTACTTCACATGTTGACATGAGCTGCTCCCAATTTTGATTCTCTAAGTAATGTTCAAACTCCTCATTTTTTGATTTGGGGATAATAAAATTTGATTTGTCAATATCGACTCCTCCAAAATACTGTAGTCGCTTTTTAGTAAGTTTCCTGACAGCAAGAACCATGTTATGATCTGAGAGACCAGTTACAAGATTATAGGTTCTGGTTATTCGTTCTGGTTTATTAGTAAATACCATGTCAATAAGTGTTCTGGATTGTTTGGTTATCCTGGTGGGTCCTTTGATGATTTGCTGGTAATTAAATTTAGTCATGAGGCTTTTCAGTTTTTGTTTGTCTTTTTTATCAGACCAGTTGATATTAAAGTCACCATGAATTATTGTTTCTCTGTTCTTCTCAAGTTGTTTAACCAGATCACTTAATTCATTATAAAAGGAAGAGTTGTGTGACGGTGGGTTGTACACTACTGCAATGTTGAAATTCATTACCGGAGAGAGACATACATTAACAGCTAAACATTCAAGTGAAGTATTCAAATCAACCAGTTGACATTTATATTTCTCTTTGATGTAAATTAAAACACCTCCTCCCCTCCCTACCTGCCTGTCTTTTCTAAAACACTGGTAGCCCACAATATCAATCATATTAGTGTCTATGTTCCTGTGTAGCCAGCTTTCTGAGAGACAAAGGTAGTCCAGATTTGAGTCCAACAGCAACACCGAAATCTCATCTCTTTTGGGGATTATGCTCCGTATGTTTAAATGACCGCCGAGGATCCCCTTTGGTTTAGCCTTGGTGTCCCAAAGAACTCGTGCATGATTAACAGTTTGGAAAAATAAATGTTGTTTTTGCTTTTGTACAGCTCGGTTTTGTGCTAACCCAGTGGTCTGCTGTTTAATAGTGGCAGGTCCAGGGTTAAGGTGAATATCTCCTGCCAGAAGTAGCAGAACTAACAGAACTTTAATTGTATATCCTCTGCCATATTGTGATTTTTGCTTAACAGCCATGTTTGCCTTAATTTGGAAGTTTTTGCTCAGGGCTTTTAAAGACCACATAGAGTGTAGGGTGAGATGTCCAAGCCCAAATCCAAACAGATAAAACTTTTTAACTTCACCTTTGGTTGAGTTTGTCGGAAAATCCTTCTTGTTGCAGGTCCAGACACACAAAGACAAAACGAAGAGGAAGTAGATAAGTAGAGAAGGCTTATTAGTGGTGCCCATCAGCCCACTTTTTAATCCGGTGGCAGCCATCTTCAGTCTTTCTTGGAAAGAAGGAAAAAGAAAATCTATGGATAGTAAAATAAATTCTGCTTATATCGCCAGAATCTGATCCGATCGTCCTCGAATCCAGCTGGGCCTCAGCTAGCCAACTAGCCCCTTCCGTTGCTGGTCTCGTTGCTCATAGCCGCCGTAACTGGTCTCCCGTCCCGCTCCTCCAACCGAGTCTCGTCGCACACCGCCGCTGCCACCGAGCTCCGCTGAGGTCACGGTAAGCCCTCCGCTAGGCACCGCCACCTACCGTCGTCTGCCTGGGTGAAATCTCTGCTGAGCCCCGTCAACAAATAGCCGCTTGCCTGGTAGTATCTCCGCTGGGCCTCGCAGCTGGGCTTCGATTCAGGCTGGTGTAAGGTGGAATGACTGGCGCCAGCATTAAGCTAACTAGCGTTAGCTTAGCAATCGCTTCGGGTAGTCTCGTCGCACACCGCCGCTGCAGTCACGGTAAGTCCTCCGCTGGGCACCGCCGCCTACCGCCATCTGCCTGGGTGAAATCTCTGCTGAGCCCCGTCAACAAATAGCCGCCTGCCTGGTAGTATCTCCGCTGGGCCTCGAAGCTGGGCTTTGATTCAGGCTGGTGTTAGGTGGAATGGCTGGCGCCAGCATTAAGCTAACTAGCGTTAGCTTAGCAATCGCTTCAGGTAGGGCACATCAGTGAATCACAAGGAAGCGCTGGAATCGCTGGTCAGTTTACTCACAGTGGCCGGATAAAAGCGATCAAAGGGGTAATCCACCGGAGGTATATCCGATCGCTGTAGGTTAGTTATTTAGAGACTGGCGCCAGCATTAAGCTAACTAGTGTTAGCTTAGCAATCGCTTCAGGTAGCATTAAGCTAACTAGTGTTAGCTTAGCAATCGCTTCAGGAAGGCGCATCAGTGAACCACAAAGAAACGCTGGTCGCTGGAGAAAGGCGATTAAAGGGCAATCCAACGGAGGTGGCACTTCAGCCCGTGCGTGTTCGCCACGAGCGCCGATCGCTGCAGGCCAGCCACTTTTAATGGCAAAATCAGTGACTTTGTCTCAGCACTGAAAAAGTGTGACCATCCCGGTCGCCATCTTGAGTGTCCTCAACACAGTTACACAGTGACTGAGTGTAACCTGTGAATCAAACATTTTTGGAACCAAATAAAGCATAGTTTAACTTGGCGATATACTGGAAATTGGAAAACCATAAAATAGCATTGGTTAAGAAAAGTGGATGCAATTTTATGAAGAAAATGATGAGTAAAGTATTTATAAAAATAGTAAATTGGTGTTACTCCGAAAAAGAACGTAAATTAATGAAAGGACAAAATGCATTTTGAAATTCTGATGGGGTTTACATGAAATTAAGTTTAAAGAACTTATGCCAGGAATATTCTGAAGAATTAAGTTTAAATTAAACAACAGACCGTCAGCCAAGCAGAATCATTGAGTCCCAGTAGGTAGCAGGCGGTCCACTGGATTCTGTTTCAACTGGACCAGCGTGGGTTCTGTGGGAAGACTGGCAGACAGGCTCCTTACCACGGTTATGGCCTACTCCCAAGATCACAAAGGCTGGTCCTTCAGTAGGCTGGCTGCGACCGGCAGTGGCTCAGGAGGTAGAGCAGGTCGTCCAATAACTGCATGGTTGGCGGTTCGAATCCCGCTCTCCCCGGATATCCTGTCGTTGTGTCCCTGGGCAAGACACTTCACCCCAATTGCTCCTGGTGGGTCTGGAAGTGCCATGTTAGGTAGCATGCCACCATCAGCGTGTGAATGGGTGGATAGCAGGTTCTGTAAAGTGCTTTGGTCATCAAGAGATGAAAATAAAAGCGCTATATAAGTGAATGCCATTTACCATTTCTCTTACACACTGAAGAAGGAATTGGTTTATTGTACAATGTCTCATCAGAAATTCAATCTGAGGCAAAAACACATCACAAATCCATTTTTTCCAATGCTGGTGGTTTAAATGAGTTGGTTTAAGCTTAGAAAAAATCAAACAAAATCTTCTTCGGCGGTGATTTAAAGAAAAAGATTAAAATAAGAAAAAGTGAACTTCAAAGAAAAGAAAAAAAAAAAGGAACTTTCACAGAGCATGAAAGGCTCTGGGCCTTACTTGGAAGATAGAAAAAAATGGGAGTGTCATGAATCGCCCTTCAGGGCAGAAAGAGATAAACCCACGTGCCAACTGCAGTTTGTAATATTTATTAACAAAACACACAAAGTGCCAGAGTGTACCAAAGCAAAAATCCAGACACAGAAAATAAGTAAATTTACATGCAGGAATGAATTCACCAGAGCGGGGAAAGGGCTCTAGGCGAGGAATCACTGAGACTGCGGCAGAGAACAGAAAAACGATGGTCTATAAATACTGGGGACATAATAGATGGCAGGTGCGGATTCACATGAGCGGGCAAGTGATCTAATGACTAACACAGAATACATGGAGGAGATAATGATAAAGTGGGAGTTTCTGGAAAAGATGTGAAGCTTATGCCACGAGGAGACGAAATATAAACACTGAGAGCCAAAATAAAACAGGAGAAAATACTAACAGAATCATGACATTACAATAAGGGCAAGAAAACAACATCAAAATGCTGACAGCCAAGATATAACTAAGAGTCTGAGCCTGGTGATGCACCGCGCTCAGCCTTGTGACAGGAGAGCAGAGAAGTCTGCTCCTTACAGCTTGACCAATGTCCCAAAACTGAAACAAAGGAAACAAAAAGCAAGTTTTTCTGGGGTGGTGCAGGATGATTCTAAACTTCATGACAACGGGGCTGAACCAATTACATTTCAGCTTCTTTGTTTGGCAGAAGTCATAAAATGGCTAAAAAGGCAATGAAGATAGGTTTGGGACCCCAATGGTCAGTTCAAATTTCTGAGGTGGGGGTCTCCCACAGACAGAGGAGAGAAATTTGATATGAAGAGTGAAATCCTCCTAAAGTATGTGTGCTGCCTATGAAAGCATAAATTCTTTAAACTATAGATATTCTACTTGGTAATAAGGAAATATACAATGTCTCTACATTGTAAATGTAATTAATTTGCGAGAGTAAGCATGCAAAAATTAATTTCTTCCTGAAAATAAAGCAACACATATCAAATCATATCCAAAATGCCTTTGAAACCACATTGTCCATCCCAAGAGTTCAACCATGTCTTCAGTAGCGGATACTGTAATGAGAGAAAGAATATGAGTTAATTTATTTGTCCATAATGCATAAATTCCACTGCAAAGAGAAAAAAATTAAATATTCCTGATTCGTCCACCACATGGCACTGTGAAACTGTCTGGGTGTTTACTGGAGAATCTTGACTCCCAACTCTGGATTATGTCAACCACAAATCTGTTGAATTGAAACATTCCTTTGCCAAAGAGCAGAAAAGGGAGAATGACTAAGTCCTGGAGAAGGGATTAACTTCCACTTTATGGCTGATGGATAGTGTTAAAAAAATAAAGGATGATTTTATAGATTGGAACTCAAGGTCAACGCTACACTCTACATAAAGATGGCCTAGGCTATAAGAAGATTGCAAAGACCCTGAAACTGAGCTGCAGCACAGTGGCCAAGACCATACAGCAGTTTAACGGGACAGGTTTCACTCAGAACAGGCCTTGCCATGGTCGACCAAAGAAGTTGAGTGCACATGCTCAGCATCATACCCAGAGGCTGTCTTTTGAAAATAGATGTATGAGTGCTGCCAGCATTGTTGCAGAGGTTGAAGGGGTGGGGGGGTCAGCCTATCAGTGCTCAGACCATACGCCGCACACTGCATCAAACTGGTCTGCATGGCTGTCATCCCAGAAGGAAGCCCCTTTTAAAGATGATGCACAAGAAAGCCCACAAACAGTTTGCTGAAGACAAGCAGACTAAGGACATGGATTACTGGAACCATGTCCTGTGGTTTGATGAGACCAACATAAACTTATTTGGTTCAGATGGTGTCAAGCATGTGTGGCAGCAACCAGGTGAGGAGTACAAAGACAAGTATGTCTTGCCTACAGTCAAGTATGGTGATGGGAGTGTCATAGTTTGGGGCTGCATGAATGCTGCCGGCACTGGGGAGCTATAGTTCACTGAGGAAACAATGAATGTCAACATGTACTGTGACATACTGAAGCAGAGCATGATCCCCTCCCTTCAGAAACTGGGCTGCAGGGCAGTATTCCAACATAATAACCACCCCAAACACATCTCCAAGACAACCACTGCTTTGCTAAAGAAACTGAGGGTAAAGGTGATGGACTGGCCAAGCATGTCTTCAGACCTAAACCCTATTGAGCATCTGTAGGGAATCCTCATACGGAAGGTGGAGGAGCGCAAGGTCTCTAACATCCACCAGCTCTGTGACGTCGTCATGGAGGAGTGGAAGTCTCTATCATTGTACCGGTGGCAAAGAAACCAGTGGTGTCCTGTTTGAATGACTATCGTCCTGTTGCACTGACACCAATTGTGTGGAAGTGTTTTGAGCGGCTTGTCAAACCACACATTACAGCCTGCCTCCCTGCATCACATGACCCACTCCAGTTTGCATATCGTTCAAACCGCTCCACGGAGGATGCTATAGTCACCACCCTACACTCTGTCATCACCCACCTGGACCAGAAAGACACCTACGCCAGACTCCTGTACATTGATTTCAGTTCAGCATTCAACACCGTTATTCCCCAGAGACTGATGGAGAAATTACTCCTTCTCGGTCTGAACACCACCACATGTCTCTGGATCCTGGATTTCCTGACTGAGAGACCTCAGTCTGTCCGGGTTGGAAACAACATCTCCAAGTCTGTCACGCTGAGTACCGGATCCCCTCAAGGCTGTGTACTCAGTCCACTGTTGTTTACACTTCTAACACATGACTGTGTATCCAGACACGAGGGGAACCAGATTATTAAGTTTGCAGATGACACCACGGTGGTGGGACTTATCCAGAGGGATGAGGAATCAATGTACAGGGAAGAAGTGAGAGACCTGGAGGGCTGGTGCAGGGAGAACAATCTGGTGCTCAACGTGGACAAAACGAAGGAGATGATTATCGACTTTCGGTGGTCGCAGCCTGAGCACGCCCCCCTCAGCATTGGCAGCCGTTTAGTGGAGAGAGTAGAGAACATCAAGTTCCTCGGAGTGCAGATCTCGCAGGACCTGACCTGGAGCAAGAATTCCTTGGAGATCAGAAAGCGGGCTCAGCAGAGACTGCACTTCTTGAGGAAATTCAAACAGGCCTCTTTCCCCATCTGCATCCTCAGGACCTTCTACAGAGGTGTGGTGGAGAGTGTTCTGACGTACTGCATTGCTACATGGTACTCCAGCTGCAGTATGTCAGACAAAAAAGCCCTGCAGAGGATAGTCAAGGGGGCGGAGAGGGTAATTGGAGTCTCCCTCCCCTCTGTCCAAGAACTTTTTCAGAACCGTTGTAGGAGCAGGGCACTAAACATTGTCAAGGACCGTTCTCACCCTCTGCATAAACACTTTGAACTTCTTCCATCTGGTAAACGATTCCGGAGCATCAGAGGCAGAACCACCAGACTGATCAACAGCTTCCTTCCACAAGCTGTCAGGATGCTGAACAGTTGACCCGGAATCTCTCATACACACTACTGCACCTACGGACATTTTGTATATTATAGTTAGTTATTCTTTTTTTTCCACAAGTATGTCTCAGGGATGAGTGAATGGATGGGGGGGTGGGGGTGGGGGTGGGGGGAGCTATGTGGGAATGTATCTTAAATCATGCTGCTTCTTATATGGATGCCGAGAGAAACGCAATTTCATCTTGCCTGCACTACAGTTGTATGTACAGCAATATGACAATAAAGTTTGATTTGATTTGATTTGATTTGAAGAGGTTTCCAGTGGCGACCTGTGAAGCTCTAGTGAACTCCATGCCCAAGAGAGTTAAGGCAGTGCTGGAAAATAATGGTGGCCACACAAAATATTGACACTTTGGGCACAATTGGGACATTTTCACTTAGGGGTGTACTCAGTTTTGTTGCCAGCGGTTTAGACATTAATGGCTGTGTGTTGAGTTATTTTGAGAGGACAGCAAATTTACACTGTTATACAAGCTGTACACTGATTACTTTACATTGTATCAAAGTGTCATATCTTCAATAGCCACTGTTACATGTGCAAAATTTCTTCAATCTGATTACAATTCAGATCAGAACTTTACTGTTTACATGGATCCTGAAAAAGCTGATCCGATTAGGATGTGCATTTCCATGTGTCACAGGTTTGAATGGACTAAATCATTTTGACATGCGCACAATTATCCAACATTCTGGAAATAGTCGAAGAAGAAGCAACTTCCGATGCAAACAAACCCCGCTTCATGTCTTTCTCTTTTTGAAATGGACTTGTATTGTGTTATTCAGACTGTACTTTTGCTTCTGCTGGTCTCTGTAATGAAGCTACAAGTCCAGCAGTACATTCTTCTGCATATGATGAACAGAGGGAAACAGCAGGACAATACAGACCAGTTTTGTTTTACTCCCGCCGTGTCTTCTGCTAGCTACTGTAAAGGCAGAAATACATCACATCGACGTGTGGCTGATGTACAGACATACACAGTAAATGTATTTTCTACCCAGACTTCGGAATAAGTGTTTATATGCATACCAATTGGATTAACAATCGGCATAACCCACCCGTCTCAATCGGAAGGAAATTTTGATCCTAATGAGTGTGATTGGGTCAGAATATTCAGATTGGCCTGTTTACATGAAGCATTTTTATTCCAATCAGGCTTTTAATCCGGTTACTTGTGTCCATGTAAACATGGCTAGTGTTGTCCCATGAAAAGATATAATAAAATATTTACAAAAATGTGAGGGGTGTACTCACTTTTGTGAGATACTGTATTTTATTTTCTTCATGCACACATATCTATCACAGAAAATATGCCAATATATCAAAAAAGTCATAAATGTAAAAAAAAATCTCAAATTTATGAGAAAAACCTTACACAATTATGAAAAATAGTTGTAAATTTATGAGAAAATGTTCACAAATGCTGAGACTGAAGTCATAACTCACTATATAAGTAACCTTTTTAGTAGATTCTTTGACTGAAGTAATTATTTTGGCCACTACCCTTGTTTGTACTTGAGTATTTAACATATGGTAAGACCGTTTTCATTTTAGTACAGCATCTGGCCATTCTACTCACCTGTCTACACAGTGAACCACAAAAAAATAGAAGTTCTAGGGTTCATATGTATTTTCCACTTGAAGATCCAGGTGTGATTGATTTACAACCAAATGTTCTGTCAGATATATTAACATTAATGACCATACTGTTGATCAATAACATACATACTGCTAATATGTAGTAAAATATAAAATGGCCACACCAACAGAAAGCAAGAAATTAACAAGTACAATAGGTTGATTGGGTCTGTTTACAGAACAAGTTGAATGAGCTTCAGCTACATAAAGATTATGAATTCAGTTGCAATGAGTGGATTACTCAGACAATTCAGTCAAAAATGAGAGAGCGAGGAGTATCACAAATTGTCAAATAAAACTCTTGTGCTTGTAGCATGTTTATGGGGAAAGTGAGGCCTGACTCAGACATGATCATACTTGAGATATCAAATATGTCCTCATCACAGGGGATGGATAAGATGAACTTGCAGCTCTGTTTACAGGCTTCAAGGTTGCTGTGTGGCACAAGAAGGTCCTGGGTATCCCACAACTGTGGCACGCTGTGCATCACATCAGGGATGCCACTGGGTCCATTGCAGGTCTTTGTTGGCCTGATGCAATGGGCATTCCAGACTGTCTTTATCATGTCCAGTTCTTCCTAAAACAATAAATAAATATAATAGACAAGAAAACTGAGAATAATCAGCCGGTTAAAGAACCGGGACACACAAAATGCGATTGCATTTAATCTGTGATAGAAAAATTTTGTAATTCCATGTCTGATATGACTTGTGATTCATGTATGGCCTTGAACAGCCCCAGTCTGTCTGTGTAAAAGTGTCTGAGTTAGCAATTATAAATCACGTAGTTAAGAATGTCCAGTTGTGAGTGATTGTGGTGTGAGTGTTCAGATATTTCTTAATGACTGCGGATGTTTTCAATTCATCATGTCCAGTTCCGTGTGACTGAGAGTGTATTTATCTCCCTGTTTCCTGTGAGTAAAGAAGATAAGGACTGTACGCGCCGTGGTCAAGGACGTTATATTCCACTCCCCCCACTAACCTGAAAACTATAAGACTTTGGACAGTGGATGCCTGAATTCAGAAGTATGGATGGACAGATTTGGGGCTGCCTCTGTATTTCTCCCTCATTGACCATGAGGGATAAATCTACTTACATTTAAATATTCTGCCTGGTTTTTGACTCCGATTAATTATGCTGAAAAATTTGAAAAACATTTGGCGCTCCGAACAAGGGACCCAACATCCTGCTCCTGCCCTGGCCGCTCTGCCAGTTGGCTGGGAGCGGGAGGATAGGTGACAGGTCTAGAACTCTACGGGTGGGATTTGAATGTGAGTACATTTATGTGTTGTTAAGCTTATTGACATTGGGTTTGAGTCCCAGTGAGTTAACTACGCATATGTCTGTGTTTGTGAAACTGAGCGTTTGATACAGCAAAAGTCTGTGTGCTTCTGTTTGTCGCAGCCTGAACGAGGTTCGGTTCGGGGGCAGTCTGGAACAGTTCAGTTGGATGAAGGTACAAGCTTGGTGGTCCCGGTTAAAGGCCACGAAAAATAATACGTATTATATCACACGAAGTGGACCAGGAATTGTTATGACGCGCGGAAATCATAGTGAGATCTTATTTTTGCCAACACAAGTGAGCTATGAGTCCATCAACATGAGAGCATATTTTCTTTCACCACAAGTGAGCAATTGATGAGGGTTGACCTTTAAATAGCTCTGGTTTAAATAAAATTACTGCAGTTTGCTTGTTTGTTTGTCTGTTTGTTTATTTGTGTTATACGGTTTGTCCTGGTGAGACCACGGAGGCGGAAGTACAAGTGCCACGACGGTTGGAAGCCGTGGTTGTCCATTGTTTTTCTGGTTATTGTGAAGTGTAAAAACACAGTAATGTGATTATTGTTTCATGGGGTAATAATAAAATTGTGTATAAAGTGAGGAATCAGGGTATGAGAGTTTGCAAATGATAATTTTGGGGAGAAAACGAATTGTGTTCTCACAGCGATGAAGAGAAAAACAAAGAGTTCATGTTACAGTGTGAAGTTGCCAAATTCACTCTTTTTCCGCTGAGGTTGCCATTCCAAGCTTGTTTTAAGTGATTTCCAGACTGTCTTACTAACAATGTGTGTTAATCTGAAGTTTACAACTGTGACCTTGGAGTGGATCAGTGAGTATGAAAGAGCTGTGTGTGTGTGTGTGTGTGTATGTGTGTTATGGGCCCTGTGTCTGAACTTACTGCTGAACAGTTGATCTGAGTGAGTGAAGAAAGAGAAATATATATATATATATATGTATATATATATGGGTATTTTTTGCATTTCTTTTGCTTTTGTGGGTTTTGGTCTCTGACCGAGGGATAACAGTGAACTTTACAGGCAAAAAGGACTACGGATTAATGGTCTGACGTGACAACGAGGGCCGCACTTTGGTCCCTCCCTCCCCCTTCTCCTCGCTCTTCTGCTGCTAAGCCATGGCCCTCCCTCAGGAGTCCAGTGAATGATGTCTCCACGCCTGCTCACCCCCACTCCTCCCGTCGACACCAGGCCAGGTCAAACGCCAATAAGTTAAGTGAAGTGCACATATATCAATCACTGCAATCATCATCAATGTGACTAATTAAACTGAAGATTATGGAATAATGCTGTCACTAAATAATACTCAATAACTGAAAGCTTTAAATACAACTTATATGACATAATTCAAAGCACAAAACAAGGTGGTAATGACAATGTTTATGCATATAATTTACCTGAGGCTGCTAATTATCAAACAGAGGTTTTAATGCTTCTTTGGCGTATTATTGGTCTTTTTGAAATAGAAAAGTCACTCTTAATTAATGACTATGTGATTATTAAAGTTTTCTTCCTTTTACTGTTCATGACAGAACAGCAAAGCTCCGAAGGATTATAGGATTTAGGGAAAAAAACAGAGGAAAAGTCCCAATACTGGGCTCTCTGACTAGATTTCACTCTGTGGGCATTACACTGACAAAGTGATTGGTTTACTGTCTTGTGAAGTTTAAGAAACAGAGACTGTGTGAAAGCTGAGATTGTAATAAACAACATATGAGTAAAAGGAACCATTTTATTTATTTTCTAACCTACTGAAAATAAATCACTAAAATTAAAAATAAAAAATATCATTTATGAGCAAATGACAAGTATCCAACAACACAGATATGTTGCTTTTGATGAGTTTTTGGATTAAGTAATGAAAAGAAAACAAGTTCATGTTACTCCTTAAGTACTATAATGCTTAAAATTCTACCTAAAAAAAGAAACTCAGAAAGTTCCAGTCTGACTTTCCCATTTAAAGAACATACAGTGGGGCAAAAAAGTATTTAGTCAGCCACCAATTGTGCAAGTTCTCCCACTTAAAAGATGAGAGAGGTCTCCAATTTTCATCATAGGTATACCTCAACTATGAGAGACAAAATGAGAAAAAAAAAATCCAGAAAATCACATTGAAGGATTTTTAATGAATTAATTGGTAAATTCCTCGGTAAAATAAGTATTTGGTCAATAACAAAAGTTAATCTCAATACTTTGTTATATACTCTTTGTTGGCAATGACAGAGGTCAAACGTTTTCTGTAAGTCTTCACAAGGTTTTCACACACTGTTGCTGGTATTTTGGCCCATTCCTCTATGCAGATCTCCTCTAGAGCAGTGATGTTTTGGGGCTGTCGCTGGGCAACGTGGACTTTCAACTCCCTCCAAAGATTTTCTATGGGGTTGAGATCTGGAGACTGGCTAGGCCACTCCAGGACCTTGAAATGCTTCTTACGAAGCCCCTCCTTCGTTGCCTGGGTGGTGTGTTTGGGATCATTGTCATGCTGAAAGACCCAGCCACATTTCATCTTCAATGCCCTTGCTGATGGAAGGAGGTTTTCACTCAAAATCTCACGATACATGGCCCCATTCATTCTTTCCTTTACACGGATCAGTCGTCCTGGTCCCTTTGCAGAAAAACAGCCCCAAAGCATGATGTTTCCACCCCCATGCTTCACAGTAGGTATGGTGTTCTTTCTCCTCCAAACACGACAAGTTGAGTTTTTACAATAAAGTTCTATTTTGGTTTCATCTGACCATATGACATTCTCCCAATCCTCTTCTGGATCATCCAAATGCTCTCTAGCAAACTTCAGACGGGCCTGGACATGTACTGGCTTAAGCAGGGGGACACGTCTGGCACTGCAGGATTTGAGTCCCTGGTGGCGTAGTGTGTTACTGATTGTAGCCTTTGTTACTTTGGTCCCAGCTCTCTGCAGGTCATTCACTAGGTCGCCCTGTGTGGTTCTGGGATTTTTGCTCACCGTTCTCGTGATCATTTTGACCCCACGGGGTGAGCTCTTGCGTGGAGCCCCAGATCGAGGGAGATTATCAGTGGTCTTGTATGTCTTCCATTTTCTAATAATTGCTCTCACAGTTGATTTCTTCACACCAAGCTGCTTACCTAATGCAGATTCAGTCTTCCCAGCCTGGTGCAGGTCTACAATTTTGTTTCTGGTGTCCTTTGACAGCTCTTTGGTCTTGGCCATAGTGAAGTTTGGAGTCTGACTGTTTGAGGTTGTGGACAGGTGTCTTTTATATTGATAACGAGTTCAAACAGGTGCCATTAATACAGGTAATGAGTGGAGGACAGAGGAGCCTCTTAAAGAAGAAGTTACAGGTCTGTGAGAGCCAGAAATCTTGCTTGTTTGTAGGTGACCAAATACTTATCTTACCGAGGAATTTACCAATTAATTCATTAAAAATCCTTCAATGTGATTTTCTGGATTTTTTTCCCCTCATTTTGTCTCTCATAGTTGAGGTATACCTATGATGAAAATTGGAGACCTCTCTCATCTTTTAAGTGGGAGAACTTGCACAATTGGTGGCTGACTAAATACTTTTTTGCCCCACTGTATATTCTGTGAATTTTTTTTCCTTTAATGAAATGGAATAAGTTTAAGGGCTAGTGCATGGGAGGCACCTTGTGGAATTTAAGCCTTCGAATTCCATCAATCAATCCTTTACCACTTATCCAGTCACAGGGACAGTGGTCTAAGCAGAGAAGACGGACTGCTGCCCGGCTGACATATCACCATGACCTCTTCTGCAGATAATTAGGAAGAGTTCACACCATTTAAAATAAGGAAAAAAAAGATCTCTCCCATTCAAGTATAAAGATCAGAAAATAAGCTTGGGTCATTTTCTAGATGTACAGGAAAGAAAATACACCTGGACCATTAGATACACTAAAAATTTTCATCAAATAAGCACTGTGACAACTTAAAAGGACAAAGTTGAATGAATACAAGAGTACACTTACAAAAATTTAGAAGAAAAATTTGAACTCCTGTTTGTGTGATTTCTGATGCGGTGGGGGGGGGGGGGGGAGGGGCGCTACAGCTTCCCCCAATTTTTTTTATTTCAGGGTGGCACTGATGCTGGATGCCGGTGGTGGACGGGGGAACGGAGAGAGGTGTGGGGCAGGCTGGCTGCGGCAAGGGGAACACGACATTTGTCATCAATCTGAATATCAGGGTCATTGGCTGGGGGCAGCGGCAGAGTGGGGGAGGAGGACATCACAGGCGGACCACAAAATGTGACAAGCAGACCCGAAGCTAAGTAAAACAAATGACATTGACAATGACATAACGCATTTCAATTTACCTGACTCTGACTTTAAAAAACAGCGCTGCAGGTCCAAGACATTTCTATAAAGTTTCCCACCAGACAGTGGTATGACAGTATCACATTGCATACATGTGACAGGAATAAGGAATAATTGTGTTGTATGATTTTGGTGTACTAAGGAACTGGACTGTGTTCATAGTGCCTGGTTTTCAGCTGAGCCAGGCCCAGTGACTGCAGGCCAGATCGAAATTTAGGAAGACAAATGATAAATAAAGCATTCCTTGTGCAGAAGGAAGTCCAACTTCAAATTAAAACAATATGTCCACTTTTCCATTAACAGAAGGAGTGGGACATACCCTTTCACAAATATGCACTAACACAAATTCAAAACTGTCTGTGGTCAACAGGACAGACAGATGTAGGCTTAATGAATAATTCAGAATTGGTTACAATAAATGCTAAATCACATTCAATCTGCACAGACAGCTGGGTTAATTGTTCTAACTGAAATATTTGCAAGTTTGGCCAAGGGAAAACACTCACAATATGTACAAAAAAGGCACGATTACAGAGATCTCATTTTAAGGGTGTTATACTATTCAAAAAATTCCACCTAAATTAGCCATATATAAATGTGCAACACATATTAATGGCGCAGACTGTATCTCTCAGGAAAACACTTGTCTAAAAAACATCTCCTTCTTCTAACAAGAAAACAAGGAAAAAACTATCACATTGTTTCAGCAAGCCGCCATTTTGATGCATAGGGATCTCCATTCATTGGGGAGGTGGGGGGGGGGGGGTTCTCACGATAATTAATTAGTAAAAAATCCTAAAAAGAAAAATAAAAAATGAATAAAAATGATCAATAAATGATCAATAATGTAGGAAAGAAAATATATACAGTAGGTGAAACATCTTGGCAATGGAGTCACAACATTCAATAGAAGAAGTTACATTTAAATCAATAAATTTGCAGGTATTTAAGAAAATTATGTGTTAAAAAATATTTGCAGATCATTGTGGAAAAAGGTTGTAAGACTTTATGAGAAATACAGTAAAATTAAGAAAGGAAAAAGAAAACATAAAGGAAGGGAAAATATCATGTTTACAAAAAACAATAAAGTAAACTAATAAGGAAAAATAAACGCTGCAAATTTATGGGGAAAGTTCCAAATTTCTGAGGAAAGTCCAAATTATGCTGATAAAGATTACTGTGAGACTCAATTTAAAATTTGCTACAAAGACAAAAGCAAATATTCACTCAACTATGTGAAAAGAAAACAATGCTTAAGGGAACTTAAAGCAAAAATAATTTGACCATCCCTGCATAAGCTTATTCTTTTCAAAACCTTTGCATGGATTTCATTGAGTTAAATAAGTGTGAAGGCCAAAAATGCTGTTTAGTGATTATTGACATACTTACTAAATAGACAAGAGCCTTCTCTTGCACTAACTAACTAACTAACTAGCCTGCACTTATATAGCACTTTTCTAGTCACAAAGACCACTCAAAGCGCTTTCATTAATACTAACCCTCTATTCTAAGGGCCTATAGGAAACAGATATCTAGGGACAATTTAGAACAGCCAATTAACCTAACATGCATGTTTTTGGCATGTGGGAGGAAACCGGAGAAATCCCGGAGTAAACCCACGCAACACGGGGAGAACATGCAAACTCCACACAGATCACTGTTGGTCGGGGGCTGGGATCGAACCCACGATCCCACGATCCCCACAATCCCCCGGCCAAGGGTAAACTGTGCTGCCGCAGTGCTAACCACTGATCCAAATACTGCTATAGTAGCACTGAAACCCTTAACTGAAACAATATCAAGATTTGAAATAGCTGAAATGATTTACTCAGATAATGGAATACGTTTTGTAAATCAAATCATATCACATTTAGGTACAGTACTCAACATTTACCTAGGAAACCATTTAGCTTACCATCCACAATCTATAGGATTAACATAATGCACAAATATCATTATGAAAGATGGTTTAGGAAAATAGTGACAAAGAAAAATAGGAAAGTTATGAATGGCAAACCCTACCATCAAAGCCATTAAACTTAGGTGATGAGGGAGGGCTTCTGGTAGATTACATGCAAAGAATGTCAACTGACAGAGATGTTATCCATGCTGCCCTTCCCAGGAGGGACCATGTGATAAAGGAACTGTGGGAGGTGCACCCATCTTATGGCCAAACCAGGTGATCTGGTAATCAAAAAGAGGAAAACTGGACCAATACTCCCTGCCAAGGAAAACACAGATGTTATCCTGGCTACACCAACAGCTGTGAGAGGCGAAGGACGTGACTTTTGGGTGCATCTAACGCTTTACCCCACTTGAAACCCTCAGCAAGAGACTGTTTGATACACACTACAAACTCACTAAATAGAAAAAAAAAAAATCCTCAGCACTTGACTGTTTAACTGTTTCTCTATACAAATGTCGGCTGACGATGCCTTTTGGTGTCCAGTAATGACTTGTATAGTGAAACAACTGTCTTTGTTTATCATGGAGGGTCAAAAATACAAGAGAGAAAAGGTTGGGAACTTCAGTTGCGGTTGGTGTTGTTGCCTTTTCATCCTCATCATTCTCGTGGTGACACTTTTGTTTTGGTTATGCTTAGTTGTTCCACTGCCTATACACCGTCAAGCAGGATTCATTACACACACATCATGACTGGCTGGAAGCTCCAGGTCATCATGGTCATGTTTATGCTGACAATGCCCGATGGAAATATGTTAATCACACAGCTAAATCAGCTAATTGTTCAAATTGTTATATTTTTTCCTCAATGCCACTATCAGCTGGACAAATTATCTGCTACTGCTAAAATAATGCAGCTACCACAGGCTGTCTGTTTCTTAAGAGAGGCTATATACAGAAATAACACAACAAACATTACTTTGAATCACACCTGTCACAACACTTATCACTCCACTGATCGGAAACATAATGACACTCCTTACTCTGTGAAGGCAAGGTTAATTTCATCAGGGAACTCCTCCTTTTGTCCAAGAGAAGCGGTGATATCCCTCTGGGCAGCTTAACACTCTCTAAGTGTGCAACGGCTTACAGTGCATCTCTCCCCTGTACTGCTACTTGCTTGACCAACAAAGCGGGCAAATGTTATCCCGAAGATCTACATTGTCAATACAGGGAGATGATGGTCATGTGATTGGGCGTACTCATACCTGCCCAGGAAGTGGGCAGGGTTGTGTGCCCCCATTTTGGTGACTGATCATACCCTCATTATGTCGGCAGGCCAGGTGGGCAGGGTGTAGAGAGATGCTTTGTTACCACAGGATGCTACCCTTTTGCCACATGATGCAATTTGGGGCATGGATGTACCAGAGCAATTTCAGATGGAAAGCACAGGAGTGAGGGTCCTTCATTCACCATTTCCTTAGGTGAGAGTGAGCAAGAACACCTTTTGGATTGAAACACTTAACTATAGACTGCAATCATTTGCTAATTTTTCCACCCGTAGGGGCGTGTGCACTGAATTGATTAAATTAGTTGTTCTCTTCATGGAGAAGTCTCATTATGAATTTGTTTGTGATTTTTAAAGTGATAATTTTGGTCTTTTCCTGTGTCATTCCTTGTGTCCGTAGTATGATGAGACTGGTTCATGTAAACTTAATGATATGTCATGATGCAATTGCTGGAGATGATGAGGATGGTAAAGGGGCATTACTAGCCTAAGGTGTGGAGTTTGAAAAATTGTCTTAATCTGTTTTGAGTTTTTCCGTGTCATTCTCAAATTACTGTTTCTATCACATTACACTTATTGTTATTACACCATTAATCACTACAGTCTTATTTTACACAGTTTAATTGAATTTGATCACATGTTTACACTTATCACTACACATATTCACTTTTATTGCTACGCATTTTATCATAGCCTTGTTTAAGTTGAAACTACCTCATGGAATTGCTGCTAGTCTGCAAAGACACATAAAACATACATCTTTACATATACCTATCCTTTTTATCATTATTCATTATTATTTACTTTTTGGTTGTTTCTTTTGTTGTTTTTCTTTTAACTGTGATGCTTTATTAAGCATAAAGGGGGGAATAATAGAAAAATTTTGTAATTCCATGTCTGATATGACTTGTGATTCATGTATGGCCTTGAACAGCCCCAGTCTGTCTGTGTAAAAGTGTCTGAGTTAGCAATTATAAATCACGTAGTTAAGAATGTCCAGTTGTGAGTGAGTGTGGTGTGAGTGTTCAGATATTTCTTAATGACTGCAGATGTTTTCAATTCATCATGTCCAGTTCCATGTGACTGAGGGTGTATTTATCTCCCTGTTTCCTGTGAGTAAAGAAGATAAGGGCTGTACGTGTCGTGGTCAAGGACGTTCTTTTCTTCTCCCCCCACTAACCTGAAAACTATAAGACTTTGGACTGTGGATGCCTGAATTCAGAAGTATGGATGGACAGATTTGGGGCTGCCTCTGTATTTCTCCCTCATTGGCCATGAGGAATAAATCTACTTACATTTAAATATTCTGCCTGGTTTTTGAATCAGATTAATTATTCTGAAAAATAACCTAACAATCTTTTAATGCTCAACCCGTATCAGTGGGTGCTAATTGCATGTATTACACATTTTTCAGGGTAATGAATTTTAAGTTTAAAGAGTTCAAGTTTGAGTTTCTTTCTGTTCTTGTGTAGTGATATTTAATAAAATATAGTGTAATAAGGTACAGGAATTATTTATTTTTTTTAATAGTGGGTGTGCAAGGGGACAGAGTTAAACCGTCACCCCAACATTCACTAAATAAAATAGGAAATCACTCATAAAAAGGGGGCACCAGTTCTAAAAGAGAAACTTGTTAATGAATTTATTTCAATTAATTAATTTCCGTACCTTCAATTACTTAATGAATCAGTCTCAAAATTTAGTGAGTTCTTTTGCTGCCATGACCCAGAAAACATATATGCAAAGGAAAAATGCTTCAACTTCTCTCGTTTACAAATTTTATTAAATGAAACCCATTCAGGTTACATGACATGGCATTCAAATGATGGATAAACAGACTCAAATGATAAACAGGTGCTCAATATCACATCAACTGTTAATGCATTCTTGAGCATAAAATCTATAGTTAAACCTTTGTGGAACCAAGGGAAACCAGATTTTATGTTTCAACTGTAATGGAAGGCTGAAGTATCTAACAAAATCAGAATGCAATTTTAAGGGGATCTGTCCAGGGAAAGAAGATGAATGAATGAATGAAAATTCCATAAGCTGATTATTTAAAAATTAACTTCTGAATTAATCTACAAAAATGAAAGGAGAAAGAATTTTCCTTCAGTTTATAGCTTTGTCCTATGGCTGAGAGACTAATTGTACCAAGAAATATTGGTTATGTTCAATTGTAATTGATATTTTTACAACATCTCATTTAAACCCAGCAGATAGGAAAATGGGAGTCTCACTTATGAACAGCTGTAGGTCCAGGTGTTCAGCGGTGTTCAGCGCCAGCTGGTGGTATAAGTTCAAGAAGGCTTAGTGGCTCTTCCAGACAGTGTTCGGAACCCAGGGGGAAAGTGACTGCTGGTCGGCTTTCAGATCGTTCACAGTTGTGAGAAGCATAAACTTGGCTGGGGGCTCCTACGGGGCAGGCAGCGAAGGCTGGCAACAGAGCGAAGGCTGGCCCTGGAGCAGGCGTTGAGTCCTTTGGTAACCAGTCTGGATTTAGGATGTCTCCGGCCTGCAGAACAAAACCAACGACTGAAGAAAGAATGCTTTAGTCAGTTTCACCCACAAGCTCCTAGTTTCTTTACAGGGTCAGACGTGGATGAGGCTGGAAAAGAAATGTCCAAAAATCTCTATCAGTTCACTTTAAAACAGGAAAATTAAAAAGTCCACTTTAACAACAGGAAAAGTCAAAAAGTCCAAGAAAAACACGTTCAAATAGGATAAGAATGGCTTCTGAGGTGAAGGAAAAAAGGGATTTGAGAGTTTAACTTTCTTTAAGGAGGAAAAAAAATGATTGAAATGAATGAAAAAAATGAATGAAAAAAATGATTTCTCCTCAGTTAACCAGAAAACAAGTAAAACTTATCAAAAGACGATTTAGAAAAGTTAACGCAGGATTTGACAAGGTTCACACACACAAAAGACTTCTTAAAACTCACAGAACAATTTAGACAAAAGGAAACTGCAAGGAAGTACAAAGAACACTAAAGAAGCCTCTAGAAGAAGAAAAAACAAAAAACTCTCAGTATGCAGGGCAGCTCTGATGCATTTAACTGAAGCACGCTGCTGGGTCATAAAACGGGACCGGCCGCAAGACGGACCAATCATCTTACATAAAGAGGAGTTTGAATGGGCTTTTGTCCAATGAGGGAACATTCCTTTGTTTGTGAACAGCCAATCAAATGCCAGGACGTTATCCAATAGAGAGGCAGCCTGGTGATTGATTATCACGAGAGGGAAGACCGACAGAAATTGATAAAACATTCAGTTCTTATGGAATTATATACTCAATATAAAATCTAACTAATTTAAGTGACTCAAGGCTAATATTCAGTGACCATGCATTTATACCATTACTAATAATTTTAACATTCATTTGAATAACACTCATGAAAATCAAACATTTCTAAGAGATGCACTCTCATTTAAATCAAGGATTAATGAATCATGGCAAACTATTATTGACAATTATCTTCACAGTGTCCTTAGAATCCTGGGAAATGATAGCTGGAAGAAAAGCTTAATGTTTAGTCAGAATTAACAGTCTTAGATTACACAATGAAACATATTCCGTAGATGTCCACTTGGAGGTACTGTTGAGCTGTAGATAATTTTTAGGTCTTTGGAATGTGAGGAGGGGGGCCTAGAGGGTTCTGTGGTATGTCTAGAAGAAGAAAGGGGGCCATATATCTGCCAGCTTAAGGAGTTTATGACTTTTTAAGAGTATCAGTTCCAGGTAGAAACGGATACTATCAGCATGAACTGTCCAGTTGGGATTTGACTCCAAGAGTTTATGGTCCACTTTGTCATGCGGTGGCCCTCGTGAGCCACCATAAGACGCCACACCGTCACCAGAGAGTTGTGTTAGTGTCTTTATTCACGGTGAAATAATACAATCATACAAGCCGCTGAGGCTATGACACAAACAAGTCTACACACACAGGGAGGCGTAAGGCTAACAAGCTCACTCATGGGTCCACAGGATAAGATGGTTGCACCACAGACGGGCAATGTAATATACTCCATATAGCACGATCGCTCCAACGATCAGAGACGGACACTGTTGCAAGGATGCAGCCGCTGGCGTCGGCTTAAGAAGCTGGCCGCTAACGACTGCAAATGCAGAACAGCTGTTCAGGTCTTGACAGCTGAATGGAAGCCTCCCCGAATGCTGTCACAATAAGAGCTCGGAGGGCCGGAATAATAACGCCGCTGTCAAGACCTGACAGGAATAGCCCGAGCACGAATAATAATGGCGCTCGGATCATAACAGTACCCCTCCCTCAAAGGCAGGCTCCGATCGCCCTGTAACACCTAGCCCCCCCCACCCTCACCCACAGTGCGAGTGAATGGAGGAACAGGCAAGGAGGGAGCGAAACAAACACCAACAAGGCCCCAGAAAAAAAAAGAAAAAAACACATCCCCTGACATACCCATCACATTCCCACAGAAAACAACAAAACAAATAGGGCACTACTCACAGGACATGCAAGAGTTACAATACACGGGGCACAAACCATACAGAGCATAATTTACCAGACACAGGTTTTCCCACAGTGACCACAGACAAACTGTTTAACTCCAGTATGCATGCCTTCATGTGGTCTTAAGGAACTCATCTGAGTGAAGGTCCTTCCACGCAGTTCACACACAAACTCCTAAATGCCACAGTGGATCAGTTTATGCTTCAAAGTTACCCAAGTGCATGAAAACCCTGCCACATTCTTCACAAAAGTACTGTTTAACCCAAAAAAACCATCATCCTCTAACACCAGAGTGCCTATAAAAACCCACAAAGTAACATGCTATTATCCTTCCGATAGGAAAAAAACAAAACAAAACAAAAAAAAACATACTACATCAACATACACATGCTGCAATCTTATTGTTCCAAATGACCCTCACACCATGCAGTCCAAACAGACGATGGCAGGCAGAGACCAAACACCCCAGGCATAGTTCCGGCGGTCTCCCTGCGTCCGATGGCCGACGGGTGGTCACGGGAAACAGTACGTGGTCGGGCGGCCTGACCCAGTCCCAGGCCCCGAGAGTCAAGTCCTCCGGCGGCCGTACCAGGCCACCCAGTAACAAACACAGTTCATCGGGTGGCCGGCCCAAGGCGCCGAACAGGCCAAACAGCTTCTTGGGTGGCCGACCCGCATCCCTCAGCCACCAGAACCATGGAGAAACAGCATGCAGCGGCCTCCCCGATGAAGAAACTACATGGGAGCGCCAGCCTGCAGGAAGAAAACCTCCAACGGCCCCCAGCGCTGATGACCCCAGCTGGTGGCTCCTGAGGGGAATAATCGTGATGAGCCCACATCACATCAGGCGGCGAAGGGTCTGCGGCTCCTCCACCGACCTCGATCCACACCGATGCGACCGTTGAAGCTCCACCTGCATCGGATCCCGATTGGGTCACAGCTGCACCCGTGTCGGACCCCGATTGGGTCACCGCAGCACCCGCATCGGACCCCCACTGGATCTCGTCGGACCCCGATTGGGTCACAGCTGCACCCACATCGGACCCTGATTGGGTCACAGCTGCACCCACGTCGGACCCCGATTGGGTCACAGCAGCACCTGCGTCGGACCCCGATTGGACCTCGTCAGACCCCGATTGGGTCACAGCTGCACCTGCGTCGGACCCCCGCTGGGTCACAGCTGCCCCCTCGTTGGACCCCGACTGGGTCGGCACTGCATCGGCGATGACCTCCACCCCTGAACTTGGGACCTCCTGCACCGCGACCTCGACAGATTCCAAGCCAGCGACACTGTGAAGAGGCTCAGAGGAACAGAGAGGACCGGGATCAGTATCCCCGGCAGTGCCAGAGCCCAGCGAGACAAGTTCGGGTGCAGCAGACGGCTGCCCCTCGCTCGCCTCCCCACGAGGCAGGCAAAAATGCTCTAACACACCACAAAGGAAAACAAAGAAGAGCACCTGCCTGCACTCGGGCTCTGGAGCAGTCCAGGACTCCGTCGATCCAGGTTCGGGTAGAAGCTCGTCGTCGGGCTCCCACTCAGCTGCATCGGGCTCCGCAGCCGGCATGATGGTCTCTGCAGCCGGATCCTCTCGCGCTGATGTCCACACCGATAACCTGCACGGCATGGCGGCAGGGGACCCTCGACCGGCTGGCTCGGGCTGCTCCTCCGTGGAAACCCGGGGACGCTTCCTCATCTGCTCACGCTCCACACCACAGTCCGCTCTTCTCCTCTGTCCAAAACGTGGCTGCGGGGCCGGGATTATTCCCAGAGCCGCAGGCCTCCTCCTCGTTCGACGACGTAGACCTAACACCGAGGACCACTCAGCGGAGGAAAACACAGAGGCAGCAGGTTCAGAACAGATGACTACAGCTGGTGGTGGGAGCTCGGGGGGCTGCAAACCCCGAACTCCACCCCCAAGAGTCAGACAAGACAGATCACTATTATAAGTAGGGGAGTGAACTTGAATTTGCCTGTCTCCCGTAGGGAGGATGGTGCCAGCTGTAGGGGGCATTGCTCCTTCCTTTGCCCGCTGGATGGTAACAGAGGGCCCCCTGGGAGGACAAAGGGGAGCCGCTCTCAAGGACCCGTGGACGGAGCTTGCCGAAGCAGGACTCTTGTCACACACAGCAGCTGGCTGGTTGATTGGGTCACTCCGGCGGCCCAGAAATGGATCCGGAACAGGAGCTTGCTGGGGCTGCCCTTGGCCGCGGCGCCGACGTCTACGACGACCCCTGGATGGTGCGAACTCCTGGAGTGAATCGAGGACAGGAACGGGATCCCAAAGCGAGAAGCGTGAACACCTCCTCCTCTGCTTCTTGCCGTATTCCTCCTCCACCATACAGAGTATCTCGCGTTGCGCTGTGATGTCATCCCTCTTCGCGGCGACTTCTGGGTGGTTGGCGTAGTGGGGAGAAAGATGATTGAGCGAGTCCTCAGCACAGTCCAGGTACCAGAGTATGCTGCGGTCGTAGTCAAGGAAGGAAGCAGAGATGAGCGTCTCATCCACATATTCCAGGACGTCCGCCAGCTCGTGGCTCGGACTCCGAGCACGGCCCCTCCATGACGGCATTCCTCCAGCACACCGTACCCAGACAAGAAAAGAGCAATGGCCAATTAACACAACCTCACTGGTGAAAGGCGTCTCGGGTTGGCGTCACCGTAAAAAACGCCGTTTTTGGCAGCAGTGTACTGTCATGCGGTGGTCCTCGCGAGCCACCATAAGATGCCACACCGTCACCAGAGAGTTGTGTTAGTGTCTTTATTCATGGTGAAATAATACAATCATACAAGCCGCTGAGGCTATGACACAAACAAGTCTACACACACAGGGAGGCGTAAGGCTAACAAGCTCACGTCCACAGGATAAGACGGTCACACCACAGACGGGCAATGTAATATACTCCATATAGCACGATCGCTCCGACGATCAGAGACGGACACTGCTGCAAGGATGCAGCCGCTGGTGTCGGCTTAAGAAGCTGGCCGCTAACGACCGCAAATGCAGAACAGCTGTTCAGGTCTTGACAGCTGAGCGGAAGCCTCCCTGAGCGCTGTCACAATAAGAGCTTGGAGGGCCGGAATAATAATGCCGCTGTCAAGACCTGACAGGAATAGCCCGAGCGCGAATAATAATGGCGCTCGGATCATAACACACTTAAGCCTTTAAAAGCAAATCCTTATCAAGCCTCTCTACAAAAGTGAAATTGTTTACACTGGGGTCCTGTTGAAGACACACAACATTCTTGACCAGACCTTGAGTGAGAGTTGTTTTAAAATGAAGAAAAGTGAAATTTCTTTAAATTGAAGAAAAGTGATCTCCTTGATTGGCCTGAGGAGAAGTTGATACTACACTTGCCAACATACTTTTGGGGTGTAATGCACGAGTACAGAGAGATCTGGTACTATTATTGACTCATCATTTTTTCTGATTAAGAAATCACTGCATTAACTGTCTAATATAGCTCTGTCTCCTCATTCAAACTTCTCATCTTAACACCAAACTTGTAAGAGAAGCATCTGCTAATCTCTTAGGCTGTGACCACCAGGACATGCATTCAAAATCATTCCCCACTGCAAATTGCTGTTTATTGATTCAAGATTATTAAAATCTAATCAAAGAAAGATTAAGATTATATAGAACCCTGCAACATTTTGTACACTTCTGGTAATCATTGTCAGACACAGTGCTTCACTTTTTTTCCTTTGTTTATAACTTACAAAGCGCTCTGCTTTTCCAGAGGTCCGGGTTGCGGAGGCAGCAGTTCAAGCAGAGAAGCCCAGACTTTCCTCTCCCCAGCCACCTGCTCCAGCTCTTCAGAGAGGATATCAAGATGTTCCCAGGCTAGCTGGGAGACATAGTCTCTTCAGCATATCCTGGGTCTGCCCCGGGGCCTTGTCTCAGTGGGATGTGCCCAAAACACCTCAAGTGGGAGGTGTCCAGGAGCCATACTGATCAGATGCTCAAACCACCTCAACTGGCTACTTTCAATGTGGAGGAGCAGCGGTTCTACTCTGAGCCTCTCTGAGGCTGCTGTTTTTCTCCTTGTTTGTATTCTCTTGTTTGTATTCTCATGGAGAAATTCTCTCCACAACAACCATACATGAACACAAATTAATCTGTCCACACAGAATTAGACTCTCTGTTTTCCTCTGTGATTTTACTTTTTCTGGATCTGTTCATGTCTTACCGAAGGTGGCAGAAAGGGACTGAAAGGGACTGAAGCACGGACTGTTGTCCGTGCTTCTCCACATGTACTGAGGACGGAGAGGCTGAGCGGCTCTCTGTGCAGCGATCTTCAGCTGTGACACAGTCATGCATGGTTGACAACATAATTAAAAAAAAAATATGATGAGGCAGCCATGCGGTGACATCATCATGCCGGACATTTATAGAGTTGGCCATCGTAGACCTTTCTTGGCTCCTGACCACATATCACTTTACCCAACAGTGAGCCAGTACTGTAACTAATATAAGCTTGTTATAATAAAGTTCCTCTTCCAAATCAGCATCACTCTCCGTTGGTCATTCCCGGTTTCCAGACACAACATTTGGTGACGAGAGTAAAACCATGGACGTGTGCTTGAGGCCACTACAACAGTTTCTGCAATACCCCGGTGAGCCGCCCATACCGTGGCCATGCTGGCTTGATGGTTTTGACACTTATGTGTCAGCATTGGCAAGGTGGACAAGGTACGGAAGCGGGCTCTGTTATATTCACAACCTGGGCATAGAAGGCCAACATATTTTTCCACAAGCTAGGACCAACAGACTCATTCCCTGATTCAGTTGAGCTGCCAGCTAGCTACTTCACCATGTCACTGACGTATTAGGTTCTGCCAACAGCGACAGAAGGTTGGAGAGACAACACAACAATTCGTCGTGGACCTTCACCACCTAGCTAGCATGTGCAGGTTTGATTTGTTGGAGGACCTTTGTTACAGTGGTTTAAATCTTATTTATCTGAGTTTTCTTCCAACTCAAAGCTCAGTCACAGAGTTCCACAGGGATCTGTGCTAGGCCCTATTCTTTTTAGTTTTTTATGCTTCCGCTAGGCAACATTATTAGAAAGCACTGCTGTAGGATGAAGTGCCTATAAAATTATTTGTCATAAGGTACAGGAATTATTTATTTTATTTAATAGTGGGTGTGAAAGGGGGCGGAGTTGAACCGTCACTTCTACACCCGCTAAATTAAATAAAAGCACTCGTAAAAGGGGCACCAGTCCTAACGGACAATAAAATTAACTTTAATTTTAATTAATTTTGTACCTTAAATTACTTAATGAATCAGTCTCAAAGTTTCAGTGAGTTTTTGTCCTGCCGTGATTAGGAAACCTGTATATGCGAAAGGAAAACACTTTCAACTGCTCTCATTCACTCTTTATTAAAATCATTCAGGTTACATGGCATGGCGTTCAAATGATGAATAAACAGATTCAGATAATGACAGCGTAAAATATCACATCAACTGATATTGGGTTCCTGAACATAAAATCCAGCTTTACACCTCTGCAGAACCAAGGAGAAACTAGACTTATGTTTCAACGGTAAATGAGGCTGGAATGTTTTAACAAAACATCGCAATTTTATGGGGAAAATTCATAAGCTAATTATCTAAAAATGACTCCTGAATTAATCTACAAAATTTAAGGGCAGTTACTTAAAAATGACTAAGAGTTTTTGCTTCAGTTTACAGCTCTATCCTGCGGCTGAGAGACTAATTGAGCCCTGAAATACGGGCCATATTCAATTGTAATTTAATTGTTAGGACATCACGTTTTAACCCAGGAAATAGGAGAAATAAGAGTCTCACTCACACACGGCCGTTGGTCCAAGTTCCGCGGGTCGGTACCGTTGGGTTTTGAAGTTAGGACGTCGGAGGAAGCTGCTGCAAGATGCCTCCTCACAGCCTTGGAGGTGATAACTCAGCTGGGGGCTCTCCAGACAATGGCAGCAGTGGGTGGTCTGTCACAGAGCGGCGTGAAAAGTCCTTTGAAAAAGAGTCCAAATTTGGGGTCTCTTGTAGTGGGATCGACCCGAAAACTGAAGAAAAATCTTCTCAGTCTCTGTTCACTTTAAACTAGGCAAATTAAAGGTCCACTTTAATGGCGTGAAAAGTAAAAAAAAAAAGGTGTAAGAAAAACATTTACTAGGATAAGAATGGCTTCTGAGGTGAAGGAAAAAGTTTGAGAATTTGATTCTCTAAAAAAAGGGGACGAGCTCTAAAGAAAAATAGTTTCTCCTCAGTAACCAGAAAGACTTGACAAATACACAGAGAATAAAATAAAACTTCACAGGGCCTTGAAACGGTGGAATAAAATCTTCTTCTGAGATCTAGATTACTATTCTGCTTCCTTAATCTTAATTTAGTTCCTAATCTTTCTCAAAATCTCTTTCTTTCTTCTTTCTGTGTTTCTAATTCTTAATTGCGTGACTCCTCTCGGCGCCACACCAGTAGGCTGCCTTTTGCAACAGCGGCTCGATTCCAAGTTTTTTTCCCTTCCTCTCTCTTTTGATCACTTTTTTTTCACCCCACTTATATCACGGACACACAGATCGTCTCAAATGTCTCCTGAGCCGGTGGACGGAGCCACTGTTTATAGCAGGATACGATACAACAGGGAAGAGCTGCTAGCATTTAACTGCCACCCGGTCCCACTGGAAAAACTCGACATACCGAGAGAATTGAGGCGAAAGCATCGCGACTGCCGGGCTGGAGTAAGGCGGAGGACAAAAAATATAAGGTACAGACCCTCCCTTCCATCTGTTGTCATGGGAAATGTACGGTCGATACTGGGAAAGTTAGATGAGCTAGCGGCTATCTCCCGTTATGATAGCACTTACCGGGAGTGCTCTCTCCTTTTGTTTACTGAGACGTGGCTAACTGAACTAGCAGCAGATGCTAACATTGAGCTGGAGGGTTTTCACATGATACGAGCTGACCGAACACCAGAGAGTGGCAAAACTAGGGGCGGTGGAGTGATAATGTATGTTAACAACAACTGGTGCAGACCGGGACATATCACTGTTAAACAACGACACTGCAGCAAAGACATTGAGTTGCTAGCTGTTAGCATGAGGCCTACATATCTCCCGAGAGAACACTCACACGTGATCTGCATTGTTGTTTATGCAAATCCGACGGCGAACGCTGGGACAGCGCGTGACGTCATCCATTCAGTAACCAGCAGGCTGCAGACAGAACACCCAGATGCTCTTCTCCTCATCTCAGGCGATTTCAACCACGTTTCACTGTCTCCCATTCTGCCCACTTTCACCCAGTATGTCACATGCCACACTAGAGACAATAAAACACTGGATTTGTTCTACGCAAACACTAAGGAGGCGTACACCTCATCACAACTCCCCCCACTTGGGAGATCGGATCACAACTTGGTTCATCTCCGACCGGTGTACAAACCCCTAGTGCACAGACAACCTCCGGCCATGCACACTGTGGAGTTATGGTCTGAGGAGACAATGGACACTCTAAAGGACTGTTTTGAAGCCACTGCCTGGAAGCAGCTCTGCGATCCACATGGTGAGGACATCGATGGCCTCATTCACACCTTCACGGGCTACCTCAGCTTCTGTGTGGACAAATCCGTCCCCACCAAGACCATACGGCGTCACTCAAACAACAAACCCTGGATCAACCCTGAGATAAAAACACTTCTGAGAGAGAAGAAGAGGATCTTCAGGTCGGGGAACAGGGAGATGCTGAAGTCCGTACAGAGGGAGCTGAGGAGAAAGATCAGAGAAGGCAAGGACAGCTTCAGGAAGAAGATGGAGGACAAGCTGCAACAGAGCGACATCAGCGGGGTCTGGAGAAACCTCAAAACCATCTCGGGGCTCCAGAATACCTCCCCCCAGGCCACAGGGGGCAGGGAGTGGGCGAACAACCTGAATCTGTTTTTCAATAGATTTGACCAACCGCCCTCCCCCCTGTCTGCACAACAACCACTGCTGCCTCTAAGAAATCAAGTCCTGCTGCCCACTCCCCACTCCACCGACACCCCCCCCACTCCCAACACACAGCCCCCCATCCTGACCCTGACCAAGACCCAGGTGAGGACGGAGCTGAGGAAGATCAAGGCGAGGAAGGCGTCGGGACCGGACGGCATCAGCGCAAAGCTCCTCAAGTCCTGTGCAGACCAGCTGTGTGGGATTGTGACGTATATCTTCAACATGAGCCTGAAACTGGGGAGGGTACCACAGCTGTGGAAAACATCTTGTGTGGTACCTGTACCAAAAACTTCCCACCCCAAAGACCTGAACAGCTACAGACCGGTGGCCTTGACGTCCCACTTGATGAAGACCCTGGAGAGACTGCTCCTTGCTCATCTCTGCCCCCTGGTGGAACCAGCGATGGATCCACTCCAGTTCGCCTACCAGCATGGCATTGGGGTGGAGGATGCGGTGATCTTCCTCCTTCACCGTTCTCTGTCCCACCTGGAGAAGCCCGGGAATATGGTGAGGATCATGTTCTTTGACTTCTCCAGTGCTTTCAACACCATCCAACCGATGATCCTGAAGGACAAGCTGCTGCGCGCAGGGGTGGACCAGCACCTGTCATCATGGATCCTGGACTACCTCACGAACCGGCCTCAGTTTGTGAGAACCCGGGACTGTGTTTCCGACACGATCATCAGTAGCACGGGGGCCCCCCAGGGAACGGTGCTGGCTCCCTTCCTGTTCACTCTTTATACTGCGGACTTCTCACACAACACAACACATTGCCATCTACAGAAGTTCTCTGATGACTCTGCGATCGTTGGTCTCATCTCCAACGGAGATGAAGCTGAGTACAGAGGGCTTATCCAGGACTTTGTGGACTGGTGCCATCGGAACTGCCTCCAGATCAACGCGAGGAAAACTAAGGAGCTGGTGGTGGACTGCCGCAGGCATGGGCAGCCCCTCACAGCACCAGTAAATATACAGGGAACAGACATCGAGATGGTGACATCCTATAAGTACCTGGGTATTCATCTGAACAATAAACTAGTCTGGTCACACAATACTGACGCACTCTACAAGAAGGGACAGCACAGGCTGTTCCTGCTGAGGAGACTCAGGTCTTTTGGTGTACAAGGGGCGCTGCTGAAGTCATTCTATGACACGGTGGTGGCATCAGCCATCACTTTTGGAGTGGTCTGCTGGGGCAGTGGCATTACTGCAGCCGATAGGAAGAGACTGAACAAACTGATTAAGAAAGCTAGCTCTGTCCTGGGGCAGCGCCTTGATCCGATGGAGGAGATAGGAGAGAGAAGGACGGTGGCTAAACTGTCATCTCTGCTGGAGTCCGAGTTCCACCCTATGCAGGACATACTGGATGCACTGAGGAGCTCATTTAGCAGCAGACTACATTATCCCAGGTGCACAACCGAGAGGTTTCGTAGGTCCTTCCTACCAACGGCTGTCAGACTGTACAACCTAAGCAGGGCTGCTCGCAGAGATAGCAAAAAGACGTAACAAACTAATAGTTTTTTTGAATGCAAAAGATGCAATAGACTTACACAATGGTCCTCTCCGGCATACAACTAGGAACATACCGGTCGCTACGGAGGGTGAGAATATGTATGGGCACATAATCATACCATGTAGGATAACTAAATAGACGGTTATGCTGTTTCATCCCACCTAGCAACAATGCTCTGCACTGTGTGTGTTTATATATTTACATATTTATTCCATCTAGCTACAATGCTCAGCACTGGGTGTGTTTATATTTATATATCTATATATTTATTCCATCTAGCTACAATGCTCCGCACTGTGTTTTTATATATCTACATATTATTCCATCTAGCTACATTGCTCCGCACTGTGTGTGTTTATATACTTGCATATTTATTCCACCTAGCTGCAATGCTCCGTACTGTGGGTGTTTATATATTTACATATTTATTCCATCTAGCTACAATGCTCTGCACTGTGTGTTCATATATTCATATATTTATTCCATCCAGCTACAATGCTCTGCACTGTGTGTCTGTGTGTGTGTGTGTATATATATATTTTATAGTAATATGTACATATGTATACTAGCTGCTCTTGCTTGCTTGTTTTTTTTTCTTGCCTTCTGATTGTTGCTCTGAGTGTTGCTATCCCTGTGCTGTTGCAATCCTGGAATTTCCCCGTTGTGGGACTAATAAAGGCTTATCTTATCTTATCTTATCTTATCTTAATTCTATTTCTAGCTAATCTTTCTGCCTGTTCTTTGTCTGATCTCTGACTTTTTCAAAACTCTTACTTCTGATCTCTCACTCTTTCTTTTCTCTTAACTAAACTCAAATCTAACTTCTGTCTTTTAAAGTTACCTCGCCGGGTCGTAAAACTGATGATGTAGTCGCAAGACTGACCAATCGGCTTTTTCAGAAGCAGTTTGAAATGGCTGCTATCCAATGTGAGAACACTTCTTTGTTTGAGAGCAGCCAATCAAATGAAGACACCATCCCATGAAATTTCAGAGGGAAAATCAACACTCAGTTCTTATGAGATAAATGCTCAATATAAAATCTAACTAAATTAAATGACTTGGCTAATATATGGTGATCATGCATTTATGCCATTACTCCAATAACACTCATGGATATAACATTTCTTATACATAATTATAATACATGCATTCACATTTAGATCAAGATTAGAACAGCAGAACATGCAGCAAATCATGGTTGGTGATAAGAGGGATGATTTTCAGTGTCCTTAGGATCCAGAGGATAAGCTGAAAGAAACTTAATATTTAGAACAAATTAAAAGTCATCCTACGTACTGAAAACACATTCCGTAGGCATCCGCTAGGAGGTACTGTTGAGCTGTAGATGATTTCCTTTAGTATCTGGGCGAAGACCTGGACAGCATAGGCTATAAAACCATCAGATTAAGTGGTTTATGACTCTTTTAAAAACATTGGTTTCCTGTGAAAAGGTATGTTATCAAATGCAGTGTTCATGTTGAGAGGTCTGGTCTCCTGAGTTTTATGTTCCTTTGAGCCTTTAAAAGCAAACTCTGATCCTTACAATCTCTGCAAGCGGCAACTGTTTACATTGGGGTCCTGGGAAAGCAAGCATCTTTGGTCAGGCCTGGAAGAAGCCTGCATGAGTCGACATAAAAGCCAGTGATATTCCTGAGAAGGCAGAAAGGTGATATTCCTGTGCAATGAATAAAATGAAATTCCTGTAAACTGGAGAGAAGTGATCTTCTGTCTCGGTTTTGAGGAGGACGATGATGCTACACTGCATACATTTTCATTGTTATGCAGATGACACACAATTATACTTGTCAATGAAGCCAGATGACAGTAATCAATTAACCAAATTAGAGGCTTGTCTTAAGGAGATCAAAGCTTGGATAACTTGTAATTTCTTGCTTTTCAATTCAGATAAGACTGAAGTCATTCTAATTGGTCCACAAAACCTTAGAAATGCATTTCTGAATCAAACTCTTACTTTGGATGCGGTTACTCTTTCTCTTAATACTGATCCACGCTTTTGTTAACTCTAGATTAGATCATTGTAACTCTTTATTATCAGGCTGTCCTAAAACATCTTTAAAAAGTCTTCAGTTGATCCAAAATGCTGCAGCAAGAGTTTTAACAGGTACTAGAAAGAGAGATCACATCTCTCCAGTTCTGGCCTCCCTTCATTGGCTTCTCACAGAATTTAGAATTAAGTTTAAAATCCTTCTTCTCACTTACAAAGCTCTAAATAATAAGGCCCCTTTTTATTTAAAATATCTGATACTACCCTATCATCCTAACAGAGCACTACGCTCACAAAATGCAGGATTACTTGTAATACCCAGGATCTCCAAAAGTACAATGGGAGGCAGAGCCTTCAGTTATCAAGTTCCTCTCCTGTGGAACCAGCTGCCAATCTGGATTCGGGAGTCAGACTCAATCTCTGTTTTTAAGAATAGAGTTAAAACCTTCCTTTTTGATATAGCCTATAGTTAGGGTGGGAACAGGTGACCCTAAACCCTTCCTTAGTTATGCTGCTAATAGGTTTAGATTGTCACGAGCTGAGTTCTGGGTTTTTTGGCCAGACTCAGTCTCGTGGCTCTTTCCTCGTATTTATATATATTTACTGCATTTTTTGCTCTTGAGGTTTAGTTCTGTTCTCTATTTTTCTGTTTTGGCTTCAGTTTTGTTTCATTTCTATTTGTAATTATTTGGTCTGTTATCAATTATGTTTACTTCTTATTTTGTGGTGTCCTTCTCTGGGTTGACAGCTGTCAGGCCACATTTCCGGGTTTGTGCTCTGCGTGGGCATTCCCCTATCAAGCTGTCAGCCCAGCCACTCCTCCTTCATCTCCCTTAGCTGATCCCAATCACTCACATTACTTCCCTTTTGCTCGCTCATGTGAACCCACACCTGTCACTTATTGTGTAATGGTTTTGACCCCTATTTAAGGGAGATTATTCTCATTTGCCTTTGTTGCTGCCTCATCTACCAGTCTCTCTTTGCCTCCGCCAGAGCCCTGTTCTGCTCTGGCACATTTTTTTCCGTAAGTCTCTCCATCGTTGTTATTTTGTTATTTGAACACTTAATTGCACTGTATGTTTGCTACTTTTGTTAATAAGCCCTGCAAGGTCACAGTCCAGTGCCTGGGGATCTTATTGCTACCCCGAAGGGGCATTCATGACAGACAGCCGGGGGACCTCCAGCAATGCACTGGGCTTCACTCCTTTCTTCACTCTTAATGAAATATTTTTGTTGGTCATTAACATCTGTTTGTTCTCTCCCATACATTGAGTCCCTATCATGCTGTTTGCTCTCTACATGTCTGTTCTTTTCTTCTTCTTCTCTATCCACTCACCCCCCAGCCAGTCGCAGCAGGTGCCTCTGTTAGATTAATTTGTATTGAAATTGATCTGAGTCAAAAACCAGGCAGATTGAAAAGGTATGAGTATATTTATTCTTCTGGCCAGGAGATATGACAATGAACAGCCCTTCAAAGTCCATTCATTCAACAATCAAACTCATTCACCCATTGCTTAGTGTCTTATACACACGTGGACAAAATTGTTGGTACCCCTCTGTTAATGAAAGAAAAACCCACAATGGTCACAGAAATAACTTGAATCTGACAAAAGTGGTAATAAATAAAAATTCTATGAAAATTAACCCATGAAAATCAGACAATGCTTTTGAATTGTGGTTCAACAGAATTATTTAAAAAAAAACAAACTCATGAAACAGGCCTGGACAAAAATGATGGTACCCTTAACTTAATATTTTGTTGCACAACCTTTTGAGGCAATCATTGCAATCAAACGATTTCTGTAACTGTCAGTGAGACTTCTGCACCTCTCAGCAGGTATTTTGGCCCACTCCTCATAAGCAAACTGCTCCAGTTGTCTCAGGTTTGAAGGGTGCCTTCTCCAGACGGCATGTTTCAGCTCCTTCCACAGATGTTCAATAGGATTTAGATCAGGGCTCATAGAAGGCCACTTTAGAATAGTCCAATGTTTGGCTCTTAGCCATTCTTGGGTGTTTTTAGCTGCATGTTTTGGGTCATTAATCTGTTGCAAGACCCATGACCTGCGACCGAGACCAAGCTGTCTGACACTGGGCAGCACATTTCTCTCTAGAATACCTTGATAGTCTTGAGATTTCATTGTACCCTGCACAGATTCAAGACACCCTGTGCCAGATGCAGCAAAGCAGCCCCAGAACATAACAGAACCTCCTTCATGTTTCACAGTAGGGACAGTGTTCTTTTCTTGGCATGCTTCATTTTTGCGTCTGTGAACATAGAGCTGATGTGCCTTGCCAAAAAGTTGCAGTTTCGTCTCATCTGTCCATAGGACATTCTCCCAGAAGCTTTGTGGCTTGTCAACATGCAGTTTGGCAAATTCCAGTCTGGCTTTTTTATTATATGTTTTCAAGAGTGGTGTCCTCCTTGGTCGTCTCCCATGAAGTCCACTTTGGCTCAAACAACGACGGATGGTGCGATCTGACACTGATGTATCTTGACCTTGGAGTTCACCATGAATGTGTTTAGAGGTTGTTCTGGTCTTTTTTGTTACCATTCGTATTATCCGTCTCCTCCTGCGGCCACGTCCAGGGAGGTTGGCTACAATCCCGTGGATCTTAAATTTCTGAAAAATATGTGCAACTGTAGTCACAGGAACATCAAGCTGCTTGGAGATGGTCTTATAGCCATTACCTTTAACATGCTTGTCTATAATTTTCTTTCTAATCTCCTGAGACAACTCTCTCCTTTGCTTCCTCTGGTCCATGTTTAGAGTGGTAAACACCATGTCAACAAACAGCACAGTGACTACTTGTCACCCTTTAAATAGGCCGACTGACTGATTACAAGTTTGTAGACACCTGTGATGTTAATTAGAGGACACATCTTGGTTGAACATGTCCCTATGGTCACATTATTTTCAATCTTTTCTAGGGGTACCATCATTTTTGTCCAGGCCTGTTTCATGAGTTTGTTTTTCAAAATAATTCTGTTGAATGAGGAGATCGTCACTTCCTTGTGGTAACGTATCGTCACTTCCTGTTTTGCTGTCTGCCTGTGTGGTTTGCTCTCCAGCTCTCCAGCCACTAGCTATGGCTACTACCTCTCCTTCCTCTCCTCCTCTGGTGTGCTCTCTCTGTCAGATGTTTAGCTACACCTCTGCCTCTTTTAGTGATAACGGTAAATGTAATAAATGTTGTCTTTTTGAGGCGCTCGAGGCGAGGTTGTCTGATTTGGAATCCCGGCTTCGCTGCATTGAAACACCGTCTGCGCCAGTTAATCTTGACGGACGCCCATTAGCTGCAGCGGAGCTAGCTAGCTTAGGTCCCACTGTCAGCGGTTCCCCGGCTCTCCTCAGCAGCGAGGAGACTGGGTGGGTGACGGTGAGAAGGAAGCCTAGTCGCAAAGCCCCGGTTCACCACCAACCTGTTCACGTTTCTAATCGTTTTTCCCCGCTCAGCGACACACCCGCTGAGGAAAAAACTCTGATCATTGGCGACTCTGTAGTCAGAAACGTGAACCTAGAGACTCCAGCGGCCATAGTCCAATGTATTCCTGGGGCCAGAGCAGGCGACATCGAGTCAAATTTGAAAATGCTGGCTAAAAGTAACTGTAAATACTCCACAATTGTTATTCACGCCGGCATTAATGACATCCGTCTCCGGCAGTCGGAAGTCACGAAACTTAATATAGAATCGGTGTGTGAGTTTGCCAAAACGATGTCTGCCACTGTAGTATTCTCTGGGCCCCTCCCCAATCTGACCAGTGATGACATGTTTAGTCGCTCGTCATCCTTGAACCGCTGGCTGTCTGTGTGGTGTCCTAAAAATGACGTGGGCTACATTGACAATTGGAGCTCTTTTTGGGGAAAACCTGGTCTTATGAGATGAGACAGCATTCATCCCACTTTGGATGGTGCTTCTCATTTATCTAACAATCTGGCATCTTTTTTATCCAAATTTCCAAAACCGTGACTACTCAGAGTTGGGACCAGGAAGCAGAGTCGTAGTCTTACACGCCTCTCTGCTGCTCCTCTTCATCCGCCACCCCTCAGCTTAGCCCCTGTCTTCCCCATCAGAGAATCGTTGTCTGCTCCCTCCAAAGTAAATAAAAATATAATGTATAAGCGTCCCAAAGTGATAAAGCAAAATATTGGTAAAACTCAAATTAAACATAAAGCCTCTAAATTGAATGATTTGGCCTCTGTTCCTCCTCATAATTTAAAAATTAAATGTGGTTTATTAAATATTAGGTCTCTAACTCCCAAGTCTCTGTTAGTCCATGATCTGTTAATTGATCATCAGATTGATTTAATTTCCCTTACAGAGACTTGGTTAGGGCAAGAGGATTATGTTGGTTTAAATGAATCAACTCCCTCTGGTTATTTAAACTGTCAAAATCCCAGAAGTTCTGGTCGTGGAGGAGGAGTAGCAACAATTTACCATTCCAAATTACTAGTTAATGTAAAGCAAAAAACATGTTATAATTCCTTTGAGGGCCTGGTCCTCAGTGTTGGGCACTTTAGCAATTTCAGGTTAAACCCAATTTTATTTGCCATAGTTTATCGCCCCCCATCAACCTATTCAGAATTTTTATCCGAATTTGCTGATTTCTTAGCTGATTTAGTGCTGAAATCTGATAGAATAATTATAGTAGGGGACTTTAATATACATGTGGATGTAGATAGTGACTGCCTTAATGTGGCTTTTAATTCAATATTAGACTCGATTGGGTTTTCTCAGAAAGTAGGAAATTCTACTCATTACCTCCACCATACATTGGACCTTGTTCTGACATATGGCATAGAAATAGAAAATCTTGTAGTGTCTCCTCATAACCCTGTACTGTCAGACCATTGTCTGTTAACCTTTGATTTTACTATTTCTGACTATTTGGCTCCTAAAGAAAAATATTATTACAGTAGATGCCTCTCAGATGATGCTGTTTCCAAATTTATGCAGATTGTTTCCTCTATGCCATGTGTCAACACAATGGAAATAAGCTATAGACAGCTTGCTCCTTCTGTAATTGATAACATGGTGGATAGTGTTTCAGCTTCTCTGCATCAGGCTCTAGACTTGGTGGCCCCCTTAAAAAAGAAAAAGTCTAATCAGAGATTTTTAACTCCTTGGTTCAACACAGAAACTCGTAGCTTAAAACAGAAGACTCGTCAATTAGAAAGAAAATGGCGCTCTACTAATTTAGATGAAATCTATTTAGCTTGGAGAAATCATCTTTTAATTTATAAAAAATCTCTTAGAAAAGCTAGAACGAGTTATTACTCTGCATTAATAGAAGAGAACAAGAATAATCCCAGGTTTCTTTTCAGTACTGTAGCCAGGTTGACAAAGAGTCAGGACTCTGTCAATCCTAGCATCCCCTTAGAGCTTACTAGTCAGGACTTTATGAACTTTTTCAATAATAAAATTTCATTCATCAGAGATAAAATCAATCAGATTCTTCTCACAGTTAACTTAAATACTGTAACTACTACAACTCCTTCTATTGATGTCTGTCTTGATGAGTTTACTCCAATCGACCTTTGTGAGTTAGACAAAATAGTTTCCTCATCCAAACCTTCAACTTGTCTTTTAGACCCTATTCCTACCAGGTTATTTAAAGAAGTCTTCCCACTTATTGGTAGCTTTATTCTTCATATAATCAATTCTTCATTAACTTTAGGCCATGTACCGCAGGCTTTTAAAACGGCTGTAATTAAACCCTTACTCAAAAAGCCAACGCTAGATCCAGGAGCTTTAGCTAACTATAGACCAATCTCTAATCTCCCTTTCATTTCAAAAATCTTAGAAAGAGTTGTTGCTACGCAATTATTTGACCACCTGCAGGGAAATGGTTTACTTGAAGAGTTTCAATCTGGGTTTAGAATCCATCATAGTACTGAAACAGCCTTAGCGAAGGTCACTAACGACCTCCTCATTGCATCTGATAATGGACTAGTTTCTGTACTTGTCCTTTTAGATCTTAGTGCAGCTTTTGATACTATTGATCATAATATTCTACTTGATAGATTAGAACACTATGTTGGACTTAATGGAACTTCGTTGCAGTGGTTTAGATCTTATTTATCTGATAGGTTCCAGTTTGTTCATGTAAATGATGAGTTTTCTTTCAGCTCAAAGCTTAGTCATGGAGTTCCACAGGGATCTGTGCTAGGCCCTACTCTTTTTAGTTTATATATGCTTCCGTTAGGCAACATTATTAGAAAGCACTGTATACATTTTCATTGTTATGCAGATGACACACAATTATACCTGTCAATGAAGCCAGATGATAGTAATCAATTAGCCAAGTTAGAAGCCTGTCTTAAGGAAATCAAAGCTTGGATGACTTGTAATTTCCTGCTATTAAATTCAGATAAGACTGAAGTCATTCTTGTTGGTCCAAAAAACCTTAGAAATTCCTTTCCAAATCAAACTTTCAGTTTGGATGCAGTTACTCTTTCTCTTAATAGCTCTGTGAGGAACCTTGGAGTTATTTTTGATCAGGATTTGTCCTTCAATTCACATATTAAATTTGTTTCTAAGACTGCCTTCTATCATTTGCGTAATATTGCCAAGATTAGGAGCATCTTGTCTCAGAGTGATGCTGAGAAGCTGATCCACGCTTTTGTTAGCTCGAGATTAGATTATTGTAATTCTTTATTATCAGGCTGTCCTAAAACATCTTTAAAAAGTCTTCAGCTGATCCAAAATGCTGCAGCAAGAGTTTTAACAGGTACTAGAAAGAGAGATCATATCTCTCCGGTTCTGGCCTCCCTTCATTGGCTTCCCATAGAGTTTAGAATTAAGTTTAAAATCCTTCTTCTTACTTACAAACCTCTAAACAATCAGGCTCCTTTTTATTTAAAAGATCTGATACTACCGTATCATCCTAACAGAGCACTACGCTCCCAAAATGCAGGATTACTTGTAATACCTAGAATCTCCAAAAGTACAATGGGAGGCAGAGCCTTCAGTTATCAAGCTCCTCTCCTGTGGAATCAGCTGCCAATCTGGATTCGGGAGTCAGACTCGATCTCTGTTTTTAAGAATAGGGCTAAAACCTACCTTTTTGATATAGCCTACAATTAGGGAGGGATCATGTGTTTCTGAACCCTCCCTTAGTTATGCTGCTAATAGGTTTAGTCAGCCGGGGGACCTCCAGTAATGCACTGGGCCTCACTCCTTTCCTCACTCTCTATGAAATATTTTTTTTTTTTGCTGGTCATTAACATTTGTTTGTTCTCTCCCATAGATTGAGTCCCCATCGTGCTGTTTGCTCTCTACATGTCTGTTCTTTTCTTCTTCTCTATCCCCTCACCCCCCAGCCAGTCGCAGCAGATGACTGCCCCTCCCTGAGCCTGGTTCTGCTGGAGGTTTCTTCCTGTTAAAAGGGAGTTTTTCCTCTCCACCGTCGCCAAGTGCTTGCTCACAGGGGATCGCCTGATTGCTGGGGTCTTTCTGCAACTGTGGGGGTCCCCCCTTCAGTTGATAGTGCTATGAGATGACTGTTGTTGTGAAATGGCGCTATATAAATAAAGTTGAATTGAATTGAATTGAATTGAACCACAATTCAAAAGCATTGTCTGATTTTCATTGGTAAATTTTCATAGAATTTTTATTTATTACCACTTTTGTCAGATTCAAGTTATTTCTGTGACCATTGTGGGTTTTTCTTTCATTAACAGAGGGATACTAACAATTTTGTCCACGGATGTAGCTCTCAGTATTGGTGAGAATCAGGAGACAACATCCTTGAAGTACATCTGGAGACAAACGAGGTGGCTAGAGAGTCTAAACTAGCAGCCAAAACAAAAGATCTGCATCTTTTGACCCAGACACACTCACACACACACTGACACTGGGGCATCTGGAGGCCATATGAAGAATGATTACATATGATGACATAAAAAGCACAAAGAATGTATATCAGACATAGAAATATGAAAGGATAATGCAGAGTAATGTGAAATTATTCTTTCATTTCCCCCTTGATGCTTATAAAAGCATCAGAGATGAAACATTATGACCTCTAAAACCCCATCGGGCAACTTTGCTAAGTTCCAGAGCGTTTTATGCAAAAAGCATTTTTATTGCAAAAGATCCTAACTAGCGTTTCGATGGGGAAAGTTGGCCATCGACCTTGCTGCCCCCGCCAAGCGCCGTTTTAATGTTTCATCTCCTGGGGAGCATGGAACAATAAGATCTTTTGTTCAATAAAAAAATGAAAAGAAATCAATAATCAAACAAAGTCATAGTAAAGAAAAGTAAATTGAATAATGATGAGTAATGACAAAATGATATGTATATGCAAGGATGTATGTGTTGTTATGTGTGTTGGCAGATTAGCAGCAATTTTGTGAAGTAGTTCAAACTAAGCAGCAAAAGCTATGATAAGATGTGTAATGACAAGTGTAAAAACAAGCAAAATCATAATAAAGATAAAAAGATAATATTGATTTAAGTATATATATATATATATATATATATATATATATATATATATACTGTATATATATACTACCGTTCAAAAGTTTGGGGTCACTTAGAAATTTCCTTATTTTTGAAAGAAAAGCACTTTTTTTCAATGAAGATAACTTTAAACTAATCAGAAATACACTCTATACATTGCTAATGTGATAAATGACTATTCTAGCTGCAAATGTCTGGTTTTTGGTGCAATATCTAGATAGGTGTATAGAGGCCCATTTCCAGCAGCTATCACTCCAGGATTCTAATGGTATAATGTGTTTACTCATTGCGTCAGAAGGCTAATGGATGATTAGAAAACCTTTGTGCAATCATGTTAGGTCTGCAATGCTGTAATTGCTGCAAATGGAGGATTTTTTGACGAAAGCAAAGTTTGAAGGAAAAAATTATTATTTCAAATACAAATCATTATTTCTAACCTTGTCAATGTCTTGACTATATTTTCTATTCATTTTACAACTCATGGTGGTAAATAAGTGTGACTTTTCATGGAAAACACAAAATAATTGTCTGGGTGACCCCAAACTTTTGAACGGTAGTGTATGTGCAATGAGGATATACGTGTGTTAGCAACTTAAATCTATGAGTGTCAGTATCTTAATGTCTAAAAGTGTAATTGATCAATCAGAAAAACAAAACAGCAACTATAACAATAAAACTGTGTAAAATAAGTATATAATGATTAATGATGTGGTGATTATAAATGTAATGTAATAAACGCAAAGTGAAATGAAAACCCCAAACAATAATGAAGAGCGATATTTCAGAACTTCAAAAATGTGTTTTGCAAATAGTACATTTCAAATTCACATTATGAGCATGCATCTCCTGTCGGTTTTCTGCATGTCAGTCATACTTTTACTCTGTACTTTTGAGTCATAGAAAGACACTTTGGGTTGGTGTTGCTTTTCCACATCCCCACCAATTCCAGTGGTGGCATCATGATACATCATCAAGTTAACATGAACAAGCCTCATCATCATACTGCGGATGCAGGGAATGACAGGAAAAAAAACAAACCTAACATTACAAGGATCACCACCAGGTTTATGATGAGACTCCTCCATGAGGAAAATAACCAACTCAATCAATCCTGTGCATCAGTAATATTATCCTTGGCTCCAGCAGCCTGTAAAGCAGTAAGATTGCATATGGCCGAAGCAATAACATGACCATTTGCATTATTCTCAGGGATGAAAGTACAACAATATTCACCCACAATAGCACACACCCCTCCACGGGCGGCAGTCAATTGATCAAGAACCATTCTATTTTGTGTCATCATAAGCCTCATAGCTGTCATCTCTTCCTTTTCACCTGACCAAGCAGAGAAGGAAAAATTCACAAAGGATTGTAGTCTATAATTAAGTGTTTCAATCCACAAGGTGTTCTTCCCCACTCCTACCCAAGGAAACAATGACTGAAGAACCTCTTGTCCTGCGCTCTTTATCTTAAATTGCTCTGGCTCATCTGCACCCCAAATGGCATCATGTGGTGCAAAGGTGGCATCCTTTGGTAAGAAAGCATCTCTCTTCACCCTGCCCACCTGGTTTGCCGATATAATGAGGGTGTGGTCAGTGGTAAGAACAGGGGCACAAATTCCTCTCCATTTCATGGGCAAATGGGAATATGCTCGTTGACCACATAGCCACCAGCCCCCCCTCACCATGTGTGTGCCATGTGTGTAAGAACTACAGATAGCAGCACTACAGAGCTCATGCAGGGTGACAGGTCCAGAATAACAATAAGAAACTTCAGGGCACCACCTGCTCATTTCATTGGTCAAGGTGGTGGAAGTACAGGGGCGAGATGCACTGTGTACCACTGCTCACTTAGAAACAGGTAAGTTGCCCAAATGATCATCACCACTTCCTTTCAGACAAAAGGAAAAGTTCCCTGATGAAATTAACCTCGCCTTTACAGAGTAAAGAGTGTCATAATCTTCCCGATCAGTGGAGTGATAAAAAATTTTGCAAGTACGATCTAGAACAATGTTTGCTGTGTCAACTCTGTACATGGCCTTCTGTAAGAAGCAGATAGCTTGTGATGGCTCCATTGCTCTAGCCGTGACAGAGATTTGCCCAGTAGATAGTGGCACCAAGGAACAAACATAACAGTTAGAGTGATTAGCTGATTTAGCTGTGTAATTAGCATATCTCCACCAGATGCATATACATGATCATGATGGCCTGGAGCTTCCAGCCATTAATGTTGACATGAACATATTTAGCCCTACAGTGTATAGGTTGTGGAGCAGCTAAGAAAAACCAAAGCAAAAGTGTTATCACAAGGGAGATGATGATGAAAAAGCAGCAACAACATCCACACCATTTAATTGTTAACCTTCTTTCTCTTGCCTCTTGTCTCTCCCTGATAAACAAACAGCTGCTTCGCTATGTAAGCCGTTACTGGACACCAGAGGGCTCCGTCAGCTGACACTTGTATAGAGAAACAGTTAAACAGTCACTTGCTGAAGATTTTCAGTGAGATAAAGTTTGCAGTATATATATTAAACAGTCTCTTGTTGAGAGTTCTGAGTGGGGTTAAGTTTACAATGTGTTAAATGCACCCAAGAGTCATGTCCTTCAACTTTTACAGCTGTTGGCGTTGACAACTTTATGTGGCCCTTGCCAGGGCGAGTCAGTCCAATTCTTCTTTTTGATGGCCTTGATAAGAACGAGGTCCCCTGGCTTGGCCAAGATTGGTGCAGCTTCCTCATGAACCCTCAATGGGAGAGTGGCAGCAATAACATCTCTGTTAGTCAACATCCTTTGCATGTAATCAGCTAAGCACACCTCCTCATCACTTGAGTTGAATGGTCTTAATGGTGGAAGCAAGCATGGTTTGCCATAGAAGATTTCAAATGCAGATAACCCCCTTTTGGTGGGAATTATTCTCATGTGAAACAAAACTAAAGGAAGGCAATATATCCAATTTTGCCCTGTTTCTGCCATTGTTTTTCTAAGTCTTTCTTTAATGGTTCTGTTTGTGCGTTCCACCAATCCTACAGATTGTGAATGGTAGGCTGAATGATTTTTTAAGTTAATGTTGGGTGCTGTGCCCAAGTGTGATATGACTTGATTTACAAAGTGTGTACCATTATCTGAATAAATCTTCTCAGGTATTCCAAACCTAGGTACAATTTCGGCCAGCAATTTCTTTGCCACCGTGATTACATTTGGGTGAGTGCAAGTGAAAGCTTCTGTCCATTTAGAAAACATGTCACAAAGAGACCCCATGCAGCAAAGTGCAAGCTTGATGAAACAGTTTTCATGGCAGAATGGGTATATTTTTGTTGCATTTGTAGATTTTGGAAGTGTCATCAAAAGTGGCTCCCCTTTTGATCCACCTGTAGATGTGATGCTGCTTGTTGTGCCTTAGTGAGAATGTCATGTGATAACTCTTCTTTGAGTGTCAAAATGGAATCAGATTTTTTGTGTTTTGGTTGTAGGCCTTGTGCAACAGCTTTAGCCAATTCATCTGCAAAATGATTGCCTTGTGAGATAGGATCAGTGCCATTTGTGTGTGCTGCACATTTGCATATGGCTAACTTTGATGGGAGCTTGACACTTTCAAGCAGTTCCAAAATAAGATTTTTGTGCTGAATTGGCTTTCCTGTTGATGTAATCATGCCTCTCTTTTTCCACTGCTGAGCAAAATGATGAATAGTTGTGAATGCTTACTGACTATCAGTATAGACAGTGAGTTTTTTTTATTTTGGCCTAATTTATATGCTTCAGTCAAAGCAATCAGCTCTGCTGCCTGTGCAGAGTAATGTGATAGAAGTTTTTGGGCTTTCAAAACAGTGTCATGGGTGACAACTGCATAGCCAGACAAAATTAACCCGGTGCTGTCACGTTTGGATGATCCGTCCACGAAAAGGGTGAGGTCAGGATCATGCAAAGGTGTGTCCTGTAAATTGGGACGTGGTAGTGTTTCACTATCAATTTCTGCCAAACAATCATGAGGTTCTCCCTCGGTGGAGATTGGTAAGAAACTTGCTGGATTTATTACCGTGCATTGTTCAATGGTCAAATGAAGCTGTGACAGCAACACTGTCATGCATGCAAGGTGCCGTGATGGAGAGAGAACTGATATTTTGCTCTGTGACAAAATGACTGATACTGCATGTGTGACTTTTAAGGTCAAGGGATGGAAAAGAACAATCCTTGTGGATGCTTGGACTGCCATTCATGCAGCTATCACAGCCTGCACACACGGAGGCAGGGCCCTTGCAACAGGGTCAAGCCTCGTGGAGTAGAATGCCACTGGACACATTTTTGTACCACTTGGTTGAAAAAGCACTGATGTCTTGTGTCCCTCTCTACAATCAGCCATTTGGACAAATGGCTTCTTGTAATCAGGAAGTGCCAGGACCTCAGTGCTAACCAGCAGTTTTTTTCATTTTGACAAATGCCTCTTCTGCCTCAGGTGTCCACTCAATTTTATCCACCTGAGCCATGGTTTTGTTTTTTGTTTTTTTTGTAAATGAGATCAGACAATGGTTGTACTTCAAATGAGTAATTTGCAATCCAGGAGCGACAATAATTTAGAGTTCCCAAAAATGACATCATATCTCTCTTTGTAATTGGTTTTGGTGCTGTTAGGATGGCTTTTTTCCGGGCTGGATCAACATGCCTGCCCTCTGCTGACAAAATGTGGCCTAGGTATTTGACTTCTTTTTTCCACAACTGCAACTTGTCTTTGCTGGCCTTGTGACCTTGTTCAGCTAAAAATTTCAATAGAGCAATTGTGTCCTTTTTGCACGTGTTTTCATCAGATGCCAGCAAAATGTTGTCAGCATATTGGAGCAACTGGCTCCTATGAGGAGAAACAAACTGTGCTAGGTTTGCTGACATTGCCTGTGAAAAAAATGGTTGGTGACTCACAATAGCCTTGTGGCAACCGGATGAATGTGTACCTTTTATTTTCAAATGTGAATGCAAACCAAAATTGATGATCTGGATGAATGGGAATGCTGAAAAAGGCATTGCTGATGTCAATCACTCTGAAAAATTTCATTTGTGGTTGTAGGTCATTTAACAAAGTGTGAGAATCTAGGACTGAAACAGCCCTAGGGAATCACACCATTGTTCACCACTTGGACGTCCTGGACCATCCGCCAGCCGGAGGATGGCGCAGCCTTCTTCACAAGAAACAAAGGCGCGTTACATGGTGATTTTAGACATGGTACAATGACTCCTGCTTTTTTCAGTTCCTCTATGACAGGTTTAATGCCCTTTTGGGCTTCTGGGCATAGAGTATACTGTCTTTGGTAAGGCCTGAAGTGAGATTTTGCATTTATTCTAACCAATTCTGCATTTTTCATTAAGCCTACATCTGCCTTTCCTGTTGACCACAGGGAACTTGGAATTTCTGAGAGTGCATCTTCCTCTCCTGTCAGGGGAAATAGTCATGTTGGTGATTCTGGGACATCAGTGTTGACATCCTTCTGTATTTGAGCCACCCAGTTCAAAGGCAGACAGTAGGTGTCAAGTTTTGGGCAGTATTGGACTCTTGGTTCAGGTGTGCTTTTCCAAGATTGACCACACTCTGCTGTGGTTACAAAATGGCCCACATCCCTCCAGTGCATGTGTTTGGGTTTAATCAATGCAATGTTCTGGTGATTTCCAGTGTTTGAAATGTCTGCTGTCTTCATCAGATAATCTCATGGAAGCCCCTGTGTAACCCCTTGGTGAACAATATAGTTTTTTACTGACTATCCTGGAGGATGGGTTTGCAAAGAATGTCTTTTCAAATTTTTCATCTGGGCCACTCAGATGTCTGTCATACATGTTGCAATGGTGTTGTTTTGTGGCCTGCTTTGTTGTAGAGATCTCTGATTTAAAATGGTGCATGGTTTCTGCTGCCAGGTTCTCCGCCACCTCGGTTAGTCCGGCTGGTACTACCCAGAGCAAATACCTTGGCACAGTAAAACCCTGCAACACATTGACCTCTGTCACATGTGGAAAGTGTGATGTTCTCATACCTCCCTCTGCTGGAGTTATGGTGATACTGAGAGTTGTGAGCAAATCTCTGCCCAGTAGGTTAACGGGACATGCCTGTGATAATATGAATGAGCTTTCTGCAATGTCTCCTGTGACAGGATCTTTTACTTGTATATTTTGGAGAGGTATTCTGTTTTCAGTTTACCATTTGCCGATTTAACAGTTACTGTTTGATCTGCTTTTTTGAACCCCTCAACATCCATTCCTGAAATGACTGATCTGAAAGCACCGGTGTCACAAAGAAACCTCAGGAGAACCCCCTGATCCTCTAATGTAACCTTGGGTAAACACTGTAATGTCAACATTAGGTCAAAATCAGGTAAATGAAAAATGTCAGCTGTAACATTGTCATCTGTTATACTTAGCTTCGGGTCAGCTAGTCACATGTTGGGCTCCCTTGGGTGTTGTCTGGGTGGCTGGGCAATGCGTGGTCCCCCCTCCTCTTCCCAGTCCAGCGGGTGTTTGGGGCAGTCCTTCCACCAGTGTCCCCGCCACCCACAACGGTGGCAAGCCTCATGGTCCCTTTGCCACAGGTAAGCAGCCCCACGGCCCCGCCCCCTCCTCCCTCCTCCACGTGATGGACCCTGAAAAAATACAGAGGTGAAGGAAGTTGAGGCCTCCCCCAGAGGGTCAGCAATTACATAAACTGGAGTTGGCCTTGACATTGATTTCTTTTCCTCCCTCTCCACTCTATCCTCCTCCAGTCTTTTTACGTGTTTGGCATAAGTTAACACATCTGTAAATGGACATGTGCAGTATGTCACCAGTTGGTTGTGTATGTATTGCCCCAAATGTGGGTGTATGTTCTGCAGAAACACACTTTTCAAATGTTGCCAGTAGGGTTCTGACCCTGTATCTCTGGCAGGTTTGTCCAAAACCGGAATGATTATCAAAAACATCTTGCAGTCTGCTTCTATAGGCCTCAACCCCCTCCCCCTTGTTCTGTGTTGTGTTTTGAATTTGACTCCAATCATGTTTCAGTCTCCACTTGTTTCCAATGCATTCATTTAATTGTGTCACACGTCGGTGTAATTCTGCATCCGTTGGTGGCAGAATATGACCTATGTTGTCTTTTGAGTTCCAGTCACCTGAGACTGAGCACAATCACCCTTTTAAACCCTTCTATAGGCCCTCTCTGTCTCATGGCCATTTAGTTTAAAACTTTCAAGGAGGTTTGCCATTCCCTTAAAAATCTGTGTGGAATTTCTTTAACTGCTTCAGAGAAATGCAGAACCTTGCAGAACCTCTCCCTCGAGCACTTAGAATGGCACAATATTGTCTGAACTCGGTCTGAGTGTACACTGGCGCGTTTGGTTGCCGCTACTCACCGGTCAATTTTAATGCTTTTAATGTGTTTTAGTAGCTCACCTGGCTTTACAAACCCACAATGTTGACCTTCAAATTATTTACTTGGTCTGCACTTGTCTGGATTACGCTATCATTGTTCCACCATTCCGTGCCTGGTCTGCTTCTGTACTCGGCTGTCGAGCTCCTTCGGCTCCGCTGTCACCTGTCGGAGCCTCCGCCCGTGCTGCGCCAGCACCTGGACATTGCTCGCCTGCCTCGCCAAAATTACATCCACTATGGCTCTCGCCAGAGCTTCCACATCGACAATTCTAAAGTAATACAGTCCATTTGGTCCTCCTCACGTCGCCCTCGGAGAACTACTGCATCCCGCTGGGTCGACCACAGCTTGCTAGCCACCCTAGCTAGCTCGGCTAATGCTACTGTCAAGACTGACAACACCACCGTTAACTTTGGGCTTCTCAACATCCGCTCATTCACGAGCAAGGGCCACCTTGTCCAGGACTACCTCGTCGACCGTAAGTTTGACTTTCTTTGACTGATAGAGACATGGTAGCATCCGAATGACTTTTCCCAATTAAACAATGCTACTCCTCCTGTGTTTGTTTACCTTTCCGAACCCCATGGCTCCGGTCGCAGTGGAGGTCTCGCGATAATTTACCGCGAGAAGTGGAAAGTCCTGCCTGTCTCCTTTCCAGCATCCAAGGCATTTGAATGTCTTGCTTGTAAACTGCCTGGTCCCATTCCCACCATCCTGGCTATTATCTATCGCCCACCTAAGCCCCACATTGAGTTTTTTAATGATTTTGCTGCTCTCCTCACTCATCTCTCCACTCTCTCACCTAATATAATATTGTTAGGTGACTTCAACATTCATATGGACAATACCAACCTCCCCCTCATCAGTGACTTCTCCTCTTGCCTTGAGAGTTTTGATTTTCACTCCTTTACCGATTTTCCTACTCATATTAAAGGACATACTCTGGACCTCATCTGCTGCTCTGGCCTTTTACCTTCCGGCTGCACAGCTGATCAACTCCCCATAACTGACCATTTTCTCATCTCTTTCAATGTCACACTCCGCCTCTCCACAAACAAGCCTTCACGTCTTATCTCATTCCAGAATATCAAGGACATTAATCCAGACACCTTATCCTCCATTACTGCCACTTTACCAGACCCTGAGTATTCTTCCTCCCCTGATGAACTGGTTGACCACTACAACAATTCCCTAACTTCCATTCTCAACTCCCTTGCTCCTGTTAAAACCCAGTCTGTTTCATTCTCCCTCTCTGCCCCCTGGTTTACCCCTCAACTTCGCTCCATGAAAGCTAAAGGCCGCCAACTTGAGCGTCTCCATAAAAAGACTGGTCTCACTATTCACTTTAGCATGTACAAAACTCATATTTCACAGTACAAGGACTCCATTGCACAATCCAAATGCTCATTACTCTGGTGTCATCTGTTCCAACCATGGCAATTCTAAAACACTCTTTTCACTCCTCAACAGAATCCTTCAACCCCTGGACTCCCCCCCCCCCCCCCATCTGTACTCGGTGGACACCTGCAACTCCCTCCTTTTGTTTTTTTAATGCGAAAATTGAAAAGATTCACCAGCACCTGTGTCCCATTCCCTCTTCTCCCTCCCCCTCAGCACCTCTTTCCTATAGTTCTTCACTCTCCTCTTTTCAACTTCCTGACCACTCTGCCATCTCCGACCTCATCTATAAATCCAAGCCATCCACTTGTCTTCTAGATCCCCTTCCTACAGCCTTGGTCATATCCTGCCTCCCCTCACTGCTCCCTCTCATCACTGCTATCATCCACTCCTCACTCACCACTGGTTCATTAACTTCATCCTTTAAAACTGCTGCTGTCTCCCCAATCCTCAAAAAACCCGGTTCAGATCCCAATAATTTCAATAACCTCCGTCCCATCTCCAACCTTCCATTCATTTCTAAAATTCTTGAAAAGGTTGTTGCTTCTCAACTCCACTCCCACTTATCCCACAATAGCCTGTATGAAGATTTTCAATCGGGTTTCCACCCCCACCATAGCACTGAAACTGCCCTTTTGAAAATCACTAATGACCTCCTCATTGCAGCTGATTCTGGTTTGCTTTCTATTCTCATTCTCCTTGACCTGAGTGCGACCTTTGACACAATCTCCCACTCCATTCTTCTCAACAGATTGTCTTCCATCGGTATCACTGGCACTCCCCTTAACTGGTTTCATTCTTACATCTATGGCCACACTCAGTTCATCCAACTCAAATCCTTCCGTTCTCAACCCTCCCCCGTCTCTTCTGGTGTGCCCCAGGGCTCAGTCCTGGGGCCTTCCCTCTTCATCATCTATCTCCTCCCCCTCGGTTTTATTTTCCGTAAATACAATATTCTCTTCCACTGCTTCGCAGATGACACTCAGCTCTACCTTTCCACCCAAATTCCACCCTCCCTCCCTCCTCCCTGACCAATTGTCTTTCTGAAATAAAAACCTGGTTCACCGCAAACTTTCTCAAACTCAACAGTGATAAAACAGAAATCCTTTTAGTCGGCACCAAATCCACATTATCCAAAGTTGATAGTTTCTCCCTCACCATCGACGGCTCCTCAGTTTGCTCCTCCCCTCAGGTCAAGAGTCTGGGTGTCATCCTTGATGATTCCCTTTCCTTTCACTCCCACATTAATAACATCACCCAGTCTGCTTATTTTCATCTTCGCACCATTAATTGTCTCTGCCCTTCGCTCACCCCCCACACTACCTCTATTCTTGTACACAGCCTTGTCACTTCCCGTTTAGATTATTGTAACTCCCTACTTGTTGGTCTCCCTCAGAAATCCCTTCACAAGCTCCAGTTGGTCCAGAATTCAGCTGCCCGCGTTATCTCCAAAAACCCCTCCTTCGTTCACATCTCCCCTGTTCTCCTACATCTTCACTGGCTCCCTGTCAAATTTCGCATTGACTTCAAATTCCTCCGCCATACTTTCAAAGCCATCCATAACCTCGCCCCTCCTTATTTGGCTGATCTCCTTCACATTGTCACCCCTACCCGCTCCCTCAGATCCTCCTCCTCTGTCCAACCCGCTGTCCCTTCTGCTCGACTCAGTTCCATGGGGAGTAGAGCCTTCAGCCGCTCTGCTCCCAAACTCTGGAACTCACTCCCACCTGCCATCAGAAACATTGACTCCCTCCCTCAGTTTAAATCTGCTCTCAAAACTCACCTGTTCAAATTAGCATTTTCATTGTAACTGCCATTTTTTTTATGATTGTCGTTTTGTGTTTTTGTTGTTTATTGATACTGTGTTTTATCTGTTTCTGTAAAGTGTCCTTGAGTGTCTTGAAAGGCACTTTTAAATAAAATATATTATTATTATTATTATTATTATTATTAAATCAGCATCAGTCCAAGGTCAATAGACCAAAAGTGTGGGATGGTGTTGTACAGCCTGTGCATCATCATTAGCCCCAGGTGGACCTGTATAGGCTGGATTTGAGAGCTCAATCATTGGGTACTGCTCGGTAACATCATACACATCATACTGTTCAGGCTTTATGAATTTGACGGTAGATGAATGTGGGACTGTCTGTGTACTTTTATAGCAAAATGGTGCATAGATATTTAGCTCTTTGGTGTCCCTTGGTGGCTGCTCCCTGGAACCCCAGTCCTTCTTAACTTTTGGTTTTACGTCATACCCAGGGTTGGGAGGAGGAGGAGGATCAGTCGCAGGAGGAGGAGGAGGAGGAGGGAACTCTCCACTTGGAGCCGCGGGGGCAGCCACCCCATCGAGACTCGGGTAGAGAGGAGGAGGGGTGATGCGTTTCCCTTGGACCCTGTCATTGTCATCACCTCGGAAAGTAGAAGAGATAGGACACACATCAGTCAAGTCTTTTTTCCTGTAAATGTCTGAATCTTTAGAGTCCTGTTTTTTGCTGTTCACTGTCACCTGGTCTAAATCAGCTTGACGCTTCTTAGCAATTTGAAGAAACTTTTTTGCTTCAAGAAGTCCATATTTCGACTCTCTGTGTTTACTGCCGTCTGAGGCTAATCTGATAGCAGAGACCAAGCTTTTGCAATCGGTGACCTTAAGTTTGCCAGTGAACTGAAACTTCCTTCTTCACTTTACCAAGAACCTCGTGCTATTTCTGTCATTTTTATTCATATATTTACCATCACTAGACAGCATATAAATCTCATTCTCATCCTGCTGTGCCCCACAGCAACCACAACAAAAGCAACTCTTTTTTCTGCCTATCTGAGTGGTTTCTGCATCCACTGTGCTCTGCTGTTTGCTGCAACAGCAACCCATGTTTTCCTTCTTTTTCTCTTTTCACTCACTCAGATCAACTGTTAGGCAGCAGCCTTCAGACACACAGCAGTTTCAAACACACGGGCCGGCACACACACACACTTCTTACTCCCTGATTCACTCCAAGGTCACAGCTAGGCAGCGGCGCACACACACACGGCTTCAGATTAACACATAATACATATGTTAGTAAGCCAGTCTGGAAATCACTGAAAACAAGCTGTTATGGTAACTGCTCCCAGAGCACTTAAAAAAAAGAAAATGAAATCTGGCAACCTTACACTGTAATATGAACCCTTTTTGTTTTTGTTTTTTTCCACTGCTGTGAGAAGACAATTCGTTTTCGCCCCAAAATTATCACTTGTAAATTCTCATAGACTGATTTACCACTTTTGTACACAATTTTATCATTACCCCATGAGACAATAATCACATAACTGTGCTTTTACACTTCACAATAACCAGAAAAAACCACTGCAGCCTCAGACCTCTGCAGCACCTGCTTCTTCCGCCTCCAAGGAATTTGTCTCTTCTCGTTTATCTTGCCAGGACAATCAATAAACACAAAACAACTAGACGAACAAACAAGCAAACAAGCAAATTGCAGTAACTGTATTTAAACCAGCGCTATTTAAAGATCAACCCTCATCAACGCTCACTCGTGATGACAGCGAAGATTTCACATTAATGGATCATCATAATTCACCTCTTGGTGGCAAAATAGGATCTCACTATGACTTCCGTGCATCTAATACTGTGGTCCTCTTATGCGTGGGAGGATGCACACCCCCCATTGTGGCCTGTACAGGGACCTTCCTGAGCTTGCACCCCCTCCGAACCGGATCTGCTCGGGCCTCTGTGGTCCGAACTGACTCCAAATTTGTGGTACCAGATGCTCAGTGCTTCCTGAGCCTGCTGGTCAGTGTTTACCTTTCTTGAGCTACCTCGTCAGACGGAATTGCTCCAGACGGCCCCGAACCAAACCTCGTTTGGGCTGCGGCAAACAGAAATGCTCAGACTTTGTGCTCAGTGACACACACACACACACACACACACACACACACACACACACACCTATACACGTATTTAATTCCACCAGGACTAAAACCCAGTGTCAGACGAACAGCACATATAAATATACTCACTCTCAAACCTGCCTGTAGGTTTCTGGACCCATCAACCACCAACAGCAGCTCCCAGCGTACTCTGACCTCGTGGGGATGGTGCCTCTTTTGCCCCAAAACTGGTTCTCTGTTTAGATCCAATGGAGGAGGTCTTTTGTCCCAATAGACCATACATGGCCCGAAGCCCGAAGGCGCCGGAAACTGTGGTGTGGTGTCTTGGGTCCCTGTTCGGGCGCCAAAAATGTTGGATTAATTTGTATTGAAATCGATCTGAGTCAAAAACCAGGTAGATTGAAAAGGTATGAGTATATTTATTCTTCTGGCAAGGAGATATGAAAATGAACAGCCCTTCAAAGTCTATTCATTCATCAATCTAACTCATTCACCCATTGCTTAGTGTCTTATAGCTCTCAGTATTGGTGAGAATCAGGAGACAACATCCTTGAAGTACATCTGGAGACAAACAAGGCAGCTAGAGAGTCTAAACTAGCAGCCAAAACAAAAGCTCTGCAGCTTTTGACCCAGACACACTCGCACATACACTGACTCTGGGGCGTCTGGAGGCCACATGCAGAATGATTACATATAATCATATAAAACACACAAAGAATATACTGTATATCAGACATAGAAATATGAAAGGATAATGCAGAGTAATGTGAAATTATTCTTTCACCCTCCCTAAGCCTGGTTCTGCTGGCGTTTTCTTCCTGTTAAAAGGGAGTTTGTCCTCTTCACCGTCACCAAGTGCTTGCTTACAGGGGACTGCCTGATTGCTGGGGTCTTTCTGCAATTGTGAGGGTTTCCCCTACAGTTGATAGTGCTATGAGATGACTGTTGTTGTGAAATGGTGCTATATAAATAAAGGTGAATTGAATTGAGGACAAAATGGTGTGGGACCAGTTGGCCAAGCACACTAGCAACCCACGGCTGCGGACTGCTAGATGCTAGATACTAACGGCACCAAACGACATGACGCTAGCTAAAACCATTGAGCTAGCATCCCAGCTGGAGTCCGACCCCAGGTTAGCATCGGAGCTAGCTGTGCAGCAACAGCAGCGACAGCTGAGCCACACACCGCTGGCAAACACAGTGAGCATGGAGGAACATGGTGGCATGGCAGAGGAGATTGAAGCAAACACCGTGGACTGGAGGACCGCTACAAAACGTTCCACATGTGGCAGCTGTGGCTACCTGATGAACCGAGAGAGAGAGTGCATTTTTGCCCGGCAAGGGGGCAACAATGCAAGCGATGTGGAAAATTTAACCACTTCACCAAAGTTTGCCGGTCAGCACCACAGCCGAGCCCGCTGGCCAAGCAAAGTCACCCACCCGTGATGACCATCCACATAGTGTGGTCCAGAAGCATGGCATACGCATTCTCCATGGTGGAGCTGAATACGTTAACTTGCTGCTCCTTCTTGACATTGCTGCAGTGAGATCAATGTTGAATTGGGCCACAGTGAAGTAGTTTTTTCCCCAACTACAAAATTGGCAAGAACCCAGCAGTTTTGTATGGGTACGGTGGCTACTGAGTTAGCAACATAGGGACCAACACGCTTAGCGGTCCGCTACGTGTCAAGAGTCATTATTGACTTTCTTTTTCAAGTGGCCACGCTTGGAGACAACATATTAGGATGTGACTTGTTTTATCAACTGGGCTTCTCCATCTGCAACAGTAACAGACTCAGTTTGACTGATATCGGTGAGTGGGACGCAACACGCCTGGATCACGATGACGAGGGTACAGCCGTCTTGTGCGCACAGGAGGAATATTGCCTGGAGAGGGGGCAGCGACTGGACTCGCATCAGATCCTCGCCCAGCATGATCCCACAGGAGCTGCTGAGGAGTTGCAGGAGAGTGAGCCCGCGTCTACCGAGAATCCCGGGAAACAGCAACTTGGAGAAGATCCTAACAATGATGATAGCGACACATTGCTATGACCAGACTCTCCAGGAAGAAGGGGCCAGACTACTTCCGAATCCACGCACAGCACCAGCCCACTGGAGCCACTCCTGAACTGCTGGATGAAGAGTCCGCGATCATACAAAATGCAGAAGAGTCACCGGAGGTCTTCCGAATCCAGGATCAGCATCCGCCTCCAGGAACCGCGACAGTGGCGCAGGGTGAAGAGCCCGTGACCCACCAGGAGACACCAGACCCACTACAACCTGATGGACGCCCCACGACAGACGTGAAAACTACATCACCACGACCACAATGACATGTGCAGCTGGACAGGATGTCACTTGCAGTGATGGACTGGGTTCAGGTCCGTAGAACCGAATGACCGGACCCACAGTCAGCTCCAACACAGCCCCCATCACCACCGGCACCCATCAAGATAGTCGTGCAGCGGGGCCCAGTGACATTCCAGCTGGCAGATGGTTTGTGTGATACGCCAACAGTATCCGTCAAGTTGGAGTGACAGCTCCGGATGACGAGGCTTTGCAGGAGTTCTGTTGCACGGTGTGGGACCCAGACTGGAGTTTTGTGAGAGATGATCCCGGTCCGTGGGTTCCGGCATTCCCAGGGGCGCGTCCACCACAGGCCTGCTATAAGGTCCCTTCAACAGGATTGCCTTCCTCATGGAAGAAAAGAAGGAAGAAAGAGGACTGTTTAGCTAGGGGCACAGCTGTCAATGGATAGTGGCAGAATAACCCACTCAGCTGCGCTGGGCTACACAGTGGTCTACCCGCTAGCCCTAGCTAGTTTTGTGTTACCAAATTGTGGGGGGTAAATTAAATTTGCATGCTGTTGTGTTTTTTCCCCAGGGGAAAGGGGGGGGATGTGGTATGTGAAACCACATTGAGTTATCTGGCACCGTCGTGATGACGCAACAGTGCGGTGACATCATCATGCCGGACTGTTATAAAGGGAGAGTCGGCCATCTTAGGCCTCTCTTGGCTCCTGACCACATAGTGCTCTACCCAACAGTAAGCCAGTACTGTAACTAATATAAGCTTGTTATAATAAAGTTGCTGTTCCAAATCAGCATCACTCTCCGATGATCATTCCAGGTTTTCGGACATAACATTACGTTCATAAACGTATGCATTTCCGTTGAGAAATGTATCCAATTGCAATAAACAATAATTTTAAAAACAAAATAGTTAAAATGAACGTCATTAATTACATCCGCCAAGGAGGTTATGTAATTGTTGTGGTTTGTCCATCCGTCCATCCATCTGTTAGCAGGATTACACAAAAACCCGATGGATTGTGATGAAATTTTCACCAGAGGTAGCCCTTGGGCCAAGGATAAACCCATTAAATTTTGGTGATGATCTGAGAGTGTGTATCTCCACCAAGGACCTTGTTTGTATTTGTGCAGCAGGATTAACCAAAAACTACTGCATGGATGTGGATGAAATTTTCACCAGAGGTGGTCCTTGGGCTAGAGAGGAACCCATAACATTTTGGTGATGATCCCACAACGCATACCTCCACCAAGGCTCTTATCTTCTCACGCTGTATTAGTAAGAATCCTCCAAAACAAACCCATTACATTTTGGAGGTGATCCATGAGGGACAGAAGGAGCCTTGGCAGAGGTATGTGCTCCCTGAGTGCTTTTCTAGTTTCCATGAGTTTTGAGCTATAACTGCAGGGAGCTGCAGCATGGGGGCTGAAGGGCCGCGGGTTGCCGACCCCTGATCTAGCTGGTATCTGTCAACCTCATGCACCAGCTCCAGCTCCTTCCCTACCAGAGAGGTGACGTTCCACATCCCAAAAACCAGTTTCGAAAGCCGGGGATCAGACCGTGAAGGTCTCTGCCTTCGACAGTCACATGATCCGCATTGTACCGGACCCCCATGATCCCTTCTGCAGGTGGGGAGCCACCTGGAGGGCGGACCCATGTATCTCATTCAGGCTGAGCCCGGCCGGGTCCCATGGGCAGAAACCTGGCCACCAGGTGCTAGCCATCAAGCCCCTTCCCCAGGTCTGGCTCCAGGACAGGTCCCGGTAACTCCATACTGGGCGGGGTACACTGAATCCTTGATTTTTTGTTCATCATGTCTATTGGATCAGTCTTCATTTGGCCCTTCACCCAGGACCAGTTTGTCTTGGGAGCTTATAACTTACAAAATACTTTATGAATATGAATAATAAAGAAATTATCATGCATGGATAGGTCATTAATTGATTATTTCGTTTTTGGCACCACGGATAGCGCTAATGAGTAAGAAAATTGAAGAGCTTAGATTCCCTTATAATGGGACTTTTGGTTTGTTTGATGGTTTTTTTATGAAACAATAACAATTTTATTACCACCTAAATAAACAGACAACAGAACTGGTAGGAAGCTGACGGGTCAATCAACATAGAATAGGTTCACAACTATGTCCATATATAACTTCTCTATTGCAAAATGTTTTTCTCTTATGATTATGCCTGAATTTCTGTTTTATTTACACTGTTGTTCAGTGTTTAAATGAGAACCAAAATCATGAACATTTACAGTGTTTGCCTAAAGTAGAAACACGGGAGTTTATAGTTATAAAGTGGATAAAATAGTCTATGTAAAATCGAGAGATTTGTCCAGGTAGTCCCCAACAAACAGTCCATCTTTCATTTCGCCCAGCAGCTGTATCCAGTACTCCATTCCTTCTTTGTGCAATATCCCCCACCAGCTTTCGATTCGTTGATTCAAAGTGCTGGCACCGGAGATGTAGCTCCGATTGCCAGATCTGTCATCAGCGTGATGGCGGTGGAGAAAGGTTTGGATGTCTCTGATAACCACATTTCCAGCAGTTTGCTCCACAGCAGAGAGGAAAGGGGTACTTCTTGTCAAACTTGACAGGTCTCTTGTTCATTTGACAGGTCTATTGTTCTCAAGATGAAAGGCATGACCTTTGACCTGACTTGACCCGCCTAATTAATTCATTTTCTATGGGGTGAGCGTGAAAATGGAATGTTAATTATATATGGATAAAAAGGTGCATTGCTTATTGAGATGAAAGGCGAATAACCTTTGACCTGTGCCGTGAGGATTAGTGTGAGAATGGAATGTTGGTTGATTTAAATTTTAAGATAAAATGGCACTTCATCTGCTCAGCAAAACTCTGGAGGAGTACCAGCATGAGAAATGCATGGGGTGTCATATTAATCACCCCAGTAAGAGGCAGCATCAGTGCTTGGCTGTGATCACCGAGGGTTTCTACCAGGAAAACTTTTACTGGTGGCTGGGGAGACTCTACACAGCGGGGTTTATTCCCGCCATCCGACACCTCTTACAACTCCACAACATTCAGGCTGATGACCAACAAATCAAAACTATGGCCCAGATTCTTCTGTTGGAGCTACAGTCAACCAGAGTCATCCACGAGCCCATCCATGATATGTACAAGAAACTGGTTGGAGAAAATAAGCTCAACCCGGCGCATCTCCAGAAAGCGACGGAGCTGTGGCTGAATCCTTTGTTTTGTGACATCTAAAAGAAAAATGTGGAGAATGGGGAGTTTCATCGAGAAACTTTGGAACAAGTTTAACTCTTTACTTAGCAAATCTCTTGCATCGTGTTACTGATAGCAGAGTAAATTAAAATTTAGCCGGTGTAAGGAGTGACATAGAGTTTGAGAAACTGGAAAACCTGCTAGAAAAAGTACAGACTCAACCCGTTGATACACATTGGAAAAGATTGGTACGGGTCTGTGTGACTGAGTGCAACTCCAACAGTTTTAGAGAGGTCAGTAAAGGAATGGGAAATGACCCTCTCAGACCAAGTCATCTACTCGCTTTCTACACTTTGTTTGTTGATGTTACCGCAGAACTTTTGCAAGCCAGACACCCTATCGATGTCTTTGGTGAACTCCTGAAAATACATGACGTCATTCGTAATACTGTAGATCATTCCGTCCTAGCTCAAACTTTATTATAAAAGGTGGGTGTTAAGTTTCAGTTACATTTTGTAGTGCTAGAGTTAGATTTTTTTGTTCGTTTGTTTGTTTACTTCTCACACATTTTATCGTATGTAGATGTTAGTTTTAGGTTATTTTTAAGAAATAGTTTTTCTCTCGTGGTTATTTTTTAAATCTTTGATCAAAAGTGTTTTTCACACGTCCATCGCTACGTTGTAACGCTGGTATAAAGATGTTTAATTAAAAGAAGGTGAATTAAGAACCTCTGTCCTGTCTTTTTTATCCCCTCATTCTGGTGTCTGGTTTCAGCATAAACCATTCTGGTTTATGGTCTGCTGAAGCAGCCATAATGAGCTGCTCCAGCAGACCACTCCATACGTGATGGCTGATGCCACCACAGAGTCATAGAAGGTCTTCAGGAGTGCCCCCCTGCACTCCAAAAGACCTGAGTCTCCTCAGAAGGAACAGCCTGTGCTGCCCCTTCTCGCAGAGTGCGATGGTGTTGTGTGTCCAGTCCAGTTTATTGCTCAGGTGAACACCAAGGTACCTGTAAGATGTCACCATCTCAATGTCTGTTCCCTGGATGTTTACCTGTACTGTAGGGGGTTGCCCATACCTGCGGCAGTCCATCACCAGTTCTTTGGCCTTCCCCACATTGATCTGGAGGCAGTTCCACAGGCACCAGTCCTCATCCCCATAGGAGATGAGGCCGGCCACCGCAGAGTCATCAGAGAACTTCTGTAGATGACAGTGTGGTGTGTTATGTGACAAATCAGCAGTGTAGAGGGTGAACAGAAAGGGAACCAGGACTGTTCAGGGGGGGACTAGATGAAGATGAAAGCAGCAGGGGTTTGTGGGCAGGTGGAGGAGAGGGTGGCTGGTCAAACCTGTTGAAGAACAGGTTCAGGTCGTTCACCTACTCCCTACCTCCCACGGCCTGGGAGGTGGTTCCCTGAGAGTATAGAGTATAGAGGGAGTATAGAGTACAGAGGGATTAGAGAGTATAGCGTATAGAAGGATTAGAGAGTATAGAGGGAATGCATTGGAACTGAACTCTTGGCAGTTACAGGGCAGTTACCACATTTACCCAGCACTGAGCGGCAAACACATGTGACAGCCTTAATGTGTATGCAGCAAAACGTAAAAATCACATAAAATTATTAGCCACAGTAGTACATAGAGTGCCTTTTTTAACATGACTATAGTGATGTGTGGGTAAGCGCACACATTAGTGAAGCACTGGTTTTGAGCTTTTATTATCTCCGCCAAAGAGGTTATGTTTTTTCAGCATTAGTTTATTTATTTATTTATTTGTTAGACTGTTAACAAATAACTAAAAAAAGTTAAAAACGGATCTGAATGAAATTTTCATGAAAGGTGTGTAATGGCACACTGAACAGATGATTAGATTTTGGTGATGAGCTGAGAATGCATACCTGAGAATGCATGAGAATGTATAGTATTGTTAGCAACAATACTCCAAAACTACAGGATGGATTTGGATAAAAATTTCACCAGAGGTGGTTCTTGGGCTACAGATGAATCCATTACATTTTGGTGATGCTCTGAAAATGCATACCTCAGCCAAGGCTCTTATCTTTCACAGTGTGTTAGCAACAATACTCCAAAACTAATGGACAGACTTTGATGCAATTTTCACCAGAAGTGGTTCTAGGCCTACACACAAACCCATTACATTTTGGAGGTGATCCATGAGGGATGGAAGGAACTTTGGCCGAGGTCTCTGCTCTCTGAGTGCTTTCTAGTTTATTTATCTTTTTTTGTTTGTTTTTTTGTCAATTAATACAAGATGACACGATAACATTAGCTCTCCACAATGCAAACAGGTGTCATGATAATCCTGAATTTAAAGTGTCTGTGACACGATTTAGGAACTATGGATTAATATTCAGTATGAATTTATCTTTAATCGTCCATATAGTTGGTTCTTTTGACTTAGAACGCTAAATAAGTGGAAAAATATTTCCAGGTGAATTCAAATTTAGCGCCGTGTTGCACTAATGCGATCTGCTGAGACTCACCTCGTTTCTGGATATGACGTCATGAAGTGAAGCTCCTCTCGGCTGATCCGTGTGCTGTCAATGTAAACAAGCTGTTTAGCTTCTATATCAGTGAAGAAATGCTGAAACGTTGCGTGGCGGCTGGGTGTTCTAATTGCTCCAGTGAATGTACAAGCCTGTTCTCATTCCCAAAAGATCCCGATCTTCTTAAAAAATGGGCGAAGCAAGTACAGAGAACAAGGGACAAATGGCAACCAACACCATCTTCTGTACTCTGTAGCGATCATTTCACTGCAGACAGTTTTGACGAGGCGCCTGCTATACAGGAATGTTTAGGCTTGAAAATTCATTGCAAAGGGGTTCTAAAACCGACTGCCATACCTACAGTTTTTAAATGAAAACCCACAGCTCAAGACGATATCCACATATCAAAACAGTGCAGGGAAGCAACAGTGTCAAAACTCGCCTGGAAAAGAGTTTGTGTAATTGATTTTTTTTTTCACATAAGGCGATTATGATTTTATTATATTTTTTCCGGCAAAAGCAAAATCCTCCCCTTTGAATTTTGAAGCCAAGTGTTGACTTTACTCCAAATGGAATGACTTTGTGTTAAAAAAAAGTTATATTACTTTTTTTTCAGTTTTCATTTTTATAAATCTCATTGCCTACCGAAACTGAATATTTAACCTTTTTTTTTTTTTTTATTTCCCCAACCACCCCATCGGAAAATAAAAAAAAAAAAAATTGAAGCCAAAATTTCTGTAAACCAAACGATTAACCTCTTGCACTCCGGTGTGCCACGGGCGGGCATGTCTCTGCGTCCCAGTGCGCCCTCGTGCGTCCTAGAACGCACTGCGCGTCTCAGTGCACACTCAGACGCACAGTGCCTGTGCGTCTGAGTGCACACGGAAAAAAAAAAGCTGCATTGTTCAGCTTTCTTTTCACACAGCCGTGAACAGAAAGCCAAAGGAGTATATGATTGGTTTAGATTTGATTGACCTCTAATAAGAGCCTTGAATTGGGTTTCTGAAACCTTGAAGAACCAATGACTGAAAACCTAGCAAGAAGGACCTGCCTACCAACAGCTGCGAATACGAGCCAGTTGAAGCAGAGAAGTTTGACAGCTGACGTGCGTCTCCCTGCATAAAATCTCTTTTGCCAAAGCCGCTGGGTGACTGACATTGAGACCTGTGTGGAACGGTAGCATCAGCCAGTCTTTTTTGGATTATTTGTTTGGAAAAATGGTTCGCCAAAACCGCAAGCGTGGAAGCGGAAATGTTTTGACCGGGTCGGGTGACCAGAAGCACGAGTCCGTTACAACCGGACCAGCTTCATGTTCGTCTGACAATGAGGAACTTACTGCTGTTGTGGACAGGTAAGTGTTATAAGCTAAATTATTCTTTATCAATGAAAATAGTAATAAAAATCACTTTTGACCGATCGGTAATTCCAACGGTGCGTCATGGCCACAAGTTTTTTGGTGTGCAGAGTTCCTCTGTAGTGGGGCGGGGGGCGGAGGTTGTTATCCTCTGTATTGCAGATAGATATTTTAGCATAATTTTTATTGCACTGTAGGCTATTTTTTTCTTGTAAAAAAGGCCACACATTTTTTACGTGGCATGTTTTTGTGTGTGTGTGTGTGTGGGGGGGGTTGTTTGTTATCCATCCATCCATCCATCCATCCATCCATCCATCCATCTTCTACCGCTTTTCCGGAGGTCCGAGTCGCGGAGGCAGCAGTTCAAGCAGAGAAGCCCAGTGTCACAGCTCGCCGCTCTCAGGCATCCACCTCAGCTGCGCGCACACCTGCGCCTTGTTAGCGAGGAGCTATTTATTCCACCTCGCCCTGAGCATCGGTCTGGAGCCGTCTGTTCTACAATGCGCTCAAACCCTCAGCAGGATCTTCTCTCCAGTCCTGCCACTCATCGCTGCTTCACATAAGCTGTCATATCACTTACCTGTTTCCTCAGCCTTCCGCTGTGCACAGGTGGATTCCCTGGCGGCGAATACCCTCACCTTCGCCATCTTCTCCTCCCGCATCTCCACTCTTCATCGTGTGCGCAGCAGGGCGCTGTCTCCCAGGCCTGAAATCCTCGCCAACGCCAGCCACCATTCCCTCTGCAAGTAAGCATAACTCTGCATCACTTTCCCGTGTGGTTTTGCCCAGCTCACTCCCTGTCTGTGTTTCTCCCATAGGGTTGCCTGGCCGCACGGCGTGCTGCTCTGTTTCTGTTCTCATCGTCCACCCACAATCCATTATCATATCACATACACGCACCCTAACACACCTTTCTGGTTGAATAAAGCTATCAAATCTACCTGAGCCTGCGTGCGTGTTTCCTGGGCCAAGAATTATGTCACCCAGACTTCCCTCTCCCCAGCCACCTGCTCCAGCTCTCCAGAGAGGATACCAAGACGTTCCCAGACCAGCTGGGAGACATAGTCTCTCCACCGAGTCCTGGGTCTGCCCCGGGGTCTCCTCCCAGTGGGTTGTTTGTTACCCTATAGAAATGTAATAATGTTTTAGTATCATTTTTATTGCACTGTAGGCTATTTTTTCTTGTAAAAAAGGCCACACATTTTTTACGTGGCATGTTTTTGTGTGTGTGGGGGGGGGGTTGTTTGTAATCCATCCATCCATCCATCCATCCATCTTCTACCGCTTTTCCGGAGGTCCGAGTCACGGAGGCAGCAGTTCAAGCAGAGAAGCCCAGACTTCCCTCTCCCCAGCCACCTGCTCCAGCTCTCCAGAGAGGATACCAAGGCGTTCCCAGACCAGCTGGGAGACATAGTCTCTCCACCGAGTCCTGGGTCTGCCCCGGGGTCTCCTCCCAGTGGGTTGTTTGTTACCCTCTAGAAGTGTAATAATGTTTTAGTATAATTTTTATTGCACTTTAGGCTATTTTTTCTTGTAAAAACAAAACAAAACAGGAACTGTGCTGTGCATGTGAACTCTGGGAAAATAGGAGAATAGTGAAAAATAAAAACTGAACTTTGTAAATGACTTTATTTCCACATAATAGACAAACTTCAGATGAAGACTCTGGTGAGGAGTGGGTGACAGACGAGCACTCTGCCAGCAAGCGCAGAAGAAGGGAGCTGCAGGCGAGCTCATCAGAAGAGGAAACCCCTACCCCAAAAAGAGGGACACCACTGGGAAGAGGAAGAGGAAGGAGAGGAAGAGGGAGAGGAAGAGGAGGTAGCAGGAGAGGAAGAGGAGGCGAGAGTGGTGATGGCAGCCCTCAGCCTGGGACATCGGCCGGCCCTTCATAAGCTGAGGAGAGGTGGCATGATTCCGACACCCCTGACTGACATCATTCCACAACAGCCCATTTTTCGTCCCCAAAATCCACCTGGACCTCAGCTAATTACAACAGCTTCATACACCCCCGTTCAGTTGTTTGAGTTATTTTTCACTCCATCTGTGCTAGACCACATTGTTGAGAACACCAACCTACATGGCTCTGCACACTACAACACACCCACCAGCCCCTGGATTGTCCTCACACGCTCCGACCTGCTCTCATTTTTTGGCCTGATTATTTACATGGGTATAGTCAAGTGCAAATCCTTCAGTGATTACTGGCGAGGGGGAGACCTGTACAGCCTTGCTTTCCCCAAGAGTGTAATGACCAGGACAAAGTTTCTCCTGATCAGCTGGGCCCTTCACCTCAGCAGCCCAACAGCAGAAGAGGCCAATGAGCAGAAGAGAGGCATGGATATGCCTGATCGCCTCAGCAAAATCTTGACACATTTTCTAGGAATCAGTATGATGATGAGTAGGATTAGAAAATTATATTTGATTGAGAGGGTATTGCTGTCAACTTGTAAAATATCCCGTCGCCAAGTGCTTGCTCACAGGGGATCGCCTGATTGCTGGGGTCTTTCTGCAACTGTGGGGGTTCCCCCTACAGTTGATAGTGCTATGAGATGACTGTTGTTGTGAAATGGCACTATATAAATCAAGTTGAATTGAATTGAATTGAATTGAATTTGTTGTTTGTAAATAGTATGTTTTGTATATTGACATTTTTGTTCAGTAAAGCGTGTTTAGAATTGAAACTTCATTTTCTCTGCGTCATTACTACTGACAGTGTTTCTGGATAGCTAACAAGATAGCCCTGAGTGTCACCTTTCATTAGAGCCCAAGATGAAGCTTCTATGTTAAAGCATTCAAAAGTTCTAGACGTTTTGGCACAGTTTGGCACAGTTTGGGCTATCTAACAAGATAGCCCTGAGTGTCACCTTTCATTAGAGCCCAAGATGAAGCTTCTATGTTGAAGCATTCAAAAGTTCTAGACATTTTTCCAAACTGTGCCATTTGGCACAGTTTGGCACAGTTCAAAAATGCCTGGGAACAACCTGAGAAAAAAGCTGTGTAATATATTCATTTTTTGTGGTATTGTTACCAAATTTGGACCTCAGCTTGATAACACTTGGTTCTATATTTCTGTTGCATTTTCCAGCCGGATCTGACAGCTGTGTGTTATTTGCAAGCATTTGTATCCAAAAAAACACCCAGGCGAAATTTATTTTCTTCAAGTTCAGTATGTTTAGATGACTGTTACTCAGTGGCAGGAGCACTTAGAGAGATTATGACTGTTTTGCCAAAAAATTCAAAGTGTTTTCTTTTAAATGAGACCAACCCCATGAATATGCTGCAAAGGGTTGAAGAACAGCTTTTGATTTACTTTGGGTACGTTATTTTTTGGCGTTTTTAGGGAAATTGACCAGAGTGCAAGGGGTTAAATAATGATCGCCTTATTTGGAAAAAAATCAATTACACAAACTCTTTTCTGGGCGAGTTTTGACACTGTTGCTTCTCTGTGCTGTTTTAAGCAAACTGGTGGTCTCCAAGGTGGATGGTAACTTGCATAGGGGGACAAAGTATGCGGCCTTGGAGAACCTATCCATGGTTGTCAGGATGATGGTGTGACCAATAGAAGGCAGCAACCCGGCGACGAAGTTCAGTGCAATGCAATGCTCGAGCAGGGGCAACTGGGGATGGGGAGGGAATGAAGCAACCCAGAGGGGAGAAGGGACTTGCCTGCAGAGCACTATGGGCAAGCTTTGATGTACTCCCGTATGACACATTCCATGGTCGGCCACCAGAAAATGCAACAAAGTGTGGAGAGGATCCTGGCTACCCCCAGATGACAGGAGAACTTCACCATGTGCAGCCAGTGAATGACTTCCTCCTTCACCGCTACAGGAACAAACATCCGGCCCGGTGGCTTTCCTCCCAGGGTCCAGGTCAGTGACCCGAGCCTCTCTCACCCGGTACTCAGTCTCCCAAGTGAGGGCTCCCATGACAGCAGAGCCCGGGATGATCGTGTCTTCTTCAAGTACTGAAGAATCAGGAGCAAACTGTCTGGAGAGAGCGTCCGGCTTGACGTTTTTAGATCCAGGCCTGTAGGTCCAAGAGAAGTCGAATCACCCAAAGAACAGTGCTCATTTAGCCTGGTGTGACTTTAAACTTTTCACTATCTTTATGAATTCTAAGTTGTAATAGTCTGTCCAGACCAGGAACAGCTGAGCTGCACCCTCCAGCCAGTGCCGCCACTCCTGCAGTACGAGCTTTATGGCAAGCAGCTGTTGGTCACCAATGGCGTAATTCCTCTCAGATGGGGTAAGGCGCCTAGAGAAAAACGCGCATGGGTGGACCTTATGGTCAGTGGCTGAGCACTGCAAGAGATTGGCCTCAACACCGATATCTGAGGCATCCGCCTCAACGATGAATTGGCAGTTGGGGTTGGGTTGTGTCAGGATGGGTGCCTCTGTAAATTAGGTCTTCAGCAGGGTGAAAGTAGTTCTAGCTTTGTCTGACCATGTGAAGGGGACCTTGATGGATGTTAGCTGAGTGAGCGGGAAGACAATGGTGCTGTAATTGCGGATGAATCTATGATAGAAGTTGGCAAAGCCTAAGAACTGCAGGAGATGTTTTCTGGAGGAGGGTGTGGGCCAGTCAGCGACTGCTTGAATTTTACTTAGGTCGGGTTTGATTTGACCTTCTGAAATTATGAACCCCAGGAAAGCAGTGGATGTAGTGTGGAATTCACACTTCTCAGATTTCATGAAGAGCTGATTCTTGAGGAGGCATTGGCGCACCCTCCGCACATGGACCTTGTGTTCTGCCAGGGAGCGAGAGAAAATCAAAATGTCATCCAAATACACAAAAACAAAGCTGTCCAGAAAGTCCCGCAGGATATCGTTAAGGAGGCGTTGGAAAACTGCTAGGGGGCTAGTGAGGCCGAAAGGCATGACCAAGTACTCAAAACGGCCGGTAGGGGTATGGAATCACCATTTTCCACTCATCGCCCTCACAGACTTGGACGAGATGGTGAGCGTTTCTTACGTCAAGTTTTGTGTAGCTGGTGGAACCCTGAAGTTGATCAAAAGTCGAGTTGATGAGTTGTAGCGCATACTTGTCCTTAACTGTAATGTTATTGAGTTCACGATAATCGATGCATGTGCGAAGGGTGCCATCCTTCTTACCCACAAAAAAAAAAAGTGCTCCCACCAATGATGACAAAGAGTGAATGATATCAGCACCAAGGGACTCTTTAATATATTTATCCATGGCCTCTTTCTCAGGAGCTGAAAGGCTATACAAATGGCTGGAGGGTAATTGCGCCCCTGCTGGAGTTATGTAGCACAGTCATAGGGTCTGTGAGGAGGAAAGGACAGAGCTTTGGTCTTGCTGAAAACGGGTGCCAGATCATAGTAAATTGAGGGCACATTGGCCAAATCAGGGAGCTCAGCAGTGGGGGACGGAATGGGGATGTGTGGTGAACAGGCGGCTGACTGAAGACAAGCAGACATGCAGAAACAGCTCCAGGAAACAATAGTCCCCTTGGACGAATCAATGGTAGGATTGTGAAGCCTTAACCAGGGGTAACCTAGCACTATGGGAGAAGTGGAAGCAGGAAGGATGAAAAACACCACATGTTCACGATGGTTACCGGAGAATATCATGACTATGAGAGAGGTTTGTTTAGAAAGATGACACATGGGTTGGCCAGACAGAGCAACTAAAGGTAATGGCTGCGGTAACTCCTTACAAGGGATCTTTAAACGGGTTGCCAGGCCCTCAGAAATAAAGTTTTGCTCGGCACTGGAATCTTTCAGAGCCAAGCTGACATCCTCGGTGGAGATGAGCAACAGCCATGTGGGTAAAGTAAATCACATTCACAGGGATCCGGATACACTGCTCACCAGTCCCCCTACTGTGGGGGGGTGTCTTTTCCCTTCGCGGGACATTAAGCAATGGTGTGGCCTGCTTGCCAACAATATAAACGCAGCCCCGCGTCGTGACATCACTGATGTTTGTCTTGGGAGAGTTTAGACCGGCCCACAGCCATAGGTTCTGGTGAATTGGGCGGCAGGAGGGCGAGGAGCTGCGAGTAGGGCAGAGAGGAGTGAGCTCGGGACCGGGAACCAGACTGTTGTTCCCTCAAGCATTCACGTAGTCTATTGTCCAGTTTAATGACTAAAGAAATGAGCCCGTTGAGTGACTCGGGGTCGTCCCGAAGACGGGCAAGCTCATTGGAGAGAGTGGAATTGAGACTATGGGTAAATGCTGAGCGTAGTGCGATGTCGTCCCACCCCGCTGTGACTGCGAAAACCCGGAAATCAGTGGCGTGCTTGGCCACAGTGTGGGACCCCTGGGGAATATTCATGAGCCAGGAGGACGCCGTTCCCTCCCGTTCTGAATGGTTGAAAACATGAGAGAATTCTTCCATGAAACAGTTGTAGGTGTAGGCATGGTAATCCAGCCCCCAGATAATGGCTTGGGCCCAAGAAAGGGCACGATCATCAAGAAGCCCCATCAAAAAGCTAATCCGAGCATGGTTGGAGGGGAAATCATCCGGGACGCGATCGAACGCGAGCTGACATCGTAATAGAAACCCACTGGCCTCTCCCAACCTACCACTATAGTGGAAAGGCATGTAGACCAGAAGGGAACAACTTGGCCAGGTGGAGGAGCTAGCAGTGGCCACTAGAGCAGTCCTTCTCAAATAGTGGGGCGGGCGCGATGCGATGCCAGGGGGGGCGCGTATGACCCCGGGGAACAGGCTTTGCTTTTGCCGTGTAAAGTGTAATTGCACATCCACGGCAGCAGGTGGTGCAGTGGCGCTCTCATTGTCAAAGTCTGTGCGGGAGTTTAAAACTTTTTAAATTGCTGTCAACAAACCCCTCGAGAGACACCATGCAGAAATATTTAACATTAACGAAAAGAAAGGCGGCGAGAGACAGAGGTAAAGAGACAAGTGAAAGTCTCCCAAAAGCTAAGACGAGGAAATATGACGAAGCTTATCTAGCGCTTGGCTTCACTGTGACTACGGTGGGAGACGAGGAAAGACCGGTGTGTTTACTGTGTCTGAAAATGTTGGCAGCGGACAGCATGAAGCCAAATAAATTAAGACGTCACCTACAGACATTACATCCTCAACACGTTGATAAGCCGCTTGATTTTTTTCAGCGAAAACGTGCGGAGTACGGCCAACAATCATCCCGCTTTGTGAACGCTACATCAGTAAACCAGCGAGCACTTTTAGCATCATTTAAAGTGGCGTACCAAATTGCGCAGTGCAAAAAACCCCACACAATTGCAGAGGAGTTGATACTGCCTGCAGCAGTAGACATGGTTTCTGTCATGCTTGACAACGCAAGTGCTGCAAAAATAAAAACCATCCCACTGTCCAATGACACGGTCGCAAGACGCATAGATGACATCGCGAACGATCTCCAGGAACAGCTGGTAGATAAACTCAAAGACAAACGGTTTGCCTTACAATTCGATGAAGCAACTGACAGCAACAAAGACTGTTTATTTATTGCTTATGTGCGTTTTGACATGACAAACTCCCTGTGTGAGGATTTGCTTTTCTGTAAATATGTCAAAAACAGAGCCACAGCTGAGGAGCTATTTAAAATGCTGGACTGCTTCCTAACTGAGAATGGGCTGAAGTGGGAGAACTGCATTGGTGTTTGCAGTGATGGTGCACAGACTATGTCAGGGATGAGAAAAGGACTGCGAGCGCTCATCAAGAAGGCTTCACCTAATGCTGAGTGGACACACTGTGTTATACACAGAGAAGCACTGGCATCAAGGCACCTTTCCTCTGAATTAAGTGAGGTTATGACTGACATTATAGGTGTAGTCAATTTTATAAAGACCAGACCACTAAAATCCAGAATCTTCTCTGCTTATCTGTGAGGAGATGGGAGCTGAACACCAGGCTGTGCTCTTTCACAGTGAAGCAAGGTGGCTGTCACGAGGAAAGGTCTTGTCTCGTGTTTTTGAGCTCAGAGAGGAGATAAGAGTGTTTTTGGAGCAAGAACATAAGTATGAAGATGCAGCAAAATTTAGTGATGAGAACTTCCTGGCAAAACTGGCCTACCTGAGTGACATATTTGGAAAGCTAAATGAACTAAATTTACAGCTTCAAGGGAAAAATAAACACCTCCCTAAGGTCACAGACAAGATCAGCTCTTTCACTCGAAAGCTTGCAATGTGGGGCAGGCAACTTGATGAAGGAAGAAGTGATGCATTTGAGAATCTGCATGAATTTGTTGACACCACTGACTATGATGCCACCTCAGTGATTCCAGTTATTAAGCAGCATATTGCATCATTGATGGGATTCTTCAAAAAGTACTTTCCTGAAAACAATTCCCAGTATGACTGGGTGAGAGATCCTTTCAATGCACCAGCTCCTACTGGTTTCATCTCTGCAGAGGAGGAACAGTTCATTGACGTGACATCTGACTCCACTTTGAGACTGAGCTTCACATCACAGACACTGAGTGAATTCTGGCTGAGTGTAGAGAGGCAGTATCCACTCTTAGGACAGAAGGCCATGGGCATTCTTCTTCCCTTTGCAACTTCTTACCTTTGTGAGATTGGCTTCTCTGCTGTTGCTGCACTGAAGACCAAGTACAGGTCCGAGCTAAACATTGAGCAGGAGCTGAGAGTTGCACTATCATGCTTCAAACCCCGCTTTGAAAAGCTGTGCTCCACAAAACGTGCTCATTGTAGCCATTAATGATTACTTCATTAATGTGATTTAGAAAAAAATCAGCACAATGTTTTATACCTTTTTCTTCAGACTAAAATGTTAAATATATTGGTGCTCCTATGTTAATGTTCCAGATCAATTTACATTTAATATTATTTATTGATTGAATTATTTTTCTCAGCATCAAATGGTTCAGTTAGTCAAAAATGTTTCTAGTTTAAATAAGGATTGACATATTTTTTATTTCAGGCACTGCACTTTAAGTTGTTTTTTATTTCTGTTTTAGACTATAACAGGGTTTCTGTGTGGCAAAATAAAGTTAATATTTGTTGAAAGTTGATTTATATTGCTTTTTTCTTTTGTTAATGTTAAAAAGGATACAATTTTAGGTATACTTATACAATTTTTATAGATAATGATCTTATTTATAGTCACCGCGGCGAGTGGGGGGGCGCGAAATATTTTCTCTTTCCTAGGGGGGGCTTTGCAAAAAATAATTGAGAAGCACTGCACTAGAGTGATGGTGGAGAGAGCTGCTGCGAAGCCCTAAACAGTGAGTTCTAGCTGGGTCATACATTCAGCAAGTTTGTTTAATTGTCTCAAAATATCCTGGTCTTAGTAAATGGCTTGATCTAGACGTTGCTCAAGAGCACCAAGCTGGTCTTTTATCTCTTCCATCCTAATGCCTGCTGGGTCAGTTTAGCTGGTAGCATACTGTTAGGATTCGTGGCATATGACCCAAAAGCAGACATGGCAGGAAATGATAAAAAAGGTGAGCAATAATCTTTATTACAATAAATGTGCAGAGTAAATGTGCAACAATGATATCCATGAGGACCTGGCAAGCCTGCAAGGAGAGAGCAGAGGAACAGGTAAGTATAACTGGCAAACTGAATGACAGGTTTTAATGTTAGAGCTGTTGGGCATACAGCTTATACAGGGGAGAACGGCTGAGAGCAGGTGAAGAACCTCCACGCTGGGGAGCAGGTTGCCAGAGGTGGAAGTGCTGAGGTGCTGCTGGGGCTTCCGGGGGTTTGCTGGAAACAGGCTGGCCAGGCCTGAGGGGTGGGGAGAGGGAGTGAGGAGCAGTGAACAGACGGTGGTAAGTCTGCTTACTTGGAGAGTGGTGATGTGCACAATCTAGGAGTATCCAAATCTGTCATGACTGATTAGATAATTCAGCCCACATGCAAGATGCAGCAACAGAAAGACAATCACACAATAATGCACGTTTGAAAATGTTTACTGAATTGCAAAACTCCACACAGCTACAGAACAGTCACTTGCCAGAGAAAGAAGCCTGTGGAGAGAAGACGAGAGCTGTAGGGGGAGGAATGGAGTAAGGGATAATTGGCAAGCCAAAATACCACTTACGTAGGCTTCGAGGGAGCACCGGCAGGACTTCAGCGGGGAATAGACGAACCAGCAGGGTAGGGAATGAGCTGGTGGTGCCTGACCGGGTGGAGGTTACTGTAGACAGGGATGGTGTGGCAGGAGAGCATGTGCAGTCCCAGAGACACACCCGCACAATGGCAGCAACCTGAACAAGGGGATAAAGCACACAGGTTAATAATTTCTTTACCCAGTGTTTATGACTTGCTATCTTAGTGGCAGTATACCCAGACGAGCCAGCATTGAATCTCTGAAGGATGCTTCCTTAAGTACGCTGGCTGATGAGAGGGCGCAGGTGTGCCCTCTCCCTCAGGTGTTCTGATGAGCCGGGGAGAGATGAACGGGAAGGAGGGGGCACACTCTCGCTGCCCATGACACAAATCCAATCTGTGAAGCAAACTCATGAGTTGAGGCAGGCAGAGTGTCGAGCACGGCATACAGAACACAAGATAGGCAAGCAGTCCAAACGTTAGGCAGTCTCAGGGTCTAGGGCAAGCAAAGGTCAAAAACACGGCAAGGCAAGACAAAGCAAATAATACAGAGCTCAGGCAGGATACAGGCTGTAGGCAGGTTGATGCAACCAGGCAGAGTGAAAGGAGAGCATCCTATTTAAAGGTCTCCTCTAATTATGCCTCAGTCTTTATATTTATCAGTCTAATTAAACCTGTCTGTTTCAACTAAAGCCTTGTATCATGGTATCACCATATTTTCTCAACTTTTAATTTGGCAGAATTCCAAGATAAGGCTTTGTTTTTGAAATAAACATAAATTTAACTCACCTTTAACGTCAATGAAGCCGGGGGAAATAGTACTGTAATAACTACGCTGGGCCACTAGAGGCGGCAGTGTGACTTTTATACAGCACAACACAGCACGTTTTTTTTTACAGCACGTGGAGCTGAACTGTTATAAAATAGCGGTTACTGAAAAAAACCACATATTCAGCAACTACACCATTTATTCATCACATCGATTGTTTTCACACTGGTTTTGCTGTTTGCAGAGGAAGGACAAGGTAAAATTTGTTAAAAACTTGCTAAAAACTCCAAGTCCCAATACTCCTCACCTGCAAATGGTCACAGTGAACTGCACATGTGCCCAGAAACTCCTGCCAACCGTACATCACTTCACCGGAAGTTGACAAGAAGATTACCCATAAGCCATTGCGCCTCAAATACGAATAAAACAAACTATTGTTGCTAACGTTATTAACAAGCTAAACTGATGTTGATTGTTGTTTATATCAAGTGATAGTAATAAAAATATATTTGTATTAGTATTTTATTGAAGAAATATAAATTAGCCACCATAGTATCAGTACATGTCCATGGTTACCGTGGTAACTCACGGAGGAGGAGTCAACGGTTACAGGGTGTTTCAAATGGAGGAATTTTGTGAAGGGCAGTTCACTTAACTGATATTCCCTGAGAATGGAACAGGGAGTAGGGAATACAGTTTGAAGTACACTGTGGATCGGAACGTAGCTATTGTGAACCCCGCCTCTATCCGGCTCAGCCTCCCTCCCTCCCTCCCTCTGCATCAACCCGGTGTTCCACGTCTCCCAGGTCAAACCGGTGTTTGCCAGCTCCCTCTGCCCGTCGTCAAGACCTCCATGACCACCCAAGATGGTCGATGGAGGCCTGGTTTATGCCGTTACCTGCATTATCGATGCTCGTTGCAGGGGTTGTTGCATCCAGTACCTGGTTGGCTGGGAGGGTTATGGACCTGAGGAGAGATCATGGATCCCGAGGTCCTTCATCATTGACGACTCCTTCATCAACACCTTCCACCAGCAACACCCAGACAAGCCCAGACTGATGCCAGGAGGCGTTCGTTGAGGGGGGAGTACTGTAATTGTTCCTGTCTGTACTCTGTATCCCTGCATCTCTCTCTCCCTCTGATTAGGCTCACTCCCTGCAGTTTTGCTCAAGACCTGCTGCTAATTAGTGGAGCCCTTTAAATAGGATGCTCTCCTTTCATTCTGCCTGGTCGTGTCAACCTGCCTACAGCCTGTATCCTTCTTGAGCTCTGTATTATTTGCCTTGTCTTGCCTTGCCGTGCTTTTGACCTTTGCTTGCCCTAGACCCTGAGACTGCCTAATGTTTGGATTGCTTGCCTACCTTGTGTTCTGTCTGCCGTGCTCGACCCTCTGCCTGCCCCAACTCACGAGTTGCTTCATGGATTGGATTTGGATATTCCTGGATTGTGCACATCACCACTCCTCAAGTAAGTCAACTTACCACCGTCTGTCTTCACTGCTCCTCACTCCCTCTTCCCAGCACTCAGGCCTGGCCAGCCTGTCTCCAGCAAACCCCTGGAAGCCCCAGCAGCATCTAAGCACGTCCACCTCTGGCAACCTGCTCTCCAGCGTGGGGGTTCTTCACCTGCTCTCAGCTGCTCTTCCCTGTATAAGCCGTAAGCACAAAAGATCTAACATTAAAACCTGTCATTCAGTTTGCCAGTTATACTTACCTGTTCCTCTGCTCTCTCCTCGCAGGGTTGCCAGATCCTCATGGATATCGTCATTGCACATTTACTCTGCACATTTATTGTAATAAAGATTATTGTTCCCCTCATTTATCATTTCCTTCTGTGTCTGCTTTTGGGTCACATGCAACAAACCCTAAAACACCAGAGTTGTGCAATTTCAAAAGAGCCACTGAAATAGTATTAAACATGTGATTCTGACGACACACCTCCTTTTGCCTGATCAAAAGTACATTGTCATGAAATGCCCCATAATAGTGATGTGCATGAAACTGTGCACCACCACACCTCTGCCTCCCAGTGCAAAGCAGGCACACTGTCTACTGGTAGTTAGATGGCCTGATGCAAAGTGTAAAAAACAGACAATGCACTGACAGAAACTAACAAATATGCTGGTGGATGGCCGAAAAGTCCGCTGATGACCGTCAAAATAGGGCCCTTTCTTTGATCTGAAAAAGGAGTATTTTAATTTTTTTCTTTTGTTATTCAATCATGTTTTAAGTATTTTCTGATGTTTTTACCCTTGATGAACATCAAAAAGATTTCAGAGGTTTAGCAGAGTAGAAAGCAAGTCTGCTTATTAATTATCCATTTCAAAAAAGAAGAAAAAAAAAGAAGTAGATTTGAAAAATATCATCTAGATCTTTAGATAAACTTTAAGAAAGCTGATTCCGAACTGTCAGTCTTTCATTAAAAACAGCCACTATATAAAAAAGGAGGGGGGCTTTGTGAGATATGTAAGATGGGCACGCGCCTCCAGGTGGTGCTTCCGCTCCACCCTATATTAGGCTGGGTTGGCCATCATATTATTCTCTCTCACCTGAGCTTAGCCGATGATCTGTCAATAGCTGTCAGTGTGAGTAAAGCTAAATAAAGCTGTATTCCAAGTCACCTTGCCTCTTCTGTTCAGCAGGTAATATCAGACATAACATTGGCAACGTCGGATTAAACCATGGAGGCATGCATTGTCCCAATCTGCCCTTTCCTCAAGGCACCCAGAGAACCGCTGATGCCCTGGCCTAGGTGGTACGAGGCCTTTCAGAATTGACAAGCGGAGAGCCCGGGTGCTATTGGTGCACAATTTGGGCGTAGAGGGCCAGCAGATCCTGCATACGCTCGGTGCTGCGGACACCTACGAAGAGGTAGCAGAGCTGCTAGCTAGCCATTTCGACACCCCAGATAATTGACGGTCCGGAGGATCCGCTTTCGGCAGCGATGTCAACGGGCAGGTAAACCCGTCTGGCAGTTTATCACCAATTTGAGACAGCTTGCTAGCGAGTGCCATTTTGGAGCCTTGGAGGAGGAAATGATTCATTACCAGTTGGCAGAGAATACCTGTAGCACCACAATGTAAGTAGGCTACTTATGGCACCAAATGAGCTCACATTAGCCAGAGCCATCAAGCTAGCACTCTAAATGAAAGCCATGGACAAGCTAGCTCTAGAGCAAAACAGGAGCCAGTCACAGCAGCCACTAGAGCCTTTTGTCATGGCAAATGCCACAAACCTGGACAGCGAAGATAGCTAGGATGGCAAGGAGATGGAAGCCAATAGTACGAGCCGGGGGTCGGCCCTGGGAAAGTCCCTCTGTATGGGTTGTGGGTATAAGATGCACTGGAAAAAGGCTAAGGACTGCCCAGCAAGAGGAGCACGGTGTAACAGATGTGGTCGCTTGGACCATTTTGCTAGGATGTGCCGTGAATTTAAACCGGAGAGCCCATAGAAGAAATCGCTCTGCCCGCCCCAGACAACAATCCACATGGTGTCCCCAGACACGAACGGGTACACATTTTGCACAGTGAGGCTGGATGACGTGGAGGTGCAACTGTTGATTGACATGGGAGCAGAGGGTTCACTGCTGAATTGGTACATGGTGAAGAGGTTTTTTCCCCACCACAGAGTTAGAGGCAGCCCAGCGCCGTTGAATGGTTATGGAGGTGGAAGGCTGGACACGGTCGGGAATTTGGAGCTGACTGCTCAGTACGAGTCTGCGACGGTGCTCGACTTCACATTCCACATGACGGCATTGGACAATAACATCATGGGCTGCGATTTATTTTACATACTGGGTTTAGCCATCAAAGACGACACTGGGGAGGAGTGGTCGGGCTGTGGCCAGTGGAACCCCCCGATTCCGGTGACTGATGAAGATCTGATGTGGGTTGAAGAACTACTGGACGTTAGGGTGGTCAAGAGGCACCAAGTTTGTTCAGGGCCAGTGCAGGAGGGTCTCAGTGCTGGCGCTTGGGAAACGGTCGAGGGCAGTACCGAGCGGGACAGTGAGGCATCTGCACTGGCAAGTGGCGCCGATGGGTTAGCCCCGGATGTCTCCGGAGTCTGGCCACAATGGGACAGAGGGTCTGCAGCTACGATGGTGCATGTTACACCAGCATTGGAAGAGGTCGGGACAAGACCGATGAGCACGAGGGATCAGCGGGCTCGGCAACAACGCCTCAAGCTGAGCCGGGCCCCGTTGAAGGTCCTGGATTGGGTCCAGGTCCGAGGTGAGGAGCGCCCGCAGCAAAGATGGGCCAGATGACAGCCACAGGAGCATCGGGAGCGTCTGGGCATAGTGGCCAGACTGGACACAACGCACTTCAGGCTCTCTGACGGCTCGGTGTGGCACGAGAACTGGCTTCGGTGTGTCAGGGAGGAGGCCCTTGGAAACGTGGCTGGATGTGGGACGAGGTCGATGGAGAGAAGGAGCAGCTTCAGCGTCCGGAGGGCCAGCCATCACCATGAAGACCGGCTGTTTCCAGGGGCACATCGGCTGAGATTGTGCCCTGGGCAAAAATGATGGTACCCCTAGAAAAGATTGAAAATAATGTGATCATAGGGACATGTTCAACCAAGATGTGTCCTCTAATTAACATCACAGGTGTCTACAAACTTGTAATCAGTCAGTCGGCCTATTTAAAGAGTGAAAAGTAGTCACTGTGCTGTTTGGTGACATGGTGTGTACCACACTAAACATGGACCAGAGGAAGCAAAGGACAGAGTTGTCTCAGGAGATTAGAAAGAAAATTATAGACAAGCATGTTAAAGGTAAAGGCTATAAGACCATCTCCAAGCAGCTTGACGTTCCTATGACTACAGTTGTACATATTATTCAGAAATTTAAGATCCATGGGACTGTAGCCAACCTCCCTGGACGTGGCCGCAGGAGGAGACAGATAATACGAATGGTAACAAAAGAGCCCAGAACAACCTCTAAACACATTCATGGTGAACTCCAAGGTCAAGGTACATCAGTGTCAGATCGCACCATCCGTCGTTGTTTGAGCCAAAGTGGACTTCATGGGAGACGACCAAGGAGGACACCACTGTTGAAAACAAATCCTAAAAAAGCCAGACTGGAATTTGCCAAACTGCATGTTGACAAGCCACAAAGCTTCTGGGAGAATGTCCTATGGACAGACGAGACAAAACTGGAACTTTTTGGCAAGGCACATCAGCTCTATGTTCACAGACGCAAAAATGAAGTATACCAAGAAAAGAACACTGTCCCTACTGTGAAACATGGAGGAGGTTCTGTTATGTTGTGGGGCTGCTTTGCTGCATCTGGCACAGGGTGTCTTAAATCTGTGCAGGGTACAATGAAATCTCACGACTATCAAGGTATTCTAGAGAGAAATGTGCTGCCCAGTGTCAGACAGCTTGGTCTCAGTCGCAGGTCATGGGTCTTGCAACAGGATAATGACCCAAAACACACAGCTAAAAACACCCAAGAATGGCTAAGAGCCAAACATTGGACTATTCTAAAGTGGCCTTCTATGAGCCCTGATCTAAATCCTATTGAACATCTGTGGAAGGAGCTGAAACATGCCGTCTGGAGAAGGCACCCTTCAAACCTGAGACAACTGGAGCAGTTTGCTCATGAGGAGTGGGCCAAAATACCTGCTGAGAGGTGCAGAAGTCTCATTGACAGTTACAGAAATCGTTTGATTGAAGTGATTGCCTCAAAAGGTTGTGCAACAAAATATTAAGTTAAGGGTTTGTCCAGGCCTGTTTCATGAGTTTGTTTTTTAAAATAATTCTGTTGAACCACAATTCAAAAGCATTGTCTGATTTTCATTGGTTAATTTTCATAGAATTTTTATTTATTACCACTTTTGTCAGATTCAAGTTATTTCTGTGACCATTGTGGATTTTTCTTTCATTAACAGAGGGGTACCAACAATTTTGTCCACGTGTGTATATATTGAAGTTCTGTTGTTGTTGTGCTTGTGCTGTTGTTTAAAAAAATGTTATAGAAGGGATTTTTTTTTTTTTTGTTCTAGTTCTAGTTCTATGCTGATTGACTGATGACAAGATGGCGCCAGTGTATGGGGCTGACCGTCTGTCTCTGACAGCTTTGCTTGTTTTTTTACTGTTTTTAACCATTGGCATTCAAGAAATCAAGTCCTTACTTGTGTACGACCACAAAACATTGTTGGATCTTAGACTTCCTGCCAAGGATCTTATTTCATCTGATTATGGTGGACAGAAGCTTCTTCTCCTGTCAGATATCCCGCCTTACCTGTATTGGGCCTCAGCCTCTCTCTCCAAGCGAAGGCGGAGGCGGAGGCCTCACCGTCACCGTGGGAAATGCAGCGGTCGGCTGGTGAAACTGAAGGCCCACCTGGCACATTCCTTCTCTGTTCCCCGGACTCCGGGCGGATTATATCCCCGGGTTTCTGTGTCCTGGCATTCCCTGGATCCTGCTAATGCTTGCCTGGTCCCTGTGACTGGCCTTGGTGAGGTGATCCGGCCCCAGCGCTGCTACTCTCCTCGGCCTTGCCAGCGTGGGGTAAATCCCTGGCACTTGAGACCGCTGCGCTGCATTTCCTGTCCTGCTGAGGCCCAGACTCCAGCTCCAGCAAGGATTGGCCTGGTAAACGCCAGATCGCTGGCAAATAAAACTTACATCCTGAAGGATTTCATCAGCTCCTGGAAACTGGATTTCTTTTTTGTTATGGAGACCTGGCAGACTATGGGTGAATTCTCTGCTCTGTCCAAAGTTTTACCCCCAGGTTACTGTTATTTTAATTCCCCGCAGACATCAGGACGAGGAGGAGGAACGGCAACCATTTACAAAAATGGCTATAAATATAAGCAGTGCTTTTTACCTTCTCCATTCTCCAGCTTTGAACTGACTTTCTTTGACTTTCTTTGAGGTGGGTTGCTCAAACCCGCTGCTGTGTGCTGTTCTATACAGACCACTCAAATATAATAAGGACTTTTTAAATGACTTTGCCAATTTCTTGGCTGGTATTGTTACAAATTATGATCGTGTTCTTATCGTTGGAGATTTTAACATACTTGTGTGTTGTCCTGATAAGCCGCTGGTGAAAGACTTTTTAAATCTCATTGATTCTCTAAATCTGGTGCAGTCCGTGACTGGTGGTGCTACACACGAGCACGGACACACGTTAGATCTTGTCCTCTCGTATGGCCTGTCTGTTTTTAATTTAGAAATCTGTGACACTGTATTGCTGCACTGCCGGTGTAGAGGGTGCGAAGGAAAGGATGTGAAGGCAAGGCACGAGCGTAGGTCAGCACAGATTCTTTATTTACCCTCTAACATGAATACAGCCTGTTGACCCCAGCGGGGCTGCTGGGGCTCGGTTAGTCGTGATGGGTTGAGAGTGTAAGAGTTAAGAGAGAGAGATGGGGGAGAGCAGCTCTTTTATACTGTTATACATACAGAGAGAATGCATGGCACATTAGCATATCAATTGTCATCTACTACCATTGGTCAATACACATGATTAGCATGACATTGGTTGGCACAAAGATGCATGTATTCAGTCCTGTCTGACTGTCTCCTGTGGTTCTTTTGGTTGTGTGTCAATTGTCCTCTGCTTCCTCCAAGCTCACTGCTTGGTGTGAGGAAAGCTCCAGAAGAAAGTCCCAGAGGAATGTCTCCCTGCTGTGTTTAGTGTCACCACACCAGCCCCCCTTCCCCCCACCGAACACCCAGAAAGGGCTGTGACCCCCCTTGTCATTTGGGCTCAAGTCGATGCCAGTGGAGGCTGTAGTGGGGGGGGGGGGGGGGTTGCCGCTCCAGTCGAACTGTCTGCTGGTGAGGAGAATTGGAGGGTCCGTAAGTCTGTGGGGGAAAGGGGTAGAGGTGGAAAAGCTGGTGTTTGTGAACAAAAAAAAAGAAAACTTACGTCTCTGACTTCTCGTGGCTCGTCCCAGTGAGGATGTGGGGAAAGCAAACGGCCAAATTCCCCGAGGATGCGTAGCGGCTGTGAAACAACTGCAGCTGTGTGAGGGACTTTGGTGGTTTGGCTTTTAGATGCGGAAACAGCCCTAAAGCCATCGGGGACAGCAATCGGCTAAACTCCCGGTGTGCGCCATGGCTGAGAAACCTATACAATGTCCTGTGTGTGGGCTGCACGTCTGCTTTGGGTGCGTGAGCAGCCCTGAAGGTTCCGAGGGTGGCAATCGGCCATATTTCTTGGGCATGTGCAGTGGCGGAGGACGATGTATCAGTCTGTGGAGCCGGATAGTCCCGCTTGCGTGGCGCGCGCCTGGCGCAGTGACCACATAGCTGAAAGTTGCGCTGTCCTCGTAATCCTGCAGTGTGCGCATGTGGCTTCTATGCGCGAAAGGTCTGTTGTCGAGAGGTGAGTCAGGGTCAGGGAGCTTGATGGAAATCAACGCAGTCGGCGCCGATGGTCTTCCCTGTTCAGGCTGTTTCTGTGCGTTGCTCGTGTCGCTGATCCTCGTGCGTCTCGGTCCCAGTGCCACGCTCTCTGTCCTGCCCTGGAGGTCGCCATCATGGATAGAGGACATGGCACGCGCACTCCTGTGTGGATGCGAAGGATGTAGGCAATCCCCGGTCTCTGGAATCCACAGCGCGGTGAGAGGGAGAGATAGTCCATTTCACGTTAGGTCACCAATGTAGAGGGTGCGAAGGAAAGGATGTGGAGGCGAGGCACGAGCGTAGGTCAGCACAGATTCTTTATTTACCCTCTAACATGAATACAGCCTGTTGACCCCAGCGGGGGCCACTGGGGCTCGGTTAGTCGTGATGGGTTGAGAGTGTAAGAGTTAAGAGAGAGAGACGAGGGAGAGCAGCTCTTTTATACTGTTATACATACAGAGAGAATACATGGCACATTAGCATATCAGTTGTCATCTACTGCCATTGGTCAATACACATGATTAGCATGACATTGGCTGGCACAAAGATGCATGCATTCAGTCCCGTCTGACTGTCTCCTGTGGTTCTTTTGGTTGTGTGTCAATTGTCCTCTGCTTCCTCCAAGCTCACTGCTGGGTGTGAGGAAAACTCCAGAAGAAAGTCCCAGAGGAATGTCTCCCTGCTGTGTTTAGTGTCACCACACTGGGTTTTTAACCCTTCCACTGCCAGTTGGTTCTCCCCTGCCTTTGACCAGCTCTGTGTTCCTCCTGGTTCCCTCTCATCTGTGGAGGAACTCAGCTCCTGGTTTCACTCCTCCTGCCAAACCATTTTGGACTCTGTGGCTCCACTCAAAACCAAGCAGCCTCGATCCAAACCTGAGCCATGGTTCAATGACAGAACTCGTGCAGTCAGACAGGAGTGCCGCAGACCTGAACGCAGGTGGAAAAAGGACAAACTGCAGGTGTCATTGTAGATTTTAAAAGACTGCTGGCGTCAGTATCAAAATGCTGTCAAGCAGGAATAAAGCAAATATTTTGCTAACATTGTTTTATCTCATTGTCATAATCAACGTGTTTTATTTAACACTATTGACTTTGTTCTTAATACCCCACAGACTGGCTGTTTGGAGGCCTCCTCTGAGTTATGTAATGATTTTATGCCCTTTTTTTGATAAGGTGGCCACCACCAGGGCTCTCATCTCAGCTCCTGCCTCTGATCCCTCTCTCTCTATCCCTTGTTCTGCTGTTTTTAATCAGTTTGAACCTGTGACTCTGTCATTTTTAGAGGACGTGGTTGGCCACATTAAGCCCTCAGGGTCTCCCTGTTATGCTGTCCCTCCTAGACTTTTTAAAGAGGTGCTTCCCAGTATAGGCCAGTCAGTTCTCACTATCTTGAACAGCAGCCTGTCATCTGGTGTGGTTCCTGCAAATTTTAAACATGCAGTAGTGCAGCCCTCGATTAAGAAACCTGGTCTTGATCATACCATGTTGGCAAATTTTAGGCCTATTTCCAAGCTGCCATTTCTCTCAAAAATTTGAGAAAATTGTCTATATGCAGCTGAAATGTTTTCTGGATGAACACGGTATTTTGGAGGTTTTTCAATCAGGTTTCAAAACTCTTCATAGCACAGAGACAGCCTTGTTAAGAGTTTTTAATGATATTCTCTTAGCATGTGATTCAGGTGAATATGCTGTTCTTGTGTTGCTTGATTTAACTGCTGCCTTTGACGCAGTGGGCCATCCATCCATCTTCTTCCGCTTAATCCTTTTCAGGTCGCGGGGGTGGGTGGGTGGGAGGCTGGAGCCTATCCCAGCATCTTTGGGTGAGAGGCAGGGTACACCCTGGACAGATCGCCAGTCCATCGCAGGGCCAACACAGAGAGACAGACAACCATTCACTCTCACAGTCATACCTAAGGACAATTTAGAATCCCCAGTTTGATGCCAATTAACCTAACTTGCATGTTTTTGGCATGTGGGAGGAAACCGGAGAAATCCCAGAGTAAACCCACGCAGACACGGGGAGAACATGCAAACTCCACACAGATCACTGTTGGTCGGGGGCTGGGATCGAACCCAGGATCCCCTGGCCAAGGGTAAGTTGCTGTGCTGCTGCAGTGCTAACCACTCCGCCACCATGCTGCCCCACAGTGGACCATCATGTTTTAGTTTCCCGTTTGCAGCACCTAGTGGGCATTTGTGGCACTGCTCTCAACTGGTTTAAGCCCTATCTGGCAGACAGGAGTTTTAAAGTTAGCATGTCTGGGTTTGAATCCTCTTCTGCTCCTCTGCCATACGAGGTCCCACAGGGGTCAGTTCTTGAGCCCATGCTTTTTTCTTTGTCCATACTTCCACTGGGTTCCATTTTTAAAAAGCATGGTATCAACTTCCACCTGTATGCTAATGACTGTCAGATTTATGTCCCTCTAAAACAAAAAGCTGCCTCAGCAGTAAACTCACTCTTGGCATGCATTGAAGACATAAAGTCTTGGATGGCCCTAAACTTCCTACATTTTAATGATTAGAAGACAGAAGTGATGGTGTTTGGACCTAGTGGCCCCTGTGAGTCCCTTCCTGTATACTTGGGCCCCCTTACTCCTTACGTTAAATCCACAGCTAGGAACCTTGGTTTTATCGTGGACAGTGATTTTAAATTAGACACGCAGATTCTAATATTAATTATTTATTAATTATTAATAAATAATATAATAATAATTAATATAATTAATTAATAATTAATATAATTCTAATAATAATCTAAACAGGGGCACTGTGTAGACGGCTGCCTTTCCAGTAGCTCGGTATTTAGCTCCTTTTTAACCTCTTTTAACCTTGTTTTCCCACTTTTTTACTCTTCTTGTGAAGAGATTGTGCGTCTAGATATCCTATGGATACTTATAACTTTGAAATGCAACCAAGAGCCAGTTTCTTCACTTATTCACAGGAGGAACTGCTGGCTCTGCGAATAAAGGGACGAGCCGGGATACGACATCCTATCCCGGCAGAGCTGAGGAGGAGACCACGGGGCTGCAAGGCCGGGGCTAAGCTAAAGGCTGAGCTAGCGAAAAAAACGGACGTGCTTCAAACCGTCGATTCCCTCCGTCATCATGGGCAATGTGAACTCATTGCCGAACAAGATCGATGAGTTGTCTGCATTGAACAACCAGCGGATTTACCGGGAGAGCAGCTTGTTCATTTTTACGGAGACATGGCTGAACCACCTAGTACTGGATGCTAACGTGGACCTGCTAGGATTCACTGCTGTGAGAGCCGACAGAGACACTAAGGCTAGCGGGAAAAGAAAGGGTGGGGGACTCATCATGTATGTTAACAATCGCTGGTGTAACCCAGGTCATATCTCTGTAAAGACAGTCTCATGTTGCCGGGATCTCGAGCTGCTAGCTGTTGGCCTGCGGCCATATTACTTGCCGAGAGAGTTCAGTCACGTGATCACCGTCTATGTTTACATCCCTCCGAGAGCGGACGCAGCCACTGCCTGTGAAAAAATCCATTCAGTCACAGCAAGGCTGCAGACACAGCACCCTGAGGCACTCATGATTGTCTCTGGGAACTTTAACCATGTAACTTTGGATGCTACTTTGGCTGTTTTTAATCAAGTTGTAGACTGTCCGACTAGAAACAATAGGACAATTGATCTGCTGTATGTTAATGTATGGGATGCATACAGAGTGACCCCCCTTCCCCCACTAGGGAAGCCCGATCACAACCTGGTTTATCTACAGCCACGGTATATTCCCCTGGTTCAAAAGCAACCTGTGACAACTCGATCAGTCAGGAGATGGTCCCCGAGAAGGAAAGCGCCTTGAGAGACTGTTTTAACACCACAGCCTGGGATGTGCTGATGGACGCGCATGGTGAGGACATAGAGGGGCTGACACACTGTTTGACGGATTACCTGAACTTTTGTACAGACGTGGTCTTCCCTGTCAAGACTGTTCGTTGCTACCCTAATAACAAGCCATGGGTAACACAGGAAGTCAAAATGGTCCTCAACAAGAAGAAGGCTGCTTTGAGGAGCAGAGACAGAGAGGCCATTAAGACAGCACAGCAGGAGGTGAAATACTGTGTGAAGGAAGCCAAGGACAGCTATAGGAGAAAGGTGGAGCAGAAGCTGAGGGAAAACAACATGAGGGAGGTCTGGGAAGGTGTGAGGACCAACACAGGTCTCAACACAAAGACCAGAGTTGTTGAGGGGACAATAGAGAGGGCAAATGAACTGAACGATTTTTTCAACAGGTTCAACCAGCCTTTGCCCTTGCCCCTCCCACCCCCACCCTCATTACAGCCACGTCCCCCTCCCCTCCACACACCTCCCCCCAAATATTGCAGCCCCCCCTCCTCCTCTACATCAGTACGACCCTTGCCATTTATTACCACAGAACAGATCAGAGGGCAGCTGAGGGCTGCTCTGACTCAGGAAAGCTGCAGGCCCGGACAAAGTGTGTCCAAGAGTATTGAAGACCTGTGCTGCAGAACTGGGGGAACCACTACAATGGATTTTCAACCTCAGCCTGCAGATTGGGAGAGCGCCCACACTTTGGAAGACATCCCGCATCGTTCCAGTTCCGAAAAAGAACCGGCCCAGCGAGCTGAATGACTACCGACCAGTGGCACTCACCTCACATCTGATGAAGACGTTGGAGCGGCTCTTCCTCAGCCTCCTCAGACCCCAGGTGCAACACTCCCAGGACCGCCTGCAGTTTGCGTACCAACCAGGTGTCGGTGTGGAGGATGCCATCCTCTACCTGCTTCATCGAGCCCACTCCCATCTGGATAAGGGAAGTGGCACAGTGAGGATCCTCTTTTTAGATTTCTCCAGTGCCTTCAATACCATTCGGCCCCCCTTGCTTCGGGAATAAATTAAGCAAGATGGGAGTGGACTCCCACCTGGTGGACTGGATCTCCGACTACTTCACTGGCAGACCACAATATGTAGGGCTGAAGGATATTACGTCTGACACCGTTGTCTGCAGCACTGGAGCCCCCCAGGGCACAGTATTGGCCCCTCTTCTCTTCACCCTGCACACCTCGGACTTCTGCTACAACTCGGAGCTGTGTCATATTCAGAAGTATGCCGATGACACAGCCATTGTTGGGTGTATCAGGGATGACAGAGAGGAGGAGTATCGGAGACTGGTAGGGGACTTTGCTGCATGGTGCCACACTAACCACCTACAGCTCAACACCTCTAAGACGAAGGAGCTGGTTATTGATTTTGGGAGGTCTAGACCAAGACCTCAATCAATCCTGTTAGAGGGAGCTGAGGTGGAGGTTGTGGATTCATACAAATATCTCGGGTTGTGGTTGGATAATAAATTGGATTGGACAACATACATTAGCCACTTGTATGGGAAGACACAGAGTAGGATGTACTTCCTAAGGAGATTGCGGTCCTTCAACATCTGCAGCAAACTTCTGCGGTTGTTTTACCAGTCGGTGGTTGCCAGCGTCCTCTTTTACGCTGTGGTGTGCTGGGGGGGGGGGGGGGGGCAGTATATCCAAGAAGGATTCGTCCAGACTGGATAAACTGATCAGGCGGGCCGGCTCTGTGGTCGGTGTGAAGCTGGACACGCTGGTGATGGTGTCAGAGATGAGGACTCTGGATAAAGTGTTGGATATAATGGACAACGTCAGCCACCCTCTGCACACCATCGTCAGTGACCAGAGGAGCCTGTTCAGTGAAAGACTGCTCCTTCCCAAGTGTTGGACCAACAGGCTCAAGAACTCTTTTGTCCACCATGCCATCACACTCTATAACTCCTCACTTGGGAGGGGGGGGGGGGGACATAGAGTACAGAGGACAGTAGGGCATTCATAGTGCAATAACCTTAACTTAACCATACTTGTACAAGCCATATTTAGCCCTGTATTTATATTGTGTATATTATGTTAAGTGTTTATTTTTCTGTATGCTCCTTTTATGTGCTGCTGGAAATTTTAAATTTCCCAGAGGGAGTCATCCCAAAGGGATTAATAAAGTTAAGTCTAAGTCTAAGATTCGTTCTGTGGTAAAATTCAGCATCTTTTATCTAAGGCATTTAGCAAAAGTAAAACCCATTTTCTCTAGACCGCACCTGGAAACAGTAATCCATGCATTTATTTCATCTCGTCTGGATTACTGTAACACATTTTACGCTGGTGTCAGCCAGTCATCTCTTTCGCGTCTGCAGCTGGTTCAAAATGCTGCTGCTCGTCTTTTAACAGGTACACGTGGAAGAGATCACATCACACCTATCTTAGCTTCACTTCACTGGCTGCCTGTGCATTTTAGAATTCATTTTAAAATTCTTTTATTTGTTTTTAAATCCTTGAACAGTCTTGCGCCGCCTTACCTCTCTGAGCTTCTGCATCCCTACGCTCCTACCCAGTCCCTCAGGTCAGCTGAACAGCTGCTTCTGGGGGTGCCAAAGGCGAGGCAGAAGCTCAGGCAGGGCAGAGCCTTTTTGATCATGGCCCTCAGGTTACGGAATGATTTACCCCTGGACATCAGACAAGCACCTTCACTGTCCATTTTCAAAACCCGTCTTAAAACACACTGTTACTCCCTGACCTTCGACCCAGTATGAGACACTGATTTTATTGAATGAAATGGATTTTTTTTAAATTTATTTTACCTTTTATTTTATTTATGAATTTGTTTATTTTTTTTACTGTAGTTCTTGTGCTAGGGCACTTTTGTGTTAGTGACCTGCTTTTATGTTCTCTTGCTGTACAGCACTTTGTGTAGCGAGTGTTGCTTTTAAAGTGCTTTATAAATAAAGTTGATTGATTGATTGATCGTTTAGGAGCACGGCATGCAATTTTAGTTAGTAATGGACTCTACCCTAGCAGGTGGCAGAATAATCCGCCTTGCCGTGTGGGCAGGATGGCAGTCCACCCCGTCCTCCCTATTTTAGGTTTTGTTGTGTAACTGTGTTAGGCCATTTAGAGAGATTAGTTTTTGTTTATTAGTGCGTGATTCGGGTCCCAAATTGGAGAGGGTCTTAATTGAGTGAGTGGTTTTGAACTTTTTTCTTTTTTAAAGAGGGGGGGGTGGGCTTTGTGAGATCTGTAAGATGGACATGCACCTTCAGGTGGCGCCTCCGCCCCGCCCTATATAAGGCCGAGTCGGCCATCTTATTAGTCTCTCTCGCCTGAGCTTAGCCGGTGATCTGTCTATAGCTGTCAGTGTGAGTAAAGCTAAATAAAGCGGTGTTCCAAGTCACCTCGCCTCTTCTGTTCAGCAGGTAATATCAGACATAACATTTACAGAATTTAGACCAAATATTTCGTTATGTGGTTTAGTTTTGGTTTAAGAGCTGCTTCTGTTACATTTTATGTCTGTGACTGAGTAAACAGATCATAAACAGGATATAAAAACACATTATATTTCTTCTTCTCAAGTAAGCAAATTGAAGAAGAAAATTGTGGCACACACTCAAGCAAATAATAGCAGGGAAAACTGACATCTTCCTTGGTAATTTCATCTGACCAGCATATGGTTAAAAGTCGTGATGCTCTTTTAGGCGTAATGGTGCCCTCTGCTGGTCAGGAGCAGAACAACATGATTCAACCAAAGATGAGCACCATTCATGTGAAATATAAATTCTTAATTAAGTCATTGTAATAAACCAGCGTTGGAAAATAAATACATAGATAAAAGTCAAGCTCTTAGGGTGGTTTTAATGATGATATCATTCAAATGCACGGCTGCACGGTGGCGCAGTGGTTTAGCACTGTGGCAGCACAGTTTTACCCTCGGCCGGGGGACCGCGGGGATCATGAGATCGTGGGTTCGATCCCAGCCCCCGACCAACAGTGAGCTGTGTGGAGTTTGCATGTTCTCCCCGTGTTGCGTGGGTTTACTCCGGGATTTCTCCGGTTTCCTCCCGCATACCAAAAACATGTAGGTTTAGGGCACTCGCGCACGCAGCGACCAGCAGCCGGTGGCTTGTCACCAGACTGCAAACCAAGTCTACCTACGGGTACAAATAAGTAACAAAATAAAAAAAAATGCATATGAAATTTATTTTTATGGTTTCTTTAGGTCTTAGTCCCCGCATTTTTCACCTCCCGTTGTGACACTCCCCACAGTTTTTCACACATATTGTCTCCAGATGGATCTCATCATTTTTATTTGTTCTCTGCCTTCATATTCAAAACACAATTGAGCTCAGTTGAATCAGTTTTTGTATTAAACTGTATAAAGCAACTTATGAGAAATAACTGAGAAAGCTGCAAATACATTACATGTATGAATGTTGTTTTTGTGATTTTAGGGGAGGCAGGCTTGTTTGTTTGACTGATAACTCCCTTGAGTCCCATTTCTCTCTGACAGCTTTTACTCTGCTCCTTATCATGAGAGAGAAGTCGGTTCGCCAGCATTCATTCACTTGAATTCTGCCTCTGATGTACCTCTGTCAGCAGAAACTCTTCTGAGGTTGAATCTCTTTTACCTCATTCACCAGCTGTTTTAATTTGTTTTCTCTCCTTTTTTGACTTATGAACAACTTTATGCAGCCAAATATTCAGTATTGACTTAATGTGGAGGCCTCCAAGGGGATATTAATGACATATGATATTATATATTAATATACAGTATATAAGTAATAAATCATCTTGAAAACATTTCCCATGCACACCACTGGAATGGGCTCAGTGGTGAGGTTGGAGGCCATCCAGGAGTGACGCATGTCTCTCTGCAGCCAGTGTGGGAAAGAAAAATACAGGCATCACTTTGGCTATCTAGGTCAGAAGTCAGATGCCTGAGAGATAGTCAGCTAAACCTTTTAAACCAATTTGTAATGCCTAATTGTATCACAGATAAAGATGCCACTAATCAGCATTTTTAAAGGGCTCATTGAAAAATTGATTTTGTAGTCACCCTAAAGACATCTCTTTTTCCACCTGGTTCACTAATCCACAGTCAGTTACTATTTATATCTGAATGAATGAATGAATGAATTTTATTTATTTCGGATAGTACATTACAGGTTAAAAGAAACTGTATAATATAACAACAAGGTCAAATTAGACAAAGACTCCTTCTACTATACAATTCCACGTGAGTTATCCGAAATGGGTGATGGCTGAAGCCGCAGCTTATATTGCCCACCCATATTCCATCCAAGAATTCAAAGGAGAAAAAAGAGAAAACAAGACAAGAGCGATTACAATTTAAAACAAGGCTAAGACAAAATGTGACTGAGAGAAAAAGAAAACTGAGCTAGTCTAAGTTAAGCGGTTACTATTCAAAAACAAATCTAAGACATAGTGTCACAGAGAAAAAAAGAAAAAAAGAAAAAACTAAGCTACAACACAACACAGGCTGGAAATGTCAATTCTTATGTGAGTTTACATGTCGTCTTGTAAATATGTTTGGAGTATTTCTCCCTTTAGTTTTTGTTTAAATTGTCCAAGCTTTGTACATGATTTTAATTCAGGTCCAAAATCGTTCCATAATCTGACTCCTTGCACTGAAATACAGTGTTGCTTGGTGGTTGTTCTCACTGTAGGCTTTTGAAATATACATGTTCCTCTGAAGTGATATCGTTTCTCCCTTGTTTGGAACAACTTTTGGATATTTGCGGGCAGTGATAGATTCTTCACTTTGAACATTATTATTGCGGTTTTAAAGTCAATCAGATCTTTCAACTTGAGAGTTTTTTGTTTAAGAAAAAGTGGGTTTGTTGGTTCCCTGTAAGCTGCTTTGTTGATTATTCTAATAGCTCTCTTTTGAAGCATAAAGAGTGGATATATGTTTGTTTTATATGTATTTCCCCATACTTCATTACAATATGTCATGTATGGGAGTATTAATGAATGGTACAAGGTGTATAGTGTGGGTTGTTTCAGCAAATTTTTCACTCTGTGTAATATTGCAATTGATTTGGATACTTTACCTTTTATATAATTAATATGTGGCTTCCAACACAGTTTGTTATCAATTATTACTCCAAGGAATTTAGTTTCGGATACCCTTTCAATCTCTACACCATTTACACTGAGTTTGGGTACTGGGTAGTTGTGATGGTTGTTAAAGACTATAAATTTTGTCTTGCTTAAATTGAGCGTTAATTTGTTTGAATCAAACCACAGTTTCAGCTTTCCTAATTCCTTTCCGAGTGTATCCAGAAGTTGTTCCAAATTGTTTCCACTGCATAGCAGATTAGTGTCATCAGCAAACAATATTAAGTCCATTTTTTCTGAAACTTTACATATATCATTTATATGCATATTGAATAATAATGGTCCCAAAACTGAACCCTGTGGGACTCCACAGGTGACCTTCAGTAACTCTGAGTTTTTGCTGTTAACACATGCAAACTGATATCTATTCTTTAAGTAACTACTTAACCAGGACAGTGCTACCCCTCTAATACCACAATTTTGTAGTTTCTTTAATAATAGATTGTGATCTACTGTATCAAATGCTTTTTTAAGATCCAGGAATACTCCAACTGAATACTCTTTATTTTCAATGGCTGTTGATATTTTTTCTGTAAATTCCATTAAGGCATATACTGTTGTCTTTTTGTGTCTGAACCCATATTGCTGCTCACACAATAAATCATTCTTCAGTATGAAGTTGTCAATTCTCTCATAGAATATTTTTTCAAGTATCTTGGAAAATTGCGGTAATAGTGAAATTGGTCTGTAGTTGGAGAGTTCCCCTCTGTCGCCTGTCTTGTAAATCGGAATTACTTTAGCTATTTTCATTGCATTGGGAAATATACCTGATTGGAGAGACAGGTTACAGATATACGTCAGTGGTTTCACTATGCATTTGATAGCAGTTTTGACTAGTAGCATGTCAATACCATCGCAGTCAGTAGATGTTTTACTTTTGAACGATTTAACAATTTCAATGACCTCTCTTTCGTCTGTGTTCTTTATGAAGATGGTGTCTTTTACAGCAGTGTTATTGCATATTGTATCACCTGTAGGCGCCGTAGTGGGTATTTCTCGGGCCAGTTTAGGTCCAATGTTAACAAAAAAATTATTAAATTCATCTGCAGGTGAAGCTATATTCACATTCGGAGTCGATTTATTATTTTTTGGAATATTAGTTGGGTAGCTAGTATTTCTGCTTTTATTTCCAAGGATACTGTTGATTATTGTCCATGTATTTTTAATATTGTCTTTGTTTTTTTCCAGTTCTTTACTGTAATAGTCTCTTTTACTGCATCTTATTATATATGTTAACTTATTTTTGTATGTTTTATACCGTTGCTCTACTTCTTTTGTCCTGTTCTTTATGAAAGCTTTATATAATAAATTTTTCTTTTTACACGCCTTTTGTAGTCCTTTGGTTAACCATGGTTTGTCAGCAAATTTGTGTTTAAGCTTTTTTTTAACTAATGGGCAGTTTTTTTCATAAAGAGTGGTTACAATGTTTATAAATGTGTCATAGGCTTCATTTACATCTGATACATAGACTTCTGTCCAGTCTTGCTTCAGCAAGGCCTCTTTAAAAGAACTGATTGCGTTTGGTGATTTGTGTCTGAACGATTTTGAGATTTTTTCTGGGTTGGGCCCCGTGTGGCCATGGATAAGTGCAAAGATTGGCAAGTGGTCGCTTATATCATTTATCAATAATCCACTTTCTAGTTTCTTATCGAGAACATTGACAAACAGGTTGTCAATAAGTGTAGCAGAGTGAACTGTGATTCTGCTGGGATGATCTCACCTCATTCTGGCTTTCATTCATTCATCTTCATCAGCCACTTAATACTTTACGGTTACAAGGGGGCTGGAGCCTATCCCAGCGTCTTTGGGCGAGAGAAGGTACTCCCTGGACAGATCTCCAGTCCAACGCTTGGCCAACACAGAGACAGACAACTATTCACTCTCATATTCATAAAGACAATTTATCCATAGGTGATGCCAGTTAGCCTAATGTGCATGTCTTTGGATATGGGAGGAAACCGAGTACCCAGTGAAAAAACCCACGCAGTCAATGGGAGAACATGCTACTCACACAGAAGGGTCACGGCTGGTGAGGGATGGGATTGAACCCATGACTTATTGCTATGCTGCGACAGTGCTAATGGCAATTTTTTCTTTCAAGGTATTGGATGACAGCTATGTTGTCTGGGGCAATTTGCCTCTGGTAGGGTCACCTAAGACAAACTGGTCCTGGGTGAAGGGCCAGACTAAGAACGATCCAACAAACTCTCATGATGAATGCTAGAACAAGGATTCAGTGTACCCTGCCTGGTATGGAGTTACCAGGGCCCCACCCTGGAGCCAGGCCTGGGGGAGGGGCTCGATGGTTAGCATCTGGTGGCCGGGTTTCCGACCATGGGACCCAGCCGGGCTCAGCCCGAAGGAATTACATGGGTCCGCCCTCCAGTGGGCTCACCACCTGCAGGAGGGACCATGGAGGTCCAGTGCTATGTGGATCAGGTGGCGGTCAAAGGTGGAGGCCTTGGCGGTCTGATCCCAAGCTTCCTAAACTGGCTTTGGGGACATGGAATGTCACTTCTCTGGTGGGGAAGGAGACAGGCTTCTAACTTGCTTAATTGATTACTATCATCTGGCTTCATTGACAGGTATAATTGTGTGTCATCTGCATAACAATGAAAATGTATACAGTGCTTTCTAATAATGTTGCCTAACAGAAGCATATATAAACTAAAAAGAGTAGGGCCTAAGACAGATCCCTGTGGAACTCCATGGCTGAGCTTTGAGTTGAAAGAAAAGTCATTATTCACATGAACAAACTGGAACCTATCAGATAAATAAGATCTAAACCACTGCAACGAAGTTCCATTAAGTCCAACATAGTGTTCTAATCTATCAAGTAGAATATTATGATTGCTAGTATCAAAAGCTGCACTAAGGTCTAAAAGGACAAGTACAGAAACTAGTCCATTATCAGATGTGATAAGGAGGCCATTAGTGACCTTCACTAAGGCTGTTTCAGTGCTGTGATGGATTCTAAACCCAGATACCCGTAACTTTTTGTTACGAGCTCTTCGTTCTCTGTACGACCATTGTGAGAGTTTTGCTCGTATTGCCAACACTCGGTTGAACTCATTCCCAGTGAGAGTTGGACTCCCCCAGGGCTGCCGTTTGTCACCCATCCTGTTCATAATTTTTATGGGCAGGATTTCTAGGCGCAGCCAGGGAACAGAGGGTGTCATGCTTGGTGACCACAGGATCTCATCTCTGTTGTTTGCAGATGATGTTGTCATCCAGCAATGACCTACAGGTCTTACTGGGACGGTTTACTGCTTGCGTGTGAAGTAGCTGGGATGAGAATCAGTATCTCCAAGTCCGAGTCCGTGGTCCTCAGCCAGAAAAAGGTGGATTGTCCTCTCCGGGTTGGGGACAAGCTCCTGCCCCAAGTGGAGGAGTTTCAGTATCTTGGAGTCTTATTCACACATGAGGGGAAAATGGAGCGAGAGATTGACAGACAGATCGGAGCAGCATCTGCAGTGATGCGGACGTTGTGCCAGTCTGTTGTAGTGGAGAGGGAGCTAAGCTCTAAGGCAAAGCTGTCAATTTACCAGTCAATCTACGTTCCTACCCTCACCTATGGTCATGAGCTTTGGGCAGTGACAGAAAGAATGAGATTGTGGATGCAAGCGGCTGAAATGAGCTTTCTTCGTAGGATTGCTGGACTCATCCTCAGAGATAAAGTGAGGAGCTCAGGCATCCGGGAGAGGCTCAGAGTAGAACTGCTGCTCTTCCACATTGAAAGGACCCAGTTGAGATGGTATGGGCATCTGATCAGGATGCCTCCTGGACACCTCCCACTTGAGGTATTTCGGGCACATCCCTCTGGGAGGAGACCCCGGGGCAGACCCAGGACTCGCTGGAGAGACAAAAGCGATAGAAGATGGATGGATGGATGGTATCAGATGATTTATTTATGATGTTATGCAAACATTTAGGAAGAATTGTTTGAATATTTTAGTCAATAAAATATTTTTTCTGCCCCTGGGGATGTAAAAAGTCAAAAAACATTTTTTTGAAATGAAATGACATGTCAATTTTTTGCTGAATGGTGGAACTGGGAGGTAAATATACAGCAACATCAACATTTGTAGCAGACTCTAGAGACATACAGTAATTCACCACAATATGTGTTCATGTACAGAATGATCTGTTTCACGTATGATCCGTTTAGGCAATCATGGTTGTGCTCTCAGGTTTTCTCTTCAGGCACCTGTCTAGGCAGCTGGGGGGGGGGGGGGACCTAAATTAGAGGGAAAGGAGAGCAAGCATTTTTAGCTGTTGCTTCCTGACACTGCCACTTTGACAATTAAACAGCACACCTGCTCGTGCAGTAAAAAGGGAGAAATTGCCAGTTTCTTTATTCCTGCAATTCCTCCATTGGTTTTTCCTTTTTTTTTTCTTTTTTTTTTTTCCTTTGAAAGACAAAAGTAAAATAGAAAGATGTCTTTACCTTCTTTACATGTTTCAACTGCACTGCAGCCTTCATCAGAAGAGTCAGCTGATTGCTGCCAGGTGACATTTATCAGCTGATTTTCGTAGGCGGGGCCAGCTCAGCAGATCTGTCAGATCCACCGAGCCGGCCCCGCCTCCCGCCGTCAGATGGTCTCTGGAGAATGTGGTCCCAGGTGTGAGAAAGCATAAAGGCCCCCTCATCTCGGTTCATGGTGTCTTTTCCCCGCTTTCTGATCTCTATTGCCTCCTTGATCCAACGTTTGTGTCTGTTGCTCTCCGATCCAATAATTTTTGTGTTGTCCCAGTCCATGATGTGATTATTTCTTTTGCAGTGGTCCGATATAGCTGATTTTAATGTTTCTTGTTCTGCTTTTTCTTTCCATCTGACGGCGGGAGGCGGGGCCGGCTCGGTGGATCTGACAGATCTGCTGAGCTGGCCCCGCCTACGAAAATCAGCTGATAAATGTCACCTGGCAGCAATCAGCTGACTCTTCTGATGAAGGCTGCAGTGCAGTTGAAACATGTAAAGAAGGTAAAGACATCTTTCTATTTTACTTTTGTCTTTCAAAGGAAAAAAAAAAAAAGGAAAAATAATTGAAAGAAGACAAAATGAACCTGTTTGACGTCCTCCATTGGTGACCCCGACGACAGTCTGTTGAACGTATTCACAGACAGCTCCGAACAGACATAGCAGCTAATGCAGTTTCCCTCAAGCTACTGGAGTTCTGAGAGTCATTGGCTTCAGCTTGGTTCGCCCAGATGGAGGCTCACTTTGACCTATGAGAGATCACGGCAGACGAGACAAAATATTATTATGTGGTTTCGGCCCTTGGGAGTTCTACAGCAGCCAGATCTTTCCTGATTAGGGGTGGCACTATTTAGGCCTGCCACTGCTGAAAGAGATTGTGGGAGCATTATCTTACGGTATGTGTTTGGAGCTACACTGTCGCAGTTCCCCTCGGTGTATGTTGTGTGTCTCCCATGTCTAGATGCCCTGCCTCTGCCTTGGTACCGCATCGCACTGAGAGGCGTGATTATCCGTATTTGTTGTTTGTGTTTGTCGGATTACTAGGACTTACTCGGACCGCTCCAGCACTGTGAGTATTAACTGTGTGCATTCTCCCCATTGCAGTTAGTCTGCCACGCTTTGGAACACTTTCCCGGTTGTACTCATCCAAGTCTGTAGAGCGTCCTGGAGGACATCTTCGTTATCCTGAACAGTTGTGTTATTTTGAACTGTTTGCTTGTTTGCCTTTCGTCAATAAAACACACAACTATCTCCAGCGAGTGCGTTTTAATTCCTTCCTCCGTGCGCTGCATAAAAGCGCACGGGGAATCATAACAGAATGCTCCAACCAGAATAAAAAAAAAACAGCCGAGTAGTTGTGTGTATTTTTTCTTTCTTTTTTCACCTTTTTTTGCTCTCCCCATCCATCCGAGTTATGCTATGAAGGTCTGGATGGACGTGGAGCTGAGAGCCCAGGAGCTCTTGGAAGACACTCTCTTTTCTATTCAGTGGCCATGGTCTCCAGACGATGTTCGGCTGACTCGGATGACCACTGAAGAGATATTGTCGTGACATCCCGGCCTCAGGTCACTCCAGAGGGTGGATGACATCCTCTAAGCCATCTCCTCCCAGCCATACGCGGAGCCAGAGAGAGACTCCCCGATGTCAGAACCATCACAACCTTGGAAGAGGCGCTCGTGGTGTAGGAGGCCACCCTCCTCCCGTGGCTCTCCCGCTTCTGCTTCATCTCTCGAGCCTGAGTCCGCTCAACCCACGTATGTGATGACAGAGGAGGAGAGACTGGCATGGTTGGTGTAGATTGACCGCCAAATGGAGAAGGAGCGCCGTGAGAAGGAGGAACAGAGACAAGCCTTTCTGGCCAAGATAGACTGTCTCATGGAAGAGGAGAGGAACTCAGCTAGGCTGTTTTTGAAGCCACCCTCCTCCCGCGGCTCTCCCACTCCTGCTCCATCTCCCAAGCCTGGGTCTGCTCAACCCATGTATGTGATGACGGAAGAGGACAGACTGGTGTGATTAGCACAGATTGACCGCCAAATGGAGGAGGAGTGCCGTGTGAAGGAGGAACAGGGACAAGCTTTTTTGGCTGAGATGGACTGTCTCGTGGAGGAGGAGAGGAACTGAGCTAGGCTGTTCTTTCCTCCTGCAGCCGCCTCACCCTCAGCTTTTACATCCGCCAAGGGTGAGGAGGCAGTTTTCCTTACAGATTCCTCTCCCTCTGCGCCCGGTTGGGGGGTTTCCCCAGTATCTGTCAAGGAGCCCAGGCATGAGTCAGACGCAGACCAGGAGGAGACCGCACCAGACGCCGCTGGAGACATCGAGAACCAGGAGAACAGGCAAGTTCATTCTTATTTGGGTTTTTCTTTTGATGCACAATTTTGCCTGTTCCCTGGCCAAGAGACTCAGGGTTTGCAGTCCCCTGAGTTCTCTGATCCAGTGGCATGTCATAGTCCCTCACCTGTTCTCCCCATTTTTTCTCTGGGTCTGTTAGAGGGTTCGCTAACTCCAGAACCTGGTTGCCCGAAGGGGGAGGAACTTGAGTCCCTAGTGAATCTCATTCCAGGATCAGTGATGAGGCGGTCCCCAGCCGTCATGCCAGATGAGCCATCGGCTACAGAGAAGGCGCCTGGGAACCTAGAGACTGCAACCACCATCACACCTGCTGCGGGGCCTACTACGTCAGAGTCACCCAATGAGCCGGACCTCCAGCAGACTGGGTCCAAGACGGTGTCGTCAGGATTGACGGAGTCCTGGATGGCGGCGGAGCTTGAGAACAGGCAAGTAATCTCTCTTGTGTTTTCCATGTCAATTGTAGAGAGATCTTGCCTGGCTCTTGAGTAGGAGAGTCAGGGGCAGCCCTCAGCTGCATCTGAACTCACCTCGCCGGGCTCTGCCATTGCCGGTGACCCTAACCGCTTTCTCTCTCCCGTCATCTCTGAGTTCCTTCCTAGGATCACTGGAGAGGATCCACCACTACCAGGGGTTCCCGTGGACGATGGCGACGAGGGTCCAGTCTCCCCAGTGGAGGCCGCCATGGGTGCAGCACCTCCCGAGCCTACTGAACCATCGCATCCTGGATTGCCGGATGCGGCAATCCCCTGGCCCCGGAAGGCCAGGGGCAGCTCACTGCTGCTCCCAGGCTCACCTCACCAGGCTCTGCCGCTGCTGGCAACCCTGACTCGGTCTCTCTCTCGCTCTCCAGTCTCGGAGTCCCCTGCCAGGGTCGCCGGAGAGCAGCTGATGTCATCAGAAGCCGCTAAGGATCCATGTTCGCGGTCTGAGTTCGCTGCGGAGGTCGCCATGGCCGTTGCTGGGTCCCAACTGGGTTCCACCATGGGTGCAGCGGAGCTCTAGCCAGAGTCCACTGCGGGTGTAGCAGAGCTCCAGCCAGGGTCCACCGCGGGTGCAGCAGACCTCCAGCCGGAGTCCACTGCGAGTGCAGCAGAGCTCCAGCCGGAGTCCACTGCAGGTGCAGCAGAGCTCCAGCCAGAGTCCAACGCGGGTGCTGCCTTGTCCCAGACCGGGACCACCATGGGTGCAACTGTTCCCAGCTCGGGGCCACGGGGGTCGGGGGGGGGGCTTCCATCTCGTCACTGTGTAAGGACGCCGGGACTCCCCTTTCTTGGTTCCCCCTTTCTGAGCTTGTACTTCCCGTGGGGAGACCGCCTCCCGGGCCGCCACTCCTGTGCTGGTGGCTTAAAGACCCAGGTCAGCCGCCCGATGAACTGTGTCGTGGGGTTAGGTGGTCCTGTTTCCCTGGCCAGCCGCCTGACCTGCTCTCCCGGGCGGTCCGACTGGTCTTAGATCTGGACAGACCACCCGATTGGCCTCCCTTTGTTGCCCCTCGGGCCTGGAACTCTGGTCGACCCCCTGAACTTTTGGACTCCTGGGCTTGGGGGGGGGGGGTATTGTTCTAGGTTTGGGGCAGCAGGGAGGTTCACTGTTTCCTTGTATATTGCTCCTATGTTATTTTTTTTTTTGTTGGTTCCCTCCAAACCTGTTTCCCCCACCGCCCACCCTGGTCTGTTTGGTTGTTTCCCGGGGGGGGGGGGGGTCTTTTTTTCTGGTGTTACTAGGGGGAAGCTCTGTCATGAACTTGGGTTTGATGGTTTCGAACCTAGTTCTATGATGCTGTGGCTATTTGGTCTCTCTACGCTTTTATAGCTCTCTACGCTATTTTCTCTAACTTAGCCCCTGTCTTCCCCATCAGAAAATCATTGTTTGCTCCCTCCAAAGCAAATAAAAATATAATGTATAAGCATCCCAAAGTGATTAATCAAAAAGTTGGTAAAACTCAAATTAAACATGAAGCCTCTAAATTGAATGATTTGGCCTGTTTTCCTCCTCATAATTTAAAAATTAAATGCGGTTTATTAAATATTAGGTCTCTAATTCCTGAGTCTCTGTTAGTCCATTATCTGTTAATTGATTATCAAATTGATTTAATATCCCTAACAGAGACTTGGTTAGGACAAGAGGATTATGTTGGTTTGAATGAATCAACTCCCTCTGGTTATTTAAACTGTCAAACTCCCAGAAATTCTGGTCGTGGAGGAGGAGTAGCAACAATTTACCATTCCAAATTACTAGTTAATGTAAAGCAAAAAACATGTTATAATTCCTTTGAGGGCCTGGTCCTCAGTATTGGGCACTTTAGCAATTTTAGGCTAAACCCAATTTTATTTGCCATAGTTTATCATCCTCCATCAACCTACTCAGAATTTTTATCTGAATTTGCTGAATTCTTAGCTGATTTAGTGCTGAAATCAGATAGAACAATTATAGTAGGGGGCTTTAATATACATGTACAGTAGATGGAGACAGTGACTGCCTTAATGTGGCATTTAATTACCTCCGCCAAGGAGGTTATGTGATCATCGGCGTTGGTTTGTCTGTCTGTTTGTCTGTCTGTTTGTTTGTTTGTTTGTTAGCAAGATAACTCAAAAAGTTATGGACGGATTTTCATGAAATTTTAAGCTATGGAGAGCTTGCTCCTTCTGTAATTGATAGCATAGTAGATAGTGTTACAGCTTCTCTGCATCAGACTCTAGACTTGGTGGCCCCTTTAAAAAAGAAAAAGTCTAATCAGAGATTTCTAACTCCTTGGTTCAACACAGAAACTCGTAGCTTAAAACAGAAGACTCATCAATTAGAAAGAAAATTAGAAAGAAAATTAGAAAGAAAATGGCGCTCCACTAATTTAGATGAAATCTATTGAGCTTGGAGAAATCATCTTTTAATTTATAAAAAATCTCTTGGAAAAGCTAGAACGAGTTATTATTCTGCATTAATAGAAGAGAACAAGAATAATCCCAGGTTTCTTTTCAGTACTGTAACCAGGTTGACAAAGAGTCAGGATTCTGTCAATCCTAGCATTCCCTTAGAGCTTACTAGTCAGGACTTCATGACCTTTTTCAATAATAAAATCTCAACCATCAGAGATAAAATCAATCAGATTCTTCCCACCGTTAACTTAAATACAGTAACTACTACAACTCCTTCAATTGATATCTGTCTTGATGAGTTTACTCCAATTGACCTTTTAGAGTTAGACAAAATAGTTTCCTCATCCAAGCCTTCAACTTGTCTTTTAGACCCTATTCCTACCAGGCTATTTAAAGAAGTCTTCCCACTTATTGGTAGCTTTATTCTTCATATAATCAATTCTTCATTAACTTTAGGCCATGTACCGCAGGCTTTTAAAACGGCTGTAATTAAACCCTTACTCAATAAGCCAACGCTGGATCCAGGAGCTTTAGCTAACTATAGACCAATCTCTAATCTCCCTTTCATTTCAAAAATCTCAGAGTTGTTGCTACGCATTTATTTGACCACCTGCAGGGAAATGGTTTACTTGAAGAGTTTCAGTCTGGGTTTAGAATCCATCATAGTAATCATTATAATCATCATAGCAATAATCAATTTGCCAAGTTGGAAGCCTGTCTTAAGGAAATCAAAGCTTGGATGACTTGTAATTTCCTACTATTAAATTCAGATAAGACTGAAGTCATTCTTGTTGGTCCAAAAAACCTTAGAAATACCTTTCCAAATCAAACTTTCAGTTTGGATGCAGTTACTCTGTCTCTTAATAGCTCTGTGAGGAACCTTGGAATTATTTTTGATCAAGATCTGTCTTTCAATTCACATATTAAATTTGTTTCTAAGACTGCCTTCTATCATTTGCGTAATATTGCCAAGATTAGGAGCATTTTGTCTCAGAGTGATGCTGAGAAACTGATCCACGCTTTTGTTAGCTCTAGATTAGATTATTGTAATTCTTTATTATCAGGTTGTCCTTAAACATCTTTAAAAAGTCTTCAGCTGATCCAAAATACTGCAGCAAGAGTTTTAACAGGTACTAGAAAGAGAGATCATATCTCTCCGGTTCTGGCCTCCCTTCATTGGCTTCCCATAGAGTTTAGAATTAAGTTTAAAACCCTTCTTCTTACTTACAAAGCTCTAAACAATCAGGCCCCTTTTTATTTAAAAGATCTGACACTACCGTATTATCCTAATAGAGCACTACGCTCCCAAAATGCAGGATTACTTGTAATACCTAGAATCTCCAAAAGTACAATGGGAGGCAGAGCCTTCAGTTATCAAGCTCCTCTCCTGTGGAACCAGCTGCCAATCTGGATTCGGGAGTCAGACTCGATCTCTGTTTTTAAGAATAGGGTTAAAACCTACCTTTTTGATATAGCCTACAATTAGGGAGGGATCATGTGTTTCTGAACCCTCCCTTAGTTATGCTGCTAATAGGTTTAGTCAGCCGGGGGACCTCCAATAATGCACTGGGCCTCACTCCTTACTTTACTCTCAATGAAATATTTTTTTTTTGCTGGTCATTAACATCTGTTTGTTCTCTCCCATAGATTGAGTCCCCATCGTGCTGTTTGCTCTCTACATGTCTGTTCTTTTCATCTTCTCTATCTCCTCACCCCCCAGCCAGTCGCAGCAGATGACTGCCCCTCCCTGAGCCTGGTTCTGCTGGAGGTTTCTTCCTGTTAAAAGGGAGTTTTTCCTCTCCACCTTCGCCAAGCGCTTGCTCACAGGGGATCACCTGATTGCTGGAGTCTTTCTGCAACTGTGGGGGTTCCCCCTACAGTTGAAAGTGCTATGAGATGACTGTTGTTGTGAAATGGCACTATATAAATAACGTTGAATTAAACTGAATTGAATTTTCTGTTGTCCATTTCCCATCAAGCGCTCTCAGGGAGCCTCTGGGGTCCGCTCGGCTCCCTGACAGCTCAGCCACACCTCCCTCTCCTGTCAGTGGTATCAGCTGTGCCTCATTAGTGGGTTTCACTCATACACACACACCCATTCATTATTACTCACACCGGCAATCTCTTTCCTGATAAGGGGTGGCACTTTTTAGGCCTGCCGCTGCTGAAAGAGATTGTGGGAGCATTAGCTAACAGTATGTGTTTGGAACTACACCGTTGCTGTTCCCCTCGGTGTATGTTGTCCATCTCCCATGTCTAGATGCCCTGCCTCTGCTGCCTTTGTACTACATCGCACTGGGAGGCGTGATTATCCGTATTTGTTGTTTGTGTTCGCCTGATTACTTGGACTTACTCGGACTGCTCCAGCACCATGAGTATTAACTGTGTGCATTCCCCCTGTTGCAGTTAGTCTGCCATGCTTTGGAACACTTTCCCGGTTGTACTCACTCAAGACTGTCGAGCATCCTGGAAGATTTCTTAGTTATCCTGAACAGTTGTGTTATTTTGAACTGTTTGTTTGTTTGCCTTTCATTAATAAAACACACAACTATCTCCAGCGAGTGGGTTTTAGTTAATTCCTCCATGCGCTGCGTAAAAATGCACTGGGAATCATAACAGTATATCCAAGAAATCAGCAGCCAACCAAAGTTAAATACCATTAATATGATTTCTGTGCAGCAGCTGTCATGACCCACAGTAATAGAACTATTACACTTAATTATGACTAGGAACTACAGCCCTCGAAACTCTAAAGTATTCTCCATAGCCCCTGTATTCTCTGTAGCCCCTATAAGAAGCCGGTGTCATAAATGCCCTTCATGGCAGGAGCAGAAGGAAGACCCAAATGCTGGAGCTGTGAGTTTGCAGGGTTTAATAAAAACACAAAATTCAAACAGAACGAAAACTTAGACTTGAGGCAGGAACAACAGGACGACTAGCCCGATGGCTAAGGCATATGGAAACACCGGGAATAAATTTGAGAGAAGCGTGGGGTACTTGCAGGAATATAACAATTCTAGACGTGGGACTCACGTCTGAATAATGAAGGACGCTGTGCCGGCCCTTAAATAGGACAAAAGGAAATAACAACAAAATGATGACAAGTGTGGGTAGCAAGAGAGAGGACAATCAGACCAAACTAATGACAGCTGAGATAACCGGCGAACTTGAGCTAGCAAAGGAAGTAAACAAAGACAACTGTCAAAATAAAAGCACAGGAGAAACAAAAAGATAACTGACTATAAATATGAAATGATTCCAAAATGGGAACAGACCAGAATACACAAAGAGGAAATAATAACAACCACCAAGGCGAGGACAAAAGAAATACAAAAACCACAAAAAACAAGAGGTGCTAATAATACAATAGTAATGAATACCGAGGTTACAAAAGGAGAACTGAAGGCAATGGCGGAGAAGGCTCAAATATAAACACAGGAAGATAATCTAAAATACAAGATGATCCAGAAATACATAATGGTAATAAACACGACTATAATGACCAAACTAAGATACAATAACAGGACTACTCAAAACAAACAGAAGCAAAGAGCAAACTCAGATGCCATAATGCAAACAAAACCATACTGAGACACAATAAAACTGAGATGAGGTAAATACAGAAAAAAAAAAAAAAATCAGAAATGACCTGGAAGCGTGAGCACGATACTCCCACCGTGCTCCGCATCATGACAGAGCCCCCCATCCAAGGGGTGGAATCCAGACATCCCAAGGTAACATCAAAAAGAAAAAGAAAACACCCACCCAACCCTCATCCCGCCCCAACAGGAACAGAACAATAACCCAACCAGGGAGGGCGGTGGGGGAAACCAGACTAGGAGGGACGAAACAAAAACTCGCTCAAGACCCACAAAATAGGACAGATCAGGTGGCTACAGAAACCTAGGACCATTAGGTGAAACAATAAGGCAATTCAGGTGGCGTACAAGAGTCACAAGACCACCAGCTCACAAGATGGAATAAGTTGGGTGGCCTTCCAGAGTTCCTGAGTACCACACAAGCAAAGGGTGTAGTCTGTCGGGTGGTCTCTCAGCATCCCTGAGCCAACGGGCCGTGGGGCACGACACGCCCCCTCCTGGAGGCGGTAGCTGGAACCCGTGCCTCCTACGGACCACAGGGACTGCAGCATGGATCAGGTGAAACAGTATCTGAAGGGAGTTGAAACCCAACAATGGCTGACTAGTGGGGAAACCAGACGGCAAGGACAGCTGATTGATGAGAAGACAAGGTGAGGAAAATGGCTGATCAGCAAGGAAACCAGATGAAGAGAATGACTGACCAGCAAGGAAACCAGACGAAGAAAATGACTGATCAGCGGGGAAACCAGGCGACGAAGATGGCCGACTGGCGAGGAAACCAGGTGAGTAGGAGTGATAATCATCGATGACTCCAGATGAAGTGAGCTGGTGACCATCGCCAAAACCAGCTGAAAACTGCTGACCAGCGACAACCTCAGGCGACGACTGATGACCTTCGGCGACCTCAGGTAAAGATGGATAGCCTTCAGCGACCTCAGGCGAAGACGGATGACCCTCGGTGACCTCAGGCGAAGATGGATGACCGTCAGCGACCCAAGGCAAAGACGGATGACCTTCGGTGACCTCAGGTGAAGGTGGAGGATTCTCGGTGACCTCAGGCAAATACGGATGACCTTCGGTGACCTCAGGCAAAGCCTGATGACAATTGGCAGAACCCAAGGCAGCGGACTGATGACCCTCAGCGAGACTGGGCGAAGTGGACCGAAGACCGTCAGTGGAATCAGACGAGGACTTGGACAGGAGACAAGAAACAGACACTGGGTCACTATCACCAGCAGCAGTGGAGCCCAGCGAGCAAAGCTCAGGAGCATATGGCAGCTGCAACTGGCTCTCCCCCACCAAGAGCAAAGCAGGACCTCTCTAATACTGAATAGTGAAGACAAAAAGGAGGACTTGCCTTAACTCAAGCTCCACTGCCGTCCAGGACTCCGGCGACTCAGGCTGCGGTGTCTCGAATCCATCCATCTGGGCATCCATTCCTGACACGGCCACCTCGGATGGGGAGGAAGAGATAGACACCGGAACACTGTTACTGGCAGCAGTGGAGCCCGACGAGGAGAACTCAGGAGCGGAGGGCATCTGCAACTGATTCTCCCTGCCACAAGCAAGACAAGCTCTCTCTAACAGTGATAATAAAGAGACAGGAAAGAGTACTTGCCTTGACTCGAGCTCCACCGCCATCCAGGACTCTGGCGACTCTGCTAGCAGCAGGCATGATGGCTGAAGCAGATGGAACCCCAGACGGAATGGCTGATGTCGGTGGACCTCCAGACGTGGCAGCTAAAGCTGGGGATCGTCTCACCGATGGTGCTGGGTCCTGCAATGCCCAAACCAGGGGACACTCACTTGTCGGCTCAGGCTTCGGGACACAGGGGGCGCTCCTCTCCCATCCAGAATATGACTGTGGGACTGGAACAGGACTCTCCAGAACCGTAGACCCCTCCATTGTCCGGCTGCTCCTTCCCAGGACCGGCGGACACTGAGGAAAAATAGAGAGGGACATGGGGGAAGCAGGTGAGGATGAGGAAATGACTGCAGCAGCTGGTGGTGAGGGCTCAGCCAAAGTAGATAACAAGACAAGACAATTCATTTTTAGGTGTTAGAAAATGAAATGATACTTGCCTTGGTTCCTGGGGCGTGCTGGTTGCTGCTGCTGCCAGTCCAGACGAAGCTCTTCTGGGGACTGTGGAGGATGTCTGGCGAGAAGGTGAGGACACAGGCTCATGTCGAGGTGGGCGAGACTACGGAGTCAGGGGATGCTCAATCAGACTCTGACCCACTCGGTAAACTTCCTTCCAGTTGGGTCGCGTATTCTGGAAGGAGCCATGGCTTGTAATCTAGCAGAAGTTCCATCTCAGGTAACAAAATCTGCTGGCGCTCCTTCAGCTCCTCGGCAGTGAGGCCATCAGAGGGCACAAAGGCTGTGTACCCAATCCGGCAAACTGCGGGCTCTTCCAGTGCCAGAGTGACGGCTGATGGTGTGTGGGTTGGTGGCTGAAACGAGGAGACCCATGAGTTCTGGATGGCTCCACAGGCTAGGGCATGCCTCAAGTACCTGCACCGCGCCATCTAGGCATTACCAGGCCGCTTCGGGATTGCATGAGGCATGAGCCACCGATATTATGCCCTCTAATACTCCGACAGCCCAGCACTCCACCTCATTCAGTCCATAACCCTTTTAGTCCATGTAGGCTGATATCCCAGCATAAAAATGGACTTAAACAAAAAATAGTCGGGAGGGAAAAAAACAAAGAGCAAACTCACAGTCTGCTGGGTCCACACTGGCAGCGTCCTTATGTCATAAATGCCCTTCAGGGCAGGAGTGGAAGGAAGACCCAAATGCTGGAGCTGTGAGTTTACAGGGTTTAATAAAAACACAAAATTCAAACAGAACGAAAACTTACAGACTTGAGACAGGAACAACAGGACAAATTGCCCGACAGCTAACATGTATGGAAATGCCGGGAATACATTTGGAAGAAGCGTGGGACACATGCAGGGATATAACAATTCTAGACATGGGACTCACATCTGAACACTGAAGGACAGGACAAAAGGAAATAACAAAATGATGACAGGTGTGGGTTACAAGAGCGAGGATAATCAGAGTCACATAATGACAGCTGAGATAACCGGCGAACTTGAGCTAGCAAAGGAAGTAAACAAAGACAACTGTCAAAATGAAAGCACAGGAGAAACAACAAGATAACTGACTATAAATATGAAATGATTCCAAAACGGGAACAGACCAGAATACACAAAGAGGAAATAATAACAACCATCAAGGCGAGGACAAGAAGAAATACAAAAACCAAGCGATGCTAATAATACCATAGCAATGAATACTGAGGTTACTAAAGGAGAACTGAAGGCAAGGGCGGAGAAGGCTCAAATATAAACACAGGAAGATAATATAAAATACAAGAAGATTCAAAAATACATAAAAATAATAAACACAATTATAATGACCAAACTAAGATATGATAACAGGACTACTCAAAAAAAAAAAAGAAGCAAAGAGCAAACTCACATACCATAATGTGGCGGCAGTGGCTCAGGAGGTAGAGCAGGTCGTCTAATAACCCGATGGTTGGCGGTTCGAATCCCGCTCTCCCCCGATATCCTGCCGTTGTGTCCCTGGGCAAGACACTTCACCCGCATTGCCTCCAGTGCCCATAACACTGGGTATAAATGTATAAAATGTTTAGTGGTGGCCGGAAAGGCTGTTGGCGCAGATTGGCTGCCACTTTTCCGTCAGCCTGCCCCAGGGCTGCTAGGGCTGCTGTGGCTGCAGAAGTAGCTTGCCACTACCACTGTCTGTCTGGAGTGAATGAATAATGTACCTATTTGTAAAGCGTCTTTGAGTATATATGATAAAGTGCTATATAAAACCGATGCATTATTATTATAATGCAAACAAAACCATACCCAGATACAATAATAAAACTGAGATGAGGTAGATACAGAAAAATAATCAGAAATGAACTGAAAGCATGAGCACGGTACGCCCACCGTGCTCCGCATCATGACATCTGGTTCCAATAATGATTACTACACAGGCACCTTGATTCAATTGTTCATCACCCATTATCAAAATTTATAGATTAGCTGTGAAATAAACTCCATATGATGCTTTAAAGGGTTATTTTTGTTACCGGTACTCCTGTTCACATGCAAAGCATGATGTCGGTATATTCTCTGTCACCCTGTATTTTTATGTGTTGGGGTACCTACGTTTACTGTAATGCTGTACCTGGAATACTATTTGAGAATATTTCACAAAATTTTAACATCAAATTGCCAAAACATTATAGGTTTCAAAGCAAACTTGGTTTCGTTTCTATCTTTATTTTGATTTTTATTTTTTTTTACTTTTTTAGAATGCAGACTGACACCTTGAAAGGAAAAGTGCCATAACCACTGTGCCACCAAGCTGCCCAATCATTCTTGTTTTGTTTTGTTATATTTTTGCCATGATACTCCATCAATCTATTAGCATTACCTTGGCTAGGTGGTCAGACAGGTTGCCTAAGTTAACTGCTGATCCGGCCAGTTTTGATTGCAATTTTCTACAAATTCTATTCACCTCCCACTGGAAGCGGATGCTAGGCAGCTGCTAGCTAAACAAAGATCGGTGCTTAGGGCCACCATTCACTCATTTGCAAATGTCTCTGTGCTTACTGTTCTCCAGGGGCTTGTCATAACAACCACTGAAACCACACACTCCTGTTCATTAGTGATGATTTATTCCATTCATTCTTTAAGACAGATTTACTGTATGTTGGTTGGCTCAAGCTCACTAGCCAGCTGAGGTTAGCAATAGTGACATAAGAGGAAGGGCAGACTTAACAGCAGTTCTTCAGTCCCTCCAGGATTTCATGATGTTGCGGTCGTGTCAATTCACACGAAATCAGCCAATCAGCGCGACTATTCCATGACCTTACAACTTTATCCAATCACCACAACTTTCCCGCAATTTTGGCCAGTCCTTGTCAACTTCCGCTAATTTCACCAATCAGATTTGTCTTTAAGTGGCATGCAAACACTCAGTCTAACCAATCAAATGCATCATTGCACCGCATTCACTTCCCTGTTTAAAGTGAGTATTAATGGAACACATCCGCAAAAACAGAATGTGTGATTTAAAAAAAAAAAACAAACTCACCTGCAGTGTTTCCAATACTGTCCCTTCATCCGTCTTTCCCAGTCTGCTAGTGGACGTCTTGCCACGTCTTTGTCCTGACTACGTGTACGGAGTGCTGGGTTTGTGTTGAAAAACATGCACCTTGTATTGATATGTGAAGTTCCTATAGAGTCACCACTAGAGGGCAGTATGACCCCGGCCATGACCTGACTATAAAAGGAGATGTACATGTGCCACTGTGTGGTTAGTTGTTAGTTGCAGTTGAGGTGACAAGTAAAAAGTCCTAACTGACACCCGGTGTGTGTGCGCCTGGTCATTACATGTTCCAGGAGAACATTACAAGGTTCCAGGAGAACATTACATGGTACCAGGAGTAAATTACATGGTACCAGGAGAAAACTACGAACCGACGGCGAAGATGAACGCTCTTCGACAGCCGGACGAGTTAAAGTTGACCGGTAACGTCAACGAGAACTGGAAAGCATTCAAACAGAGTTTTGAACTTTATTCGCTTGCTATCGGTCTCCGTGACGAGGAGAGGAAAATAGCATTACTGCTAACAGTAGCAGGGCGAGCGGCGCTAAATGTGTTCAACACATTCATCTTCACGGAAGAAGAAAAAGGCAACTTCGACGCCGTGATGAAGAAATTTGACGATTATTGCACACCGAGAAAGAATGAAACGTACGAGAGGTATGTGTTCAGAAAAAGACTTCAGAAAGAGTCAGAGTCCATCGAGCTGTATGTCACAGACCTACGGTTGAAATGTCAGTCATGCAACTTTGGAACATTGAGTGAGTCAATGATACGGGACCAAATTGTAATAGGGGTCCAAGACAACAAATTGCGGATGCAATTACTGAAAGAGACTAACTTAACGCTGGAGAAAGCGATACAGATTTGCCAAGCGTCTGAGAGTACAAAGGCACAATTAAAGACTTTTAGCAGCAAGGAAAAAGAGACTGCTGAGGTCGGTGCAGTGCAGCGCGCGAAGCCGAAAGGAACGTTGCATGCAAGAAAAAGGGAGGCAAACCCAGAGCGCGCGCGCGGGAACTGTGAGCGGTGTGGAAGGCAACATGCGCCGAAGCAGTGTCCAGCATACGGGAAGGAATGTCGCAAGTGTGGCGGAAAAAATCACTTCGCAAAGACCTGCTTCTCGAAGAAGAGGGTGCAACTCGTGGAGAAAAAGAGCGACAGCGAAGAGGATCAGTTTTACGTGGACGCCATCGAGGGAGAGACGAGCGCTGACGAATGGATAGTGTGCTTGGAGATGAATGGCACGGACATGTCACTGAAGCTCGACACAGGTGCGCAGGTAAACATCCTGCCAATGAAAGATTTTAAAAGACTGAAAAACAAACCGAAAATAAGAGATAAAAAGATTAATCTGAGAACATATGACGATAAGCCAATACCCACTAAGGGAATGTGCAGGGTTACACTGTCAAACAAAGATAAGACAGTGAATGCATTGTTTGTACTTGTTGATGGAAATAGACAAGCAATTTTGGGTTTAAAAACATGCGATCAGCTAGGTCTGATCAAAAGAGTGAATGTCATTGATACAGACAAGGTGAAAGCACGAGAAAATACAGAGGCTACAACAAGTAAGCACAAACACACTGACTGGGTGAAAGAATACAAAGAGGTGTTCAAAGGAATAGGCCGCCTACCAGGCAAACAAAAAATTAGGCTGAAAGAGAATGCAGAACCAGTCATACATGCAGCAAGAAAAGTGCCAATAGCTCTTAAAAAGAGGCTGAGGGAAACACTAGACTCACTGATAGCAGACGGAGTGGTCAGAAAAATAGAAGAACCAACTGAATGGATTAACTCACTAGTTATAGTGGAGAAGCCAAATGGAGATTTGAGATTGTGCATAGATCCAAAAGATCTAAATAAAGTAATACAGCGGGAGCATTACAGGCTACCAACAAAATCTGACATAACCAGCACAATGAGTGGAGCAAATTACTTCACAAAATTAGATGCCAAATCTGGGTTTTACCAAATAGTGCTCGATGAGGAAAGCGCTAAATTGTGCACATTTAATACGCCATTCGGAAGGCATTGCTTTCTACGAATGCCGTTCGGGATTAGCTCAGCCCCTGAAATTTTCCATAGAACTGTGCAGCAATTGTTTGACGGAATAGAAGGGGTGGGAGTTTTTCTTGATGATGTGGTAGTCTGGGGAAAAACAAAAGAGGAGCACGACGAAAGGTTGGCTAGAGTTCTCACACAGGCGCAAAAGTCAGGTATGAAACTGAATAAGAGTAAGTGCCAATTCGGGGTACGGGAGATTACATACCTGGGAGAGAAATTATCTGGGGCAGGCGTGCAACCAGATCCGGAAAAAGTGCGGGCCATAGCAGAGCTGCCAGTACCGCAGGACAAAAATGACTTGCAAAGAGCCTTAGGGCTAGTCAATTACATGGGGAAATTTATCCCAAATTTATCAGCTAACACAATAGCTCTTAGAAGCTTGTTAGAGACCAATACAATGTGGCAGTGGATGGCAGAGCATGCCAGAGAATGGGAGTGGCTCAAAAGCAGTCTAATAAAGGAGCCAGTGTTAAAATTCTATGATCAGGACAAACTGCTAAAAGTGTCCACAGATGCGTCCAAAGCCGGCCTAGGAGCTGTGCTATTGCAAAAACATGACACAGAGTGGTATCCAGTCGCATACGCATCGCGCACCATGACAAGCGCAGAAAAAAATTACGCGCAAATAGAGAAAGAGACTCTAGGTGCAGTGTTTGGATGTGAGAAGTTTCATGAATATGTGTATGGACGGTCAGTAATACTAGAAACAGACCACAAACCACTGATTGCGATCTCACAGAAGCCACTGGGTGACGCACCACCGCGCATCCAGCGTCTAATGTTAAGATTACAGAAATATGACTTGAAATTTGAGTTTACACCAGGCAAGCAACTAATTGTAGCCGATGCGCTGAGTAGGGCTAGCTTGAGCAACACCAGCAGCACAACAGAGGAAGCTGTGCAAATACATGTAGACTCTATTAAGGCACACATGCCAGTGTCAGATGCAAAATGGACGAAGATAGTGAAAGAAACACAAAAGGATGAGAAACTAAAAAGAGTAATGGAACAGATACATCAGCCAGGACAGGTTATGATTGACAAGCCTTACCAACACTTTAAAGGTGAACTGTCTGTGTTAGATGGGGTTATGTTAAAAGGTACAAGGATAGTCATACCTACCTCCATGAGATCAGAAATGGTTAAATTAGTGCATGAGGGGCATTTGGGTATTGAAAAGTGCAAAAGACGTGCACGTGATGTTTTGTATTGGCCCAAAATGCACAAGGACATTGAGGCATATGTGCAGCGCTGTGAGATTTGCCAGCACCACAGGTATCAACAGCCAAAGGAGCCTATGAGGCCCCATGAGAAGCCTCAAGGGCCATGGAGAAAAGTGGGCATGGATCTATTTCAGCTTAAGGGCAAGGACTATCTGTTAGTCATGGACTATCATTCCACCTACCCAGAGTTTGCAGGGTTGAGTGACACAACAGCAGAAAAGGTGATTGCACATACAAAGACAATGTTCGCACGCCATGGAATTCCAATGACTGTTGTAAGTGATAACGGACCACAATTCACGAGTCAGTGCTTCAAAGACTTTGCAGACACATATGGGTTCAAGCACGTGACCTCAAGCCCTCTGTACCCACAGTCGAATGGGTTAGCAGAGAAAGGGGTGCAAATTGTGAAGCGCATACTGAAAAAAGCTGCAGACAATGCAGAAGACCCACATCTGGCGATCCTGAATTACCGAGCATCACCACTGGAGAATGGACTGTCCCCAGCAGAAATGCTCATGAACAGAAAACTCAGAACGCGACTTCCATCAGCATCTCAGGTGATGGAAAAGAGAGATGTGAGGCGTGATGAGAGGCAAACTGAACTGTACAACAGAACAGCACGACCTCTGAGACCACTTGCACATGAGGACATAGTGCGAGTGAGATGTGATGGAGAATGGGGACCGCTGGCAAAAGTGGTTAAAGAAACAACTCCCAGATCATATGAAGTCATCACAGAGCATGGGAAAACAATGAGGCGAAACCGACGTCACTTACTGAAAGTGCCTCAGACAAAAATGAGAGTCACAGACAGTGAAACAAGCGACATGCTAATTTACAGCCAAACCGAACAACCAGAAATGGCTGAGAACCAGAACATAGAGACAGACACTAACGAACAGACTGAGGTGACACAAAGGAGATGCTCACAAAGGCAAATTGTGAAACCGAAAAGATTGATTGAGGAAATGTAAGGAGTACTGAGATGAATGAAAAAAAAAAAAATGTGTTGATATTGAATTGTAAACAGAGGAAAAAATGTGTTGATGTTGAATTGTAAACAGAGAAAAAATTGAACTTGTGATTCAGTGTACAAGGTTGAAAGAAATGTAAATAGAAATGGAGTTTATTTTGTATATTGAAATTTGAGAAAAAGTTTATAGTTGGACATGACCTTTACTAGAAAAAAAAGGGAGATGTATTGATATGTGAAGTTCCTATAGAGTCACCACTAGAGGGCAGTATGACCCCGGCCATGACCTGACTGTAAAAGGAGATGTACATGTGCCACTGTGTGGTTAGTTGTTAGTTGCAGTTGAGGTGACAAGTAAAAAGTCCTAACTGACACCCGGTGTGTGTGCGCCTCGTCATTACATGTTCCAGGAGAACATTACAAGGTTCCAGGAGAACATTACACACCTGCCCCAAAAGCACCCCATCACGGGAGCACGCATTAGGACCGATGCCATAAAACCACAAACAAAACGAGCAAATCTAACACTACAGCCAGTATTTGATCATTTTATACATCTTTAGAGGTAAAATCATGACTACATCTTCACTGAAAAAAACGTCTGTTGGATTGACATGAAAAAAGTATGGACATCAGTTGCACATATTAAAGTTGTGTTTACTCAAAATGATATATGTATGATCTACACACTAAATTATTATATGTTAAACCAACATGACTTTTTTATATTAATGCTTTTCTTATATGTTTTAAGTATGTTCAATTCTTATATGTTAAAAAACATGATATTTTAATGTTAAGTTATTGCTTTTTTTAATGTTAAAGAAATATTTTTATGTTAATTTAGTGCTTTTCTTTAATGTTAATTATATTAAGTTATCAGTTGCACCAACATAACTTTAAGTCAACCTACTTTAACTTCTACATGTAAACCAGACACTACTGATTTACTTTTGTAGGCTGATTTGTAATTTCAGAAACGTATGTGTACACCCCTGATCCAGCCTAACATTTATTAAAAATTTTAAACAAGCATACTGTACATGGCAATAAAAGAAACAAACACATCTTCACTTAATCACAAAACCTGTATTTGGCGTAACTGATAGAAAAATTCCATATTATCCACATTATTATTATTATTATTATTGTTTTGTACCATGCCTTTCCTATTTCATGTCTGATGTTTGTATGTGCATTCCATGTAGAATAAGTTCATATATTCCTTTATATTATTTTTTCATGTCTGTGAGCAATTATTGTCTAACTGTGGCCTTCAGGGGATGTGCGTGCAAGTGCTGAGGCTGTAGGTCAGTACAAGCGTAAAAGATGACCTAAGCTGCATTGATAATCTCTTTGACATGCCCCGCTAAGTTTCTGTGTCCGAGGAATATGCAAAACTTTTAGTTTGTATAGATTAGAGACACTCTGTCTGTCTCCGAGATGTCTCTGGCATCTCCCCCTCTGTTTATCTATCCTGAAGAGCAGCTATAAATACTAGGCTTAGAAAATGTATGTTCAGAGATTCAGTGTGTGTGTGTGGGATGAAGGCCATGCTTTGTAATCTCTCCCCAAATGGCCATAGGGTATTCTTTTCTTCTTTTGTTTGTTATAATAAATATGTTTAAAGCAAATATTCCACCTGATCTTTGACTTAGAATAATTATGCTCAAAAATCATTTGGCACACCGAACAACGGTTCCACATACACTACTGTTCAAAAGTTTGGGGTCACCCAGACAATTATTTTGTGTTTTCCATGAAAAGTCACACTTATTTACCACCATGAGTTGTAAAATGAATAGAAAATATAATCAAGACATTGACAAGGTTAGAAATAATGATTTGTATTTGAAATAATAATTTTTTCCAGATATTCAACCTGCTCAAAGGAAGGTCAGTTTTATAGCTTCTCTAACCAGCTAAACTGTTTTCAGCTGTGCTAACATGATTGCACAAGGGTTTTCTAATCATCCATTAGCTTTCTGACGCAATGAGCAAACACATTGTACCATTAGAACACTGGAGTGATAGTTGCTGGAAATGGGCCTCTATACACCTATGTAGATATTGCACCAAAAACCAGACATTTGCAGCTAGAATAGTCATTTAATTCAATTCAATTCAATTCAACTTTATTTATATAGCGCCATTTCACAACAACAGTCATCTCATAGCACTATCAACTGTAGGGAGAACCCCCACAGTTGCAGAAAGACCCCAGCAATCAGGCGATCCCCTGTGAACAAGCACTTGGCGACGGTGGAGAGGAAAAACTCCCTTTTAACAGGAAGAAACCTCCAGCAGAACCAGGCTCAGGGAGGGGCAGTCATCTGCTGCGACTGGCTGGGGGGTGAGGGGATAGAGAAGATGAAAAGAACAGACATGTAGAGAGCAAACAGCACGATGGGGACTCAATCTATGGGAGAGAACAAACAGATGTTAATGACCAGCAAAAAAAAATATTTCATTGAGAGTGAAGAAAGGAGTGAGGCCCAGTGCATTGCTGGAGGTCCCCCGGCTGACTAAACCTATTAGCAGCATAACTAAGGGAGGGTTCAGAAACACATGATCCCTCCCTAATTGTAGGCTATATCAAAAAGGTAGGTTTTAGCCCTATTCTTAAAAACAGAGATTGAGTCTGACTCCCGAATCCAGATTGGCAGCTGGTTCCACAGGAGAGGAGCTTGATAACTGAAGGCTCTGCCTCCCATTGTACTTTTGGAGATTCTAGGTATTACAAGTAATCCTGCATTTTGGGAGCGTAGTGCTCTATTAGGATAATACGGTAGTATCAGATCTTTTAAATAAAAAGGAGCCTGATTGTTTAGAGCTTTGTAAGTAAGAAGAAGGATTTTAAACTTAATTCTAAACTCTATGGGAAGCCAATGAAGGGAGGCCAGAACTGGAGAGATATGATCTCTCTTTCTAGTACCTGTTAAAACTCTTGCTGCAGTATTTTGGATCAGCTGAAGACTTTTTAAAGATGTTTTAGGACAGCCTGATAATAAAGAATTACAATAATCTAATCTCGAGCTAACAAAAGCATGGATCAGTTTCTCAGCATCACTCTGAGACAAGATGCTCCTAATCTTGGCAATATTACGCAAATGATAGAAGGCAGTCTTAGAAACAAATTTAATATGTGAATTGAAGGACAGATCTTGATCAAAAATAATTCCAAGGTTCCTCACAGAGCTATTAAGAGAAAGAGTAACTGCATCCAAACTGAAAGTTTGATTTGGAAAGGTATTTCTAAGGTTTTTTGGACCAACAAGAATGACTTCAGTCTTATCTGAATTTAATAGCAGGGAATTACAAGTCATCTGTCACGCCGCGCCGCTCATCAGCGGCGCCACCTGCTCGCACACCTGCTCGTCATCAGCGGCGAGGGATATAAGCTGCCTCGCCCTGAGCTTCGGCCTGAAGCCGTCAGACTTCGTCACTCTTCGTTGTGAGTCAAACCTCAACTTCAGCACAACATTTTGGTAAGAAGTCCTTACCTCCTTTCCTTCCCAGTCTGCTCCCCTGTGCACAGGTGGATTCCTCGGCGGCGGACAACGCCTCTCCCTCGCCATTCCTCGCTGCTGCACCGAGCCCTGCAGGTGGCTGTCTACCGGGTCCCGTCCTTGTGGTGCCAGTCATCTGTCTCTTCCAAGTAAGCTCCTCTCTCGCTCATTCTCCTCCTGTGTTGGTGTGTGCTCGTCACCCTTTCTCCTTGTGCTCTTTCCCATAGGGCTGCCGGCTGTACGGTCTCCTGCCTCTGTGCCCGAAGCAGACGCCACCACCAATACATTTACATCCCGCAGACACACATCCATTCACTCCTGTTGCTAATAAACTATTTGAACTTCTCTGAGCCTGTGTGTGTGCGTCTCCTGAGCCGCGCGTTATGTCAGTACGGCTTCAGCAGAGCGGCTCGGCAGACGGCGGGCTCGGCAGACGGCGGGCTCGCACACCGGTTTTCCACTCTCGAGGCTCGAGTGGATCAGATAGCCTATCAGCAACAGGTGATTTTTAATCAATTGTTAAATTTAACTGACCGGTTGGGCCGCTTGGGCCCCCAACAGCCGTTCCCCCCGGCTCGTCAGGGTGGCGCGGCTCCTGCTGCACCGGTTCGGCTCACACCCATTCCAACCCCCGCCCGCTTTAGCGGTAAGCTCGGCGGAGCGCGGGGGGTTATTATGCAGTGTGAGTCCGTTTTCCACCGTGTACCCGGAGACTTTCCCTCAGATCATAGCTGAAGATAAGCCTTTATTAGTCCCACAACGGGGAAATTCCAGGATTGCAACAGCACAGGGATAGCAACACTCAGAGCAACAATCAGAAGGCAAGAAAAAACAAGCAAGCAAGAGCAGCTAATATACATATGTACATATTACTATAAAATATATATATACACACACACACACACAGACACACAGTGCAGAGCATTGTAGCTGGATGGAATAAATATATGAATATATGAACACACAGTGCAGAGCATTGTAGCTAGATGGAATAAATATGTAAATATATAAACACCCACAGTATGGAGCATTGCAGCTAGGTGGAATAAATATGCAAGTATATAAACACACACAGTGCGGAGCAATGTAGCTAGATGGAATAATATGTAGATATATAAAAACACAGTGCGGAGCATTGTAGCTAGATGGAATAAATATATAGATATATAAATATAAACACACCCAGTGCAGAGCATTGTAGCTAGATGGAATAAATATGTAAATATATAAACACACACAGTGCAGAGCATTGTTGCTAGGTGGGATGAAACAGCATAACCGTCTATTTAGTTATCCTACATGGTATGATTATGTGCCCATACATATTCTCACCCTCCATAGCGACCGGTATGTTCCTAGTTGTATGCCGGAGAGGACCATTGTGTAAGTCTATTGCATCTTTTGCATTCAAAAAAAAAAAAAAAAAAAAAAAAAAAAACTATTAGTTTGTTACGTCTTTTTGCTATCTCTGCGAGCAGCCCTGCTTAGGTTGTACAGTCTGACAGCCGTTGGTAGGAAGGACCTACGAAACCTCTCGGTTGTGCACCTGGGATGATGTAGTCTGCTGCTAAATGAGCTCCTCAGTGCATCCAGTATGTCCTGCATAGGGTGGAACTCGGACTCCAGCAGAGATGACAGTTTAGCCACCGTCCTTCTCTCTCCTATCTCCTCCATCGGATCAAGGCGTTGCCCCAGGACAGAGCTAGCTTTCTTAATCAGTTTGTTCAGTCTCTTCCTATCGGCTGCAGTAATGCCACTGCCCCAGCAGACCACTCCAAAAGTGATGGCTGATGCCACCACCGTGTCATAGAATGACTTCAGCAGCGCCCCTTGTACACCAAAAGACCTGAGTCTCCTCAGCAGGAACAGCCTGCGCTGTCCCTTCTTGTAGAGTGCGTCAGTATTGTGTGACCAGTCTAGTTTATTGTTCAGATGAATACCCAGGTACTTGTAGGATGTCACCATCTCGATGTCTGTTCCCTGTATATTTACTGGTGCTGTGAGGGGCTGCCCATGCCTGCGGCAGTCCACCACCAGCTCCTTAGTTTTCCTCGCGTTGATCTGGAGGCAGTTCCGATGGCACCAGTCCACAAAGTCCTGGATAAGCCCTCTGTACTCAGCTTCATCTCCGCTGGAGATGAGACCAACGATCGCAGAGTCATCAGAGAACTTCTGTAGATGGCAATGTGTTGTGTTGTGTGAGAAGTCCGCAGTATAAAGAGTGAACAAGAAGGGAGCCAGCACCGTTCCCTGGGGGGCCCCCGTGCTACTGATGATCGTGTCGGAAACACAGTCCCGGGTTCTCACAAACTGAGGCCGGTTCGTGAGGTAGTCCAGGATCCATGATGACAGGTGCTGGTCCACCCCTGCGCGCAGCAGCTTGTCCTTCAGGATCATCGGTTGGATGGTGTTGAAAGCACTGGAGAAGTCAAGAACATGATCCTCACCATATTCCCGGGCTTCTCCAGGTGGGACAGAGAACGGTGAAGGAGGAAGATCACCGCATCCTCCACCCCAATGCCATGCTGGTAGGCGAACTGGAGTGGATCCATCGCTGGTTCCACCAGGGGGCGGAGATGAGCAAGGAGCAGTCTCTCCAGGGTCTTCATCAAGTGGGACGTCAAGGCCACCGGTCTGAAGCTGTTCAGGTCTTTGGGGTGGGAAGTTTTTGGTACAGGTACCACACAAGATGTTTTCCACAGCTGTGGTACCCTCCCCAGTTTCAGGCTCATGTTGAAGATATACGTCACAATCCCACACAGCTGGTCTGCACAGGACTTGAGGAGCTTTGCGCTGATGCCGTCCGGTCCCGACGCCTTCCTCGCCTTGATCTTCCTCAGCTCCGTCCTCACCTGGGTCTTGGTCAGGGTCAGGATGGGGGGCTGTGTGTTGGGAGTGGGGGGGGGGGTGTCGGTGGAGTGGGGAGTGGGTAGCAGGACTTGATTTCTTAGAGGCAGCAGTGGTTGTTGTGCAGACAGGGGGGAGGGCGGTTGGTCAAATCTATTGAAAAACAGATTCAGGTTGTTCGCCCACTCCCTGCCCCCCGTGGCCTGGGGGGAGGTATTCTGGAGCCCCGAGATGGTTTTGAGGTTTCTCCAGACCCCGCTGATGTCGCTCTGTTGCAGCTTGTCCTCCATCTTCTTCCTGAAGCTGTCCTTGCCTTCTCTGATCTTTCTCCTCAGCTCCCTCTGTACGGACTTCAGCATCTCCCTGTTCCCCGACCTGAAGATCCTCTTCTTCTCTCTCAGAAGTGTTTTTATCTCAGGGTTGATCCAGGGTTTGTTGTTTGAGTGACGCCGTATGGTCTTGGTGGGAACGGATTTGTCCACACAGAAGCTGAGGTAGCCCGTGAAGGTGTGAATGAGGCCATCGATGTCCTCACCATGTGGATCGCAGAGCTGCTTCCAGGCAGTGGCTTCAAAACAGTCCTTTAGAGTGTCCATTGTCTCCTCAGACCATAACTCCACAGTGTGCATGGCCGGAGGTTGTCTGTGCACTAGGGGTTTGTACACCGGTCGGAGATGAACCAAGTTGTGATCCGATCTCCCAAGTGGGGGGAGTTGTGATGAGGTGTACGCCTCCTTAGTGTTTGCGTAGAACAAATCCAGTGTTTTATTGTCTCTAGTGTGGCATGTGACATACTGGGTGAAAGTGGGCAGAATGGGAGACAGTGAAACGTGGTTGAAATCGCCTGAGATGAGGAGAAGAGCATCTGGGTGTTCTGTCTGCAGCCTGCTGGTTACTGAATGGATGACGTCACGCGCTGTCCCAGCGTTCGCCGTCGGATTTGCATAAACAACAATGCAGATCACGTGTGAGTGTTCTCTCGGGAGATATGTAGGCCTCATGCTAACAGCTAGCAACTCAATGTCTTTGCTGCAGTGTCGTTGTTTAACAGTGATATGTCCCGGTCTGCACCAGTTGTTGTTAACATACATGATCACTCCACCGCCCCTAGTTTTGCCACTCTCTGGTGTTCGGTCAGCTCGTATCGTGTGAAAACCCTCCAGCTCAATGTTAGCATCTGCTGCTAGTTCAGTTAGCCACGTCTCAGTAAACAAAAGGAGAGAGCACTCCCGGTAAGTGCTATCATAACGGGAGATAGCCGCTAGCTCATCTAACTTTCCCAGTATCGACCGTACATTTCCCATGACAACAGATGGAAGGGAGGGTCTGTACCTTATATTTTTTGTCCTCCGCCTTACTCCAGCCCGGCAGCCGCGGCGTTTTCGCCTCAGTTCTCTCGGTATGTCGAGTTTTTCCAGTGGGACCGGGTGGCGGTTAAATGCTAGCAGCTCTTCCCTGTTATATCGTATCCTGCTATAAACAGTGGCTCCGTCCACCGGCTCAGGAGACATTTGGGATGATCTGTGTGTCCGTGATATAAGTGGGGTGAAAAAAAAAAGTGATCAAAAGAGAGAGGAAGGGAAAAAAAACTCGGAATCGAGCCGCTGTTGCAAAAGGCAGCCGACTGGTGTGGCGCCGAGAGGAGAGAGCGAATTATTCAATTTGAATTGGTTATATCGGGAATCTCCTGGAGGGGCGAGCATTAACATGGACCTACGCCGTTATGGCGAGGCCCAGTTATGCTGCCCTCACATATGACCAATTCGTGAGGCGCTTCCTGGAGGTCTTTGACCATACTCCTACCGAGACGGTCCAGGTCGATCGGCTTCTCGCCCTCCAGCAGGGAGGCCGGTTGGCAGCGGACTACGCGGTCGACTTCCGGATAACGGCGGAGGAATTAGGCTGAGAGGAACGCTCCCTCTGCGGCCTTTTTCTCCGCAGCCTCAATGATGATCTGAGGGATGAACTGGCTGGGCGGGTTATTCCTGAGACGCTAGCGGAGCTGACATCCTTAGCGATTAGTTTGGACAACAGGCTGCGCGAGCGCTCCTCGGGGCGGAAGTCGTCTTCTTCTCGCCCTCGTGGAGTCTCGCTGCACCTGTTCCAAGCTCGCCCCCTGGCGGCACCGCCACTATCGTGCCCCGAGGAGTCGGAGCCGATGGTGACGGGCTGGACAAAGCTTTCCCCTGCAGAGAAACAACGCCGCCGTGAGTTGGATCTCTGCATGTATTGTGGAGATGACCAACACACGGTGAAGTTTTGCCCACGGAAAGCCAGTCGGCGGGGTCCGCGAGTCACTGTAGGGGGCCTCGTGGATCTCAACCGGTTAGACCCCCTCACTCAATTAAAGCTGCCCATCCGTTTCTGCCACAACCCCATTGGGCACCTCACCCACGCACTGGTGGATTCGGGCGCAGAAGGCAGCTTTATTTCACAAAGCCTGGCAACCCGATTGGGCATCCGCTGCCAGGCGCTCAAAAACCCCATCACCCTGGTCAACCTCTCCCGTGCTTCCCTTGGGAGAGTCACGCACCAGACCATCCCGGTCCCGGTGATCATCTCTGGTAACCACCGGGAGGAGATAACCTTTCTCATCCTGCCCAACTCTGTGTCGCCCGTCATCCTGGGGTATCCCTGGCTACTCCTCCACAACCCTGTCCTGGATTGGAAGTCAGCTGGGGTGTCGGCATGGAGCACGTTCTGCATGGGCACCTGTCTTCAGTCCGCTGCCTGCTCTCCGTCCGCTTCTTCCCCTGCTACGGACGCTGCACCCCCGGACCTGTCCCTGGTGCCTCTGGAATTTCACGACCTGGGTATGGTATTTAGCAAGACCAAAGCTATGTCTCTCCCTCCTCATCGGCCCTATGACTGCGCCATCAACCTCCGCCAGGGGGCACCCTTACCTTCTGGTCGGCTCTACAGTCTGTCGGCGCCGGAGAAGGAGACGATGAACGCCTACCTTAAGGAGTCGCTGAGCGCGGGGATAATCCGCCCATCGTCATCACCCGTGGGGGCAGGGTTCTTCTTCGTTGGAAAGAAGGACGGATCCCTCCGCCCTTGCATAGACTATCGGGCTCTAAATGACATCACGGAGAAGGATCGTTACACCCTGCCCCTCATGGACACTGCTTTCCACTCCCTCCAGGGGGCGACCTGGTTCACCAAGCTGGATCTACGCAGCGCATACCACCTCGTCCGGATCCGGGAGGGAGATGAGTGGAAGACAGCCTTCCGTACCCCGAACAGCCACTTTGAATACCTGGTAATGCCGTTCGGGTTGACCAACGCTCCTGCCATCTTTCAGCGCCTCATCAATGACGTCCTCCGGGACTTCATCGGCCTCTTTGTGTTCGTCTACCTGGACGATATACTCATCTTCTCCAAGTCCAGGGACGAGCACCAGGTCCATGTGAGGCGGGTCCTCCAAAGACTGCTGGAGAACCGGCTATACGTGAAGGCTGAAAAGTGTGAATTTTATGCTAAGACTACATCCTTCCTGGGATCCATCATCTCACACGACCAGGTGCGTCCAGACCCAGAGAAGGTGAAGGCGGTGGTAGAATGGCCTACACCTGCATCGAGGAAACAGGTGCAACAGTTCGTTGGTTTCGCAAACTTCTACCGCCGCTTTGTCCCTAACTTCAGCTCCATCGTCGGACCACTGACCCGCCTCACGTCCCCTAAGGTCCCGTTCCGGTGGACTGAAGAGGCCGCAGCTGCCTTTCAGGCGCTGAAGGCGGAGTTCTCCTCCTCCCGGGTCCTTCGCCAGGTCAACCCTGCGCTGCAGTGCATCGTGGAGGTGGACGCCTCGGACACGGGAGTGGGGGCGGTGCTATCTCAGCGGTCGCCTGACGACGGCGCCAAACGGCCCTGCGCCTTCTTCTCCCGGCGCTTGTCCCCGGCGGAGAGAAACTACGACGTGGGGGACAGAGAGCTCCTGGCCATCAAGCTCGCGCTGCAAGAATGGCGCCACTGGCTAGAGGGGGGGGACCTGCCGTTCGTGGTCCTGACGGACCACAGGAACTTGGAGTACCTTCGATCTGCCAAGCGCCTGAACGCCCGCCAGGCGCGCTGGTCCTTGTTCTTCGCCAGGTTCCAGTTTTCCATCACCTTCAGGCCTGGCTCCAAGAACGGCCTGCCCGACGCCCTCTCTAGGCAGTTCGCCCCTGAGGAGTCGGAGGACACGCTCCACACCATCCTGCCCAGGTCGTGCGTCGTGGGAGCCATCTCCTGGGACATTGAGGGCAAGATCCGGAAGGCGCAGGAAGTGGAACCTGACCCTGGCGGCGGACCGGAGGGGAGGCTGTTCGTGCCATCTGCGGTTCGAGGAGAGGTCATCCACTGGCTACACACCTCCAAGCTCACCTGTCACCCTGGCTCCTCCCGGATGATAAACCTCCTCCAGCGGTCCTTTTGGTGGCCAGGCCTGCGGAGGGATGCGGCCCGCTACGCCCGGGCTTGTCCAATTTGTGCCACCAACAAGTCGGGAAACGCCCCTCCAGCGGGTCTGCTCCAGCCCCTGCCCGTCCCTGGCAGGCCCTGGTCGCACATCGCTTTGGATTTCGTCACCGGACTCCCAGTCTCCAATTCCTACGACACCATCCTGACCATCGTGGACCGCTTCTCCAAGGCTGTGCACTTCATCCCCCTACGAGGTCTTCCAACTGCCCTGGAGACGGCGGATCTCCTCATCCAACACGTGGTCAGGCTGCACGGGATTCCGGTGGACGTGGTCTCGGACCGGGGGCCCCAATTTTCCTCTGAGGTTTGGAGATCGTTTTGTAACGCCATCGGAGCCAAGGTGAGCCTCTCCTCCGGCCATCACCCCCAATCCAACGGGCAGTGTGAGCGGACCAACCAGGAGCTGGAGGCTGCGCTCCGCTGTGTAACAGCATCCAAACCCACGTCCTGGAGTAACCATCTTGCCTGGGTTGAATACGCCCACAACACCGCTCGCTCTTCTGCTACAGGGATGTCCCCCTTCAAGGCGTCCCTGGGTTATGACCCCCCGCTGTTCCCGGCGCAGGAGAGTGAGGTAACTGTCCCCTCAGTTAGGGCGCATCTCAGGCAGTTCTGCTCCATCTGGGCATCAGCACGTAATGCGCTTTTACGCACGGCGGAGCGCAACAGAACTGTGGCGGACCGGCACAGAAGACCTGCCCTGGCGTACAGAGTTGGGCAATGAGTCTACGTGTCAACCCAGGATGTGACATTGAAAGGCGAGAGGAGGAAGCTGGCACAGCGCTTTATGGGACCCTACCCCATCACCCGGATCATCAACCCGGTAGCTGTGCGTGTGGCTATTCCCCCCTCCCTCCGCATCCATCCCACCTTCCACGTGTCCAAGGTGAAGCTGGCAGTCTCCGACCCCCTTTGCCCTCCTCCTGCTGTGCAACCCGCGCCCCGGATGATTGATGGCCATCCGGCCTGGTCCGTCGCCTCCATCCTGGACTCCCGGCGCCGGGGTCGTGGGTTGCAGTACTTGGTGGACTGGGAGGGCTATGGGCCCGAGCATCGACAGTGGGTACCCTCGTCGTTCGTGTTGGACCCATCGCTCATCGCTGACTTCCACCGAGCGCACCCAGAGAAGCCATCGCCAGGAGGCGCTGCTAGAGGGGGGAGTACTGTCACGCCGCGCCGCTCATCAGCGGCGCCACCTGCTCACACACCTGTTCGTCATCAGCGGCGAGGGATATAAGCTGCCTCGCCCTGAGCTTCGGCCTGAAGCCGTCAGACTTCGTCACTCTTCGTTGTGAGTCAAACCTCAACTTCAGCACAACATTTTGGTAAGAAGTCCTTACCTCCTTTCCTTCCCAGTCTGCTCCCCTGTGCACAGGTGGATTCCTCGGCGGCGGACAACGCCTCTCCCTCGCCATTCCTCGCTGCTGCACCGAGCCCTGCAGGTGGCTGTCTACCAGGTCCCGTCCTTGTGGTGCCAGTCATCTGTCTCTTCCAAGTAAGCTCCTCTCTCGCTCATTCTCCTCCTGTGTTGGTGTGTGCTCGTCACCCTTTCTCCTTGTGCTCTTTCCCATAGGGTTGCCGGCTGTACGGTCTCCTGCCTCTGTGCCCGAAGCAGACGCCGCCACCAATACATTTACATCCCGCAGACACACATCCATTCACTCCTGTTGCTAATAAACTATTTGAACTTCTCTGAGCCTGTGTGTGTGCGTCTCCTGAGCCGCGCGTTATGTCATCATCCAAGCTTTGATTTCCTTAAGACAGGCTTCTAACTTGGCTAATTGATTACTATCATCTGGCTTCATTGACAGGTATAATTGTGTGTCATCTGCATAACAATGAAAATGTATACAGTGCTTTCTAATAATGTTGCCTAACGGAAGCATATATAAACTAAAAAGAGTAGGGCCTAGCACAGATCCCTGTGGAACTCCATGACTAAGCTTTGAGCTGAAAGAAAACTCATCATTTACATGAACAAACTGGAACCTATCAGATAAATAAGATCTAAACCACTGCAACGAAGTTCCATTAAGTCCAACATAGTGTTCTAATCTATCAAGTAGAATATTATGATCAATAGTATCAAAAGCTGCACTAAGATCTAAAAGGACAAGTACAGAAACTAGTCCATTATCAGATGCAATGAGGAGGTCGTTAGTGACCTTCGCTAAGGCTGTTTCAGTACTATGATGGATTCTAAACCCAGATTGAAACTCTTCAAGTAAACCATTTCCCTGCAGGTGGTCAAATAATTGCGTAGCAACAACTCTAAGATTTTTGAAATGAAAGGGAGATTAGAGATTGGTCTATAGTTAGCTAAAGCTCCTGGATCCAGCGTTGGCTTTTTGAGTAAGGGTTTAATTACAGCCGTTTTAAAAGCCTGCGGTACATGGCCTAAAGTTAATGAAGAATTGATTATATGAAGAATAAAGCTACCAATAAGTGGGAAGACTTCTTTAAATAACCTGGTAGGAATAGGGTCTAAAAGACAAGTTGAAGGTTTGGATGAGGAAACTATTTTGTCTAACTCACAAAGGTCGATTGGAGTAAACTCATCAAGACAGACATCAATAGAAGGAGTTGTAGTAGTTACAGTATTTAAGTTAACTGTGGGAAGAATCTGATTGATTTTATCTCTGATGAATGAAATTTTATTATTGAAAAAGTTCATAAAGTCCTGACTAGTAAGCTCTAAGGGGATGCTAGGATTGACAGAGTCCTGACTCTTTGTCAACCTGGCTACAGTGCTGAAAAGAAACCTGGGACTATTCTTGTTCTCTTCTATTAATGCAGAATAATAACTCGTTCTAGCTTTTCTAAGAGATTTTTTATAGATTAAAAGATGATTTCTCCAAGCTAAATAGATTTCATCTAAATTAGTGGAGCACCATTTTCTTTCTAATTGACGAGTCTTCTGTTTTAAGCTACAAGTTTCTGTGTTGAACCAAAGAGTTAGAAATCTCTGATTAGACTTTTTCTTTTTTAAGGGGGGCACCAAGTCTAGAGTCTGATGCAGAGAAGCTGTAACACTATCCACCATGTTATCAATTACAGAAGGAGCAAGCTGTCTATAGCTTATTTCCGTTGTGTTGACACATGGCATAGAGGAAACAATCTGCATAAATTTGATAACAGCATGTCAAGAAAGTGGCACGGTCTGAGGCAAGATCTTCAATTCCAATTTTCAAATATTTTTTCAATAATCTTACATATAAATAGTCCAAAACATCCGACATGATTCTTCATCAACAATCCATAGAGTTACAGCGAAAAACTCTCGACTGCAAGACTGAAGATAAACTCTACTCAGCTACTACTCTAAACCCAACACCTGTTATATACTACTGGAGACAATTAGGGCTGATTAGCCCCTACCATAACCCCAGGTAAAACAATAAACATTTCCATTGTTTGCACATACCCACTAATCTCTAAAAATACATAAATACTTCCCCAACTATATACAATATAAATATAAATAACATAATAAATAACAATATAAATAATTCAATAAATAGTTCAAACCCCTATTTACAAAAGCTAAACCACCACTCTAACTTACCATACATGCTTCCTTCCTGCTGGTGTCCTATATAAGGCCCTCAACCCCTAACAGAGTCTTTTGCCTGGACACCCACAGGAAGCATGTTGGCAAAGGTATGTGAAATAAATCATTATCCATTATTTTACCAAAATACTTAACCATAACAATTATCTCCCAAGGGCATTCAAAATTAAACAAAAGACAGATCCCAAAATAATGTGTGCACTTAACAAACAATCATAATAACATTTACCATATTACAAATACAACACAATCACACATACAATAAGTCATACAGTGGTGACACTCCATCGTCACATTTCCTCCCCTCTTTCCCGAGAGTACAGTACTCTACGAGTCATGTACTCTTGAGAGGCTATCAGCTACAAGGTTGATCTTCCCTGCCACATACCGAACAGTAAAATTATAAGGTTGAAAGGACACATACCACCCTGTGAGATGACTGTTTACGTCCTTCATCCTGTCTAGCCACTGTAGAGCCCGATGATCTGTCTCCAATACAAAATGACGCCCTAGTAAATAGTATTTGAGAGACCCTATTGCCCATTTCATGGCAAGACATTCTTTTTCTATTGTAGAGTATCTTGTCTCCCGGTCCAATAACTTACGGCTCAAGAACAGTACTGGGTGTCTCTCTCCCCTCTCCTCCTGGAGAAGTACTGCTCCAATGCCAACCCCCGAAGCATCTGTCTGTAAAATGAACGGGCGAGCAAAGTTTGGACTGTAGAGAACCTTCTCCCCAGAAATAGCCCTCTTCAGATCCTCAGACGCTCTGTCACACTCCTCTGTCCATTTTACCTTATTTGGTGCCGAAGCCTTAGTGAGGTCAGTCAAAACTGCAGCTCTTTCAGCAAAGTGGGGGATGAACTTACTGTACCATCCTACCATTCCCATGAACGATCGTACCTTCTTTTTAGTGATGGGTACAGGATAGGTCCGGATGGCATCCACTTTACCTACTCGTGGTCTAATAACCCCCTGACCAACCACATGTCCCAGGTACTCCACCTGCTGCTGTCCGAACGCACATTTGCGTGGATTGATTGTCAGTCCTGCCCTCTTAATTAACTGAAGGACCTGCCTAAGGTGTATCAAATGTTCTTCCCAGGTCTGACTATAGATGACCACATCATCCAGATAGGCAGCAGCAAAGTTTGATACTCTCCTTAACACTCGGTCCATCAGCCGCTGAAAAGTTGCAGGTGCCCCCTGAAGGCCAAATGGAATGACCCTAAACTGGAAACTGCCATAAGGTGTTTTAAAGGCTGTAAGTTCCTTTGTTTCCGGTGCCAATGCCACCTGCCAATACCCCTTACATAGGTCCAGAGTAGAAATAAACCTAGCCCTGCCCACTTTCTCTAATAATTCATCAATCTGGAGCATGGGGTATGACTCAAACTTAGATACTGAATTAAGGTATCTGAAGTCAATACAAAATCTTAATGAGCCATCCTTTTTGGGGACCAGCACAATCGGGATACACCACTCACTGACTGACTCTTCAATCACTCCCAGCTGCAACATCAAGTCAATTTCTTGCTTCAATTTTGGGACCAATTGCTCCGGGATCCTATAAAATTTTCTACGTGGAACAGCTTCCTCTTTCAAATAAACCTTATGATGCACCAGCATGGTGAAACCAGGTCTCTCCTGAAACAATTCTGGATCTAATATTGCCTCCAACTCTGTCTGCTGATCCACCTGCAAATGAGACACTTGAAACAAATAAGGCTCTGACACATTTGTGGGAAAGGACTGTTCTTTGTCCTCATCCACTTCCGTCGCACAAATTAAGAGCTGATGTGTCTCCTGAAAAACAGGTTGCTGCTGATGATGACCAGGCTGCTGAAACTCTTTCAACAAGTTAATGTGGAAGGTCTGATATTTTACCTTCCTGTCAGGCATATATAGTTCATATGTCACTGAACTTAGTTTCTTAGAAATTTCATATGGCCCCTGCCATCGAGCCAACAGCTTACTGTCACACGAGGGCAGCAATAACAAAACCTATTGTCCTGGGTGAAAAACCCTTTTTCTGGCCTTCTTGTCATACCAAGTTTTTTGTTTGGCCTGCACCGTCCTCATGTGCTCCTGAGCCAAAGCAGTCATTCGATCCAGTTTCTCTCTCATCTTAATGACATAAGCGACCACACTGTCCTGATCACTCGGTGGACTCTCCCAGTGCTCCTTTAATAAGTCCAGTGGGCCCCTCACCTGACGACCATACAGGTTCAAAAGGTGAGAACCCTGTTGAAGCATGGGGCACCTCCCGATAAGCAAACAATATATATGGTACCCTTTGGTCCCAATCTGAGCCCGTTTCAGAAACAAATTTCCGCAGCATATTTTTTAAAGTCTGGTTAAATCATTCCACTAGTCCATCAGTCTGAGGGTGATATGGGGTGGTCTTAATACCCTTAATACCCAACAGCTTATATACCTGCTACAACAGTTTTGACAAGAAATTTGTTCCACAGTCTGTTAAGATTTCTCTGGGTATGCCTACCCTTGAAAACAACTGGATAAGGCAGTTGGCAACCTGCCTAGCCTTAATAGATTTCAGGGGAAAGGCTTCTGGGTACCGAGTAGCATAGTCACAAATTACCAGAATGTATTTATTACCAGTGGAGCTTCTCTCTAGGGGGCCAACTACATCCATCCCTATTCTGTCAAAAGGTGTTCCAATGATTGGCAATGGTTGCAGTTGGGCACGGGCTACTCCCCTAGGTGATGTAATCTGACATATTGAACATGTTGTGCAGAAGTCCTTTATCTGGGTATACATTCCCAGCTACACAAACCTTCTAGCAATTCTCTGTAAAGTTTTATGAAATGCTAGATGACCTGCCCAAGGGATAACATGTCCCAGTTCCATAATCTTTGGTATGAGGTCCTGTGGCAAAGCTATGGCCATAACTTCACCTTGTTGCTGGTACAAAGTGCCCTTTTTAATGACATATGTGGCCTCAGCCAAACAATCCATTCTACCCTGTTTCACACCCTCAATCTCCGAGACTTTACCAAACCATGGTCTAAGTGCTGGGTCAGCTTTCTGCAATGCAGCTATGTCAGGAGGGATGTCAAACTCTACTGATTGATTTAGCTGTGGTGTTTCTTCACCCAAGTTCTTTGCTGATGCTAACACCTTATCTCTTCTCCTCTGAGCCTTGGATTTAGGTTGCTTAATAGGGCCTGCCTCTATCTCAGAATCATAAAATGGTAGCTCCTGAAGAACATTGGCAGCCCTCTGTGCCCTGGTTGTCACCATATTACAATTTTTCACCACAGGTGTGTTTACTCTCTGCTCAACAGAACCACCTGCCTGACCCTCAGTTTGTTCCTCTCAAAACCTGTTGTATGATGTCCAACAAAGTTGGAACATCATTGCCAAGAATAACTGGATAAGGCAAATCAGGCACAAGAGCTACAGGAAGGAGATAAGTTTGACCTCCTACTGTTAAATAAACCTCAGTGGTCGGGTACAATTTCTTATCCCCCTGGACACAACTGATATTTATTTCCGACTCATTCCACAAATCCCTAGGGACCAAACTGGGTAGCACAACTGTTTGAAAACAACCCAAATCTAACAGGGCCTCTTCACACTGACCATTAAGCAACACCTTCGTTTTATACACTCCACTGTGCACTGGGGCTGAAAAAGTGTGTCTAGGAACTGAACATAATAATGATGGTTTCTCATTCTTTATGGTAGGGCATGAATACTGGGTGTGACCGATTTTATTACACTGATAGCAGTGTATATCTTTATTTGCAACACGTGACTTTTTGCTATTATCATATCTGCCATTTGTGATCTGACTGGGCCTGGAATACAACCTATTTCGAGCTGGACCACCCCTTTCACCCTCATTAAACTCACTCCGTGTGGTGAAAGATCTGTCACGGCCAAAAGTAGGTCTCCTGCTCCCAGACCTGGCTGACAGAAAAACCTCCGCCAGACGTGTAGCGTCCTCTGCAGTCTTCGGGTCCCGCTCTTGTATCCAGATTCCCAGTTCCGGGTTCACCATCCGTAAAAACTGCTCCAAAATCACTAGTTCAGAAATGTCTTTTACTGTTAAGGTCTCTGGTTTCACCCATTTACAAAACAGGTCTTTCAGACGTACATATGATTAACGAGGGGTTTCGTCCTGATAAACGTCCAGGGACCGAAACCTCCTCCTATATGTGTCAGATGTGATTTCATATTTGTTTAAAATAGCTTCTTTCAATTTTCCATAATTGTCCATGTCTGTAATGTCCATCAGAACATATGCGCTCCGCGCTTTACCTGTAAGCAGAGGAGCCAGATGAATAGCCCACTCTTCTTCATGCCAGCGGCAGACTGTAGCGATCCTCTCGAACGTCGCCAGGTAGTGCTCGATGTCATCCTCGGGAGAGAAAGGATTCAGCCTGGGCTCGTGATGTGTTCGTGGCCTCCTTGGCTGCACCTGCAGCGGCAAATCATCCTCCTGTGGGCCGACCCGACTGGCCGTCACCCTGGGGTCCTCCCCCAAAGTGCCGTCGTCACCACTACGCTCAGCCCAGCTCCCATACTCCTCTCTCAACTCCGCAACCTGCAACTCCATCCGACGAATGTGATTCTCCACAGCCTGCCACTTTTGCTCCTGAAGAGCGGCCTCCTCCTCCATCTGGCGATCTCTGAGAGTCAGTGAACGCACCAAAGATTTCACCAGGCACGTTAGCTCCTCGAGCTCGCCCAGTCCGCTGACTCCCGGGTCCTCAGCCGCCATACCTGCGTCCAGGTCAGACTGCTCCTCGTGCCTCACTTTCCTTCTCGCCATGAGTCCTTCCGTCCACCAAATGCCACGACATCCTGGGAACGGACCACCGCTGCCACCAAATGTCAAGATAACAGCGGGGCGAGAGCAGAATTCAAATTTCAATTATTTTATTTCAATAATCTTACATATAAATAGTCCAAGACATCCGACACGGTTCTTCATCAACAATCCATAGAGTTACAGCGAAAAACTCTCAACTGCAAGACTGAAGATAAACTTTACTCAACTACTACTCTAAACCCAACACCTGTTATATACTACTGGAGACAATTAGGGCTGATTAGCCCCTACCATAACCCCAGGTAAAACAATAAACATTTCCATTGTTTGCACATACCCACTAATCTCTAAAAATACATAAATACTTCCCCAACTATATACAATATAAATATAAATAACATAATAAATAACAATATAAATAATTCAATAAATAGTTCAAACCCCTATTTACAAAAGCTAAACCACCCCTCTAACTTACCATACATGCTTCCTTCCTGCTGGTGTCCTATATAAGGCCCTCAACCCCTAACAGAGTCTTTTGCCCGGACACCCACAGGAAGCATGTTGGCAAAGGTATGTGAAATAAATCATTATCCATTATTTTACCAAAATACTTAACCATAACAATTATCTCCCAAGGGCATTCAAAATTAAACAAAAGACAGATCCCAAAATAATGTGTGCACTTTACAAACAATCATAATAACATTTACCATATTACAAATACAACACAATCACACATACAATAAGTCATACAGTGGTGACACTCCATCGTCACACAGCATCATCTGAGAGGCATCTACTGTGATAATATTTTTCTTTAGGAGCCATATAGTCAGAAATAGTAAAATCAAAGGTTAACAGACAATGGTCTGACAGTACATTGTTATGAGGAGACACTACAAGATTTTCTATTTCTATGCCATATGTCAGAACAAGGTCCAATGTATGGTGGAGGTAATGAGTAGAATTTCCTACTTTCTGAGAAAACCCAATCGAGTCTAATATTGAATTAAATGCCACATTAAGGCAGTCACTATCTACATCCACATGTATATTAAAGTCCCCTACTATAATTATTCTATCAGATTTCAGCACTAAATCAGCTAAGAAATCAGCAAATTTGGATAAAAATTCCGAGTAGGTTGATGGGGGACGATAAACTATGGCAAATAAAATTGGGTTTAACCTAAAATTGCTAAAGTGCCCAATACTGAGGACCAGGCCCTCAAAGGAATTATAACATGTTTTTTGCTTTACATTAACTAGTAATTTGGAATGGTAAATTGTTGCTACTCCTCCTCCACGACCAGAATTTCTGGGATTTTGACAGTTTAAATAACCAGAGGGAGTTGATTCATTTAAATCAACATAATCCTCTTGCCCTAACCAAGTCTCTGTAAAGGATATTAAATCAGTCTGATGATCAATTAACAGATCATGGACTAACAGAGACTTGGGAGTTAGAGACCTAATATTTAATAAACCACATTTAATTTTTAAATTATGAGGAGGAACAGAGGCCAAATCATTCAATTTAGAGGCTTTATGTTTAATTTGAGTTTTACCAATATTTTGCTTAATCACTTTGGGATGCTTATATATTATATTTTTATTTACTTTGGAGGGAGCAGACAATGATTCTCTGATGGGGAAGACAGGGGCTAAGTTGAGGGGTGGTGGATGAAGAGTAGCTGCAGAGAGGCGTGTAAGACTGTAACTCTGCTTCCTGGTCCCAACTCTGAGTAGTCAAGGTTTTGGAAATTTGGATAAAAAAGATGCCAGATTGTTAGATAAATGAGAAGCACCATCCAAAGTGGGATGAATGCTGTCTCGTCTCATAAGACCAGGTTTTCCCCAAAATGGGCTCCAATTGTCAATGTAGCCCACGTTATTTGCAGGACACCACACAGACAGCCAGTGGTTCAAGGATTACGAGCAGCTAAACATGTCATCGCTGGTCAGATTGGGGAGGGGCCCAGAGAATACTACAGTGGCAGACATCGTTTTTGCAAAGTCACACACCGATTCTACATTAAGTTTCATGACTTCCGACTGCCGGAGACGGATGTCATTAATGCCAGCATGGATAACAATTGTGGAGTATTTACAGTTACTCTTAGCCAGCATTTTCAAATTTGACTCGATGTCGCCTGCTCTGGCCCCAGGAATGCATTTGACTATGGACGCTGGAGTCTCTAGGTTCACGTTTCTGACTACAGAGTCGCCAATGATCAGAGTTTTTTCCTCAGTGGGTGTGTCGCTGAGTGGGGTAAAACGATTAGAAACGTGAACAGGTTGGTGGTGTACCGGGGCTTTGCGACTAGGCTTCCTTCTCACCGTCACCCACCCAGTCTCCTCGTAATGTATATTAGATATTAGAGTGTGTTTCTGATTAGTTTAAAGTTATCTTCAAAGAAAAAAACAGTGCTTTTCTTTCAAAAATAAGGAAATTTCTAAGTGACCCCAAACTTTTGAACGGTAGTGTATCTCCGTCTTTCCGGTGTATCTGCCCGATTTCAGCGAGTGCACAGCTGATGAAAGACCTTCCTAGGCTGGGTACAAGACTCAGTGTTACTGCAGTGAAAGCATTGCGAACCAGGGCGGTGGAACTGACTAGGTGATGGATCTAAGAACCCTAAAAAAGGTGGCTTGGATCTAAGTACATTTATGTGGTGTTAAGCTTATGGACGCTGGGTTTGAGTCCCAGTGAATTAAATACGTGTATATTGTGGTATTTCTAAGTGATTGACACCGGAAAGCCTGGTTAAATTTCTGCTTGCGCTAAATCTCTGGTTTGACCCAGGATTTTTCGGTTTGGGGAAATTTCGTGTCAGCAAGGTGGATGCTTAGATGTGTTGTGTGAAGGAATTAATTCAAGATACTGTTTAATATTGCGCAGTGAACCCTTTGATATTGATCGGGGTAAGATTCTGTCCGGCAATATTGCAGTGAGCGATTAATTTATAAGGTCTGGCGAGATTCTGCTGTTCAGCTGCAGTGAGCGTTCGATTTGGGACACTGTTTAATATTGCACAGTGAACTCTGAGATGTTAATCGGGGTAAGATTCTGTCCGGCAATATTGCAATGAGAAAAAATCAATGCAAGACACTGTAAGGAATTGCAGTGAGCCCTGACTTGGTTAATCGGTAATTTTTAATTTCTGTAACAGCGCTGGTTTAAAAATAACTGCAGTTTTGTTTGTCTGTCTGGTTGTTCTGTGTTATATGGTTTGTCCTGATGAGACCGCAGAGGCGGAAGTGCATGTGCCACGTTGGTTGGCAGCCATGTTTGTCCATTGTTTTTCTGGTTCTTGTGGAGTGTAAAGGAACGGTTATGTGATTATTGGCTCACGGAGTAACACTTTTATTTGTGGGAGCTTGCAAATAATACTTTTGGGTAAGAAATTCAATTGTGTTCTCATAGCGGTAGACAAAAAGTTGACACGAGAATGTTGGGTTGCCAGATTTGTTTTTACAAGTACTTTGGGTTGCCATTTCAAGCTTGTTTTTGTCATGCGGTGACCCTCGCGGGCCACCATAAGTGCCAAAAGTTACCAGTGAGCTTTGCATTTGATGTTTATTTTAACAAGACAAGACGAGACGAGACATAAAGCTATGAGCCACTGTGGGCAAAAATACACTACACAGGATACAAGGGATCGTAAGCTGTCAACGCCCGCTAATAAAGCCGGCAGCTAGCGAGCTGTGATGCCAAACAGCTGATCAATCTTGACAGCCGGAAACCCCACCGAGCGCTGTCACAATAAAAGCCCAGTGGAGCCAGAGTGTAATCCACAGCTGTCAAGGCCGGCAGAGATGATACATAGCCCGAGCGCGGACGAGATCGGCGCTCGGATCATGACACTTTTAAGGTTATCTTCCTGTTTCTCTGTGTGAGCAGCTGCCCGAAAGTAACCTTGGAGAGATAACAGGACTGCGCTGCGTCTGTGTATGTGTGGGCCCTTGTGTCTGACAGTGAGTGAGTGACAAGAAGGGGAAGAGGAGGAAAAAAAATCTATATATGAGTATTTTTGCAAAGCTTAGGGGTTTTACAGTTTCTTTTTATGGGTTTTTCAATCTAATTTTGTGGGTTTTGAATCTAACGTTGCGTAACTGGTAAATATTCACATATTTTTAAAGCCAGCATTTTCATTTAATAGATTTTTTCCTTGGCAGATGAGCAACATTGGGCTATTTTTATTCAATTTTTTGACGTATAGTTTGATTTTTATTAAATCAGTTGCATTGTGTCTCTTACCGAGGGATAACAGTGTACTTTACAGGGAAAAAGGATGACGGACTAAGGGTCTGACATGACAACACCAGGGTTCCTCCTTCCCCCTTCTCCCCGCTCTCAGCCAGAACCTTGCCTCTGGAGCCCAGCAAAACAGTGTCACCTCACCCCTGCCCACCGCACTCCTCCCGTCGACAACAAAGCCATGATGGGTAAGCCAATAAGTTAAGTACAATTGCATGCATGTTAATCACTGCTACCAGCATGACGATGACAAATTAAATTGAAGATTATGGAATAATGCTGTTGTAGGAATCGTGAAATGATGACACTGGATGATTTCTCAGTATTGGTTTATTTCCATCTCACGTCCCACAGCTCCTTCTCTCAGTCGGGGAATAAGAGACCGAGCTGCGGTAAACCACATACATTTATACCTCCACATCAAACACAGAATCACATCCACATTTAATCCCTCCATTGTCCTCTCGGCTCCTCTGTCTGACCCCAGGAGGTCAGACAGTCCTTTCAGGTTCACTCTCCAGATCTTCTCACTTCTTCCCCAGTTCGCAGGTGGTCCAGACTCATTGTCCATTTGAGGCGTGACGTCAATACACACCGCGAGTTCAAAGTTCTTTTATGTTTGGGTCTCTGCCAAGGAATATTCAATTCAATTCAACTTTATTTATATAGCGCCATTTCACAACAACAGTCATCTCATAGCACTATCAACTGTAGGGGGGAACCCCCACAGTTGCAGAAAGACCCCAGCAAAGACCCCAGAATGTCCCCAGCAATATATGTGAGCTACATAATGTTACGCCACATCACTCCCCCCAAAACGCCCAAGAACGGACACACACCAACATTACTCTAATAGTTATACACATTATGTCAAGAATGGACACACACATCACATCACTCTAAGAGCTGTACCATTATGTCACCCCCCCCCCCCCTTTGCAGGATCTACAAAAACAATCTACACGGGTTGATCAAAAAACACATCACTCTGCCCATTGCCTAGGCTTCAATCTCCTCCTGAATCTGCTGAACGCAGGCTTCGCAGCCTGTATTGTGCCGTCCTGCGGCGCGCCTGTAGAATGAGGGGGAGAAGGGTTATTTGTCCCCTGCGGGGAGACCAGGGGCCATTCCCTGGGAGGTCTGCCGCGTCAAGGCGCCCCCGCCGGTCGTACAGGTTCGTCACGTAACACAAAAGCAGGCTTTAATCTGTCAACACTGATTGTTTCTTTCCTGCCCCCCAAATCTAGCACAAAACATTTCTCCCCGGTTTCCAGCACTCGAAATGGACCGTCGTAAGGTGGGCAGAGGCTGTGACGCTGGGCGTCGTGCCTGACAAAAACAAACTCTGCGTTTTGCAAAGCCTTGGGAACAAAAACCTGCGGAAAAATGTGATGAGCGGGGCCCGGGAGCATTTCTGCTCCCGTGCCACTTAGATGTCCCCACACCGGGGGGCGCTCTGGTGCCGCATGGGCTGGCAGGAATTCCCCTGGCAGCCTGAGAGGTTGAGTAAAAACTAATTCAGCAGGTGAGGTATCTAAATCCTCTTTGGGTGCCGAACGCAACCCCAATAAAACCCATGGTAGTTTGTTTACCCAATCTGTATCCGTGAGCGACGCTCTGAGGGCTGCCTTCAACGACCTGTGAAAACGCTTGCATAAACCGTTGGCCTGTGGGTGATAAGCGGTGGTGCGATGGGCTGTCACTCCTAAGCCGCTGGCCATTGCTGACCACAGCTTCGACACGAATTGCGGACCCCTATCGGACGTAATGTCTGATGGGACTCCAAACCGCGCTACCCAGGCTGTTAAAAAAGCACGAGCCACCTCTGCTGCTGTGGTCGATTGCAATGGGACTACTTCCGGCCAACGTGTGGTCCGGTCCACCATTGTTAGGAGATGTGTGAACCCTTGCGACGGCGGCAGGGGTCCCACTAGATCTATGTGCACATGATCGAACCTCTTAGCAGGAATGTGGAAAGGTTCTAAAGGAGGCTTTGTGTGCCTGTGAACTTTGGCCCGCTGGCAAGCCATGCAGGCTTTCGCCCACTCCTTCACGTGCTTGTGCAGGCTCGGCCAAACAAACTTCTCCGCTACCATTTTCACTGAAGCGCGTACTCCCGGGTGCGCTAGGGAGTGCACCGCGTCAAAAATGCGACGGCGCCACGTGGCCGGTACCACTGGGCGTGGTCGCCCGGTGGATACATCGCAGATTAGCGGGGGTGAACTGGTTTGTAAACTTATGCTCTCCAGCCTTAACCCTGTTGGTCCAGACAGGAGCACGCGCACGTCTGTGTCTTCGCTCTGCTCCGCTGCCATGGCTGCGTAATCTATCCCCACGTGCACCGGAGCCGCGTGCGCGTCCGCGCTGTTACCTCGCTCCGCATCTGCGGCATTACAGTCCCCATCTGCGCGGACAGGTGCTATTACTGCTCACGAGAGGCAGTCTGCTACTACATTAAGTTTACCGGCTACGTGCTGTATATCGGTGGTGAATTCTGAAATTGCGGCCAGCTGCCTCTGCTGTCGGCCTGACCACGGTTCTGAGATTTGGGACATTGCAAAAGTGAGCGGTTTGTGGTTGACAAACGCGGTGAAACGCCGCCCTTCCAACCAGAACTGAAAATGGCGAATGGCCAGGTGGAGCGCTAGCAGTTCCCTGTCAAACATGCTATATTTCCGCTCCGCATCGCGTAGGGACCTGCTGAAAAAAGCGAGTGGCTGCCAAACCCCGGTGACCTGCTGTTCTACAGCGGCTCCTATGGCCACATCTGACGCGTCTGTGGTTAGCGCTATTCAGGCTGCTGGGTCTGGGTGAGCCAGCAGTGCTGCGTCTGCCAGTGCTTTTTTAACCTCAGTGAACGCATGCTCCCGCTCTGGGGACCACTCAATCACATTGGAGGGCTTCTGTTTTTTTAGCGCGGCGTACAACGGTTGCATGAGCTGCGCTGCGTGGGGTATGAAACGGTTGTAAAAATTTACCATACCTAAAAATTCTTGCAACGCTTTTACCGTTTGTGGCTGGGGAAACTCAGCCACTGCGCGTACCTTGGACGGCAGCGGGACTGCTCCCTCTGGGGAGACGCGGTGCCCTAAAAAATCGATCTGCGTTGCGCCAAAATGGCATTTGGCCGGGTTGATTATCAACCCATGCGCTCCCAACCTCTGAAAAACTGTCATGAGGTGACTTTCGTGTTCCTCCTCAGAGGCGCTGGCGACCAAAATATCGTCTAAGTAGACAAAAACAAAAGGGAGGTCGCGCAACATGGCATCCATCATGCGTTGGAAGGTTTGCGCGGCGCCTTTAAGGCCAAAAGGCATGCGTAAAAACTCAAAAAGCCCGAACGGGGTTATTACTGCTGTCTTGGGAATGTTCTCTGGTCGGACCGGGACCTGATGATAACCGCGGACCAGGTCTATTTTAGAAAAAATGCGCGCCTTGGCCAAATGCACCGAAAAATCTTGGATATGCGGAATTGGGTAGCGGTCCTGCACTGTGGCATTGTTTAACCTGCGATAATCACCACAAGGTCTCCACGAGCCGTCAGCCTTAGGCACCATATGCAGGGGGGAAGCCCAGGCGCTCTTCGAGCAGCGAATTATGCCCAACTTTTCCAGGTTGGCGAACTCCTCACGCACAATGGAGAGCTTAGCCGCATCCAAGCGCCGAGCCTTCGCAAAAACTGGTGGACCACCTGTGGTTATAAAGTGCTCCACCCCGTGCTTCGCCACCTTAGCTGAAAACGTGGGAACTGTGAGTGCTGGAAACTGGTTTAGGAGAGTGTGAAACTTACCTCCTGCTGTGGCGACGTTGGTCTGTACTGGCGGCGGGGACACTCGAGCTGCACAAGGGATGGAACAAGAAGAGAGTGCATTAACCAAGCGTCTATTAACCAGATCTACCAACAAGCCATGTGAGCACAAAAAGTCAGCGCCTAACATGTTGAAACTCACCGCCGCTACTATGAAGGTCCATTCATAGATGCGGCCATGCAAGGACAGGCGCAGAATCCTTTCGCCAAAATTCTTGATCGACGAGCCGTTTGCGGCCGTTGCCCCGTCTCCGCGGGGGCCGGCCTCCCGATCCGCATAGGTTGCAGTGATGAAACTCCTCTGTGCTCCGGTGTCAACGAGGAATTGCCGTCCGGAGCTCGCGTCTGTCAGGTACAGCAGCTTGTTCTGTTCGCCGAGAGTTGAAGCTGCTAACGACCCCCGGCTCGTGCGCTTTCTCTGTATCTTGAAGCTGCATGGTGGGATGCATCTGTGTGCCTTCTGTGCGAAGCGTTGATGGTAAAAACAGAGGTCGTCCTTTCCTCAGCTTCGGGACCGCGCCGCTGCTCTTGTCGCTGGGGTTGCTTCTGCTGCCACTGGTTCTCCACCGCCCTCGGCTGCCGCGCCGAGGTCTGCTGCTGCCACTGAAGTCTCCTGCTCGCCGCAGGCGTCGAGGAGCCGTTCCGCTTCCACGGCCAGCGTGCAGAAATCCTTCTGGTTCACACACCTCATGCTGGACAGGGAACCCCTCATGTGTGCTGGGAGGGTCCTCAAGAAGATGTGTTTAAATAGAAACGCATCGTTGTCTGCCCCGATCATCTGCAGCATGTCCTCCATGAGGACGGTCGGCCTGCGTCCTCCTCTGTTGCGCAGGTCCAGAAGTGTTCTGGCCCTCACCTCGGCTGATGGCACAAAACTCCGGATGAGGGCGGCTTTCAGGGCGTCGTATTTGCCAGCAGCGGGCGGCTGCTGCACCAGGCTCCGCACACACCGGGCTGTGCGGCTGTCGAGTCTTGCGATGACATTATGGAACTTGATGTCATCTGCTGATACCCCGTTGAGCACAAACCGCGATTCCACGTGTTGGAACCATGAGTGCGGGTCATCTTGCCAGAACTCGGGGAGTTTAATTGAGTTTACGCCCATGCGGGCGGTCTCCGGTGAATCCGGGTCGGAGAGACGATCTCCAAGCCTTTCCATATGTCTCACGTGTGGGTCACCAATGTAGGAATCATGAAATGATGACACTGGATGATTTCTCAGTATTGGTTTATTTCCATCTCACGTCCCACAGCTCCTTCTCTCAGTCGGGGAATAAGAGACCGAGCTGCGGTAAACCACATACATTTATACCTCCACATCAAACACAGAATCACATCCACATTTAATCCCTCCATTGTCCTCTCGGCTCCTCTGTCTGACCCCAGGAGGTCAGTCAGTCCTTTCAGGTTCACTCTCCAGATCTTCTCACTTCTTTCCCAGTTCGCAGGTGGTCCAGACTCATTGTCCATTTGAGGCGTGATGTCAATACACACCGCGAGTTCAAAGTTCTTTTATGTTTGGGTCTCTGCCAAGGAATATGTGAGCTACATAATGTTACGCCACACTGTCACTTAATAATGCCCGATCACTGAAGGCTTTAAATACAGCTTATATTACATGATTCAAAGCACAGAACAAGGTGATAATGACTATGTTTGTGCATATGATTTACCTGTTGGCTGCTGAATATCAAACAGAGGTTTTGATGCTTCTATGCCATATTATTGTTTTTTTCCCAAATACTAAAGTCACTTTTAATTTTTTGAATGACTATGTGCTTATTAAAGTTTTAATCCTTTTACTGTCCATGCAAAACAAAGAAGGCAAAAGCTCTGAAGGATTACAGGATTTAGAGGGAAAAAAAAAAAAACAACGATTAGAGCATCTATTATTTTGGCCTTGGATCTCAGAAGTTCTGACTGACAACGTGTTCATACAGCTGCATGTTTGGGCTCAGGTTGTAAATTTTTTTTCCTGTGTGATAAAATCCTGAACACAGACTGCTGCCCGGCTGACTTATCACTATGACCTCTTTCACAGATAACTACAAACAGTTCACAAGCTTTGCCATAAGGACAGAACAGTTCTCTCCCACTCCAGCAAAAACATTAGGTCGACACTTTGCAGTTAATCACGTGTGTAACCACACATTTTAATCTTTTAAGTTACAAGCAACAATTGCTAACTTTTGATGTGATATGTGTGTCTTTTATTTCTTTTAAATGCTGCATTGACTTAAGGCTTCTAATATATGACACTGTTTTATTAAACAGTGATCTTAAAGTAATGTTGACCCATGCAAATTGGTAAAACATTTAGTGATTCACTGAAAATTTAGCAAAAAGTTGTTGTCATTAGAAAATCACATTATTCAAATAATGGAAGCTTTAGGTGTAATTTAAACTCATTGTGTTATTCTCTGTTCCTGCCCATGTTTTTGTTTTTGTTTTTCAACAGGAAAGGTAAAACATTCACAAAATCTTTATCTTTCACCAGGATTTAGAATTGCAAAATCAAAAAGATGAAAAATAGGAATCACAAGATCACCATTAGCTTTAACTCTAACAAATCCTCAGTGACCAAAGACAATATGAAACAAAATAATAAAAACGATAATTCACTTGTGTTTCTTAGCATTAAACACTGTAATAAACAGTTGAATAACCACTGTAAAAACTCTAAAGGACAAAACTTGAATGATTATAATGGTAACACTTGCAAGAACAATTTATGGGGAGACACAATTTGCATTCCTGTTGTTGTTTTGAATTCTGACGCACGGACAGGGGGTAGCCTAGGGATTCCCCCAATTTCTTTTTACAGGATAGCCCCGCGATTGGATCTCTGTGGGAGATGGGAGGACAGCAGTCAGTGTGGGGCAGGCTGGCTGTTGCAAGGGGAACAACATGTTCGTCATCAACCTGGTCATCAGGATCACTGGCTGGGGGCACAGCGTGGGGGGAAGGGGACCTCACAGAGGACAAGCATTGCTGAAGCTAAGTAGAACAAATGACATTGACAATGACATAACGCATATCAATTTAACTGACTTTGACTTTGAAAATGTAGTGTTTACATGACTTGACATTGCAGGACACATCTGACACATTGCAATGATGCATCTCGCCAGATAATGGTATGACAGTATCACATTTCAGAAATGTGACAGTAATAAGGAATAATTGTGTTGTATGACAATGACGCGCTAAAGAGCTGGGATGTGCTCCTGGTGCTTGGCCTCAGCCGAACTGGGCCTCAGGACTACAGACCACACCAAAATTTAGGAAGGAATATATAAAATAAGGCATTCCTTGTGTACAATGAAACCATATTCTGGTTAAGCAATATGTCCATCATTCCATTAAAAGAAGGAGTGGGACATTACCCTTTCACATAGATGCACTTATACAAATTCAGACTGTCTGTGTTCAAAAGGATGGACAGATGTGGCCTTAATGATGAACTCAGAATGGTTATAATAAAAGCTAAATTGCATTAAATCTACACAGACAGCTGTATTACTTGTCCTAACTGAAATTTGTAAACTAGGTCAAGGGAGAACACTCGCAACAGAAGCCATGACTAGCCAACCATGAGCCAACCATCAGCTCCCTCATCAAAAAGGCCCAGCAGAGGATGTTCTTTCTGCGGCAGCTGAGGAAGCTCAAGCTACCCACCAAGATGTTAGTGCAGTTCTACACGGCCATCATCGAGTCCATCCTCACCTCCTCCATAACCGTGTGGTATGCAGGAGCCACTGCCAGGGACAGACTAAGGCTGCAGCGCGTCGTGCGCACTGCTGAAAAGGTGATCGGCTGCAAGCTCCCATCTCTCCAGGACCTGTACATCTCCAGGACCCGGAGGTGTGCAGGCCGGATCATAGCCGATCCTTCACACCCTGGTCACGTACTGTTTGCCCCCCTCCCCTCAGGTAGAAGACTTCGGTCCATTCAGACTAAAACCTCCCGGCACGTGAACAGCTTTTTCCCCTCTGCCATCAGACTGCTGAACATTAAGTGACTTATTGACTCTCGTGCACTATATACAGCAGCTCATGTCGTTCATCACTGTTTTTCTGTTGCATTATCGACTGCACTGTGGTACCCCATATTATCTGCTACTTGCTAATTTATTTAAAACTGCCTTGACTAGTATTACTCATTATTATTATTATTACTTATTATTCTACACTTATTGCATGTTTTTAGTCTTTTAGTTTTTTAGTTTATCTCTTTATCTCATCATGTTTTTAATGTTGCAGCATGGCACCGAGACAAATTCCTAGTTTGTGTACTACATGAACAATGGCAATAAATCTGATTCTGATTCTGATTCTGATGACTAAAACCTCATTTTGAGGGAGTTACACTGCTCACAAACTTTCATCTCAATTAACCATGTGCAATACATATAAATAGCACACAACATTTCCTTCTTCTACTAAAAAGACAACACCCATCACGCAACTATGCCGTAACTTTGATGCATGTGTGTCTCCATGCATCGGGGGAGTGCCACAACAATTAATTAGCAAAAAATAATTAGCAAAAATCTTCAGAAAAATAGATAATACATAAAAATTATCAATAAGTGATCAATAATGTAGAGAAAAATATAGGTGAAACCGCTTGGTAATGAAATCACAACATTCAATAGGAGAAGTTAAATTTACATCAGTAGATCTGCAGGTATTTAAGAAAACTATGTGCTGAAAAATATTTGCAGATTATTGTAAAATGAAATATCCTGTTTATAAGAAACAAGGTAAACTGATAAGGAAGCAGAAAACCATGCAAATTTATGAGAAAAGTTCCAAATGTCTAAGGAAGGTCCAATTTATGCCGAATTTATGCTTGCTGTGGGACTCAATCTACTACAAAGACAATACAGATTCTTACTCAATTATGTAAGAAGAGAACAATGCTTTAGGGAGCTCAAAGCAAAATAATTTGACCTTCCCTGCATAAACATAGTCTTTTCAAAACCTTTGCATGGATCTCATTGAGCTAAAGAAGAGTGAAGGTAAAAATGTTGTTTAGAAATTATTGAGATACTTACCAAATAGACAAAGGCTACCTTCTTCTTCCGGCTTTCAGAGAGAGCAGATGCATTTCTTCTCCTCTCCTCTCCTCCTCCCTTCACTGATCCTAGCTTGCTGTGTCCTGTCTGTGTCTCGCTCTTCTTCTGGCTGAATCTCGATCCAAACGGAAAATTATGGATTTGGTAAGCTAGGCTTTAAATGCAGTTGACACCACCTTTTCAAACAGAAAACCGGGCCCGGGGGAGCCCAACTGTGTGAGAGACACAAACAATTGGAAACTTATGTGTCTGTGCGACCTTTCGATCAAAGATGTGGAAGATATCTACCTGTTTGGCCTTAAGATCACAGGATTTCTGCTGTTTGGCTTTGGAGTTTTCCTGGTGTATTGAAAACTAAGGAAGTTGGAAAGAGCTAATCAAAATGCGGACCCGGCGAAGCTCCTTCAACAATTCGACCAGTTGGGGAGGGCTCTGATAGCGGCTAATGGTGAACTGAATAGGAAGATGGGTAACATCTCGGAGTCGCTGGGTGCTCTCCAGGAAATGATTTTAAAGCCTGGAAATGTATATGGAAATGTACATGCAAATTGTGATGCACAGAATCGCATGAGAGGTGAAATTTCTATGCTGCTAAATGAACTGTGCCTATCAGGCCTTGATTCGGGGTCCTTGAGAATCATTCCTCCAGGAGAAAAGATAAGGCAGAAGGGAGTTTTTGGCTTGGCTTCTCTAACCCAAACAATTGCTGATGTGCAACAATCTGAACTCTCTAAGGACAGCCATGTGACTAACATGGAATTTTACCATCTGGCATGAACTGAAGAGAGATGAACTCTGTTTGGACATGTTATCTATGTTTTAGGACACTAAGGACATAACATCTAGCCGTTGCCCAAGAGAGGATTTTTGTTTGTCCACCAGTAACTGATACTTCACACACTGCACTCACACTGATATCACATGACTGACATACACACACTGGTCTCTCTCTTGCTTTGTTAATGTGTGAATCTGTATTGTCTGCTAAGTGTGCTTAGAGGTTTTTTTTCTATGTAATCACAATCTTGCTCACTCGAGCCATATTTTGATAACTATGTTTTTTCTCTCTGCCCAATGTGTCACCCCCTCCCCCCTCCCCCTCTTTACCCCCTACTGAATGAGGCGCCTGTATGGCTGCCGCGTCATTACGGTGCGCTTAACATGAGCGCACCTTAGTGATAAGTAAAATTCCTTGTATGTGTAAGCATACTTGGCAATAAAGTTAATTCTGATTCTGATTCTGAAAGGCTGTCCCCTGCACTGATCCAAATACTGCTATGGATTGCAATGATCTAAATACTGCTATGATAACACTGAAACCCTTAATCGAAACAATATCAAGGTTTAAAATAGCTGAAATGATTCACTTAGATAATGGAATATATTTAGTGGAATACACTTTGTAAATCAAATCATATCACATTTAGGTACAGCACCCAAATTATTAGTACCAAACATTTACCTAGGAAACCATTTAGCTCACCATCAACAATCTACAGGATCAGCATAATGCACAAATAGGATTATGAAAGATGGATTAAGAAAATAAGAAAAATAGGGAAATTGTGAATGGCAAACCCTACTATTGAAGCCATTTAACTTAGGTGATGAGGAAGGGTTTCTGGTTGATCACATGCAAAGAATGACAACTGACAGCGATGTTATCCATACTGCCCTTCCCAGGAGGGACCATGTGACAAAGGAACCGTGGGAGTTGCACCCATCTTTTGGCCGAACCAGGGGATCTGGTCATCAAAGGAAACTGGACCAAAATTCCCTGGCAAGGACAGTACAAAGGTTATCCTGGTGACACCAACAGCCACGGAAAACGAAGGACGTGGCACTTGGGTGCATCTAACATTTTACCCCACTTAAAACCCTAAGCAAGAGACTGTTTAATACACATTGCATATTTATTAAAAAAAAAAGTGACTAACTGTTTCTCAATGCAAGTGTCAGCTGATGGCGCTCCCTGGCATCCAGCAAACTGCTTTTGCATAGAGAAGCAGGCTGTTTGTTTATCATGACGAGGAAAAAATACAAGGGAAAGAAAAGTGTGGTTAGTGCCGTTGCCTTATCATCCTCATCATCCTCGTAGTAACTCTTAGTGTTGGTTGTTATTAAGTTGTTCCACTGCCTATACACTGTAGAGAATTGTTCTGTTTGTTCCTTAATAATGCTAACAGTTGGACAAATTATCTGCTAATGCTAAAATAATGCAGCTACTACAGGCTGTTTTTTTTTAAGAGAGGCTATATACAGAAATAACACAGCAAACATCACTTTGAATCACACCTGTCACAACACTTATCACTCCACTGATTTGAAATATGATGACACTCATTACTCTGCGAATGGAAAAAATGGTAAATGGCATTCACTTATATAGCACTTTTATTTTCATCTCTTGATGACCAAAGCGCTTTACAAATCCTGCTATCCACCCATTCACACACATTCACACACTGAAAGGTTAATTTCATCAGGGAACTCCTCTGTTCTGAAGCGGTGATGTCCCTTTCAGCAGCTTAACACTCTCTAAGTGTGCAACGGCTTACAGTGCATCTCTCCCCTGTACTGCTACCCTGCTTGACCAATGAAGCGAGCAAGTGTTATACTAAGGGTGAAGAGGGCAGGGTGAAGAGAGATGCTTTTCTACCATATGATGCCATTTTGGGGCATGAATGTGATTTCAAATGGAAAGCACAGGAGTGAGGGTCTTTTGTTCACTGTTTCCTTGAGTGAGAGTGGGTAAGAACACTTTAGGATTAAAACACTTAATTATAGGCTACAAATTATTTGTAAAATTATAACATAGAATAGAATGGTTCTTGGTCAACTAATTGTCGCCCGTAGGGGTGTGTGCCCTGTTATAGGAGGTTATTGTTGTACTTCTATCCATGAAAATAATGCAAATGGTCATATTAATACTTTGGATACCACAGCCTCATTGCTTTGCAGGCAATGATAACAAAACTGATTAAGTTAGTGATTGTCTTCATGGAGAAGTCTCATCATGAACTTGGTAATGATTTTTATAGTGATAACTTCAGACTTTTCCTGTGTGAGTCCTTAATATGATGATGGAGCTGGTTATTGTAAACTTAGTGATATGTCTTCATACAACTGCTGCAGATGATGAGGATGGTGAAAGGGGCGATACTAGCCTAAGGAGTATGAAGGTTGCAATATAATCTAAGTCTATTTTGAGTATCTCCATATCATTTTCCACATTCTTATTTGACACAGTACAAGATTAATTTTGGTTATATTACACATATTCACTTTTAATGACATATTCTACACACATTTTAAACCACCTCATAAGATTGCTGCTAGTCTGCAAAGACACATAACATGTAAAGTCTTACACATATATTTTTATATTATTTCATTCACTTTATTTTACTACCACTTTGATTATTTTTCTTTTAATCATGATGTTTTATTAAGCATCAAGTGGGGAATATGGTAGAAAAATTCCATATTATCCACATTATTATTATTATTATTATTATTATTATTATTATTATTATTATTATTATTTTGTACCATGCCTTTCCTATTTCATGTCTGATGTTTATATATGCATTCCATGTAGAATAAGTTCATATATTCCTTTATATTATTCTTTCATGTCTGTGAGCAACTATTGTCTAACAGTGGCCTTCAGGGGATGTGCGTGTGAGTGCTGAGACTGTAGGTCAGTACAAGCGTAAAAGATGACCTAAGCTGCATTTGATAATCACTTTGACATGCCCTGCTAAGTTTCTGTGTCCGAGGAATGTGCAAAACTTTTAGTTTGTATAGATTAGGAAGATCAAGGCGAGGAAGGCCTTGGGACCGGACGACATCAGCGCGAAGCTCCTCAAGTCCTGCGCAGACCAGCTGTGTGGGATTGTGGAGCACATTTTCAACCTGAGCCTGAAGCTGGGGAGGGTACCACAGTTGTGGAAAACATCTTGTGTGGTACCTGTACCAAAGACTTCCCACCCCAAAGACCTGAACAGCTACAGACCAGTGGCCCTAACGTCTCACATGATGAAGACCCCGGAGAGACTGCTCCTTGCTCACCTCTGCCCCCTGGTGGGACCAACGATGGATCCACTCCCGTTTGCCTACCAGCATGGCATCGGGGTGGAGGATGCAGTGATCTTCCTCCTTCACCGTTCCCTGTCCCACCTGGAGAAGCCCGGGAATGCGGTGACGATCATGTTCTTTGACTTCTCCAGTGCTTTCAACACCATCCAACCAATGATCCTGAAGGACAAGCTGCTGTGCGCAGGGGTGGACCAGCACCTGTCATCATGGATCCTGGACTACCTCACTAACCAGCCACAGTTTGTGAGAACCCCTGATTGTGTGTCCGACATGATCATCGGCAGCACAGGGGCCCCCAGTGAACGGTTTTGGCTCCCTTCCTGTTCAGCCTTTATACTGCAGACTTCTCACACAACACAACATACTGCCATCTACAGAAGTTCTCTGACGGCTCTGCGATTGTCGGCCTCATCTCCAATGGGGATGAAACTGAGTACAGAGGACTTATCCAGGACTTCGTGGACTGGTGCCATCGGAACTGCCTCCAGATCAACGCGAGGAAAACTAAGGAGCTGGTAGTGGACTGCCGCAGGCAAGGACAACCCCTCACAGCACCAGTAAACATCCAAGGAACAGACATTGAGATGGTGACATCCTACAAGTACCTGGGTGTTCATCTGAACAATAAACTAGACTAGTCACACAATACCGACACACTCTACAAGAAGGGACAGTGCAGGCTGTTCCTACTGAGGAGGCTCAGGTCTTTTGGTGTACAAGGGGTGCTGCTGAAGACATTCTACAACACGGTGGTGGCATCAGCCATCACTTTTGGAGTGGTCTGCTGGGGCAGTGGCATTACAGCAGCCGATAGGAAGAGACTGAACAAACTAATCAAGAAAGCTAGCTCTGTCCTGGGGCAACGCCTTGACCCAGTGGAGGAGATAGGAGAGAGAAGGATGGTGGCTAAACTGTCATCTCTGCTGGAGTCCGAGTCCCACCCTATGCAGGACATACTGAACGCACTGAGGAGCTCATTTAGCAGTAGACTACATCATCCTAGGTGCACGACCGAGAGGTTTCACAGGTCCTTCCTACCTACGGCTGTCAGACTGTATAACCTAAGCAGGACTGCTCGCAGATAGCAAAAAAACCAAAACAAAAATAAAACAAAACGTGACGACCTAATAGTATTGAATGCAAAAGACGCAACAGACTTACACAACTGGTCCCCTCCAGTATACAACTAGGACAATATCAGTTGCTACGGAGGATGACAATATGTATGGGTACATATTCATACCATGTAGGGTAACTAAATAGACGGTTATGCTGTTTATTCCATCTAGCTCCAATGCTCCGCACTGTATATATATATATTTATATATTTATGTGTACATATGTATATTCACTGCTCTTATTTTCTTATCTTCTAAATTATTGCTCTAAGTCACATGTGTCAAACTCAGGGCCGTGAGCAGTGTAATTATAATTGGCCCGCGAGATCATATCAAATGTGCATTAGAGCTGGCCCGCGGTATATACTGTACCGCTAATACTACAAATCCCACAATGCTTTGCTAGTATGTTGGCAGTCGAAACCGGCAAGCGCTCCTTTTTTCTGTTGACAGTCATTGGCAACCATGCTCCAGTCACATCGGACAAATTAATTTCACCCTCCACAAAAATGGCCAAACGAAAGATGGACAACAGGAGCTTTCAAGACAGGTGGGAGGCAGATTATCTGTTCACGAATATAAAGGACAGACCTGTTTGTCTTGTGTGCGGAGCTAACGTGGCTGTAACAAAAGAATATAACATAAGAAGACACTATGAAACAAAACATTATGAAAAGTACAAGGACCTGGACGTAAAGCAGAAGCTGCAGAAGGTGGAGGAGATGAAAAGAAGTCTGGTTTGCCGGCAGACTATGTTCATGAAAGCAAAATCAAAAAGTGAAGCTGCTGTAAAGGCCAGCTTTATTGTGGCAGCAGAGATAGCAAAATCAGCCCGGCCCTTTAATGAGGGAGAGTTTGTCAAAAAGTGCATGGTCAAAGTTTGCGACATCGTGTGCCCAGATAAAAAGCAAGAATTTTTAAATGTGAACCTGAGCAGAAACACCGTGGCTGAGCGCGTGTGTGAGCTTTCCACTAATCTACATGAACAACTGATAAAAAAGGGAAAAGATTTTATTGCATACTCCCTTGCTGTGGATGAGAGCAGCGACACATCTGATACTGCCCAGCTGTCAATCTTCATCCGTGGAGTAGACTCGAGCCTGTGCGTCACAGAGGAACTTTTAGGATTAAAATCAATACATGGCACCACCACAGGAAAAGATATCTTTGAAGAGGTATCCAAATGTATAACTGAAATGAGCCTGCCTTGGGATAAATTTGTGGGACTGACGACAGATGGTGCGCCCGCGATGTGCGGTCAAAACAGTGGATTGGTCGGCAGGATTCAGGAGAAGATGCGGGAGGAAGATGCAGGTGAACTTACAGTTTATCACTGTATCATACATCAGGAAGCGCTCTGTGGCAAAGCTCTGCAAATGGAACATGTTATGAGCTCTATAAAACGAGTAGTCAACTTCATAAGAGCCAAAGGTTTGAATCACCGGCAGTTCAAGTCTTTTCTGGAGGAGTTGGATTTGGAATACAGAGATGTGCCCTATCACACAGAGGTGAGATGGCTAAGCAGAGGAAAAGTACTGAACAGATGTTTTGAGCTACGTGAGGAAATCTGTCAGTTTATGGAAAACAAAGGGAAGGACACAACAGAGCTGAGAGATAAAAAGTTTCTGTGAGCTTGCATTTCTGTCTGACATTGTGAGCCATCTAACTAACTAACTAACTAACCTGCACTTATATAGCGCTTTTCTAGTCACAAAGACCACTCAAAGCGCTTTCATTAATACTAACCCTCTATTCTAAGGGCCTATAGGAAACAGATATCTAAGGACAATTTTAGAACAGCCAATTAACCTAACATGCATGTTTTTGGCATGTGGGAGGAAACCGGAGAAATCCCGGAGTAAACCCACGCAACACGGGGAGAACATGCAAACTCCACACAGATCACTGTTGGTCGGGGGCTGGGATCGAACCCACGATCCCACGATCCCCACAATCCCCCGGCCAAGGGTAAACTGTGCTGCCGCAGTGCTAACCACTGCGCCACCGTGCATCTCGATGTGCTTAACCTGCAGCTTCAGGGATGGGGCCACATCATCACAGACATGTACGCAGCAGTGAGGTCCTTTAAAACTAAGTTGTGTCTGTGGAAGACTCAGATGCTGCAAGGAAACTTGGGCCATTTTCCGTGCTGCCAAACCATGGTAGAGCAAATTTCTCCTGCCGTGCTGCCTAGTGCACAGTTTGCTGAAAAAATCAACGTGCTCAGCGCCGAGTTTTCCCGGCGATTTGCCGACTTTGAGGCTCAGAAAGGGAGATTTGAACTGCTCAGTAACCCGTTTGCGATCGACGTGGAAAGCGCACCAACCAGCCTCCAAATGGAGCTAATTGAACTCCAATGTAATGACATGATCAAATCAAAATATGACTCTGTTGGTGCTGCGCGGTTTCCATGTTTCCTCCCCGACACAATGCCTCAATTACGCACCCAAGCTGCTCAGATGCTTTCAATGTTCAGCAGCACATATCTATGTGAACAACTGTTCTCTATGATGAAGGTGAACAAAACACCTCACAGAAGTCAACTCACTGATGAACACCTTCACTCCGTCCTGAGGTTTTCCTCAGTTCAGAGCCTGACCCCAGACATTGATGAACTTGCATCTAAGAAAAGATGCCAGGTATCTAGCTTAGACCAATGTGCAGAGTAAATCAGAGTGTAGCAAACTGAGCTTGAATATATCTGTTATTTATGCTCTTTTTCTACTGCAAGTCATGGTCTGTTAATAGTTGAAATGTTGGATTTTTATTGAATGACATTATTATTTTTGGTTCTTTTGTTGTTGGCTTTGAAAAAGATTTACTTTAAAAAGGAACTTGAAAGGATACGGGGAGAGACATACTTTATTTATTTATTTAAATAAGAAATGAATACCACTGATGTGTCTTTTATTTCAAATTTAATTTCTCATGTGTTTGTAATATCAAGCTTTGGTTGTTCCAGATTCTGTGTTTAAGCAAAACAAAAGTTTGTTTCCATATGAAAAGGTTAAACATTACATATCAGTTGCAGTTAATTTTTCAATAAATATTGAGTTTGCCCCATGACTTTACTTCACTGCTTAATTTTGGCCCACTGTGAATTTGAGTTTGACACCCCTGCTCTAAGTGTTGCTATCCCTGTGCTGTTGCAATCCTGGAATTTCCCCATTGTGGGACTAATAAAGGCTTATCTTATCTTATCTTATCTTATTAGAGACACTCTGTCTGTCCCTGAGATGTCTCTGGCATCTCCCCCTCTGTTTATCTATCCTGAAGAGCAGCTATAAATACCAGGCTTAGAAAATGTATGTTCAGAAATTTGGTGCGTGCGTGGGCTGAAGGCCATGCTCTGTAATCTCCCCCAAATGGCCATGGGGTAGTCTTTTCTTCTTTTATTTGCTATAATAAATATACTTAAATCCAATATTCCTCCTGATCTTTGACTTAGATTAATTATGCTTAAAATTATTCTATCAGTAACAATACTGTACAACCATTGAACTGCATTTTTGTGATTAGAACATCAGCCCAAAATCCCGCAGTACACATAAATATACACATGAAAACATCACTCCATAAAAGCAGGAAATCTGTGTGTGTGTCTGTCTGTCACACTTCATAGGATGGCCTATGATCTCTGCCTGAACATCATAGGACGTCCTATGAACTCAGGCATCATAGAACACATAGACAAATGTGTCTTTGTGATGTCATATAGACCATGTGTCTTTGAACTCAGGCATCATAGGACACATAGACAAATGTGTCTTTATAATGTCATATAGACCATAAACTCAGGCATCATAGGACGACTCACGATGCCTATATGACGACACATAGACAAATGTGTCTTTATGATGTCATATACATCAAGCCTGCCTTCATGTCTTTATGATGTCAAATACAGTGACAGACATCAGGCAACATGTCTTTATGATGCCATATACATCAAGGCTGCCTTCATGTCTTTTTGATGTCATATACAGTGAGTCCATGCTGGAAAGCCTCTTTTTGCTCAGATCTATTTTCATGATCCTGTCCATGAACTGGAATTACAACACTCCTATCCCTCAACCAGTGGTCTCAATGAAGAAGAAGAAGAAGAAGAAGACGAAGAAGAAGACGAAGAAGACGAAGAAGACGAAGAAGAAGAAGAAGAAGAAGAAGAAGAAGAAGAAGAAGAAGACCCACCAGATGGAGAGCAATAGAATGACGACAACTGCTGCATGTCAGAAAAGTTGCCATGAAGGTGAAACACCTGAGGTTCCAGCAGTATATCACACCCATCTGAGACAGGAGGACACCCTTCACCAGCATAGGGTACAACAGACTTTAAGGCACATTTCGAGGACATCATAGGATGGCCTATGATCTCTGCCTCATCATCATAGCACATCCTATGAACTCAGACATCATAGGTCAACTCACCATGCCTACATGACGGCAAATGTGTAACCTTGACGAATGCCAGTCTACACTACAAATGTGGAAAACGCCAAGCAAAGCTCTGATTTTCTCTAGGTGCTCCGGTTTCTTGGTTTCTACGGGCATGCACGGGCCTTCCTGAACAGGGTCGAAAGCCACTTTTTCAGGATCGTGCCCATGAACTGGAATTACGATCCACATATCCCTCAAACAGTGGTCTGAAAGAAGAAGAAGAAGACCCACCAGATGGAGAGCAATAGAATGAGGAGAACTGCTGCACGTCAGAAAGGATGCCGTGAACATGAAACACCTCAGGTTCCACCAGTACACCACAGGCATGACTGTGAACAACACAGCCATCTGAGACAGGAGGAGACCCTTCAGTGGTCTGAATGAAGAAGAAGAAGACCCACCAGATGATTCAATTCAATTCAATTCAACTTTATTTATATAGCGCCATATCACAACAACAGTCATCTCATGGCACTTTCAAATGTAGGGGAAACCCCACAATTGCAGAAAGACCCCAGCAATCAGGCGATCCCCTGTGAGCAAGCTCTTGGCAACGGTGGAGAGGAAAAACTCCCTTTTAACAGAAAGAAACCTCTAGCAGAACCAGGCTCAGGGAGGGGCAGTCATCTGCTGCGACTGGCTGGGGGGTGAGGGGATAGAGAAGATGGAGAGAACAGACATCTATATGATGGCACATAGACAGAGCACATGGCTCCCTACAAGACATATGAATCGGTGAATTCAAAAGGAGTCCAAGTCCCCTTTGAAAAAGTGTGGACTTGGGCCCTTTTTGAATTCACCGATTCATATATATAGACACAGGTAAGCAACATAACACAGAACAGTGACAGGCAGGAGAAGAAGTAACAAGCAGAGGCAAACAGCCCCAGATGGCAGGGCATATTTTGTGTGATTTTTATGTTTTGCTGCATACAAAAGCCGTCACATGTGATTGCCACTTGGTGCTGTGTTGCAATACCAACTGTCCTGTAACTGGCAAGAATTCTGTTCCAATGCATCCCGTCTACAGGCATGCACAGGTTTCTACAGATATGCACTAGTTTGGGAAAAGCACCATCTAAAATAGTAAGCAATACGTGTCAATCTCAAAGATTTTAGTGCTGGTGGATTTGGTGACAACATCAAGTACAGTAAAAGAGCTCTCAGGTCTCTGTGCATTCCTCTTGTATCCCTTTAATTCCATGCATTGAGACCCGGGACTTCCGACCATAATACATCGTTTGGAACAAAGACCTGCGTGGCACATAATCATAATATAACGCCGGCGCCACTGCTCACACCCTTCTCTCTTCCAGCGGCTCTGGCAGTTCCTCCTTTCCCTGGGGGGGCGCATTGTCCACACTGTCCCGTCTGAGCCACGTGTGGCACTTACTCCTCCGGCCCATTGTTCCCCCTTATCCCAGCTGCCTTCTCTGGGTGGAGAATCCCCCACCTGTGCCCCCCACACAGCCACCCCCCGAACACCCAGAAAGGGCACTAACCCCCCCATACTTTGGGCTTGAGCCAGTGCCCATAGCGGCTGTATCGGGGGGTCGCCGATCCAGTCGAAGCACCCTGCTGGCGAAGTGTACCGGAGGGCATGTCGGTCTGTGGAGGGAAAAAGGGAGGAGGGGAAAACACATCGGCTTCAAGTGCGCAGGTCTCTACCGAGGGAACACCGACTTGCAGAGCCACCAACGGTGGACGTCCGTGCCGGGGAGCTTGGGCCAACACCACTTGCTCGTCTGACAACACAAAAGTGGGCTTCAGCCTGTCGATGCGGACGGTCTCCCTACACTCCCCCAAGTCTAACACAAAATGTTTTGCCCCAGGTTCCAACACCCTGAACAGTCCATCGTACGGTGGGCGCAGCTGGGTCTGGTGTGCATCGTGCCTGACAAAAACAACGCTGGTGTTTTGTAAACTCTTGGGGATGAAAGTGCAGGGAAAACAATGGTTGGCCGGGCCCGGTACGTTAAAAGCCTCCGTACTGTGCAAAAATTGTGCGGGCAGATCAACCTTGGGCATGGGGTTTTCCAGTAAAAACTCTCCTGGGATCAGCAGTGGCTGAGAAAAAATGAGTTCTGCCGGGGAGGCTTCCAAATCCTCCTTAGGTGCGAAGCGCAACCCTAAAAGAACCCAGGGCAGGCGGTCGACCCAATTTTTGTCCCTGAGCAAAGCTCTGAGCGCTGCTTTAAAGCGACCTATGAAAACGCTGGCATAACCCGTTAGCTTGGGGGTTGTATGCGGTAGTGCAGTGAATTTTTTTTTTTTTTTTTTTTGAATGCAAAAGATGCAATAGACTTACACAATGGTCCTCTCCGGCATACAACTAGGAACATACCGGTCGCTATGGAGGGTGAGAATATGTATGGGCACATAATCATACCATGTAGGATAACTAAATAGACGGTTATGCTGTTTCATCCCACCTAGCAACAATGCTCTGCACTGTGTGTGTTTATATATTTACATATTTATTCCATCTAGCTACAATGCTCTGCACTGGGTGTGTTTATATTTATATATCTATATATTTATTCCATCTAGCTACAATGCTCAGCACTGGGTGTGTTTATATTTATATATCTATATATTTATTCCATCTAGCTACAATGCTCCGCACTGTGTTTTTATATATCTACATATTATTCCATCTAGCTACATTGCTCCGCACTGTGTGTGTTTATATACTTGCATATTTATTCCACCTAGCTGCAATGCTCCGTACTGTGGGTGTTTATATATTTACATATTTATTCCATCTAGCTACAATGCTCTGCACTGTGTGTTCATATATTCATATATTTATTCCATCCAGCTACAATGCTCTGCACTGTGTGTCTGTGTGTGTGTGTGTGTGTATATATATATTTTATAGTAATATGTACATATGTATATTAGCTGCTCTTGCTTGTTTTTTTTTTTGTTTTTTTTTCTTGCCTTCTGATTGTTGCTCTGAGTGTTGCTATCCCTGTGCTGTTGCAATCCTGGAATTTCCCCGTTGGGGGACTAATAAAGGCTTATCTTATCTTAATTTTGAACCCCAGGCTCTGGGCCATCACGGACCAGAGTTCTGAAATGAATTGTGGACCCCTGTCAGAAGTGATGTCCGACGGGGATCCAAACCATGCAACCCAAGCCTGCAAAAAAGCATGAGCCACCTCTGCGGAGGTAGTAGAAGCCAGCGGGACCACTTCAGGCCAGCCCGTGGTGCGGTCCACGATTGCTAAAAGGTGTGTGAAAACTTGCGACAGTGGGAGGGGCCCCGCCAAATCCACGTGGACGTGGTTGAACCTCCTGGCTGGGATTTGGAACGGCTCGAGGGGGGCTCTGGTGTGCTTGTGCACTTTAGCCTGCTGGCACGCGACACAAGCTGCAGCCAATTCCTTCACGTCCTTGGGCAAGCGAGGCCAGACGAATTTTGTCCCCACTAGCTTCACCGAAACATGCACTCCCGGATGCAAAAGGGAGTGGACCGACTCAAAAACGCGATGGCGCCAAGAGCTTGTAACCACTGGGCCACCAGAATGTCATCTAAGTAGACGACAACAAAGTATAAATCACAAAGCATTGCATCCATCATCCTCTGGAAAGTCTGCGCCACTCCTTTTAATCTGAACGACATGCGTAAAAATTCAAAAAGGCCAAAAGGAGTTATTACCGCTGTTTTTGGAACATCTTTCACGTGCTCTGGGACCTGATGGTATTCATGGACCAGATCCACTTTTGAAAAAACATGCGCCCTGGCCAGGTGCACAGAAAACTCCTGGATGTCCGGAATGGGATGATTGTGCTCTGTGGCATTATTCAAGTGCCAGAAACCGCTGCACAGTTGCCATGACCCGTCGGCTTTAGGCACCATGTGTAGCGGGGATGCCCACGGGCTGTTGGAATGCCTGACGATGCCCATCTGCTCTAAATTGGCAAACTCCTCTCGCGTGCTGGCCAGTTTAGCTGCATCCAAATGCCAAGGACGCGCGAACACTGGTGGGCCTTTTGTCGTTATAAAGTGCTCGACCCCGTGTTTCGTTACCGTCACTAAAAAAGTCCGTGAGTGCTGGGAACTGTGCGAGCAAATGTTGGTACTTACCCCCTGGAGCTATAACGTTAGCCAGTGTTGTCAACCCAGCTCCCCAAGCTGTGCAGGGCAGTGAGGTAAAAGAGACAGCTTCCACTAATCTCCTATTAGCAACACTGACTAACAACCCATAAGCACAAAGAAAATCTGCTCCTAAAATGGGGCCAGAACATACAGCTATCACAAAGTCCCACTGAAAGTTGCATCCATGTAAGCATATCGTCAGTGTCCGCTCGCCAAATGTCCTGATGGTGGATCCGCTGGCGGCCGTGAGCTCAGGACCGCTGCCTCCTGCCACCCTGTCTGCATTGACTGGCAGGATGAGACTCTTCTGGGAGCCGGAGTCCACCAAAAACCGTCTCTCCAAATGCGTGTCCATGACATAAAGCAGTTTGTTCCTGTCGCCATCAGTTGCGGCTGCCACTGAATTCCGTCTTCCCAGCTACTTGAATTGGCATGGCAACAGGCAGCGTTGGGCATTCGAGCCAAAACAGCGATGATAAAAACAGATCACCCCATTCCTTTGTTTTCTGGCATCCGTCCCAGCTACCACGAACGGCTCCTCAACCTTGCTGGAGTCCCTCCTGGATGCCGGTGCCACTGCCTGCATGCTGAGAGTTCTAGTTGCCAAAATGATGCGTTCTGCTTCCTGCGCCTGGGCGCAGTAGTCCTTAGCAACCAGCCGCGGCGAGTTGGCCAGGATCGCCCTAGCTATAGCCGGTAGGTTCCTGAGGAACAAGTGGGCAAACAGGAAAGATTCATTGTCCTTCCCCCTCAGCACCAACATGCTCTCCATGAGCTCCACTGCTGATTTGTCCCCTTACTCCGAATATGTTAGGAGTCTCTCTTCCCTCTCACTGTCAGAAAGGGTATAGCGCTGGAGAAGCATCCTCTTGAGCGCTTCATATTTTCCTTGAGTCGGCGGTTCCTGGAGCAGGCTCATCACCTGTTGCTTGCCGTGCGCATCCAGCCCAGCAACCACATAATAATACCTGGTATCGTCCGTTGTTATCCCGCGGAGTGCGAACTGGGCTTCTATGTGCAAGAACCACGCGGCAGGGTTGTGAAGCCAGAAGTTTGGGAGCTCAATAATTGAGACCACGCATGTGGCGCTGGTGCTCTTCCTCCAGGCAGTCTCCGGGGTGGTGTTCGGCTCGCTTTCCATGGCACATATTTGGTTCTTTATTTACATGCATTGAGATCTGGAACTTCCGACCATAACACATTGTTGTTTGAACAAAGAACTGTGTGGCACATTAACATAACGCTGGTGCCGCTTCAATGCCCTACTTCTCCCAGTGTCTCTAGCATTTACTCCTCTCCCTGGGGGGCGCATAGTCCTTACTGTCCCATTTGATACCCCCTGGTGACACCTCCTCTTTCGGTCCATTGTTCCCTGGGTGGAGAAGTCCAACTCCATGCCCCTACAACATCACATTTCCACCCCCCCCCCATAGACAAGTCCAAAACACGCATACCATCAAAACCCACCCTAATTTGAAACCTGAATCATCCACTAAACAAACAAAACTGAAATCACAAAAGGGACCTAACTCATTCACACTGCACAACTAAAATTAGGGGAGAGGGGTAGACTGCCGTCCTACCCCCCACACGGCAAAGCGGATTATTCTGCCGCCTGTACTGAATAACAGTTCATTTACAAACTAAAAGAAATTGCTGCTGTGTTTCCTAAATTAAACATAACATAAAATAATCCCCAGAATTATGACAGATATATATATACCAAAACACCAGACATATGCAGAACAAATAACATAAATACACACAGCTCGGGGAAGATGACCCCGTGGGCCCCCCGGACCGTCCTTTACTTAGACTGCCCCTGGAGGTGGCTCACCTCCCGGGCCACAGCTGGTCGCCTCAACCCCGGTGCGCCTCCTCCTCCACACAGCCGGATGCTCCACTCGTCTGGAGCCACGTCTCACAGCCTTCCCCAGGGCACGCCGTAGTTCATTCGGGTGCTGCCACGAGCCATCCGACAGCTGGAGATAAGCGTCGTGCGCTCGTCCACCACCTGGTGTTCCCCCATCTGTCGCTTGGCTTGCACTCATCATGACCTTGCCTCCACTCGAGCCCGAACCCAGTTTGCAACTCCCAGTGGGGCTCTACTCTGCCTGCAGTGTCTCTGCCTGGCACTCGCCCTCTCAGTGCCAATCGGTCTTGCCCCAACCTCTTCTAAACCCTCTGCGGACCCTGCCGATGTGGTCCCGTGTCCACCGGCCCACTTCGGCCAAGCTCCATGAACACCTGGGACCATTCCTTGGGCATCGCTCATCGGTTCAGGCTCTCCCCTGTGTCGCCCAGTACCCTCGTCCAGGGTGACTCAGGCTCTGGCACTGGGGCCCTCCTGCGGTGACCCTAAGCGAGACAAGGCCTGTCCACTTTCTGTTGTGCTGAATAATCTTTCGTCCCACACAGCATCGTCCTGTACTCTCGGAACTGGTCAGTCCCACAACTGGTCAGTGGCTTTGTAGTGGTGTTTCGTGGACCCACAGCCCATACATCTGGGCTTTCCCAGGGAAGACCTCATCTGTACAGCGTTGACACCTCCCGCATCATCCTCAACGCTCCCATCACTGTCTGGGTCCACTACTTGTGTAGCCATGGGGGATCCTAACTCTCACGGTGACAGATGCTCACTCAGCTCCCGAATTAGCTTATCTGCTGCCTCCAGCTGGAGAGCCAACTCGACAGCCTTGGACAGCATCAGTTCACCTGGAAATGTAAGTAGCTTAGACTGGACCGCAGCACAGTTGGTATGTTCTGCCAACTGGTCGCGAACCATTTCTTCCTCCAACAGTCCGAACCAACACTTGGCGGCCAGCTGCCACAAGTCTGAAACGAACCATTGGATGGGCTCACCTACCTGTTGGTGGCGCTGTTGGAATTTGATTCTCCAGACTATGACATAGTCCGACGCTCTGAAATGGTGGGCCATTAGCTCAACCACCTCTTCGTAACTGTCCGCGTCACCAAGCGTGCCCAAAATCTGTTGCCCCTCCATTCCCAGGTTGTGCACAAGCAACGCACGTGCCCTTAATTTTTCCATCCTTCCCAGGTCCAGCGCCACCATATACGTCCTAAAAGCGTCGTACCACCAAGGCCACGGAACAGGCGGCTTACCTGGGAGCTCCAGAAATGGCCAAATTGGTGCCCCACATGCTTCCATATCTTCAATACTATCCGCTTTTGTCCTTGTTGCCAAATGTTATGTCGGAGGTTGGACCCAAGGAGGAGACCGGTTGTGGAGCTGAACACGCGTTTATTATAACAGGCACAATGCACCTAACCACACCTAACTGCTGGCAGAGGAAATGGCCAAGAGACCCCTCCCCTCCACCCTCCTGTGCAGCACTTCTCTCCATCAACCCCCTCACCCCCTCCTCCTCCTCGGGGGACACTAGGCCCCTCCCTCACATCACTGTGATTACAGACCAGGTTAAGAAACAGCTGGAGAGACTCCGTCAGCAGAAGGCGGTGGCCCCTGATGGCATCTCCGTCAGGATCCTGAGGACCTGTGCCAACCAGCTAGCTCCGGTACTGAAACACATGTAGAACCTGAGCCTGAGTCTGGAGAGATTACCGGTGCTGTGGAAGACGTCCTGCCTGGTTCCTGTCCCCAAGAAGTCATTTCTATCGGACCTGAATGACTATCGACCAGTTGCCCTCACATCTCATGAGATGAAGGTCCTGGAGAAACTGGTCTTAGCCCACCTGAGGCTGCAGGTGAAGACGTGGCTGGACCCTCTGCAGTTTGCGTATCAGCACCATTTAAGAGTTGAAGACGCTGACATCTACATGCTGCAACGAGCCCATCTGCACCTGGATGGCGGGGGAGAAACTGTGAGAATCACATTTTTTGATTTCTCCAGTGCCTTTAACACCATCCAGCCACTGCTGCTGGGTGAGAAGCTGCAGGTGATGGGGGTCGACAGCTCTGTGATCTCCTGGATTACTGACTACTTGACAAGCAGGCTACAGTTTGTCTGGCTGGGCAGTGTCTTGTCTGACATGGTGGTTAGCGATACGGGAGCTCCGCAGGGGACTGTGCTCGCTCCTTTTCTCTTTACCGTATACACCACTGATTTTCAGTACAACACTGAGTCATGCCACCTGCAGAAATTCTCTGACGACTCAGCTGTTGTTGGGTGTATAAGGGGGAGAGGAGGGGGAGTACAGGGCACTGGTAGACAGATTTGTGGAGTGGACAGAGCAGAATCACCTGAGGCTGAATGTCAGCAAGATCAAAGAGATGGTGACTGACTTCAGGAAGAAGAGGATGCCTTCTCAGCCATTGCAGATTATGGGGGAGGATGTAGAGGTGGTTGAGGACTACAAATACCTGGATGTCATGATCAGCAACAGGCTGGACTGGAGATCCAACACCAATACTGCGCCCAAGAAGGGGTTGAGCAGATTCTACTTCCTGAGGAAGCTGAGATCCTTCAACGTGTGCAGCAGGATGCTGGAGCTTTTCTATCAGACCATTGTCGCCAGCGCCATCTTCTTTGCAGCTGTCTGTTGGGGTAGCAGTATCAGAGCCAGCAACACCAACAGACTTGATAAGATTATAAGGAGGGCTGTCTCTGTAATTGGTCTCAGGCTGGCCAGACCTCAGGTCTCAGGCCAGACCTTTGAGACAGTAGTGGAGAAGAGGACACTAAATAAACTGCAATCCATCATGGACAATGCTGATCACCCTCTCCACCACACACCGGACAGACAGAGGAGCACTTTCTCCAGTAGACTGCTACAACTTTGCTGTCAAATGGTTAGGTACAGGAAATCTTTCCTGCCACATGCCATTTCACTGTACAATAACTCTGTTGTATTCTGGTCATAGCTATGCTGACATACTGCACCTTACAGTCTAATTGGTACCTCACATCTCACTCTGCTCCTGATTGTCCTGCATTGTACAGTGGGTATGATTTATGTGTCTATACGGGTCACCATTTATTCATCTATAATGTAGATAGGCTTTATTTATAATAGTTTTAGTTTTACTTTCCATGGGTAATCCCTTTGTCTGTTATACTGTGTGTGTTTCTGTCGTTTAGTTGTCTACTGTCATGCTGCTGTTACACTGCAGTTTCCCAGTTTGGGATCAACAAAGTACATCTATCTATCTACAGTGGGGCAAAAAAGTATTTAGTCAGCCACCAATTGTGCAAGTTCTCCCACTTAAAAGATGAGAGAGGTCTCCAATTTTCATCATAGGTATACCTCAACTATGAGAGACAAAATGAGAAAAAAAAATCCATAAAATAACATTGAAGAATTTTTAATGAATTAATTGGTAAATTCCTTGGTAAAATAAGTATTTGGTCACCTACAAACAAACAAGATTTCTGGCTCTCACAGACCTGTAACTTCTTCTTTAACAGGCTCCTCTGTCCTCCACTCGTTACCTGTATTAATGACACCTGTTTGAACTCATTATCAGTATAAAAGACACCTGTCCACAACCTCAAACAGTCAGACTCCAAACTCCACTATGGCCAAGACCAAAGAGCTGTCAAAGGACGCCAGAAACAAAATTGTAGACCTGCACCAGGCTGGGAAGACTGAATCTGCAATAGGTAAGCAGCTTGGTGTGAAGAAATCAACTGTGGGAGCAATTATTAGAAAATGGAAGACATACAAGACCACTGATAATCTCCCTTGATCTGGGGCTCCACGCAAGATCTCACCCCGTGAGGTCAAAATGATCACGAGAACGGTGAGCAAAAATCCCAGAACCACACGGGGGGACCTAGTGAATGACCTGCAGAGAGCTGGGACCAAAGTAACAAAGGCTACATCAGTAACACACTACGCCGCCAGGGACTCAAATTCTGCAGTGCCAGATGTGTCCCCCTGCTTAAGCCAGTACATGTCCAGGCCCGTCTGAAGTTTGCTAGAGAGCATTTGGATGATCCAGAAGAGGATTGGGAGAATGTCATATGGTCAGATGAAACCAAAATAGAACTTTTTGGTAAAAACTCAACTTGTCGTGTTTGGAGGAGAAAGAACACCATACCTACTGTGAAGCATGGGGGTGAAAACATCATACTTTGGGGCTGTTTTTCTGCAAAGGGACCAGGACGACTGATCCATGTAAAGGAAAGAATGAATGGGGCCATGTATTGTGAGATTTTGAGTGAAAACCTCCTTCCATCAGCAAGGGCATTGAAGATGAAACGTGGCTGGGTCTTTCAGCATGACAATGATCCCAAACACACTGCCCGGGCAACGAAGGAGTGGCTTCGTAAGAAGCATTTCAAGGTCCTGGAGTGGCCTAGCCAGTCTCCAGATCTCAACCCCATAGAAAATCTTATGAGGGAGTTGAAAGTCCGTGTTGCCCAGCGACAGCCCCAAAACATCACTGCTCTAGAGGAGATCTGCATGGAGGAATGGGCCAAAACACCAGCAACAGTGTGTGAAAACCTTGTGAACACTTACAGAAAACGTTTGACCTCTGTCATTGCCAACAAAGGGTATATAACAAAGTATTGAGATGAACTTTTGTTATTGACCAAATACTTATTTTACAGAGGAATTTACCAATTAATTCATTAAAAATCCTTCAATGTGATTTTCTGGATTTTTTTTTTCTCACTTTGTCTCTCATAGTTGAGGTATACCTATGATGAAAATTGGAGACCTCTCTCATCTTTTAAGTGGGAGAACTTGCACAATTGGTGGCTGACTAAATACTTTTTTTCCCCACTGTATCTATCTATCTATCTATCTATCTATCTATCTATCAGTGGGCCAAAATTCCTCCACAGCGCTGTAAAAGACTCTTTTTTTTTTTTTTTTTTTTTTGTTACTTATTTGTACCCGTAGGTAGACTTGGTTTGCAGTCTGGTGACAAGCCACCGGCTGCTGGTCGCTGCGTGCGCGAGCGCCCTAAACCTACATGTTTTTGGTATGCGGGAGGAAACCGGAGAAATCCCGGAGTAAACCCGCGCAACACGGGGAGAACATGCAAACTCCACACAGCTCACTGTTGGTCGGGGGCTGGGATCGAACCCACGATCTCATGATCCCCGCGGTCCCCCGGCCGAGGGTAAAACTGTGCTGCCACAGTGCTAAACCACTGCGCCACCGTGCAGTTGTGCAACTGACATCTTTGTCAGTTATCATAAATACTTGATTGCAGTTGTTGCTGCTAAGGGTGGCCCAACCAGTTATTAGGTTTAGGGGACAATCATTTTTTCACACAGGGCCATGTAGGTTTGGATATTTTTTCCCCTTAATAATAAACACCTTCATTTAAAAACTGCATTTTGTGTTTACTTATGTTATCTTTGTCTAATATTCAAATTTGTTTGATGATCAGAAACATTTAAGTGTGACAAACATACAAAAAAATGAGAAATCAGGAAGGGGGCAAACACTTTTTCACACCACTGTACTTTTGTCTGGGCATCTTGCTTGTGTGTTTTCTAAACTTTTTGTTGCTGCGCAATACAGTGCAGCGGATTTTGAGAGTATTTCTTCCTGCCTGTTGCAGCAGACACAGCAATAAGAGAGGGAAGAGTGGTCCAACACTGTAAAGTTGTGGCGGAGAATGAATCTATGAACTGAAACACATTTAAAAGTTCAGTAACGCCACAGATTTAGGTGGGAGCTCTAAAAAGGGTTTCCTCCACATTCTCCTGCCACATTATTATTTGTTTCATTTCTATAAGCAGAATTATTGATTGTCACTGAAAAACAGATTTGATGAATGTAACATATGATTCAGGGTGCCTACAAGTTTTCAGTAAATTATCACTGACTCCATTAACTGTGCGCAACCATGCTATCATTTTCTAAAGGCTGTGTCCCCAGGGAGTATTTTAGAGGATGACCTCTGGCTTCTGTCAGAGCTTGTTGCTGACATGGACTTATGCATATCTCCAAACAGGACTGGGTGGTCAGTATAGTACCAACATCATGACAGGCCAGATACTGTGGGAGTCCTCCGGTGAGAACTGGCTTGAATGATTTGACGATTAGCTTTTCTGAATCAGATTTGCTACAGTCCAGAAAGCTGCAGCACAGCAGCATAAAGCACTGCCTAATGCACTCACCATGGTCGCTGGCAGCAGTTAGCAGTCTGTAAAAACTGGAACTGAACCTATAGATGTTTATTGTCTTTGTGCAAAAACTGAAGTGGTGCACAAAAGAATCCTGCATTAGAAAAAGAATCCAGAGGTGTAAAAACATTTATAGCCATGGCAAACAGCAGGAACACACATCCATGGGTGAGACTCACTTTAAGTTGTTTTTCTCATGAATTTCTTTAATCTTTTGTCAAATGTGGGATTTTCTTAAGGTGCATTTCTTAAGGTGAAATGCAATCATAATCAAATTGAATAAATAATGTAACCAGCATCCACCTAATCAACCCAGACAGTTTACAGCATCTTAGTTCCTCCAGAGCATCTCACAGCTCTACAGACAGGCTGTCCAGCTCACTGACGTCAGCAATCTCTAGACCTCTGCACCCCTGCTTTCTGTCATCAGTGTTTTTTAAGAGATCAAAGTTCAGACTTCTCACTGGGACCCGTTTTTCACAGGAGGGGTTATGTGACCTAAGACGAAGGGTAAAGTGGAGGGCTGGGGAGAAAGGCTCCCAGCCAGAGGCAGTGGCCGACGGGTGAGAGCGCTTTGAGGAAGATATGGCATAAAAAGAGCCAAGGGGTGGCATAGAAGGAGAGGTGGCTTTCAACAAATCCAGGAAACCAACCTTCCATCAACAGCATACATCCTTGGCCTCTGTTTTCCCCATCTGCTATCAGACATCACCATGACACTACTGATCAGTTTCTGGATGGGTTCAGTTGCGCTTTCACTGGCACTGTCGGGTGGCCATGCTCTGAGAAGGTAAAATATACATGCTCTTTTAAATTTCTGGCTACTTTACTTCAAGAAACAAGACTGGAAAAGAATAGTAAGGTGTATTGCTGTTTGATTGGATCTTCATCTGCTGTAAAAAAAAAATAGTGACAGAGAACAAAGCCTTGAATAAGGACAGCAAAACAAATGAGCTCTCATAGTTCACAGTAGAAGTTAATGAATTCAGCATTGTTGCTTGTTATTGTTATGCATTTTTGTTCACTTATCTGGCTAACTTTTAAGAGCAAAACAGCATGTACTTTATTAAAAAAATCCTGGGATTATGATGAGACGTGTATCAGATTTTTACCAGGAAAAAATGCATATACCTTTCAAGCATTTCTTCACAGTCACTGGTTTTCCTTTAAATTGGATTAATTAATTTATTTTTTTTTTTTCCTTCTCGCCTGTTGTGTCTGCAGAATTGCTTTGAAGAAGATGCCATCTATCAGAGAGACGCTGCAGGATATGGGTGTTTCTCCAGAGCAGGTGTTGACTGAGCTAGCCCAGAAGAGCAGAGATGACACCAACAATGGAACGGCTCCCACACCTCTAACCAACTACCTGGATGTGAGGCACTTTTTGGTGAAGATTTGTGTTACTTGTCATGACTGTGTTGCACATGCATGTTCTTAAGACTTATATAGGGGAAAATCTATAAAACTGAAGCCATCTGGATTTGCTCTTTACTGTTTAACCCCAGAACACTTTCGCTATAAAAAGTAACGCCATCACTTTCGCCGGGTGATTTTTACCCGATGTAATATAGCCAACAAAAAGTACTTGTCATAAAAAATAGATCAAAATATGACAACACATGACAAATTAGAGTGGTTTTCTTTTATTTTCAACCATGGCATGTGTAACAAAATGAAAAAAAAATGTCATAGGAGGACCCCCATAAAATGCTCCAAAATTACTGAAAAATTAGGAATTCATGAACAAAAAATTCCTAAAAAAAAAAAAAAAATAATGATACTGGAAACTTGGTCTTTGGTCCACCCATTCCTGGGACATGTGAGACTTCCCTGGTGAAGGCACAGACTCCTTGACATGCGAACAGCTGCAGGAGAGAGGAACAAAAAATTGTATTTTTTGAGTGGGTAAAAATTACCAATTGACTAAAATATTGTTTTCACCATATGAATTCCCTTTGAAATCACCACTTTGTGATATTTATTCATAATCACTGCACTAAATAAGGATAGCATGCAAATTCCAGGACCACTTTTACTTACCTATTCCTTACAAGCAGTCTCAAATGTCCCAGGAATGGGTGGACCAAAGACCAAGTTTCCAGTATCATTATTTTTTTTTTTTTAGGAATTTTTTGTTCATGAATTCCTAGTTTTTCAGTAATTTTGGAGCATTTTATGGGGGTCCTCCTATGACATTTTTTTTTTCATTTTGTTACGCATGCCACAGTTGAAAATAAAAGAAAACCACTCTAATTTATCATGTGTTGTCATATTTTGATCTATTTTTTATGACAAGTACTTTTTGTTGGATATATTATATCTGGTAAAAATTACCCGGCGAAAGTGATGGTGTTACTTTTTATAGCGAAAGTGTTCTGATTTCATACACTAACACTATCACCGGGTGAAATCCACCCAAAACTTACTTTACCTTCTTTCACTATTGCCGGGTGAAAATCACCCAAAAGCATTCCTGTAGGAAAAAGTGGGCTTTGGGGTAGGGAAACACCCACACCTTCAAAGATGTCAAAAACAATGGTGAAGCTACCCAGAGACCCATGACACTCAGAAAAATGCAACATATTGAAAATCATGTACATTTGCTCCGGTGAAAATCACCCGGCAATAGTGCTCTAGGGTAAAGATTAAAGCATCTTATCTACATGACTCAAGATGGCTTCATCCATTTGCTTGAATGAATCTTCAAGTATAAAATGAAGATCCAGGTATCTTTGGATTTGAAATTGTAAATATCTAATATATAAATCATGCCATCGATGTCATATTTCATACCCCATACACAAATCACATCTGTGGATTATTGCACATAGGAAAACTGAAGAACCTGCAAAAGGCTCTGGCTCCTTTGCAAACAGGATGAAACGGTTAAGAACAAAATAAACACTACATACTGTATTGTTTATTTTCAACAGACTCAGTACTTTGGAGAAATCAGCATTGGCTCTCCTGCCCAGATGTTCAACGTGGTGTTTGACACAGGCTCAGCCAACCTGTGGGTGCCCTCTCAAAGCTGCTCCCCTTTTTCTACAGCCTGTTGTAAGTATCTGTGCATGTGTAGAAATTGTAAGCCAATTAACTACAGTGTTACTTAAAACACCTACTGAACAATCCATTGGGTATAGGTTGCAGCTACTGTAAGCCTAACACTCAAAGGGCACTGTCCTCTAACAGAAAATGGCCATATAAATCATTTTACCAGCAGGAATTACAACCAATAGTCGATGTATTTGAAAAATATCACCTCCACATACTAAAATTATTTGCTTAGACCAAAAAAAAAAAAATAATAATAAAAAAAAATAATTGCTTTATTCTTTTTAAATTATGAAAACTTCTAATGAAATCATCATAAAAAAGACATCAGGCCCTATTCTAACAGTCATCCAGACACTTTTCTGATAGGCTTTCCACCATGCACCAGTGGTTTTGTTAGTTTCTGTCAGCGCATTGTCTGTTTTCTATGCCTTGCATCACACCTTCAAATTACCAGCAGACAGTGCGCCCACTATGCGCTTGGAGGAGGCACCTCATTTCAGAGAGGTGTGGCGGCATGCAGTCTAATGCGCATTACTGTTATAATACATTCCATGAGAAGCCGCTTTTGATCAGGAAAAAGTAGGTCTATCGTCAGAAGCGCTTTGTTTAATGATATTTCAATGGTGTGTTTTGACATCGTGCAACTCCTGAGCTCATGAAATGACATGCGCTGGGATCTTTTAACAGACATAATTGCCCATCATTTTAATTATATTCTGATGATACACTAGTTTTTTTATTCCATCCACACTCTCATTTTAATTGGGGACTTACCATTGGAGTCTATAGATTAGGCATTAATGTAGGATTTTTTTTTAGGGGAATGGATGAATGAACAAGGAGCCAGTGTGTCCCAATGTGATATGTGGTGCATGTGGCGGGGGGGGGGGGGGGTCATTTTCATCATGGACTTATTAGGCATTAATGTGTTTATTTTCAGGGGAATAAATGAATGAACTAGGAGTGTGCAGTGTTTTACTTTTCACTGTAACTCAGAGAGACAGGAGATGCTTTCACATCTGTGTCGGCCGTGCGCCCCAGGTTTTCAGCTGAGCAAGCTCCCCAAAAGCCACCTGTCAGCCCCCGGTAGAGGCTTGTGGCGGGGGCTGGAGGTGGACGGAAAGCCGCACCAGATCACCTCCCTCCAGGAGGGATATGGAGGAGGGACATGGAGCAGACCCTCAGTCGGCGAAAGCAACAGGAGAGGGAGCACTCCATCTCCTCACATCTGGGAGTGACTTCAATGCCATCGTTAATGAAAGTTTATGAAACCTTGCACTGGCATCATCCACTTTTCCTTAAAAGGAGCATTGACTGAAAATGGTGTGTTTGTAAGCTTTAACCCTCTGAGTGTGTGTGAATTTGTGTGCCCCTAGTGGCGAAGCGCGGCATTGCGCCTGTCGTCTCACTCTGACATGATCGGCTGCATTGGGGATTTGTACTGATTTGTACTGATTTGCCAGTTTCAAAAGGTGGCAGACATCCGTTGGAGGACTGAATGGATGACACATAATACACCAAAGAAGAAGAACTCCTCATTTCCTTTTCCTGTTTTTAGCATTTTAGCCCAGAAAGCTAATATGGCTGCGATCGGTCACCGTCACTTTGTCGGCTTTGTACGCGGAAAATAGCCACGAGATACAAGCGAAATTTATGTGGGATAATCATGAGACTTTGTAGATGTGATAGAGACTTTAAATGACCGACAGAATGCAAAATAATGACCATGATGGGTGAAAACGCAGCAACCACGCCAGCCAGCCAGCCCCCCCTTATCAAAAGTAAGTGAGGAATTTCTGATTTTTTTGTGTTTTTTTTTTAATGTACTGATTTCTTGTTCATATACTTTGAAGATAAAATGATGAGGTACCTCTGTACAAAAAACGGTGTCAAAAGACTGAACCATTCTTTGTGTAAATACGTCCAAAGTCCAGTTTTGACTGAGTTATGGAATTTAAAGAGGTGCTGTTACATTAAGCAAATTAGATGCGTAAATTTATTCCTATCTGAAACTTTGGATCATATTTGACATCTTTCTGATTGACAGTAAGCCATTATCTCTTACCACTTTCAAGTTATAGCCTTAGAAATCTGAACTATTTTATTGACAAAAAATATTTACCACTCTTGACCACTAGGGGTTATGTCGCAATTCGGTGACAGACACACTTAAAGAGTTAACTGTCTCAAATGTGTTAACTGGTCATGTAATTAGCTAAAAATTTACCAAACAGTTAATGATCCTGCCTTTAACTTATTTTTCTCTCAGAGAAACTCCCAAAAAGGTTTTCTGACTCTGTCTGTCATGTAGATGGAAATGGTGGCTAAAGGTAGCCTATTAGCCCCTGAGCTATTAGCCCACGAGCTAACAATGGTATCAGGACGTTGGCTGTAAACACGGCTTATATTATTATTTTTTTCAGATCTTAGTCACCCTAATAGCCATCCCTGTTACCACCTAGTTCACTCTGGCCCATCTCCGAGTGGTTTCATTGTGATTCAGCGGTGAGATACACCATTGACTGTGGATCTGTGAACCAGAGCATTGCTTTACCGAGCTGGGAGGCTAGAAGCTAGACAGCGATAATGGCTAACTGACTAAGAGGGAGGGCGGAGTTGAAACGTTGAAGGATGGTTCTTAAAGTGACAGGCTTTTAATCAGAGCATTTGAAGAAAGCCAGGGAAAATAAAAAAACAAATTTGCTTCAACAATTTAAAAAAATTACAGAAAATGTGAACAAAATATGTCACAAACATTTCATTAAGATATGTGTGAGCTATTAAAATGTGGAAAAAGTGTAGTCAATGACTCCTTTAAGTGTCAAACCCATTCATGTCTGTGTTGCATCCGTACATATGACATTAAACTATTCAGCTGATTTTTTCAGCCCATTCTTCACCCTTTGTTCTTTTTACCATAAATGGGCATCAACTGTGATTGATGTCTTCCTTATTACCAAGCAGTATTACTATCGCAAGCATTTTGGCTCACACACATGGGCTTTGGCCAGCAAAAAAACCATCTTAAACCGTCATGATCATAATTCACTTTAGATAATGTGTCTCTTTGCATTAAAAAGATGGGAAGGAGCACTTTGGATTGGATTATCCAAAACACACCTCTGAACGACTAGACCGGCCTCTTTGCATCATGCGCTGGCAGAAAGTTCATTTTTACACCATTGTGATAAGGAAAGGAATTTGGAAATACCCATAAATGCGTTCTGCATCAGCAACAACTGATTAACAAACCCCATCATTGTAATATGGCCTAATCAATCTACGGCCTAGTAAGTCCATGATGAACACTAACACCCCCCTTCCCCCCATGCATCGCGCATCACATTGGAACACACTGGCACACATGCTCCCTGTTCATTCATTCATTCCCCTAAAAAAATCCTATATTAATGCCTAATCTATAGACTCAAATGGTAAGTCTGCAATTAAAATGAGATTGTGGATGGAATAAAAAAAAACCTAGTATGTAATATCATCATATAATTAAAATGATGGGCGATTATGACTGTTGCAACTCTCTCTATTGAAATAAGATCTCAGCCTATGCTGTTTCCTGAGCTACAGAGCTGCGCGATGTCAAAACACACCACTGGAATATCATTAAACAATACGCTTCTGATGATAGAGCTACTTTTTCCTGATCAAAAGCAGATTCTCATGGAATGCACTATAATAGTAATGAACATTAGATTGTGTACTGCCATACCTCTTTGAAATGACTCTCCTCCTCCCAGTGCAGAGCTGGTGCACTGTCTACTGGTAATTTGATGGCGTGACGTAAGGTGTAAAAAACAGACAATACGCTGACAGAAACTAACAAAACCACTGGTGTATGGTGGAAAGTCTGTCAGAAAAGTGTACGGATGACGGTCAAAATAGGGCCCATAGACTTAGGGGAAAGAAATTTTCATCTCTAATGTATGTGTTTCTAATTGCAACTTACTTAAGAATTGTTAGAATAAACACATTTTTAAGCTGCTTATTCATAAAAATAGTTGTTGCAACTTCTTCTTCTTCCAGCTGTTCCCTTTAGGGGTCTCTCCACAGTAGACCTATCCCTTGCATCCTCTTTTCTCACACCACCCTTCTCCATGTCCTCCTTCACTACATCCATGAATCTTCTCGGTGGTCTTCCTCTTTTCCTCCTGCCTGGCCATTCCATCTTCAACATCCTTTGTCCAATATACCCACTATCTCTGTCCAAACCATTTCACCCTTGCCTCTCTTACTTTGTCCCCAAACTGCTCAACCTGAGCTGTTCCTCTAATATACTCATTTCTAATCCTGTCCCTCCTAGTCTATCCCAATAAGAATCTTAGCATCTTCAATTTTGCCACCTCCAGCGCCGTCTCCTAGCTTGTTTTCAGTGCCACCATCTCAAATCATACATCACAGCAGGTCTCACTACAGTCTTGTAAATATTCCCTTTCACTATAGCTGCTATCCTTCTGTCGGAAATCACCTCTGACATTTGTGTCCACCCTGTCTGGACTCTCTTCTTCACCTCTCTTGTGCATTTTCCATTGCTTTGGATGGTTGACCTCAGGTATTTAAACTCATCTACTTTCACTATCTCTAAATCCAGTTGTTCCAGCTGCTTTTCCCAAACTATTGAAAAGGGATTTTAAGTGTTCTAGACTTAACAATAATTGTAATGATGAACACAAGTTTTTAAGTTGATGCTAAGTCCCCCCAAACATAGCTACGATGGTCAATCCTCTGGTAGCTCTGTGTGTTAACGTTCTTTATTCTGTTGTGCTTAGCACCCATCTAGAAGGCAGAAAGTACTGTTCTTCTTTTGATTTGACCCATCCCATCTGTAGTGTGAACCCACAACCTCTCGACTGTGGGGCAGATGTTCTACCATTAGGCTTCCATTTCGGTCTTTTAAGTAGATGAATATTTTAAAAAAATATGCTGCTTCAGTTAGCTCTTCAATAGTTTTTAACTTTTCATGTTTTTGCTCAAGTAGCAGCTTTTAAAAATTAACTATGTAGCATAATTTTTACGCTGTCAACTTTATTATTTAGAATGGTAGCTGTGCAGTGAACACATGATACGGTGGACAAAAAAGTGTCCACACCCCTGATGAAAATCCAGGTTAAAAAAGATAACATAAGAAATAATTGTCAAACTTTTTCTACCTTTAATGTGTTCTATAACCTATACAATTCAACTGAAAAACAAATGCTCGTGTCTAAAATGTAAAGAGTGTACCAATATCAATACACCCTTAAATGATGACACATGGTGAAATGCAGTGTCACCATATTTTTCTCTGTAAGTGTATCAGTTGGAGGACTTGTTGCTCAACCTAACAGTTATTAGCCACAGACTAGAGCATTTAATACATTGGTAGGGGGCCAGTGATAGATTAGGCTTTAATGTTGTAAAACATTGGTTAATTAAATGTCCCAGGAACCCAGGTGACTCAAATGCCTTTTGAACGTTTAGTTACTCACAACAGGTACGATGCCTCCAAATCAAGGACACACGTCGAGAATGGAACAGGATTTTCTATCCAGTACGCCTCTGGGAATGTGAGGGGATTCCTGAGTGAGGATGTGGTCGTGGTGAGTTTAAAGTCAACAATAAATAGGAGTTTATTTTCACATAAATCCTTGATCTGTCACATGCTAACCGTGTGTTTGCCTCATTCTTAAAGGTTGGTGGGATTCCTGTGGTGCAAGTTTTTGCTGAAGCGACATCCCTGTCTGCCATGCCCTTCATCTTTGCCAAGTTTGATGGTGTCCTGGGTATGGGCTACCCAAACACGGCCATCGATGGCATCACTCCAGTGTTTGATCGCATCATGTCACAACACGTCCTAAAAGAAGAGGTGTTCTCCATCTACTACAGCAGGTTTGTGAGCAAAATGTGATGAGAGTAACAAGAAAAAATATTTGCAAAAATATGCAGTTTTATTTTATATAAAAAATGTTCACAGTAAAGTCTATGTATATAACCCCAAACCCCTGCTATATTTAATAGCAATATCCATTTTTTCCTGAAAGTTTCTAGAGCTAATAGAAAGGAGAACATCATTAGTGAAGAAAAACCAAATGTTAGAAGATCTTATGAGCTGAATTTTAATCTGGGTGAGCTCTCAGGAGTGTTATGAGAAAGCAGAAATGTGTTTTTTCTTATGCTTCTTTGCATTAGGCTCAGTTACAGTATATCCAGAATAAACCAGTTGGAAATACAAGATATGTTTGTCTTTCCTGTGTGAAACAGCACATGAAATGGATCTCATATGGCAATTTAAGGCCCCTATGAAATATCAAAAAAGAAGACTATAACAAATATATTTATTTATGTCTTGGTGAAGCTGTGTTTTATAAGATGATTTACTAATGCAAGCCACAGCTCTCTAACCTTTTTCTCCACACAACCTATTTAATTGTGTTGGAACAAAGTCTCTCAAGCTGCTTCATAAAGTCTTTGGTATGAAGCAAATAAATCCAACAGGATGAGAGAAAAATGTAACAGCTGTAACTTCCATGATTAAAATACACAGCATCCTGGAAGACTCCTTCACCCCACTCAGCAGCTGTTTGATCTATTACCCTCAATAAAACGTTACTGATCCAACATGCACCGTACCTTTCATCAACAGTTTTTTGTTGTTGTTTTTTTTTTTTGCTCCAAAGCCATTACCATCTTGCAATGAACTGAACACCAATGAACTGAAAGCACATTCTCATATACAACACACACATGTGCAACAACCAGTAATGAATCACAATGTGCACTTTGATATGGACCTTTAATGTGCAAAATTTGCAATATGGATCAACCCTCTTGGTGTGACAAGTTGAGTGCCAGACTCCGGTGTGGGAGGTTGAGGGTTCAAACCCCTGTTTGGACCTCACCAGTTTGGTGATCACCTGGCTCCCTTAGTTACAGCTGCTGGTGGTTGGCAGGACTTTGTGGTAGTGTATTGGTCCCATTCCCCAGATACCACCAGTTTGCTGGACCCGCAAGAGGTGCTTTGTCTCCACCACAACAGATGTTGCCAGTAGGTGGTGACATAGTAAGAAGCCGGGCACCCTTAAAGCTTAAATACAGCTCTGACATCAGAACAATGTCAAAATCTAGAGAGAGAATGCAGGTGCATCTCAATAAATTAGAATGTCATTGAAAAGTTGATGTATTTCACTAATTCAGTTCAAAAAGGGAAACTCATATAGATTCATTACACACAGCGTGATATTTTTCGTGCTTTTGTTTCTTTTAATTTTAATGATTATATGCTTACAGCTCATGAAAGCCCAAAATTCAGTTTTTCAAAAAAACCTGAATATTACGTAAGATCAATTTTTAATTTATTTTTTTATTTTTTTTATTTTTAATAGAAATGTTTGCTGACTGAAAGATATGTCCATGTACAAAATACTTGGTCAGGGCTCCTTTTGCATGAATTAATACTGCATCAAAGCAGTGTGGCATGAAGGTGATCAGCCTGTGGTGCTACTGAGGTGTGATGGAAGTCCAAGTTGCTTTGATAGCAGCCTTCAGCTCATCTGCATTGTTGGGTCTGGTGTCTCTCATCTTCCTCTTGACAATACCAGATAGATTCTCTATGGGGTTTAGGTCAGGAGAGTTTGCCGGCCAATAAAGCACAATGATACCATGGTAATTAAACCAGGTTCTGGTACTTTTGGCAATGTACGCAGGTGCCATGTCCTGCTGGAAAATGAAATCAGCATCTCCATAAAGCTTGTCAGCAGAGGGACGCATGAAGTGCTCTAAAATTTCCTGGTAGATGGCTGCACTGACTTTGGACTAAATAAAACCAACACTAGCAGATGACATGGCTCCCCAAATCAAGTGCCAGGTCCTGTCATTTGGAAATCAAGGTCCCAGAGTCTGGAGGAAGAGTGGAGAGGCACAGAATCCAAGTTGCTTGAGGTCCAGTATTATGTCCCACAGTCAGTGATAACTAACTTGTTTGGTTTTTTTAAATTATTTATTTTAGCATTTCTTTTTAAAGTATACCTTATTTTCTGAGTCTGATTCTTGAATTTCATTGTATAATTTTACAATGACAATAAAGAATCTTGAACTCAAAGTAAAAGAAACATCAGTCTTATAAGTCATATATGTTAATGGTTTACAATCAGGGAGTATCTGGAATTTGTTTTAATATATACACTATCTCTTTTCCATATGGAATAAGACTGACTCATATACAGTAAAACATGGATTGAATGGAGTTTAATTCTTGTTTTGAGGGATCCAAAACACACTCCTGGTGGCGAGCTGGTCCTGGGAGGGACAGACCCAAACTACTACACTGGAACCTTTAACTATATGGACACGAGGGAGAAGGGGAAATGGGAAGTCACCATGAAAGGGTAAGATCCCCACTTCATTTTATTTACAGTGTATGTGTATGCACCCATTCGGAAAAATGTATGTCTTTCGATTTCTGCCACCTCTTTTATTTCTTCAGAATTTCTGTTGGGACAGAGATGATGTTTTGTACGGAGGGTTGCACAGCTGTAATCGATACGGGCTCCTCCTACATCACAGGCCCGGCCTCCTCTGTGTCTTTGCTGATGAAAACCATCGGAGCACAGCTGGATGAAAGTGGAGTGAGCTGTTGCACACGCAACACTGTTTCCCACACAAGCCATGCATGTAACTGATTATTACTTTACCTGTTTTTCAGTACAAAGTCAACTGTGATTCTGTTAAGACACTGCCTAGTGTTACTTTTCATCTGGGTGGCCAGGAGTACTCACTCACACAGGAGGATTACATCTTATGGGTAAGAAGGTTGATAGACACATAATTATGGTAAAGTACAGAGTGAAACACAAAATACTGCATTTAATTGTATGTAGTTTGGTCTAGTTTTGGGCAACAAGTCCTCCGACTAATATATAAAAATACATTGTGTGTCCCCACCCTCCAATTATGAACAAAGAAACTGTTGAAGATGGTGATGTCACTGCACTCCATGTAGATGGGGTTATGAACATGGGATTTTTAGGGTTGGAGCACGATTTTTAGTTTTGTCCCCCTTTATGCTCTCAAAACTTAAAACAGTGCTCCAACTCTGAAATCCTGTGTTCATGTCCCCATCACTTCTTTATTCTTCAGGCTTTGTAATGAACTTCTTTTCGGCATTAAATACACATTTTTGTGTAGTTAAGATTGGGGAAATGGTTGGTGATAAGTGAAAAGCAGTACTCTTAATGCTTCCAGCTTACTTAAAAAAAACACAGAAAATTCACATGTGATCAAATGTGGGGAAAAAATGTTATAAATGAACACAAAAATGTTCCAAAACTATGTTTCCGAATCACATGGGGAAGTGTGTGTTTCACAACTGTTTTTGCCAGCCCAGTCACACCAAAAAATAGTGTAAATAAGATGCTTTTTTAACTTTGAGAAATGTAGAGCATGTATGTGTGAGTTTGAATGGGACGACCTTAACCACTGGTGGAGTAAGTGCCTAAACCTAACCTAAAAAGTGAGAAATGGACAGTGTTGGACATGAACCTGGGCTTGTTGAGTGACAGCACTTCTGTACCATCCGCTATCCATCAACTATGTAAGGATTCAGCCCTGTCAAAATGGATGTTGTTTCACACACGCACAGTGAAAACAGGTTTTGGAGTGAAGGCTTTTGCAGTATAAATGGTACATTTTTAGCGCGGTGGAAAGAGTGTTTTCTGTACTGTTTTTGGTGAGATTGGGTTGGATTTTGCACGTGTGAAACTTGTTTTATTTTTCCTGTAAGAGTATTTAAGAGTAACTTGGCTAATGTTAATAAAAGGTGAGGGTCTAACTTAAAAGCAATACAACTGTAACCAACCACCATGTTACTTTATGTCTTTATGACCACTAGAGGCTGATTAATGCCAAAATGTACATAAAAATGTTAAGACCTGCTGGTGGAATATCTATGATCCATGCAGGCTGTTTTGTTGGAGGACAGTTTTATTTTGCAAAACTTGACCTTTTCACATTAAATGCAGCGGGCTACATGAATTGAGAGAGTGAGAGTCTGAAAAAATGCTAAAATTTTCATGCTTTGTTATTGACAACATTCATAAAAAAAATATTCACTGTTGTTCTAGCAATCACAAATTGAAGGGGACGTCTGCACTGTCACCTTTAGGGGTTTGGATGTTCCACCTCCTACAGGTCCCATCTGGATTTTGGGAGCCAACTTCATCGCCCGCTACTACACAGAGTTTGACCGGCACAATAATCGCATTGGGTTTGCCAAAGCAGTCTGAGATATTTTATAGATTTGCCAGGTTGTTCAGTTTTTCTCCTGCACTATTTTTGCTCCAGAGCAGCTCTAACTACCATTGCTTTATACAGTACCACATGATAAAAATGAGTCATTTCATATAAATGTTTAAGTAAAATACTTAATGAGGAATGTTTTCATTTCTTTTATTTGTGCATTATTTATTGCACAGAAAACCATTTAATTGTGTTTTTATTTATGAGTTTTGCAGGAAATGAAAAGCTGTGATTGCGGCTTGCTTGTTATTGCTCTCTTACAGCAAAAGTAAAAATATATATTCAAACAGTTAAAGTAATATTACATTTACATTTATTATACCATTTCCTTCAAAGTCTGCTGATAATGTGTGCATGGGGCTGATACAGAAATTGGAAGCACATTACTGTTGTGGAATTTAATTAGAGAAGAATCCTGACTTTATTGAATAAGTCTATGTATGGCAGTTGCACACTGCATGTGTGGCCTTGCTTTCAGCTGGTTGTCATTTTCTCATGCTTAATTTACTTTTAACTACTACAGTAGGAGTAAGTGTCAAAATGAAAATTGAGTTTTGTGCAGCTGCTGACATTAAATAAAGCCCATGAATGAAAAATTACAAGTGTGTTTTAATTAGAATTCAAGGAACTTTTCATTGTTTCTTTATTGCATGGATTCTGTGATTCCTTGGAAGAAGAAAAATATGTGGCGACAGTGGAGAAGAAAAAAACCCACATAAATAAGTCCTCTAGCTGCAGCTCAAGAACAATCACCATCAGCTGCCTCTAGTTAAGGGGGAGGGGGAGAGAAAAGGGAAAAATATGAGAGATCTTAAACAAGCAGATGATATATAAATCTATGGGAAGTAAACAAAGAGGGCAGTATGGAAGAAGAGCTGCCCCGTGAAAGGTCTTCTCTCAGACTTGTATGAGCCAATCAAATTCTAGCATTAAGCTTTACCAAAAAGGCAAATTTCTGCTGATCTTATAGCTAGGGATGGGAATTGATAAGATTTTATCAATATCAATGGCATTGTTGATTTTGCTTATCAATTCGATTCTTTATCGATTCCCTTATCAATTCTTGATCAGTTTTCCATGTGGAAAAAAGCAGGCCTTCACAGGATTTCAGCATCAATGTCATGAACGCCCCTCCAGGGCAGAAACAAACTCAGACGCTTGACTGCAGTGAGGACATTTATTAACAGAAAAAAAAACATAACTGTTCAAAAAGTAACTGTGTAGACATACAAAAAAGCTCCAAGAATAACTTACACAATGATGAGGCTCCAGAGTTACAAAAAACTCTGGAGAAAAGGAGGGGGAGACTGTCCAGAAAGAAATTAGTCCAGTCCAAACACAATCATGGCTGCCGCAAAGAAACAATGAGCAGGCAGAGTTTAAATAACAGGCAGACAGATGGGGCACAGGTGCAGGGAGCAGAGAGAGCCAGTGACCTGATTAATCAATTAAATGCGGCTTGAGCTGGCAGGGAGACAGCCTGGATAAAGGGTGGTGTGACTGGCAAGCGGGAAAGGGCTCAGAGACAAACAAACCAAAAATACACACACAGAACTAGCAACATAATAACAACAGACAGAAGAATACTCAAAACTACAAAAGGAAGCCTAAGCACTGAGAACAACACTCAGACACATGGCAATCAGTGCAGGAGTTTTGTTATATTTCTAACTTTAAACAATGCTTCTTCTCTTAAAAAGATATAATAAAATCAAATATAAAAGACTGTAAACATGCTTTCCTTAGAAAAATGGGCATTCATGCCTTGTAACATTTGCTTAGTAACATTTGTAATGGTTAAATGCTGAAAAGCAATATAAATAAAATCAGTATACATGAAATACTGAAGTAATTAGAAACAACAGCACAATTATGTTATTTTAGCAATCACAAAAATACGCATGCTGTACTTGGATGTAATTTTTGCTTTTTTTTTAAACAGAATATATGCACAGTGTATATACACACACATGCATAAAATACTCAGTAGTATATTCCATCTTCTATCCATCTTCTTCCACTTAATCTTTTTGGGTTGGGGGGGGGGGGGCTGGAGCCTATCCCAGCATCTTTGGGCGAGAGGCAGGGTACACTCTGGACAGATCACCAGTCCATTGCACGGCCAACACAGAGAGACAGACAACCATTCACTCTCAGTCGTACCTAAGGACAATTTAGAATCTCCAGTTTTGATGCCAATTGACCTAACTTGCATGTTTTTTGGCATGTGGGAGGAAACTGGAGAAATCCTGGAGTAAACCCACACAGACACATGGAGAACATGCAAACTCCACACAGATCACTGTTGGTCGGGGGCTGGGATCGAACCCAGGATCCCCCGGCCAAGGGTGAGTTGCTGTGCTGCCGCAGTGCTAACCACTCCGCCACCGCGCTACCCCATCAATAGTATGCTAATATACTATAATAATAATGACATACTATACTATACTAAAACCTCCAGACATTGCAAGGAGTCTAGTTACCTCCGCCAAGGAGGTTATGTTTTTGTCGGCGTTAGTTTATTTTTGTTAGTCTGTTTGTCTGTCTGTTAACAAAATAATTTAAAAAGTTACGAACAGATTTGGATGAAATTTTCAGGAAAGGTGTGTAATAGCACAGGGAACAGATGATTAGGTTTTGGTGATGATCTGAGAGTGCATATCTCCACCAAGGGCTTTGTTTTTATTTGTGCAGCAGGATTTCACAAAAACCACTGGATGGATTTGGATGAAATTTTCACCAGAGGTGGTCATTGGGCTACAGAGGAACCCATTACATTTTGGTGATGATCTGAGAATGCATACCCAAGCCCAGGCTCTTCTTACAGTGTGTTAGCAACAAAACTCCAAAACTAACGCATAGACTTTGATGCAATTTTCACCAGAAGTGGCTCTAGGCCTAGACACAAGCCCATTATATTTTGGAGGTGATCCATGAGGGACGGAAGGAGACTTGCCAGAGGTATGCGCTCTGAGTGCTTTTCTTGTTCATTATTAATCTGTAATCTACATTACACGTACCACCTACCCAAACTCCAGCTGCTCTACCGTCATGAGTGGATGCAAGCCTTTAAATACAAACTTCATCACAGCTCTGTGTGATGAAGCTAGCATCAATGGGTTTTCCTGGCAAGGATTGGAGAGCGAGCAGGTTGGTAAAACCTCAGAGCTACCTGTTGCTATCATCCTCTAAAAAGAATTAGCTCATATTTAAATATCAGATGTTTTTTTGTTGGGTTTTGTGAATTAAAAAAAGGATTAAATTTAGCCGGCAAGGCTGCTAGCATTGCACAAATATTCTACTAATAAAAATAAGCTAATATTACCGTCACTAACGGAGGTGCTACTGTTTGGGAATCAAGTGCAAGTGTACTTCGTAGACTGTCGAACACACTGCAGGCTTTCATTTTATCCCATGCTGCCACATCAAGAGCTGTTTCTCCTTGTGTTTACTATACACCATGCTGCTCATGTTTACACACACTTCTACCATTATCCTCCGATATAGCAACAGCGTCATGGCATTGCTTGGTGACGGCAGCATGTGACGTCATGACACATGCTGTTTTCAGAAAAAACATGGAAGCGTTTAAACCCACAGCATCAAAACGAGGAATTGATAACATCAATGATGTACAATTCCGGGGGCTCAAAAAAATTTAGAACCGGATCCCAACAGGAACTGGTTCTCAATTTTCATCCTTAAGCCAAACGCAAACTGGGATGCAGTTCCAGAGATGAAGAATGGGATTTCCCTTAAATTGTGAGGTCCATGTGCTATGTATGGAAATACCTGGGTGAAGGATGAGGCAGGATGATGGTTGGCGAACACAGCTTTATTGAGAACTATGTACAAGCAGTGGCCCGGTGTGCACCAGCAGGCTCATCAGGCAAAGAGGCCGTAAGATGGGACACCCTCCGCCTTATATGGGCAGTGCAGTGACGTGACGGGAAGTGCATGTCACTACACCGCACTTCACAATAATATGCCAAATACATATACAATATTTGTCCCCTCCCCTCACTTTAGAAAAGTCCAAAACCACACACACAACTGAACCCCCCCCCCAGAACAAATTTGGGACCCAAGTCATGCACTAAAATAGCGAGAAATAATGTACTAAACTGGCTTAAGACACTTACTCAAAAGAACCTAGAATAGGGCTGACGGGTGGACTGCCGTACAGCCTGCACAGCAGGGTGAATTATTCTGCCACCAAATAACCTAAAAAAAATAAAATAAAATATATATATATATGTGTGTGTGTGTGTGTGTGTGTGTGTGTGCGCGCGTGTGTGTGTGTGTGTGTGTGTGTGTGTGTGTGTGTGTGTGTGTGTACAACCCCATAACATAACATGCATGCAAAGCAAGAACTATAAATAAAGTGCTACTGCACAGTCATTTGAGTGAAACAACAGGAAATTGCGTGTGTGTGTGTGTGGGGGGGGGGGTCCAGGGCAGCCCCTAAGCAGGCGTGCCCCATGAGACCGCAGACCCCTGGAGTGATGGCCGATCCTCTGGATGACAGAGCCTGGATCCCACACTGCCATCACTGACTCCTGTCCAGCCTCACCACCTGGAGTGTCTTCCCGGACGCGCCAAAGCTGATTGGCCTGCCTCGACGAGCCATCCGACAACCTGAAGCACGCTGCGTCCAGCTTAGCCACTATATATTTATATATTTTTTTTTTTTCTTGTCTTCTGATTGTTGCTCTGAGTGTTGCTGTCCCTGTGCTGTTGCAATCCTGGAATTTCCCCATTGTGGGACTAACAAAGGCTTATCTTATCTTATCTTATATGCAGACACCCTTGATGTTTTGCTGGCTGTCGTTTGGCCCATCTTCGCCATGGACATCCTTCACCCCGAATCCGATCCAAGTCCATAACCCGGAGTGGAATTTTACTCAGCTCGATGTGTTGCTGTTGAGCATGTGGTAACTTCATGCTCATCAGTTTGGCCCCGTCCTCTTCTATAAATGTTGTAACATTCATCGTTGTAGCTGCAGACCCCCCAGTCAACTATGGCCAAGAACCGGAGGCATCTGGGGCTAGCATGGTGTTGCCCGTCGAACCTGAGTGAAACTGGTCCTGCTTGACCGCCGTGGCATCCATTAGCTCTTCGTACTGTTCGCTCCCAGTGTCTGTCGGGGGCGAGCAGGATGAGTTCTCCCTTGGGTTCCCCGGGTAAGACAAACGGCACACCCGGGCATAGTTATTCAAGCGTCCGCATCTGCTACAACTTTTTCCTCTAGCCGGGCATTTCTTAGCTTTATGGCGGTACGTTGCAGACCCAAAACCCCTGCAATGAGAGTTTCCCGGGGCAGACCTTTGGCTGGCAGCACTGATCTCCCCAAAATCTTCGTCCAAGCTATCCTCGCTATCAGGGTCCGCAACATTAGCTGAGGCAAGTGGTTCCAACTTCCTTCGGCCCTCCACACCCAGGTTGTGAACGAGAAGCGCCTGCGATCTTGCCCCATCGAGCTTCCCATGGCCCAGTGCCGTAATATATGTTTGATAAGCCTCCAGCCAATGTGGACATAAAACCAGTGGTTCACCCAGAAGCTCGAGAAAGGGACGAAGCGGTGTAATGCACGCCTCCATGAGTTAATCCTCGATTGCCAAATGTTATGTATGGAAATACCTGGGTGAACGATGAGGCAGGATGATGGTTGGCGAACACAGCTTTATTGAGAACTATGTACAAGCAATGAAATGGTATGCACCAGCAGGATCATCAGGCAAAGAGGCCATAAGATGGACACCCTCCGCCTTATATGGGTCGTGCAGTGATGTGACGGGAAGTGCACGTCATTTCATGTTTTGCTCTTTCAGAGCAGAGGAAAATGACCCAGGCACTGGATTGCCGTTAGTGAAATTTATTAACATAAAGAATTAACACAAGGTGCTCCAACAAACAAACTGGCGAGCAAAGAAAATAAAGAATTTATACAGAGCTCTCCAACAAACTAACTGGCAAGCGAAAAAGGGTTACTTACAGAATGATTCACCAGAGCGGCCGGAACTCTGGCGCAGATGAGGGTTGACAATGCAAGGCAGCGACAACACAAATGGAAAACAAACTCCTTTAAACAGGGATCAAACCTATTACAAAATGAGTAACCGGTGTGGACAGGCAAAATAGTGACTGGAATCAGCTCATTACGTGAGGGAGGAGCGGCTGGATTGACAACTTGACAGGCGATGCCCCCAGCAGAGCACAAACCTGGAAATCGCCTGACAGCTGTCAACCCAGAGAGAAGAACAAACATAATCACAGCAGACTGAAAACAAATTACAAATAGCCATGAATCCAAAAACAATTACAAAACAAGGCATCGCCACAAATAACAGAAACACAACTGAAGAAAAATGAAAGGCAGAGTAACACTAATAGGAGCACAATGATACAAGAGACAAATAAATACACTGAAAAAGCCACGAGACTGGGTCTGGCAGAAATCCCAGCCCCAGCTTGTGACACATCACTACACCACACTTCACAAAAATATACCAAATACATATATAATACCATGAACGAGAAGAAAGCCTTCATTTGATGTTCTCTGTCAAGACAATAGATCTTTAAAAGGTCCCATTCACTGCCTGTTTCCCATATTTTGACAGCTCCCACAGGCCTTGATGAAATGTTTGTGACATATTTTGGTCACACTGACTTACACTATTTAATTACTGCAGCATCATTGTGAATCATCTTTTGCAGAACGGCTGGTTTCAGTGCATGTCTCTTTAAATCCCCAAGGCCACATTTAACTTCACCCTCATGTTACCATTGCTAATCTTAGCCAGTTGGCTGCTATCTCTGATCTAGCCTGTCTAAACTAATGTAAATTTGTCTTAAAGAATGAATAAAATAATTCCTTACTAGTGGACAGGAGTGTGTGCTTTCAGTGGTCAAAAGGATAAGACTGGTCCCTTGGGTATAATAAGTACAGAAACATTTGTGAATGAGTGGCTAAACTGCTAGCTTCAGCTAGCCTCCAACCACCTAGCCATACTAATGCTAATGGATCGCTGTAGCATCATGGTGAAAATATAATAAAATAAGACAGAATGACACGGGATATATTATAGACTGTGAATATGTGAACCAGGTGAAAACAGGGATGTTTATTAGGGTGACTGAAATATAAAGAAAATAACAATATAAACCTCACTTGCTAAGCCAACTCCCTAGTTCAGAAGAAGCTAAAACCTTGGCTGGGCTCCCTGCTCATGGAAAGAAAGCTATGCTGGCTAATCATAGAGCAGCAGAACACATCATGGCTGGGATGACCTTTTCTTGCCATAGAGGAATAAACACAGAAGAGAAAAAGGCTAAGACACAAAAATGATTTAAAGGCTCTGTGTGTATGTTTGTGTGTGCGCGCGTGCGCGTGTGTTAAGAGGAGTGTTTTGATGTTTTTTTTATAATCACGTGGCCATATGCACATTTCAGAAGGTTAAAACCTACAAAAACACAAATTTTCAGTGAAAATAATCTTTAAGATACATGAGAAAAACAATTAAGTCAGTCCTTTGTTTACTGAGAACAAAAAATTAAGAGAAGCCAGTAAAAGAACAATATCATGACTCTTGCCCTACTCTCATTTCAGCATTTTGGATCAAATGAGGAGTTTCCAGAAACCTTATAGAGCAACTTAATAAAAAGGAGTTCAAATTGTAAGCCATTAAATAAATCAGAGTAGCCAGCACCCAGAACAAAGGGACAAATATGAATCTTTAAGACTGACATGACACAAAGTTAATTCTGCTTACTCTGCGAGGAGATGACAATAACCCTACATATTTATCTTGTCACATGTTTTTGTTCCATGTTCTCCAGATTAGTGGGGAAAGCCCATAAAATGACAGCTTCCTAAATCGCACATCCATGAATTGTTTGCTTTGGATTTTATCTGTTGACAAAGTGCAGTGAGGTAGGGGGGATGCCAGCATTTGATCAGCAGTCAAGAAAATTGCAAAAACATATCTCTCAGCATGAGTCAGCACAGCTATTTTGGCTTGATATGTCTCCTATAGGCCCTTAGAATAGAGGGTTAGTACTAGTGAAGCGCTTTGAGTGGTCTTTGAGACTAGAAAAGTGCTATATAAGTACAGGTTCTTATCCCTTATACCTTGAAACTATAAATCACACAAACAAACAAACATGCAGGGATTGTAAGCTGCAAGTCTGACAAGTGTTTCTAACCAGTAAAGCTAAAAAGCTGAAATTTTGAAACTGAAAGAAATGATTGGTGTGCACCCCATGATGAAAGGCTACTAATGGCTATAGCCCATTAAAATATAATCAATAGCTACTTCACAGTGAATCAAAGTCATCTGAAAGGGAAAAAAATGAGTCACAATCAAAATGAAGTGGTGAATGAGTATTTTTTTTTTATTTGCAAATATTCACTCATAGATCAGCATGGGACTCAAACTTTCGTGCAGCGCGGTGGCGGAGTGGTTAGCACTGCGGCAGCACAGTAACTCACCCTTGGCCGGGGGATCCTGGGTTCGATCCCAGCCCCCGACCAACAGTGATCTGTGTGGAGTTTGCATGTTCTCCCCGTGTCTGTGTGGGTTTACTACAGGATTTCTCCGGTTTTCTCCCACATGCCAAAAACATGCAAGTTAGGTCAATTGGCATCAAAACTGGGGATTCTAAATTGTCCTTAAGTATGACTGTGAGAGTGAATGGTTGTCTGTCTCTCTGTGTTGGCCCTGCGATGGACTGGCGATCTGTCCAGGGTGTACCCTGCCTCTCACCCAAAGATGCTATGATAGGCTCCAGCCCCCCCGCGACCCAAAAAAGATTAAGTGGAAGAAGATGGATGGATGGATGGATCTTATTGCTTTAAACTCCTTGTAACAAACCATCTACCATCCCCCTCCCACCAGTTGAATAAGCATTGGAAGACTATCTAAAACAAGTGGTGTTCTGCTCATGTGCAGTGAGGACTGTTTTTTTTTCTTGTGTGCATTTGCGCAGATGCACACAAGCTGGATCTGGCCTCTCCTTTTCTTAAATAACCTGGTAAGAAATGGTGAAATGCAAAAGAAGACTTTTTAAAAATTAAATCTACCACATTTGAGCTGTTACACTAGTTATGTTATGCGCTAGTACCAATTTTGTTCTGGGAACCGATGAGGCAGCCACAGACCCATCCATCTCTTTTCTATTTCTCTCCTCCCAGCAACAATCTCCAGCTTTTTCAGGAAAAAAAATAGGAATTCACAGGCTGATCTAAATATATGATTCAGTTAAATTGTACTTTATTTTTAAGTGCCTAATCACAAGAAAAGTCAGCTCAAGGCCCTGGATACGAATAAATAATACACTGAGAATACATTGAATACACTGGAACTATAACAAGTGATCCCCTCATGAGTAAGCTCTGATGCTGGGGAAGAAAAATGCCCTTTTGACAGGAACAAATCTGTAGAGTGGCTGCAGGTGAGGGGAAAGAGAAACTAGAACAAACAACACTCAGCAAGAATTCAGCACCCACAGTTACATCTGTGCAAAATCTAGTCAAATCCTATGAATATGACGTGTGCAACGGAAAGACTTTCATCCTTATCTTACAAATGGAGCGACTGCCTTTTTCGAAGAAAGGTTGCTAGCCAGTTCCAAAAGACACAGGAAAGAAGGGAAGAACACAGGACCAAAACACAGACACAAAAACATGAGGGGGGAGGGGGGTAAGGCCGTAGCAGGGGTTAGTTAGGGTGTTCTTTAAACCAGACAGTAGGCAGGCAGGTGATTGAAGTAAGGGAACTGATCTAGACAAGATCCCAGAGTCAACCCAACAGGAGAATGGGAGCACACCAAAAGAAGCCTGCAGAGCAAGAGAGATGAATGTAGTTGTAAGTGAGCACCAAAACTTCAAAAAAAAAAAAATACATAGGAAGTCTGCATAAATGTCAGTGTATATTGATGACGTTCCGCCCTCTGCAACAAAAGATAACAATCCCACAGACAGTGTGAAGCATGAGGCCCACTTCTTATACTGCCAGAAAATGAGTGAAAGATGATCAGGTGTGTGCTCCTCATGATTTGCTGTGGTTATACCTCCCTGGAACCTGGTAGGGCTGGAGGCAGGGGATGAGTGACAGAAAGCACCAAATACAAGTCAGAGAAACACCAGATGTTACCTGGATCCATAAGAAGAGGAGCCTTATGGCTGAAACATCTACCTCCCAGTACTTCTAGAGACTCTAGGAACTAGAACCCTGCCATCACATCATGAGGCCAGATTATTTAGAACGGTGTATGTCAGGAGAAGAATGTTAAATTCAATTCTGAATTTCAAGAGAGAGTAAGAAAGAAATATGAGCTCCCTTCATAGTACTTAATACTAATACATTCAATACTAATACAGTGGTGTGAAAAAGGGTTTGCCCCCTTCCTGATTTCTCATTTTTTGTGTGCTTGTCACACTTAAATGTTTCAGATCATCAAACAAATTTAAATATTAGATAAAGATAACACAACTAAGTGCAAAATGCAGTATTTTAAATGAAGGCGTTTATTATTAAGGGAAAAAAATCCAAACCTACATGGCCCTGTGTGAAAAAGTGACCCCCCTTCCCCCGCTAAACATAGATTAACTGTGGTTTATCACATCTTTGGAAAGCTGAGTTCAATTTCTCGAGCCACACCCAGGCCTGATTACTGCCACACCTGCTCTCAATCAAGAAATCACTTAAATAGGACCTGCCTGACAAAGTGAAGTAGACCAAAAGATCCTCAAAAGATAGACATTATGCTGCCATCGAAAGAAATTCAGGAACAAATGAGAAACAAATTAATTGAGATCTATCACTCTGGAAAAGGTTTTAAAGCCATTTCTAAAGCTATGGGACTCCAGCAAACCACAGTGAGAGCCATTATCCACAAATGGCAAAAACATGGAACAGTGGTGAACCTTCCCAGGAGTGGCCTGCAAACAAAAATTACCCCAAGAGCGCAGCGACAACTCAACCAAGAGGTCACAAAAGACCCCACAACAACATCCAAAGAACTGCAGGCCTCACTTGCCTCAGTTAAGGTCAGTGTTCAAGACTCCACCATAAGAAAGAGACTGGGCAAAAATGGCCTACATGGCAGAGTTCCAAGACGAAAACCACTGCTGAGCAAAAACAACATAAAAGCTTGTCTCAGTTTTTCCAGAAAACATCTTGATGATCCCCAAGACTTTTGGGAAAATACTCTGTGGACTGATGAGGCAAAAGTTGAACTTTTTGGAAAGTGTGTGTCCCATTACATCCGGCGTAAAAGTAACACAGCAAAAGGAACATCATACCAACAGTAAAATATAGTGGTGGTAGTGTGATTGTCTGGGGCTGTTTTGCTGCTTCAGCACCTGGAAGACTTGCTGAGTGTAAAAATTAATTTTCTGGACAGTTAGCAGAACCTTTTCAGTTTACCAACCAAATAATCACTGAAGAAATACTATTTCTCAGCTTAACTTTATTGGAACACGCAAGGAGTCACATGGCCATGGATTCCCCCCAGCTCTGTTTCCTGGAGAGGACCCAAAACACAGGATGTCACAGCTATATAAAGGCTCGCCATTAGTGGGCGTGGCTTTCCCACAATACATGTCCATTGTTTCAAACTATCCACTTGGCATCCAGATGGCTTCCCTCTTGTTCCTGCCTTTATGGCTTTATGACTTACTCCTGTCCAGATTTCTGCTTTCCTTGCTTCATCTTCAGCCTTACCCATGCCCATATATGGAAACAAGAACAGAGACTTTTCCTGTGAAGCCATGATGTGTGTGTGCATGTGTGTTTAGTATATTCAATTCAACTTTATTTATATAGCGCCATTTCACAACTACAGTCATCTCATAGCACTTTCAACTTAAGGGGAAACCCCCACAGCTGCAGAAAAACCCCAGCAATCAGGCGATCCCCTGTGGAGGTGGAGAGGGTGGAGAGGAAAAACTCCCTCTTAACAGGAAGAAACCTCCAGCAGAGCCAGGCTCAGGGAGGGGCAGTCATTTGCTGCGACTGGCTGGGGGGGGGGGGGGGGGGGTAGAGAAGATGAAAAGAACAGACATGTAAAGAGCAAACAGCACGATGGGGACTCAATCTATTGGAGAGAACAAACAGATGTTAATGACCAGCAAAAAAAAAATATTTCATTGAGAGTAAAGTAAGGAGTGAGGCCCAGTGCATTATTGGAGGTCCCCCGGCTGTCTAAACCTATTAGCAGCATAACTAACTAAGGAAGGGTTCAGAGACTCATGATCCCTCCCTAATTGCAGGCTATATCAAAAAGGAAGGTTTTAACCCTGTTATTAAAAACAGAGATCGAGTCTGACTCCCAAATCCAGATTGGCAGCTTGCCCTAACTGAAGGCTCTGCCTCCTATTGTACTTTTGGAGATTCTAGGTATTACAAGTAATCCAGCATTTTGGGGGCGTAGTGCTCTGTTAGGATAAAATGGTAGTATCAGATCTTTTAAATAAAAAGGGGCCTGATTGTTTAGCGCTTTGTAAGTAAGAAGAAGGCTTTTAAACTTAATCCTAAACTCTATAGGATGCCAATGAAGGGAGGCCAAAACTGGAGAGATATGATCTCTCTTTCTAGTACCTGTTAAAACTCTTGCTGCAGCATTTTGGATCAAATGAAGACTTTTTAAAGATGTTTTAGGACAACCTCATAATAAAGAGTTACAATAATCTAATCTAGAGCTAACAAAGGCGTGGATCCGTTTCTCAGCATCACTCTGAGACAAGATGCTCCTAGTCTTGGCAATATTATGCAAATGATAGAAGGCAGTCTTAGAAACAAATTTAATATGTAAATTGAAAGACAGATCTTCATCAAAAATAACTCCAAGGCTCCTCACAGAGCTATTAAGAGAAAGAGTAACCGCATCCAAACTGAAAGTTTAATTTGGAAAGGTATTTCTAAGGTTTTTTTGACCAACAAGAATGACTTCAGTCTTATCTGAAGTCATCCACGCTTTAATTTCCTTAAGACAGGCTTCTAACTTGGCTAATTGATTACTATCATCTAGCTTCATTGACAAGTATAATTGTGTGTCATCTGCATAACAATGAAAATGTATACAGTGCTTTCTAATAATGTTGCCTAACTGAAGCATATATAAACTAAAAAGAGTAGGGCCTAGCACAGATCCCTGTTGAACTCCATGACTAAGCTTTGAGTTGAAAGAAAATTCATTAGGAAGATGGCGGCCGGGATGGTCACACTTTTTCAGTGCTGAGACAAAGTTGCTGATTTTGCCACTAAAATAACTAACCAACAGCGAATATCTGATTAACATTTGTGACGCACACAAGAATTTATACGCACACGGGGAATTATAGTTTTTAACAACCATCACAACAACTTAGTATCTAAACTCAGTGTAAATGGTGTAGAGATTGAAAGGGGATCCGAAACTAAATTTCTTGGAGTAATAATTGATAATAAACTGTGTCAGAAGTCACATATTAATTATATTAAAGGTAAAATATCCAAATCAATTGCAATACTACACAGAGTGAAATATTTGCTGAATCAACCCACACTATGTACTTTGTATCATTCATTAATACTCCCATACATGACATATTGTACTGAAGTATGGGGAAATACATATAAAACAAACATATATCCAGTCTTTATGCTTCAGAAGAGAGCTATTAGAATAATAAACAAAGCTGCTTACAGGGAACCAACAAACCCACTTTTTCTTAAATTAAAAGCTCTCAAGTTGAAAGATCTGGTTGACTTTAAAACTGCAGTAATAATGTTTAAAGTGAAGTTATCACTGCCCGCAAATATCCAAAAGTTGTTCCAAATAAGGGAGAAACAATATCATTTCAGAGGAACATGTATATTTCAAAAACCTTCAGTGAGAACTACCACCAAGCAACACTGTGTTTCAGTGCAAGGAGTCAAATTATGGAACGCTTTTGGACCTGAATTAAAATCATGTACAACGCTTGGACAATTTAAACAAAAACTAAAGGAAGAAATACTCCATACTGTATATACAAGATGACATGTAAAATCACATAAGGATTGTAATATCCAGTCTGTGTTGTGTTGTTGCTTAGTTTTTTTTTTTTTTGTCACATTTTGTCTTAGCTATGTTCTGAATTGTAATCACTCTTGTTTTTCTTTTGAATTCTTGGATGGAATATGGGTGGGCAATATAAGCTGCGGCTTCAGCCATCACCCATTTCGGATAACTTATGTTGAACTGTATAATCAGAGGAGTTATTGTCTAATTTGACCTTGTTGGATTTTCTTTCCCCCTTTGTTATATTATTAGGGCCTGAGCCACTGACAACGTCAGTCGGCGAAAGCCCTATTGTATCCGCTCGCGTTTATTTATTATTTTTCACTATTATTCTGCCTAAATGATCGCATTTTTCACCCTCTGAACGTTAACCAAAACGCGATTTTTTTTGGCAAACCCCTCAGACCCGGCAAAAAATTCGATAAACTGGAAAAAATATGTGCCCCCCCACCCCTCATTTTTGTGGGTGGGGCCAAACGTACAAGGTCTATGGAGACAGAAGACCATAAACTTTACCGTAGACACATCAAATTTGGGTGAGGTGTGAATCACCTCAAGACATGCAAAAAACATCATTGTGGCCCATACCCACCGCCAACAGGAAGGCCGCCATCTTGCCTCAAAGTCGCCCCACCTCCAATTCGGGAAAAAAGTCACACCTCGCATTTGAACGCACTTGTCCTAGGGACCTGCTCCAATTGAGCTCATTTTTGCATGGCGACATCTATAGGCATTGGCCATTAAAAGTTATATAAATTAAGTCAAAATCTCAAAAGGCGTGGCCAGGGCGCCATGGCGAAGTTTGACTCCTCCCCTTACAAATTCAACCACCTGTAACTCCCGCAAAAATTGTCCCATGTCCACAAAACTTTCCATCAAGGAAAATAGTGCCACCCCGGATACAATGACATCAAAATACCAGACAAAAGATATAGCGCCACATAGTGGCTAATGAAAGAATTGTTGAAAACTGTTTTATTTATTACTCACGCACAGCTGGCCAGAATGACGTGAAATTTTCAGAGATTCATCAGAACACAGACATGATCATAACTCATCATCAACGTTAGTATGACGTCGTACATGTTACCATGGACACGCCCTTCTCGCCATTCAACCCATGAGCTTATGGGGTGGGGTGGGAAGGTCTTGGAGGTCTAAATTTTTCAACATATGTTGAGGTCACTGTCATATGCAGTCCAATATGGGTGGACAACACATAACTTACAGGGAAGTGTTGCCATGGCAACATGGCGACGGTTGACTACACACCATGACATTTCGGACAGTTGTATCTTGGACAACCTTTTTCTGATGTCCACAAAACTTCCCATCAAGGAAACTAGTGCCACCCCGGATACAATGACATCAAAATACCGGACAATAGATATAGTGCCACATAGTGGCTAACGAAAGAATTGCTGAAAAGTGTTTTATTTATTACTCACGTACGGCTGGCCAGAATGACGTGAAATTTTCAAAGATTCATCAGAACACAGACATGATCATAATTGAACATCAACGTTAGTATGACGTCATACATGTTACCATGGACACGCCCTTCTCGCCATTCAACCCATGAGCTTATGGGGCGGGGTGGGAAGGTCTTGGAGGTCTAAATTTTTCAACATATGTTGAGGTCACTGTCATATGCAGTCCAATATGGGTGGACAACACATAACTTACAGGGAAGTGTTGCCATGGCAACATGGCGACGGTTGACTACATGCAATGAAATTTCGGAAAGTTGTATCTTGGACAAACTTTTTCTGATGTCCACAAAACTTTCCATCAAGGAAAATAGTGCCACCCCGGATACAATGACATCAAAATACCGGACAAAAGATATAGTGCCACATAGTGGCTAATGAAGGAATTGCTGAAAACTGTTTTATTTATTACTCACGCACGGCTGGCCAGAATGACGTGAAATTTTCAGAGATTCATCAGAACACAGACATGATCATAACTGAACATCAACGTTATTATGATGTCATACATGTTACCATGGACACGCCCTTCTCGCCATTCAACCCATGAGCTTATGGGGCGGGGTGGGAAGGTCTTGGAGGTCTAAATTTTTCAACATATGTTGAGGTCACTGTCACATGCAGTCCAATATGGGTGGACAACACATAACTTACAGGGAAGTGTTGCCATGGCAATATGGCGACGGTTGACTACACGCCATGAAATTTCAGAAAGTTGTATATTGGACAAACTTTTTCAGATTTCCACCAAATTTTCAAAAATGGATAATAATCGCACCCTATCTCAATATCTCTCTCAAATCTCAAAAGGCGTGGCCAGGGCGCCATGGCGAAGTTTGACTCCTCCCCTTACAAATTCAACCAGCTGTAACTCCCGCAAAAATTGTCCGATGTCCACAAAACTTTCCATCAAGGAAAATAGTGCCACTCCGGACACAATGACATCAAAATACCGGACAAAAGATATAGCGCCACATAGTGGCTAATGCAAGAATTGCTGAAAACTGTTTTATTTATTACTCACGCACGGCTGGCCAGAATGACGTGAAATTTTCAGAGATTCATCAGAACACAGACATGGTCATAACTCATCATCAACGTAATGCCACTGCCGCAGCAGACCACCGTGTCATACAATGTCTTCAGCAGCGCCCCTTGTACACCAAAAGACCTGAGTCTCCTCAGTAGGAACAGCCTGCGCTGTCCCTTCTTGTAGAGTGCGTCAGCATAGTGTGACCAGTCTAGTTCATTGTTCAGATGAACACCCAGGTACTTATAGGATGTCACCATCTCAATGTCTGTTCCCTGTATATTTACTGGTGATGTGAGGTGTTGTCCTGAAATGAGAGTGGAGCAACTTCAGCAGAGGGACATGACTGAAAGTTTGGAGACATTGTTTTTGGGCACAATGACTACGGCACCGCCACCTAATTCTGCGTGGAAGAAGTCGATTGGAGTAAATGGCCAGCAGGTACTGTTCAAAGCGAGGGAGGACGGGCGGCGGGTTCCGCGGTCGCGCGGGGGGGCGAAGGCCCGTTTACACCTGCCTGCAGGTTTAATTATTATTAGGGCCTGAGCCACTGACAACGTCAGTGGCTCCGCTTGCGTTTATTTATTATTTTTCACTATTATTCTGCCTAAATGATCGCATTTTTCACCCTCTGAACGTTAACCAAAATGTGATTTTTTTTGGCAAACCCCTCTGACCGGGCAAAAAATTCGATAAACTGGAAAAAATATGTGCCCCCCCACCCCTCATTTTTGTGGGTGGGGTCAAACGTACAAGGTCTATGGAGACAGAAGACCATAAACTTTGCCGTAGACACATCAAATTTGGGTGAGGTGTGAATCACCTCAAGACATGCAAAAAACATCATTGTGGCCCATACCCACCGCCAACAGGAAGGCCGCCATCTTGCCTCAAAGTCGCCCCACCTCCAATTCGGGAAAAAAGTCACACCTCGCATTTGAACGCACTTGTCCTAGGGACCTGCTCCAATTGAGCTCATTTTTGCATGGCGGCATCTATAGGCATTGGCCATTAAAAGTTATATAAATTAAGTCAAAATCTCAAAAGGCGTGGCCAGGGCGCCATGGCGAAGTTTGACTCCTCCCCTTACAAATTCAACCACCTGTAACTCCCGCAAAACTTGTCCGATGTCCACAAAACTTTCCATCAAGGAAAATAGTGCCACCCCGGATACAATGACATCAAAATACCGGACAAAAGATATAGCGCCACATAGTGGCTAATGAAAGAATTGCTTAAAACTGTTTTATTTATTACTCACGCACGGCTGCCCAGAATGACGTGAAATTTTCAGAGATTCATCAGAATACAGACATGATCATAACTGAACATCAACGTTAGTATGACGTCATACATGTTACCATGGACACGCCCTTCTCGCCATTAAACCCATGAGCTTATGGGGCGGGGTGGGAAGGTCTTGGAGGTCTAAATTTTTCAACATATGTTGAGGTCACTGTCAAATGCAGTCCAATATGGGTGGACAACACATAACTTACAGGGAAGTGTTGCCATGGCAACATGGCGACAGTTGACTACATGCCATGAAATTTCAGACAGTTGTATCTTGGACAACCTTTTTCTGATGTCCACAAAACTTCCCATCAAGGAAAATAGTGCCACCCCGGACACAATGACATCAAAATACCGGACAAAAGATATAGCGCCACATAGTGGCTAACGAAAGAATTGCATAAAACTGTTTTATTTATTACTCACGCACGGCTGGCCAGAATGACGTCAAATTGTCAGAGATTCATCAGAACACAGACATGATCATAACTGAACATCAACGTTAGTATGACGTCATACATGTTACCATGGACACGCCCTTCTCGCCATTCAACCCATGAGCTTATGGGGCGGGGTGGGAAGGTCTTGGAGGTCTAAATTTTTCAACATATGTTGAGGTCACTGTCATATGCAGTCCAATATGGGTGGACAACACATAACTTACAGGGAAGTGTTGCCATGGCAACATGGCGACAGTTGACTACACGCCATGAAATTTCAGACAGTTGTATCTTGGACAAACTTTTTCTGATGTCCACAAAACTTTCCATCAAGGAAAATAGTGCCACCCCGGACACAATGACATCAAAATACCGGACAAAAGATATAGTGCCACATAGTGGCTAACGAAAGAATTGCTGAAAAATGTTTTAGTTATTACTCTAAACTAAATATGTATTACTAAATATGTAAATATATATACACACACAGTGCAGAGCATTGTTGCTAGATGGAATAATATGTAGATATATAAACACCCACTGCGGAGCATTGTAGTTAGATGGAATAAATATGTAAATATATATACACACACAGTGCAGAGCATTGTTGCTAGATGGGATGAAACAGCACAACCGTCTACTTAGTTATCCTATATGGTATGATTATGTACCCATACATATTCTCACCCTCCATAGCGACTGGTATTTTCCTAATTGTATGCTGGAGGGGACCATTGAATGTCTTTTGCATTCAAAACTATTAGGTTGTCACGTCTTTAGCCTATCTCTAACAGCAGCCCTACTTAGGTTGTACAGTCTGACAGCCGTTGGGAGGAAGGACCTGCGAAACCTCTCGGTTGTGCACCTAGGATGATGTAGTCTGCTGCTAAATGAACTCCACCGTGCGTTCAGTATGTCCTGCATAGGGTGGAACTCGGACTCCAGCAGAGATGACAGTTTAGCCACAGTCCTTCTCTCTCCTATCTCCTCCATTGGGACAACGCGCTACCCCAGGACAGAGCTAGCTTTCTTGATCTGTTTGTTCAGTCTCCTCCTATCGGCTGCCATAATGCCACTGCCCCAGCAGACCACCGTGTCATACAATGTCTTCAGCAGCGCCCCTTGTACACCAAAAGACCTGAGTCTCCTCAGTAGGAACAGCCTGCGCTGTCCCTTCTTGTACAGTGCGTCAGTATAGTGTGACCAGTCTAGTTTATTGTTCAGATGAACACCCAGGTACTTATAGGATGTCACCATCTCAATGTCTGTTCCCTGTATATTTACTGGTGATGTGAGGTGTTGTCCTGAAATGAGAGTGGAGGAACTTCAGCAGAGGGACATGAGTGAAAGTTTGGAGACATTGTTTTTGGGCACAATGACTATGGCACCTCCACCTAATTCTGCGTGGAAGAAGTCGATTGGAGGAACTGGCCAGCAGGTAGGGTTCAAAGCAAGGGAGGACGGGCGGCGGGTTCCGCGGTCGCGCGGGGGGCGAAGCTCCGTTTACACCTGCCTGCAGGTTTAATTCTGTTTCTTTTTTAATCTTTACTTTAATCTATCTGAATAAAGATTCATTCATTCATTCATTCATTACTGACATGAATAAACTGGAACCTCTCAGATAAATAAGATCTAAACCACTGCAATGAAGTTCCATTAAGTCCAACATAGTGTTGTAATCTATCAAGTAGAATATTGTGATCGATAGTATCAAAAGCTGCACTAAGGTCTGAAAGGACAAGTACAGAAACAAGTCCATTATCAGATGTGATAAGAAGGTTATTAGTGACCTTCACTAAGGCTGTTTCAGTGCTATGATGGATTCTAAACCCAGATTGAAACTCTTCAAGTAAACCATTTCCCTACAGGTGGTCAAATAATTGCATAGCAACAACTCTTTCTAAGATTTTTGAAATGAAAGGGAGATTCGAGATTGGTCTATAGTTAGCTAAAACTCCTGGATCCAACGTTGGCTTTTTGAGTAAGGGTTTAATTACAGCTGTTTTAAAAGCCTGCGGTACATGGCCTAAAGTTAATGAAGAATTGATTATTAGCTACCAGTAAGTGGGAAGACTTCCTTAAATAACCTGGTAGGAATAGGGTCTAAAAGACAAGTTGAAGGCTTGGATGAGGATGAGACTCGGCTGCACGGTGGCGCAGTGGTTAGCACTGCGGCAGCACAGTTTACCCTTGGCCGGGGGATTGTGGGGATCGTGGGATCGTGGGTTCGATCCCAGCCCCCGACCAACAGTGATCTGTGTGGAGTTTGCATGTTCTCCCCGTGTTGCGTGGGTTTACTCCGGGATTTCTCCGGTTTCCTCCCACATGCCAAAAACATGCATGTTAGGTTAATTGGCTGTTCTAAATTGTCCCTAGATATCTGTTTCCTATAGGCCCTTAGAATAGAGGGTTAGTATTAATGAAAGCGCTTTGAGTGGTCTTTGTGACTAGAAAAGCGCTATATAAGTGCAGGTTAGTTAGTAGTAGTTAGTTAGTCTAACTCTAAAAGGTCAGTTGGAGTAAACTCATCCAAACAAATATCAATTGAAGGAGATGTAGTAGTTACTGTATTTAAGTTAACGGTGGGAAGAATCTGATTGATTTTATCTCTGATAGATGAAATTTTATTATTGGAAAAAGTTCATAAAGTCCTGACAAGTAAGCTCTAAGGGAATGCTAGGATTGACAGAGTCCCGACTCTTCGTCAGCCTGGCTACAGTGCTGAAAAGAAACCTGGGATTATTCTTGTTCTCTTCTATTAATGCAGAATAATAACTCATTCTAGCTTTTCTAAGAGATTTTTTATAAATTAAAAGATGATTTCTCCAAGCTCAATAGATTTCATCTAAATTAGTGGAGCACCATTTTCTTTCTAATTGACGAGTCTTCTGTTTTAAGCTATGAGTTTCTGTGTTGAACCAAGGAGTTACAAATCTTTGATTAGACTTTTTCTTTTTTAAAGGGGCCATCAAGTCTAGAGTGATGCAGAGAAGATGTAACACTATCTGCCATGCTATCAATTACAGAAGGAGCAAGCTGTCTCTAGCTTATTTCCACTGTGTTGATACACGGCATAGAAGAAACAATCTGCATAAATGTGTGTATTATGTGTGTGTAAGCAACTGGTGTTTATGTATGAATGGTTGGGAGAGCATTTGAGTCACGTCTGTGTGTGGATCTAAGAGATATGTGTATGCAAACACTTTGTATAATATCTAATTAACTAATCCTCACTATTTATTTATGTGGTAAATGGAACCATGAATTCTGCTGTCTGCCAAAAAATCCTTAAGGAGAATGTCCAGCCATCTGTTTATGACCTCAAGCTGAAGCGCACTTGGGTCCTGCAGCAGGACAATGACCAAAACACACCAGCAAGTCCACCTCTGAATGGCTTAAGGAAAACAAAATGACAACTTTGGAGTACCCTAGTCAAAGTCCTTACCTGAATCCGATTGAGTTGCTGTGATATGACCTTAAAAAGGCGGTTCATGCACGAAAACTCGGCAATGTGGCTGAATTACAACAATTCTGCAAAGATGAGTGGACCAAAATTCCTCCACAGCGTAAAAGACTCATTGCCAGTTATCACAAATGCTTGATTGCAGTTGTTGGTGCTAAGTGCGGCCCAACCAGTTAACAGGTTTAGGGGGCAATCATTTTTTCACACGGGGTCATGTAGGTTTGGATTTTTTTCTCTTAATAATAAACACCTTCATTTAAAAAACTGCATTTTTTTGTTTACTTGTGTTATCTTTGTCTAAAATTTTAATTTGTTTGATGATCTGAAACATTTAAGTGTGACAAACGTACAAAAAAATAAGAAATCAGGAAGGGGCAAACACTTTTTCACACCATTATACATCTTTAATACTATCACTGTAGTATTTGAGATCAGCAGATTGGAAGAGACTCATCTTGAAGTGACAAAGGCATAAATTAGTTAGCATCATTCTGAGAAAAGATATTTCTAATTGTGATGTATGAATTAAATTAGATGTGCTAATTTGATGAATCGTGGTAAAAAAAACAAAAAAAGAAAGAAAGAAAGAATTAACCCTTTGAGTGTGTATGGTGCAGAACTGCGACATACCCCCTAGTGGCCAAGAGTGGTAAATATTTTTTGTCAATAAAATAGTTCAGATTTCCAAAGCTGTAACGTGAAAGTGGTAAGAGATAATGACTTACTGTCAATTAGAAAGATGTAAAATATGATCCAAAGTTTCAGATAGGAATAAATTTATGCATCTAATTTGCATAATGTCATGGCACCTCTTTAAATTTCATAACTCAGTCAAAACTGGACTTTGGACATATTTACACAAAAAATGGTTCATGTAGTGGAGCTGAAATAACGAGGCGGTTTTGTATTAAAAACAGGGTTTTTAATGAATAGCTCCTCTATCAAATCTCATCAGGTGTAGAGCTTGGCAGAAGGCAAGAGAGAGAACTCTGCTTCGCTCGCTGGTTAAATACAAGCACGCATAGCACCACTCATTGAAACAGCTGACGTCAGAGCCACTCATTGAAAAAGGTAACATTTCCCCGTTATCTTAATCCCCATTGTCCTGCCATCCCCTCTCCCTGTCTTGGGAGGTGATGGGAACTCCCCCTCTCGCTTTAGGGGGGTAAAGGTGTCGAGTCTGTTGCCATGGCATCCTGTGACGTCATGAGTCTTCACACGGCGGTGAGATTCCTTTGTTCTTTCAGAGGTGTGAAGTTCCTTTGTATATTCTGTCCCAAACATTTCCACATGCTCTAACAAATGTAGGTATGGAATATATGAGTGATATATACCACAGGCCCCCCAAACAACTATGAAGGAACACAGAAAGATTCACAGTCTAGGGTAATTACTAAGACATACTACGTGTTACAGCCGTTGCCACAGAAGAAACTTTCAAGCAGCCATGCTCCTAAGAGAGTTCAGTGAAAACATAACAGCATAGTATAATCATAAATCAGTCCTAAACTGTTGCGGCACAATTAGCGAAAATTTGCAGAGGGGTGTAATCAGTCCCTGTGTAGTCTGGGTTTCAATCTTCTCCCAAAGCTGCTGTAGGTCGGTTTAGGCGTCCTGCTGGGACCTTGTTGTGAGGAATCTGCAGTGTGGGAAGGAGAGAGATTATCTGTTCCCTGCCTGGGGGCTGAGACTTTTTCCTTGGGGGGTCTACCTCGCCGAGGTGCTCGAGCCAGCTGTGCGGGTTCGTCTCTCAACAAGAAGGCAGGTTTGAGTCTGTCAATGCTGACCGTTTCATTTCTATCCCCATAATCAAGCACAAAGTGTTTGTCACCATTTTCCAGCACTCTATACGGGCCATCGTATACTGGGCGTAACGTTGGTTTTAGAGCTTCATGCTTAACAAAAACAAACTCAGCGTTTTTTAAAGTTTGAGGAACAAAAACTCGCGGAAAGGAGTGATGAGCTGGACCGTGGAGAGAGTCCGGACTGTTACTGCCTAAAAACCTTGGGACTGGGAGGTGCCCTGGTTCTGGGTTTTCTGGTAAAAATTCACCTGGGAGTCTGATAGGCTGAGCAAAGACTAATTCTGCAGGGGAAGCATCTAAATCCTCTTTAGGTGCCGCACGCAACCCTAATAAAACCCAGGGAAGTTTATTTACCCAATTTGTGTCCGTTAATGAGGCCCTGAGGGCGGCCTTTAAGGACCTGTGAAAACGCTCGCATAACCCATTAGCCTGAGGGTGATAAGCGGTGGTACAGTGAATTGTTGCCCCTAAACTGTTGGACATGGCTGACCAGAGCTCTGAGACAAATTGAGGCCCCCTATCTGACGTGATGTCTGATGGGACGCCGAAACGTGCCACCCAATTTGTTAGAAAAACGTGAGCGACTTCCTCCGCTGTAGTTGCCGCTAGAGGGACTGCCTCTGGCCAGCGTGTGGTGCGGTCTATCATTGTTAGCAGGTGTGTGAAACCCTGGGAGGAAGGCAGCGGCCCCACGAGGTCGACATGAATGTGATCGAACCTTCTAGCAGGGATTGGAAAAGGCTCCAGAGGGGCTTTTGTGTGTTTGTGTACTTTGGCGCGCTGACAAGGAATGCAAGTTTTTGCCCATTCTTTTACGTTTTTGCGCAGGCCTGGCCACACAAACTTTTCGGCAACCATTTTGACCGAAGCGCGCACACCTGGGTGCGCGAGGGAGTGAATTGCGTCGAAAATGCGGCGGCACCAAGCAGCTGGTACTAACGGGCGAGGTCGGCCGGTTGAAACATCGCATATTAGGGGGGGCACGCCGTCGCGCACCCCTTTTTCCTCCAGCCTTAACCCTGTTGGTCCAGACAGGAGCGCGCGCACGTCCGCATCACTACCTTGTTCTTCCGCCATGGCTGCATAATCTATCCCTTCATGGATAGGTGCTGCATATGTGTTTGCGTTAGAGAAAAGCTCAGCTGCTGAAGCAGTGTAATCTGTCTCCTCGTGCTCTGGCGGTGCCACAGCGCGAGAGAGACAGTCCGCTACTACGTTAAGTTTGCCCGCTACATGTCGAATGTCTGTGGTGAACTCTGAAATCGCAGCTAGCTGTCTTTGTTGTCTGCCCGACCAAGGTTCTGAAATTTTAGCCATAGCAAAAGTGAGCGGCTTATGGTCCACGAAAGCTGTGAAACTCCGCCCTTCTAACCAAAACTGGAAATGGCGGATGGACAAATGAAGCGCCAGCAGCTCTCTGTCAAAAGTGCTGTATTTGCGTTCAGTTGGGTTTAGCGATTTGCTAAAGAATGCTAAAGGTTGCCAGACCCCACTGACAAGTTGTTCTACAACTGCCCCTATAGCCAGGTCTGAAGCATCTGTGGTTAGAGCAATGCGGGCTGAGGGATCTGGGTGGACTAACATTGTTGCGTTAGCTAGGGCGCTTTTTACTTCCGCGAAAGCGCGTTCGCGCTCCGGGGTCCATTCGACCGCGTTGGAAGCTTTCTTTTTTCTGAGCGCGTCATATAGGGGTTGCATGAGCTGAGCTGCGTGGAGGAGGAAACGGTTGTAAAAATTAACCATCCCCAAAAATTCCTGTAGCGACTTAACCGTTTGAGGCCGTGGAAAACTTTCTATCGCACGAACTTTGTCTGGAAGCGGAATTGCCCCTGCCGGGGAGACCCTATGTCCCAAAAAATCAATTTGTGATACGCCGAATTTGCATTTGGCTGGATTGATTATAAGTCCGTGCTCTTCCAGCCTCTGAAAAACGGTAGTGAGGTGCTGTTCGTGTTCTTCCTCGATGAACTGGCTACCAGCATGTCATCGAGGTAGACAAAAACAAAGGGTAGGTCGCGTAGGACTGCGTCCATCATCCGTTGAAAAGTTTGAGCCGCGCCTTTGAGGCCGAATGGCATTCTTAGAAATTCAAAAAGGCCGAAAGGGGTTATAACCGCTGTTTTAGGAATATCTTCAGCTCGGACTGGGACTTGGTGATCACCGCGGACTAAGTCTATTTTTGAAAAAATGCGCGCGCCTGCTAAATGTAATGAAAAATCCTGAATGTGAGGAATGGGGTAGCAGTCATGCGCTGTAGCGTTGTTTAGCCTGCGGTAATCTCCGCACGGTCTCCAAGAACCGTCGGATTTCGGGACCATGTGAAGTGGTGAAGCCCAAGGGCTCTTTGAACGTCGGCAAATGCCTAATTTTTCAAGAGCTGCAAATTCGTCCCTTGCTATGTTGAGCTTGGCCGCGTCTAAGCGGCGAGCTTTGGCAAAAATGGGAGATCCCGTTGTTGGAATGAAGTGTTTAACCCCGTGTTTGGCTACAGTGGCTGAGAATTTGGGGGTTGTGAGTGCTGGAAATTGGGTGAGGAGTTGCTCAAACTTACCTCCTGCCATAGTGACGTTGGCCTGCACAGGTGGTGGAGAAACTCGAGCTGAGCATGGAAAAGAAGCAAAAGATAGTGCATTAACCAGGCGCCTATTTGCAAGATCCACTAATAACCCATGTGCACACAGAAAATCTGCGCCTAACAAGTTAAAGCTCACCGCTGCTACAACAAATGTCCATCTGTAGCTGCGGTCGTGGATGAGGAGGTGCAGGCTCTTTTCACCGAACGTGTCGATGTCAGAGCCGTTGGCTGCCACTGCTCCGTTGCCCCGGGTGCCCATGGTTCGCTCTGTGTGGGAGGGCAAGACGAAACTCAGCTGAGCTCCCGTGTCGATGAGGAACTGCTTGCCTGTGTATCCATCCGTCACGTATAACAGCTTATTCTTCTCGCCGAGAACTGCTGCTGTTAATGGCCCTCGGCTTTGGCGTTTCCACGACCTCGTAAACTTGCAGGGGGGAACGCATTTACGGGCTTTCTCTGCAAAGCGGTGGTGGTAATAGCAGACGTCATTCTGCTCGTTGCGCTTGGGCTGCGCCACTGTCACCGTGGGTTGAGTCTGTCCAAGGCTCGGGGTGTCAGTTTTCAAATCTGCAGATGCCGCTGTGGGTGTCCGTTCTCTGCAGGCGTTGATGAGCCGGTAAGCCTCGTTGGCCAGTGTGCGGAAATCCTGATGATTATTGCACTTCATACTGGCGAGTGTCCCTCTCAAATGCGGTGGTAGCGTGCTGAGGAAAATGAATTGGAAAAGGAAATTATCATTATCCTCCTCCTTGAGTTGTAGCAAATCCTCCATGAGGGTCCTCGGATTGCTCCCTCTGTGGCCGTAGACCGCCAGGATCCTCTCGGCTCTTTCCTCCGCTGACGGGACATAATTCGCCACAATGGTCGCCTTGAGTGTCTCATATTTGTCCCGGGCTGGTGGTCGCCGGACCAAGCTCCGCACACACCTCGAAGTGGCGGAGTCGAGCTTGGAGACGATATGGTAGAATTTTGTATCGTCTGCTGTGATGCCCGCCAGTATGAACTGGGCTTCAGCCTGTAGAAACTAAGAGGCGGGGTCTTCTTGCCAGAAGTCTGGCAGCTGGACAGCGACGGCGTTCGTGCACACCATCACTGTTGTGCCCGCCGGGTGAGAGTGCCTTGCCTCGGCTCTCACGGCGGTGCTGGAGCTTGGTTGAGCTCTCTCGGTACCTTCTGCCGGGGGGAACAGCTGTCTGCTTGTTCCCTCATCTGCGTTGCTGCTGGCGTAAGTCAGATTCGCCGCGGATGAGCCGCTTGAAGAACGCCTCAGGTCCATACTCGCGTCAAGGTCACCAGTGTAGAAGAGCTGGAAATAACGAGGCGGTTTTGTATCACAAAAGTAGAGTCTTTAATGAACAAAGTCTTCTATCTTGTCTCATCTGGTGCAGAGCTTGGCAGAAGGCAAGAGACAGAACTCTGCTTCGCTCGCTGGTTAAATACAAGCACGCATAGCGCCACTCATTGAAACAGCTGACGTCAGAGGCACTCACTGAAAAAGGTAACATCTCCCCGTTATCTTAATCCCCATTGTCCTGCCATCCCCTCTCCCTGTCTTGGGAGGTGATGGGAACTCCCCCTCTCGCTTTAGGGGGGTAAAGGTGTCGAGTCTGTTGCCATGGCGTCCTGTGACGTCATGAGTCTTCACACGGCGGTGAGATTCCTTTGTTCTTTCAGAGGTGTGAAGTTCCTTTGTATATTCTGTCCCAAACATTTCCACATGCTCTAACAAATGTAGGTATGGAATATATGAGTGATATATACCACAGGCCCCCCAAACAACTATGAAGGAACACAGAAAGATTCACAGTCTAGGGTAATTACTAAGACATACTACGTGTTACAGCCGTTGCCACAGAAGAAACTTCAAGCAGCCATGCTCCTAAGAGAGTTCAGTGAAAACATAACAGCATAGTATAATCATAAATCAGTCCTAAACTGTTGCGGCACAATTAGCGAAAATTTGCAGAGGGGTGTAATCAGTCCCTGTGTAGTCTGGGTTTCAATCTTCTCCCAAAGCTGCTGTAGGTCGGTTTAGGCGTCCTGCTGGGACCTTGTTGTGAGGAATCTGCAGTGTGGGAAGGAGAGAGATTATCTGTTCCCTGCCTGGGGGCTGAGACTTTTTCCTTGGGGGGTCTACCTCGCCGAGGTGCTCGAGCCAGCTGTGCGGGTTCGTCTCTCAACAAGAAGGCAGGTTTGAGTCTGTCAATGCTGACCGTTTCATTTCTATCCCCATAATCAAGCACAAAGTGTTTGTCACCATTTTCCAGCACTCTATACGGGCCATCGTATACTGGGCGTAACGTTGGTTTTAGAGCTTCATGCTTAACAAAAACAAACTCAGCGTTTTTTAAAGTTTGAGGAACAAAAACTCGCGGAAAGGAGTGATGAGCTGGACCGTGGAGAGAGTCCGGACTGTTACTGCCTAAAAACCTTGGGACTGGGAGGTGCCCTGGTTCTGGGTTTTCTGGTAAAAATTCACCTGGGAGTCTGATAGGCTGAGCAAAGACTAATTCTGCAGGGGAAGCGTCTAAATCCTCTTTAGGTGCCGCACGCAACCCTAATAAAACCCAGGGAAGTTTATTTACCCAATTTGTGTCCGTTAATGAGGCCCTGAGGGCGGCCTTTAAGGACCTGTGAAAACGCTCGCATAACCCATTAGCCTGAGGGTGATAAGCGGTGGTACGGTGAATTGTTGCCCCTAAACTGTTGGACATGGCTGACCAGAGCTCTGAGACAAATTGAGGCCCCCTATCTGACGTGATGTCTGATGGGACGCCGAAACGTGCCACCCAATTTGTTAGAAAAACGCGAGCGACTTCCTCCGTTGTAGTTGCCGCTAGAGGGACTGCCTCTGGCCAGCGTGTGGTGCGGTCTATCATTGTTAGCAGGTGTGTGAAACCCTGGGAGGAAGGCAGCGGCCCCACGAGGTCGACATGAATGTGATCGAACCTTCTAGTAGGGATTGGAAAAGGCTCCAGAGGGGCTTTTGTGTGTTTGTGTACTTTGGCGCGCTGACAAGGAATGCAAGTTTTTGCCCATTCTTTTACGTTTTTGCGCAGGCCTGGCCACACAAACTTTTCGGCAACCATTTTGACCGAAGCGCGCACACCTGGGTGCGCGAGGGAGTGAATTGCGTCGAAAATGCGGCGGCACCAAGCAGCTGGTACTAACGGGCGAGGTCGGCCGGTTGAAACATCGCATATTAGGGGGGGCACGCCGTCGCGCACCCCTTTTTCCTCCAGCCTTAACCCTGTTGGTCCAGACAGGAGCGCGTGCACGTCCGCATCACTACCTTGTTCTTCCGCCATGGCTGCATAATCTATCCCTTCATGGATAGGTGCTGCATATGTGTTTGCGTTAGAGAAAAGCTCAGCTGCTGAAGCAGTGTAATCTGTCTCCTCGTGCTCTGGCGGTGCCACAGCGCGAGAGAGACAGTCCGCTACTACGTTAAGTTTGCCCGCTACATGTCGAATGTCTGTGGTGAACTCTGAAATCGCAGCTAGCTGTCTTTGTTGTCTGCCCGACCAAGGTTCTGAAATTTTAGCCATAGCAAAAGTGAGCGGCTTATGGTCCACGAAAGCTGTGAAACTCCGCCCTTCTAACCAAAACTGGAAATGGCGGATGGACAAATGAAGCGCCAGCAGCTCTCTGTCAAAAGTGCTGTATTTGCGTTCAGTTGGGTTTAGCGATTTGCTAAAGAATGCTAAAGGTTGCCAGACCCCACTGACAAGTTGTTCTACAACTGCCCCTATAGCCAGGTCTGAAGCATCTGTGGTTAGAGCAATGCGGGCTGAGGGATCTGGGTGGACTAACATTGTTGCGTTAGCTAGGGCGCTTTTTAGCTTCCGCGAAAGCGCGTTCGCGCTCCGGGGTCCATTCGACCGCGTTGGAAGCTTTCTTTTTTCTGAGCGCGTCATATAGGGGTTGCATGAGCTGAGCTGCGTGGAGGAGGAAACGGTTGTAAAAATTAACCATCCCCAAAAATTCCTGTAGCGACTTAACCGTTTGAGGCCGTGGAAAACTTTCTATCGCACGAACTTTGTCTGGAAGCGGAATTGCCCCTGCCGGGGAGACCCTATGTCCCAAAAAATCAATTTGTGATACGCCGAATTTGCATTTGGCTGGATTGATTATAAGTCCGTGCTCTTCCAGCCTCTGAAAAACGGTAGTGAGGTGCTGTTCGTGTTCTTCCTCGGATGAACTGGCTACCAGCATGTCATCGAGGTAGACAAAAACAAAGGGTAGGTCGCGTAGGACTGCGTCCATCATCCGTTGAAAAGTTTGAGCCGCGCCTTTGAGGCCGAATGGCATTCTTAGAAATTCAAAAAGGCCGAAAGGGGTTATAACCGCTGTTTTAGGAATATCTTCAGCTCGGACTGGGACTTGGTGATCACCGCGGACTAAGTCTATTTTTGAAAAAATGCGCGCGCCTGCTAAATGTAATGAAAAATCCTGAATGTGAGGAATGGGGTAGCGGTCATCCGCTGTAGCGTTGTTTAGCCTGCGGTAATCTCCGCACGGTCTCCAAGAACCGTCGGATTTCGGGACCATGTGAAGTGGTGAAGCCCAAGGGCTCTTTGAACGTCGGCAAATGCCTAATTTTTCAAGAGCTGCAAATTCGTCCCTTGCTATGTTGAGCTTGGCCGCGTCTAAGCGGCGAGCTTTGGCAAAAATGGGAGATCCCGTTGTTGGAATGAAGTGTTTAACCCCGTGTTTGGCTACAGTGGCTGAGAATTTGGGGGTTGTGAGTGCTGGAAATTGGGTGAGGAGTTGCTCAAACTTACCTCCTGCCGTAGTGACGTTGGCCTGCACAGGTGGTGGAGAAACTCGAGCTGAGCATGGAAAAGAAGCAAAAGATAGTGCATTAACCAGGCGCCTATTTGCAAGATCCACTAATAACCCATGTGCACACAGAAAATCTGCGCCTAACAAGTTAAAACTCACCGCCGCTACAACAAATGTCCATCTGTAGCTGCGGCCGTGAATGAGGAGGTGCAGGCTCTTTTCACCGAACGTGTCGATGTCCGAACCGTTGGCTGCCACTGCTCTATTGCCCCGGGTGCCCATGGCTCGATCTGCGTGGGAGGGCATGATGAAACTCAGCTGAGCTCCCGTGTCGATGAGGAACTGCTTGCCTGTGTGTCCATCCGTCACGTATAACAGCTTGTTTTTCTCGCCGAGAACCGCTGCCGTTAACGGCCCTCGGCTTGGGCGTTTTCCCGACATCGTGAACTTGCAGGGGGGAACGCATTTGTGGGCTTTCTCGGCGAAGTGTTGGTGATAATAACAGACGTCGATCTGTTTGTTACGCTTGGGCCGCGCCGCTGTCACCGTGGGTTGTGGCTCTCCATGGCTCGGGGCGTCAGTTTTGAGGTCCGCGGATGCCGCTGTAGGTGTCCGCTCCTTGCAGGCGTTGACGAGCCGATAAGCCTCGTTGGCCAGTGTGCGGAAATCCTGATGATTATTGCACTTCATACTGGCGAGTGTCCCTCTCAAATGCGGTGGTAGCGTGCTGAGGAAAATGAATTGGAAAAGGAAATTATCATTATCCTCCTCCTTGAGTTGTAGCAAATCCTCCATGAGGGTCCTCGGATTGCTCCCTCTGTGGCCGTAGACCGCCAGGATCCTCTCGGCTCTTTCCTCCGCTGACGGGACATAATTCACCACAATGGTCGCCTTGAGTGTCTCATATTTGTCCCGGGCTGGTGGTCGCCGGACCAAGCTCCGCACACACTTCGAAGTGGCGGAGTCGAGTTTGGAGACGATATGGTAAAACTTAATATCGTCTGCTGTGATGCCCGCCAGTACAAACTGGGCTTCAGCTTGCTGAAACCAAGAGGCGGGGTCTTCTCGCCAGAAGTCTGGCAGGTTGACAGCAACGGCGTTAGTGCACACCATCACTGTTGTGCCCGCTGGGTGAGAGTGCCTTGCCTCGGCACTCACGGCGGTGCTGGAGCTTGGTTGAGCTCTCTCGGTACCTTCTGCCGGGGGGAACAGCTGTCTGCTTGTTCCCTCATCTGCGTTGCTGCTGGCGTAAGTCAGATTCGCCGCGGATGAGCCGCTTGAAGAACGCCTCAGGTCCATACTCGCGTCAAGGTCACCAGTGTAGAAGAGCTGGAAATAACGAGGCGGTTTTGTATCACAAAAGTAGAGTCTTTAATGAACAAAGTCTTCTATCTTGTCTCATCTGGTGCAGAGCTTGGCAGAAGGCAAGAGACAGAACTCTGCTTCGCTCGCTGGTTAAATACAAGCACGCATAGCACCACTCATTGAAACAGCTGACGTCAGAGCCACTCATTGAAAAAGGTAACATCTCCCCGTTATCTTAATCCCCATTGTCCTGCCATCCCCTCTCCCTGTCTTGGGAGGTGATGGGAACTCCCCCTCTCGCTTTAGGGGGTAAAGGTGTCGAGTCTGTTGCCATGGCGTCCTGTGACGTCATGAGTCTTCACACGGCGGTGAGATTCCTTTGTTCTTTCAGAGGTGTGAAGTTCCTTTGTATATTCTGTCCCAAACATTTCCACATGCTCTAACAAATGTAGGTATGGAATATATGAGTGATATATACCACAGGCCCCCCAAACAACTATGAAGGAACACAGAAAGATTCACAGTCTAGGGTAATTACTAAGACATACTACGTGTTACAGCCGTTGCCACAGAAGAAACTTTCAAGCAGCCATGCTCCTAAGAGAGTTCAGTGAAAACATAACAGCATAGTATAATCATAAATCAGTCCTAAACTGTTGCGGCACAATTAGCGAAAATTTGCAGAGGGGTGTAATCAGTCCCTGTGTAGTCTGGGTTTCAATCTTCTCCCAAAGCTGCTGTAGGTCGGTTTAGGCGTCCTGCTGGGACCTTGTTGTGAGGAATCTGCAGTGTGGGAAGGAGAGAGATTATCTGTTCCCTGCCTGGGGGCTGAGACTTTTTCCTTGGGGGGTCTACCTCGCCGAGGTGCTCGAGCCAGCTGTGCGGGTTCGTCTCTCAACAAGAAGGCAGGTTTGAGTCTGTCAATGCTGACCGTTTCATTTCTATCCCCATAATCAAGCACAAAGTGTTGTCACCATTTTCCAGCACTCTATACGGGCCATCGTATACTGGGCGTAACGTTGGTTTTAGAGCTTCATGCTTAACAAAAACAAACTCAGCGTTTTTTAAAGTTTGAGGAACAAAAACTCGCGGAAAGGAGTGATGAGCTGGACCGTGGAGAGAGTCCGGACTGTTACTGCCTAAAAACCTTGGGACTGGGAGGTGCCCTGGTTCTGGGTTTTCTGGTAAAAATTCACCTGGGAGTCTGATAGGCTGAGCAAAGACTAATTCTGCAGGGGAAGCGTCTAAATCCTCTTTAGGTGCCGCACGCAACCCTAATAAAACCCAGGGAAGTTTATTTACCCAATTTGTGTCCGTTAATGAGGCCCTGAGGGCGGCCTTTAAGGACCTGTGAAAACGCTCGCATAACCCATTAGCCTGAGGGTGATAAGCGGTGGTACGGTGAATTGTTGCCCCTAAACTGTTGGACATGGCTGACCAGAGCTCTGAGACAAATTGAGGCCCCCTATCTGACGTGATGTCTGATGGGACGCCGAAACGTGCCACCCAATTTGTTAGAAAAACGCGAGCGACTTCCTCCGTTGTAGTTGCCGCTAGAGGGACTGCCTCTGGCCAGCGTGTGGTGCGGTCTATCATTGTTAGCAGGTGTGTGAAACCCTGGGAGGAAGGCAGCGGCCCCACGAGGTCGACATGAATGTGATCGAACCTTCTAGTAGGGATTGGAAAAGGCTCCAGAGGGGCTTTTGTGTGTTTGTGTACTTTGGCGCGCTGACAAGGAATGCAAGTTTTTGCCCATTCTTTTACGTTTTTGCGCAGGCCTGGCCACACAAACTTTTCGGCAACCATTTTGACCGAGGCGCGCACACCTGGGTGCGCGAGGGAGTGAATTGCGTCGAAAATGCGGCGGCACCAAGCAGCTGGTACTAACGGGCGAGGTCGGCCGGTTGAAACATCGCATATTAGGGGGGGCACGCCGTCGCGCACCCCTTTTTCCTCCAGCCTTAACCCTGTTGGTCCAGACAGGAGCGCGTGCACGTCCGCATCACTACCTTGTTCTTCCGCCATGGCTGCATAATCTATCCCTTCATGGATAGGTGCTGCATATGTGTTTGCGTTAGAGAAAAGCTCAGCTGCTGAAGCAGTGTAATCTGTCTCCTCGTGCTCTGGCGGTGCCACAGCGCGAGAGAGACAGTCCGCTACTACGTTAAGTTTGCCCGCTACATGTCGAATGTCTGTGGTGAACTCTGAAATCGCAGCTAGCTGTCTTTGTTGTCTGCCCGACCAAGGTTCTGAAATTTTAGCCATAGCAAAAGTGAGCGGCTTATGGTCCACGAAAGCTGTGAAACTCGCCCTTCTAACCAAAACTGGAAGTGGCGGATGGACAAATGAAGCGCCAGCAGCTCTCTGTCAAAAGTGCTGTATTTGCGTTCAGTTGGGTTTAGCGATTTGCTAAAGAATGCTAAAGGTTGCCAGACCCCACTGACAAGTTGTTCTACAACTGCCCCTATAGCCAGGTCTGAAGCATCTGTGGTTAGAGCAATGCGGGCTGAGGGATCTGGGTGGACTAACATTGTTGCGTTAGCTAGGGCGCTTTTTACTTCGCGAAAGCGCGTTCGCGCTCCGGGGTCCATTCGACCGCGTTGGAAGCTTTCTTTTTTCTGAGCGCGTCATATAGGGGTTGCATGAGCTGAGCTGCGTGGAGGAGGAAACGGTTGTAAAAATTAACCATCCCCAAAAATTCCTGTAGCGACTTAACCGTTTGAGGCCGTGGAAAACTTTCTATCGCACGAACTTTGTCTGGAAGCGGAATTGCCCCTGCCGGGGAGACCCTATGTCCCAAAAAATCAATTTGTGATACGCCGAATTTGCATTTGGCTGGATTGATTATAAGTCCGTGCTCTTCCAGCCTCTGAAAAACGGTAGTGAGGTGCTGTTCGTGTTCTTCCTCGGATGAACTGGCTACCAGCATGTCATCGAGGTAGACAAAAACAAAGGGTAGGTCGCGTAGGACTGCGTCCATCATCCGTTGAAAAGTTTGAGCCGCGCCTTTGAGGCCGAATGGCATTCTTAGAAATTCAAAAAGGCCGAAAGGGGTTATAACCACTGTTTTAGGAATATCTTCAGCTCGGACTGGGACTTGGTGATCACCGCGGACTAAGTCTATTTTTGAAAAAATGCGCGCGCCTGCTAAATGTAATGAAAAATCCTGAATGTGAGGAATGGGGTAGCGGTCATGCGCTGTAGCGTTGTTTAGCCTGCGGTAATCTCCGCACGGTCTCCAAGAACCGTCGGATTTCGGGACCATGTGAAGTGGTGAAGCCCAAGGGCTCTTTGAACATCGGCAAATGCCTAATTTTTCAAGAGCTGCAAATTCGTCCCTTGCTATGTTGAGCTTGGCCGCGTCTAAGCGGCGAGCTTTGGCAAAAATGGGAGATCCCGTTGTTGGAATGAAGTGTTTAACCCCGTGTTTGGCTACAGTGGCTGAGAATTTGGGGGTTGTGAGTGCTGGAAATTGGGTGAGGAGTTGCTCAAACTTACCTCCTGCCGTAGTGACGTTGGCCTGCACAGGTGGTGGAGAAACTCGAGCTGAGCATGGAAAAGAAGCAAAAGATAGTGCATTAACCAGGCGCCTATTTGCAAGATCCACTAATAACCCATGTGCACACAGAAAATCTGCGCCTAACAAGTTAAAGCTCACCGCTGCTACAACAAATGTCCATCTGTAGCTGCGGCCGTGGATGAGGAGGTGCAGGCTCTTTTCACCGAACGTGTCGATGTCAGAGCCGTTGGCTGCCACTGCTCCGTTGCCCCGGGTGCCCATGGTTCGCTCTGTGTGGGAGGGCAAGACGAAACTCAGCTGAGCTCCCGTGTCGATGAGGAACTGCTTGCCTGTGTATCCATCCGTCACGTATAACAGCTTATTCTTCTCGCCGAGAACTGCTGCTGTTAATGGCCCTCGGCTTTGGCGTTTCCACGACCTCGTAAACTTGCAGGGGGGAACGCATTTGCGGGCTTTCTCTGCGAAGCGGTGGTGGTAATAGCAGACGTCATTCTGCTCGTTGCGCTTGGGCCGCGCCACTGTCACCGTGGGTTGAGTCTGTCCAAGGCTCGGGGTGTCAGTTTTCAAATCTGCAGATGCCGCTGTGGGTGTCCGTTCTCTGCAGGCGTTGATGAGCCGGTAAGCCTCGTTGGCCAGTGTGCGGAAATCCTGATGATTATTGCACTTCATACTGGCGAGTGTCCCTCTCAAATGCGGTGGTAGCGTGCTGAGGAAAATAAATTGGAAAAGGAAATTATCATTATCCTCCTCCTTGAGTTGTAGCAAATCCTCCATGAGGGTCCTCGGATTGCTCCCTCTGTGGCCGTAGACCGCCAGGATCCTCTCGGCTCTTTCCTCCGCTGACGGGACATAATTTGCCACAATGGTCGCCTTGAGTGTCTCATATTTGTCCCGGGCTGGTGGTCGCCGGACCAAGCTCCGCACACACTTCGAAGTGGCGGAGTCGAGTTTGGAGACGATATGGTAAAACTTAATATCGTCTGCTGTGATGCCCGCCAGTACAAACTGGGCTTCAGCTTGCTGAAACCAAGAGGCGGGGTCTTCTCGCCAGAAGTCTGGCAGGTTGACAGCAACGGCGTTAGTGCACACCATCACTGTTGTGCCCGCCGGGTGAGAGTGCCTTGCCTCGGCACTCACGACGGTGCTGGAGCTCGGTTGAGCTCTCTCAATGCCCTCTGCCGTGGGGAACAGCTGTCTGCTTGTTCCCTCGTCTGCGTCGTCGCTGGCGTGTGCCAGAGCCACCATGGATGAGCAGCTTGAAGAACGCCTCCGGTCCATATTCTCGCGTCAGGGTCACCAGTGTAGTGGAGCTGAAATAACGAGGCGGTTTTGTATTAAAAACAGGGTTTTTAATGAATAGCTCCTCTATCAAATCTCATCAGGTGTAGAGCTTGGCAGAAGGCAAGAGAGAGAACTCTGCTTCGCTCGCTGGTTAAATACAAGCACGCATAGCGCCACTCATTGAAACAGCTGACGTCAGAGCCACTCACTGAAAAAGGTAACATCTCCCCGTTATCTTAATCCCCATTGTCCTGCCATCCCCTCTCCCTGTCTTGGGAGGTGATGGGAACTCCCCCTCTCGCTTTAGGGGGGTAAAGGTGTCCAGTCTGTTGCCATGGCGTCCTGTGACGTCATGAGTCTTCACACGGCGGTGAGATTCCTTTGTTCTTTCAGAGGTGTGAAGTTCCTTTGTATATTCTGTCCCAAACATTTCCACATGCTCTAACAAATGTAGGTATGGAATATATGAGTGATATACAGTATACCACAGTTCAGTCTTTTGCTACCGTTTTTTTGTACAGAGGTACCTCATCATCTTATCTTCAAAGTATATGAACAAGAAATCAGCACATTAAAAAAAAAAAATCTCACTTACTTTTGACAGTCAGAGTGAGAAGGCAGGTGCAGTGCCGCGCTCTGCCACTGGAGGCACGCAAATTCTCACACTCAAAGGGTTAAGATTCCTCATAGTAGTGCTAAAAGTGTGTTCAGAACAAACTTGAGTAAATTTACTCTCACAAATACACTGAGTTCACATGTATTTTGGTCATGCGACTAAATGTACTCAAGTTTGGTCTGAACACACCTTAAGGGGTGGAGCTATCTGATAAGAAAATATAAGAAACTATGGGTCATCCAGGTTTTGATGGCTTTAAAACATCCCTGTAGTTTGGCTAATTGAGTAGTGTCTTCAGGTTTCATGAATAAAAACATCTTATTGTCTGTAGCAATGGCGTCTGCATAATTAGGGGCCAGTCAAGCCAGGCCCCACCAGATGTTGCTGTTGAACGAGACAGGTCTGTCTGCAGCTCGTAGACTCCAGCAAGTTACGCCCCTTCAGCAAGTTACGCTAACTTGGGGGTGTAACATAGCTGACCATGCAAATATGGCTGACCCAGCACTGGGCTGATCATACACAAATTCAAGGGTTGCAGCCTTGTAGACCAGCCGTTGGCAGCCACACATTTCAAAGGACCAATTTAAAAGGATCTAAGAATCAAATTTCTGTTCAAGTTCATTTGGATTCTGGTGAGCAAAAAATAAATTAGTGTCATCAGCAAACAGTACTTTATGTAGTAGAGACAAGGAGTTAGCAATGTCATTTATATACAGAATAAATAATAATATAATAATAAAATAATAATAATAATAATAATATATACAGACTCCTCCAACTCAAGGTGCCCCCCTCCACTTGCCAGTGGTTCTCCAGCTTTCTGACTGACAGGTGGCAACAGGTGAAGCTAGGGAGAATTACATCCAGCTCCCGAAAAATTAGTACTGGCGCCCCCCAAGGGTGTGTCCTTTCCCCACTGCTCTTCTCCCTCTACTCCAACGACTGCACCTCAGAGGACCCTTCGGTGAAGCTCCTGAAGTTTGCAGATGACACCACAGTCATCGGTTTGATCCGGGATGGTGATGAGTCTGCATACAGGTGGGAGGTGGAGCAGCTGATCCTCTGGTGCGGCCAGAACCATCTTGAACTTAACCCAGCCAAAACGGTGGAGATGACTGTGGATTTCAGGCGACACCCTCCTTCATTCCCCCCACTCACCATCCTCAACAGCACAGTGTCCACTGTGGACTCTAGGGCTGGGAACGATCCCTAATTTCCAGAATCGATTCGATTCCGATTCTTGAGATTCTGAATCGATTCGATTCGATTCCGATTCAATCCTGATTCGATCTGGGGAATTACCATTTTAATAGCCATTTTACTTCCCACGAAACAAAAATCTTCGAGACCTAATGCTGCAAATTGTACCAAGAATCTTCTAACTTTGTTAATACATAAATTATCACATATAGAACTGACCCAAAATCAGTTACAATAATGCACTTTTTATTATTTAACTTATCATTTCATAAAGTGCTCACAGGTGCTTTCTTTAGTGCAAAGGGTGTGTCGTGTCAAGTTCACCACCCAGAGTAAGTAAACAAATTCAATGCATGAACCATGCATACATAATCTCACTGTATTTCAGTCCCTCCAGGATTTTGTCAGCTGTTTTTGTGATTGTTGTGGCCCAAAAAGCCTGGATTTGTGGGAGTTTTTCCAAAAAGTTATGGCACTTTTAGAGTTTTTTTGCACTCAAAGTTGTGTGAGGAAGTACAAATTTTAAAGCAGCTGCTTTTTCCATAGTTTACAGTGATGCTATTCTATGTAACACCACAAGAAAAGTACAGGATTGCCAAAAATTTCTTGTTAAACAGTGATTTATTTAGAATTAAATGCTCAGTAAAATTGTAAAAAAAAAAAAAAAAAAAGACCAATATTGTGTTCTTGCTGAGAACTTTAAAAAAGAAATAAAAGAATTTGTCATTACAACAACTAAATTGCATTGAATGCATGTTAGTGTGGAGAAAGTGATGGCAGCACCTCCTTGAATCTTGAATTTGAAGGTCGTCTTCAGTGCTGAAATCCACATGAAGCAGGGATGCTCCTCCACTGACGGCCTCTGACCTTCAGAAGGTCTCCGTGAGGATGAAGCTTCCAGTCTTCACACATCTGAAGGCAGATAAAAAGAATAGATTTCACAGTAAAATTAACATTCATATTTTTAGATCGCCTCACCACAGAAGGGTTTAATAATTTAGGGGTTTTTTTATATTTTAACTACAAATTAACTTTCAATGTTGGAAAAGGGTTTCAGTTCATTTCCTGAGAAGGTTTGTTCATTTCAATTTAGTTCTACTGAGTAAAAATAGCTTGTTGTACTGCAGCCTTTATTAATTTTATTGTGATTTATTCTCTTCACATCGTTTAAGTGGCAGAAGTCCATAATCTCATAAAATATACCTTAATTCTGCATTTATTCACAGCGCTTAACCAACAGTTCTCTCTGTGTCCATAGTTTGTAAAAGAAACCATCATCATGCCAGATAAATTATTAATTGACGACACAAACGTTAAAACAAACAAATATTATACTTACAGTCTCAGCAGCTCCAAGTCTCTGCTTCACGGGTTTCAGTCTCCGCGCATTTTCCGTTTATCAGTCGTCAACTTTATGTTCCAACACAGCGCTGCATGGAGTAAAAGTCCGTTTATCCCCGCTTTATGAAAAATATTAAGAAGCTGTTGAGGACAGTCTATACAGTGACTTTTGCTGCTAAATTAAGAGACGCACGTTATTAACTCCGCGTCATGTAAACACAAAAGACGTGTGCACGCGCCGCAGGGAACACACAAGTTTTATTTATGAAAAATATTCAGAAGCTGTTGAGGACAGTCTTTACGGTGACTTTTGTTGCTAAATTAAGAGACGCACGTTATTATCTCCGCTCGTGTAAACACGAAAGAGCACGCGCGGCAGGAAACTCTTGCCGGATGAGAACCGTTTTAACACCACAGAAGAAGAACTAGCATATCCGTTAGCTTGCTAGCTCCGTTAGCGCGTCGGTTGTTTATGCTTCTCGGCCGTTGTTCCTGGCTCACTGACCCGGTTTCGACCCGATTATACTCAGCAGACGTTCACAAACGTAAAAATATTATATTAAAACATATTAATATTAAAAGATCGATCCGCGGATTTTGTGGATCGATATCGACTCAGTCAAACATGTATCGATCCATATCGATATATTGATCTTTTGAACCCACCCCTAGTGGACTCCTTCAAGTTTCTGGGTACCATAGTCTCTCGGAACCTGAAGTGGCCCTCCCATAGAGACACTGTCCGGAAAAAGGCCCAGCAGAGGTTGTTTTTTTTCTGCGTCAGCTCAAGAAGTTTCATTTGCCTCAGGAGCTGCTGGTTGTCTTCTACACCGCCATCATCCAATTTGTCCTCTGCTTTTCCATCACTGTCTGGTTTGGATCTGCCACTAAACAGGACAAGACCAGACTGCAGCGGATCATTAAGTTTGCGGAGAGGATCATTGGTACCGACCTACCCTCCATTGAGAACTTATATCGGTCCATAACCAGGAAACGGGCGGGAAACATCTGTGCTGACCCGTCACACCCCGGCCACAAACTGTTTGAACTTCTATCTTCTGGTCGATGTTCCAGATCACTGAAGGTCAAAACCACCCGTCACAGGAACAGTTTCTTTCCTCAAGCCATCACTCTGATGAACTCCTAACATTCACCTAGTCCTACCTGTTGCTGTACTCATGACTTTTCATCCATTCTTACATTGCACATAACTCTCACACTGCTTTTTACTTCATTCACATTATATCACTAAATCTGAGCTCACATTGAATGTGAGACATTGTATGACTGTATATTTTTTCATATATTTCTGCAAGTGTGGATAGTCTGAGTAAATAACTGCATATATTCCTGTATATATTTGCATCCTTTTATAGAAACATGGACAGACTGTAATTTACTGTACATACTCTGTTGTCATTGAATCCTTATTTAAGTCTTATTTAAATCTTACACCTGAACGATGAGAGCAAGTTTTTAGCCAAAGTCAAATTCCTTGTATGTGTTGTGCATACTTGGCCAATAACTGATTCTGATTCTGATTCTGAATGAATAGAACTGGTCCTAAAATGGAACCCTGGGGAACCCCATGATCGATGGATTTATATGATGACTTGTGGTTATTTGTATAAACACACTGAAGTCTTCCAGACAGATACCTAATAAACCAATCTAATGCTAGGCCTCTGATACCATAATGTTGTAATTTATTGATTAGGATGTGTCGAAGACCCTTTGACCTTGTACCTCAAGATTGAGGTTTAGGTTCACCAGCTTGCAGTTCCTAGAGGAATTTTCCTCACAGGAAATTCTGTTACCTGTGTAGGTGTGCTTGGTAACTGTGAGAGTTAACCCAGCTGCACTGTCTCCATATATTGGAGGATCCCCACTTCCTGTATACCAGACCTCCGACTGAGTGACCTGTCCAGTCAGACACCTGGAATACACCTCCAATATTAACGACAGCCTCTCATGGTCTTACATTGCTCTTGGTAGTCTGGGTAAATGTTTAAAACCAGGGAAATTGGTTTATAGGGGATCTGTTTTAAACACCACTGAATAAGGGTGACCTTTTAAAAGCTCAAAAATTTGTATCACCTCTTGTAGAAAAATCCCTTTCAAAAATCACCCAAGAAAAATGGACGCTGAATCAATGAGCCCACAGAGTCCCATACTGTCTTTTAATATGCTGTGGTATTTATTAAAAATCAGCAAAGCTCAGCCAAAACAGGATAAATTTGCATTAGTCAATAAAATCAAAAGGATAAAAATTAAAAATCAAACCCAGAACCCTGATTGCAAAACCTTGATTCAAAAGTCAGAAGTTGTAAAATCAGTCATTTGATCAAAAAGGTTAAAAATCAAAAGTTTCAAAACCCAATGATGTTCAAAAATCATCAAACAGTCCAAAAATCAAAATAAAGAAAAATCAACCAAAAACATATAAAACTTGACTAAATTCAAAATAAAACAAACCCTTTGAATAAAACCTGATAAAAACATCTAATTAAATTGTGGGTATATGTCTAAGAAGCCTAAATGGTGAGATTTGGGAAAAAAAAAGAGGATATGCATGATAGCTGATCTTCCCTGTTGAGGCTCCTCTTCGGGGGAAGAGGGGAGAAGGCTAGGAGGGGACAAGCAGCTGTGGCCCGATGTTCCTCTTCAGGCTGGGCGGTGGCAGTCTTGGCTGGGGAAGAGCGATGAGTCGTGTCCCCTAAGCGGTGTCTTCAGCCCGGGGAGACTTCACTGCTTCTGCTTTCCCTCGCTGTTGCTCTGCGATGAAGATGACTCACAGCCTCCTGGCTGAGAGCGAGGCCAGCTGCTGTAATCTTCAGTTCCCCAACTCCTTCCTCTTGAAAGTGCTATTTTAGCACTTAAGGGCAGCAGATGTAAAAGTTGTTAAAGGCTGAAGAACTGAGGTGAAAACTGGTTCACTTTTCTTCTGGCGTTCCTCGACTTCAGCCCGCTGCTCCGGTAGGGTGTTGCCTCTCAGAAGATCCGCCGAAAAATGAACATTTTACAGAATCTGGGCTTGGTTTATATACGTTCGCCCGAGTTCTGATTGGTCCCAAACTCACCCTAGGCTTCTTGGCCTCTTATGATTGGTTTAAAATTACATTTTATATAACCATTACTTCATTCTGCACATGTTCGGGCTAGTCAATCCTCGTAAACCATGTGACTGATCAGGCATTCATGACTCATGGCTCATCTCGGGACTTTCCCGCTAGCCTCTCAGCATTTTCCATTACCAAAATACCCCAGTTTGCTGGACATCCAACGCCCATTTCCTCATTTCTAATATATTTCCAGTAAACAGGGTTCTTTCCAACATTTCACAATCTGTTTCACATAAAACCTTCTTTTGTGCAGTTAAAAGATACATACAATCATACAGTTTGATTACACTCTTCAGGTGATTACATACATTACATGTATTCCTTACTCAATGAGTATACTTTTTGTTTTACTGATTACAGAGAACACATTCCAATAGCATATGTATTTAATATGGCTTTTACACTCAGTCTCTATATGTTTCATCAATGTTGTCTGCTGCTGTTCCCATCTTTTCTGATTGCTGGATTCTGGGCCTTCTGGTAATTCCTCTCATTTTGCTTGTTACCCTGATTGGATCTTTGAAGCCTGTTATGATCAGCAGCAGAATTGCCCTTTTTTTCCATAGGGGGTATATCTGGAAGATTGGGAAGGCCGACCACTTTCAGCCCTTCTGCGGTAATTGGGGTCATGTCGTGGGATACTCGAACACCCCTCGGTTGGGCGATTCTGCTGATTTTCACCTTTATGTACCTGTGGAGTGGTCTCCATAAGAGTCTCTTCATCTTCTGTTGTGAGAGAAAGGACATCCTCACGTGGAGTTGAACTGTGATGTGCTGCAGCTGGCGAGGTGTGACGCCTATGAGACGAGGCTGTATTTGCTCCCTGTAGAGGTGTTCCTTCAGGAGGCTCATCCACAGCTTCATCTATTATAAGAAGGTCGTCTCCTGGCGTTGGCGGTAGAACACCCGGTGAAGTAACCTGCGTAGAAGTTGGCTGATCAACCTGTGGGGATGCAAGTGGAAGACCCACAACCCCCGGAGTGGAAGTCATTGTCTTTGCTGTAACCTGGGTCAAAGATGATCGGGACCCCAAGGATGGTGGCGGCACTGGCTCCTCACCTAGCACCTGCGTCAGCTGGGAAAGAGCATCCATAGCATCATTGTACAGGTTGTTACTTGCTTGAGGTTGTGCTGGTGCACAACCTCAAGCAAGTGGCTTGATGTAAGCCACCCAGGCGTCATTGTGCGTAAAATGGGTAGAAAATGCCACAGAGCCATCGGGAAGCTCTCATATTTTCTGATACAGTGGGTAGTAGAAGCCATTGTTGTACCTAATAGGCCTCCACTGCGGTTTAAGGCCCCGACTTAATGCGCCGTGAAGCAATTTTCCTGTCGTCTGTATGGACCCCCTTACTTCAGGTGCGATCAGGGGTGTGGCAATATGTTCTTCTCGACTAAAGATACCAGCCAGGACCACAGGTGGGATTGTTGTGGGACCCGAACAGCAGTTAGGGCACCACAGAGCTTCACTAACGTCCCATAAATACTTGACGTCAGCCAGCGAAGTGTGACAGAACAGGCAGGCGACTTTCCCATTCTTCAACACACAGGTGAAACACAGAGTACATCTTGTAATTGGAAAGTCTGTTAGGCAAATTAGCAGGCTCGCTGGTTAGCTGTAAGCAAATCTTTGGGAGGTTTTACTCTCCCCTTTTAAGTTAAATCACCGATCTTAACTTAAGTTACAGACTGCTCAGGCTTCGGCTTTGTGTTGAGCTTAGCAATGTCTTTTATGTAGCCCTCCACCTTCTTGGGGAAGAATACTGCATAGGTCATCATCCATGCTGTCATGGCTGAGGCACAGATGAGTTTCATCCACCATATTGCTGTTAAGACCCCCCAAATCACTCCCCAAAAGGCAACAGCTGCCAGCCTACTGACCCAGATTTTGCGGCCGCTCTTTTTCAGCTTCAATACTAGCCATACTTGACGACCCAGTAATGCAGCTGCCATTAATCCTACCCAAATCACATTCACTATGTCAACGGCCTGGTAGAAGATGGCGAGCATGTCGATAGCAACCCAAAAGAGGATCACCAGTGCACGGGCAAGACCTTCAGAATCACATTGTGGTGTAATACGACCCAGCATGTAGGTGACGAACAGAGTCAAAGTGTAATCATATTTGCCAAATATGATGTTGACCAAGACGATGCGGACAACAGAGGGACAGAGGGAGCTGAGGAGAAAGATCAGAGAAGGCAAGGACAGCTTCAGGAAGAAGATGGAGGACAAGCTGCAACAGAGCGACATCAGCGGGGTCTGGAGAAACCTCAAAACCATCTCGGGGCTCCAGAATACCTCCCCCCAGGCCACGGGGGGCAGGGAGTGGGCGAACAACCTGAATCTGTTTTTCAATAGGTTTGACCAACCGCCCTCCCCCCTGTCTGCACAACAACCACTGCTGCCTCTAAGAAATCAAGTCCTGCTACCCACTCCCCACTCCACCGACACCCCCCCCCACTCCCAACACACAGCCCCCCATCCTGACCCTGACCAAGACCCAGGTGAGGACGGAGCTGAGGAAGATCAAGGCGAGGAAGGCGTCGGGACCGGACGGCATCAGCGCAAAGCTCCTCAAGTCCTGTGCAGACCAGCTGTGTGGGATTGTGACGTATATCTTCAACATGAGCCTGAAACTGGGGAGGGTACCACAGCTGTGGAAAACATCTTGTGTGGTACCTGTACCAAAAACTTCCCACCCCAAAGACCTGAACAGCTTCAGACCGGTGGCCTTGACGTCCCACTTGATGAAGACCCTGGAGAGACTGCTCCTTGCTCATCTCCGCCCCCTGGTGGAACCAGCGATGGATCCACTCCAGTTCGCCTACCAGCATGGCATTGGGGTGGAGGATGCGGTGATCTTCCTCCTTCACCATTCTCTGTCCCACCTGGAGAAGCCCGGGAATATGGTGAGGATCATGTTCTTTGACTTCTCCAGTGCTTTCAACACCATCCAACCGATGATCCTGAAGGACAAGCTGCTGCGCGCAGGGGTGGACCAGCACCTGTCATCATGGATCCTGGACTACCTCACGAACCGGCCTCAGTTTGTGAGAACCCGGGACTGTGTTTCCGACACGATCATCAGTAGCACGGGGGCCCCCCAGGGAACGGTGCTGGCTCCCTTCCTGTTCACTCTTTATACTGCGGACTTCTCACACAACACAACACATTGCCATCTACAGAAGTTCTCTGATGACTCTGCGATCGTTGGTCTCATCTCCAGCGGCGATGAAGCTGAGTACAGAGGGCTTATCCAGGACTTTGTGGACTGGTGCCATCGGAACTGCCTCCAGATCAACGCGAGGAAAACTAAGGAGCTGGTGGTGGACTGCCGCAGGCATGGGCAGCCCCTCACAGCACCAGTAAATATACAGGGAACAGACATCGAGATGGTGACATCCTACAAGTACCTGGGTATTCATCTGAACAATAAACTAGACTGGTCACACAATACTGATGCACTCTACAAGAAGGGACAGCGCAGGCTGTTCCTGCTGAGGAGACTCAGGTCTTTTGGTGTACAAGGGGCACTGCTGAAGTCATTCTATGACACGGTGGTGGCATCAGCCATCACTTTTGGAGTGGTCTGCTGGGGCAGTGGCATTACTGCAGCCGATAGGAAGAGACTGAACAAACTGATTAAGAAAGCTAGCTCTGTCCTGGGGCAACACCTTGATCCGATGGAGGAGATAGGAGAGAGAAGGACGGTGGCTAAACTGTCATCTCTGCTGGAGTCCGAGTTCCACCCTATGCAGGACATACTGGATGCACTGAGGAGCTCATTTAGCAGCAGACTACATCATCCCAGGTGCACAACCGAGAGGTTTCGTAGGTCCTTCCTACCAACGGCTGTCAGACTGTACAACCTAAGCAGGGCTGCTCGCAGAGATAGCAAAAAGACGTAACAAACTAATAGTTTTTTTTTTTTTTTTTTTTTTTTTTTTTTGAATGCAAAAGATGCAATAGACTTACACAATGGTCCTCTCCGGCATACAACTAGGAACATACCGGTCGCTATGGAGGGTGAGAATATGTATGGGCACATAATCATACCATGTAGGATAACTAAATAGACGGTTATGCTGTTTCATCCCACCTAGCAACAATGCTCTGCACTGTGTGTGTTTATATTTATATATCTATATATTTATTCCATCTAGCTACAATGCTCAGCACTGGGTGTGTTTATATTTATATATCTATATATTTATTCCATCTAGCTACAATGCTCCGCACTGTTTTTATATATCTACATATTATTCCATCTTGCTACATTGCTCCGCACTGTGTGTGTTTATATACTTGCATATTTATTCCACCTAGCTGCAATGCTCCGTACTGTGGGTGTTTATATATTTACATATTTATTCCATCTAGCTACAATGCTCTGCACTGTGTGTTCATATATTCATATATTTATTCCATCCAGCTACAATGCTCTGCACTGTGTGTCTGTGTGTGTGTGTGTGTGTGTATATATATATTTTATAGTAATATGTACATATGTATATTAGCTGCTCTTGCTTGTTTTTTTTTTTTTTTTTTTTTTTTTTTCTTGCCTTCTGATTGTTGCTCTGAGTGTTGCTATCCCTGTGCTGTTGCAATCCTGGAATTTCCCCGTTGTGGGACTAATAAAGGCTTATCTTATCTTATCTTATCAACTGCTGCCAAGGTTGTTACTATTCTCAGGACATGCCGCTTAGACCAGGCTCCAGTAAAACAGAAGCATTTCCAAATGGCTTGCAGTACCCAAAACTGTAGCTTGGCCTTTGTCATTTCAGTGACTCAAGCAGGTGAAGATGCTGTACTCACTTTGTATGGGGCACTCACTGAAGTGAAGAGATCATCCATTGTTGGTGTTCCCATAGACATGCTTGCAGTAGGCTATGCTGTGCCAGTTGATTCTGATAAGACTGAGGAGTGGGGGTAGTTGGTTGTTTAATGGTCACCAGCCAAAGTCCAAATGAAGTCTGCAACTGGGTGGTGCGGAAGTTTTATCTATACTTCCTCTTTTAATGGGCAGAGTTCTCCCACCCCTCCTCTCTTCGGCGTCCTCTTTCGACGAAAGATGGATGATACAGCAGCTCGGGCGCCACCTTTGATGACTACCAGTAGGATTATTCCTGCAATCAGCAGGCCTAATCCCAGCAAAAGATAGGGCCATACCCAGCTGAGCAGTGTTCCCAGCCAGGAAGCGACGACTTGTAGCCCTTCTTCAACTACTTCAGCTGCTCCTTGTAGAACCTGTAGTTATAGTCTCCTTAATTGTCTTTCCCGCTATTTCTAGGAAAGTACACTCATGTTCATTTTTTCCTGTGCCACAACGAAGCCAATGCTCAGCAGGAGAGTGACAGGTGCCGTTGTTGTAGATGCCATTTTTGCCCAACCATTCATATCCCACTATTTCTTTACCTTCACAGATGCTTTTCCTGAAGGCATGGCTCTCTGCTGTCACGCCGCACCGCTCATCAGCGGCGCCACCTGCACGCACACCTGCACATCATCAGCGGCGAGGGATATAAGCCGCCTCGCCCTGAGCTTCGGCCTGAAGCCGTCAGACTTCGTCATGCATCGCTGTGAGTTCCTTCACCCTCAGCGCATTACCGTGGTAAGAAGACCTTACCTCCTTTCTCTTCCCAGTCTGCTCCCCTGTGCACAGGTGGATTCCTCGGCGGCGGACAACGCCTCTCCATCGCCTATTCCTCGCTGCTGCACCGGGCTCTTCAGGTGGCTGTCTACCGGACCTCGTCCCTTGTTGTGCCAGTCATCTGTCCTATCCAAGTAAGCTCCTCTCTCGCTCATATATTTCCTGTGTTGGTGTGTGCCCGTCATCCTTCTCCTTGTGCTTTTCCCATAGGGTTGTCCGGCTGTACGGTCTCCTGCCTCTGTGCCCGAAGCAGACGCCGCCACCAATACATTTACATCCCGCTGACACACATTCATTCATGCCTGTTGTTAATAAACTATTTGAACTACTCTGAGCCTGTGTGTGTGCGTCTCCTGAGCCGTGCGTTATGTCAGTACGGCTTCAGCAGAGCGGCTCGGCAGACGGCGGGCTCGCACACCGGTTTTCCACTCTCGAGGCTCGAGTGGATCAGATAGCCTATCAGCAACAGGTGATTTTTAATCAGTTGTTAAATTTAACTAACTGGTTGGGCTGCTTGGACCCCCAACAGCCGTTCCCCCCGGCTCGTCAGGGTGGCGCGGCTCCTGCTGCTCCAGTGGCCGTCCAGCAGGCTCCGGGTGCACCGGTTCGGCTCACGCCCATTCCAACCCCCGCCCGCTTTAGCAGTAAGCTCGGCGGAGCGCGGGGGTTTATTATGCAGTGTGAGTCTGTTTTCCACCGTGTACCCGGGGACTTTCCCTCAGATCATAGCCAAATTGGTTATATCGGGAATCTCCTGGAGGGGCGAGCATTAACATGGACCTACGCCGTAATGGCAAGGCCCAGTTATGCCACCCTCACTTATGACCAATTCGTGAGACGCTTCCTGGAGGTCTTTGACCATTCTCCTACCGAGACGGTCCAGGTCGATCAGCTTCTCGCCCTCCAGCAGGGAAGCCGGTTGGCAGCGGACTACGCGGTCAACTTCCGGGTAGCGGCGGAGGAATTAGGCTGGGAGGAACGCTCCCTCTGCGGCCTTTTCTTCCGCGGTCTCAATGATGATCTGAGGGATGAACTGGCTGGGCGGGATATTCCTGAGACGCTAGCGGAGCTAACATCCTTAGCGCTCCTTGGGGCGGAAGTCGTCTTCTTCTCACCCTCGTGGAGTCTCGCCGCGCCTGTTCCAAGCTCGCCCCCTGGCGGCGCCGCCACCATCGTGCCCCGAGGAGTCGGAGCCGATGGTGACGGGCTGGACAAAGCTTTCCCCTGCGGAGAAACAACGCCGCCGTGAGTTGGATCTCTGCATGTATTGCGGAGATGACCAACACACGGTGAAGCTTTGCCCATGGAAAGCCAGTCGGCGGGGTCCGCGAGTCACTGTAGGGGGCCTCACGGATGTCAATCGGTTAAATTCCCTCACTCAATTGAAGCTGCCCATCCGTTTCTGCCACAACCCCACTGGGCATCTCACCCACGCACTGGTGGATTCGGGCGCAGAAGGCAGCTTTATTTCACAAAGCCTGGCAACCCAATTGGGCATCCACTGTCAGGCACTCAGAAACCCAATCTCCCTGGTCAACCTCTCTCGTGCCTCCCCTTGGGAGAGTTACGCACCAGACCATTCCGGCCCCGGTTATTATCTCAGGAAACCACCGGGAGGAGATGACCTTTTACGTCCTGCCCAACTCTGTGTCGCCCGTCATCCTGGGGTATCCCTGGCTACACCTCCACAACCCCGCTCTGGATTGGAAGTCCGCCGGGGTGTCGGCATGGAGCATGTTCTGCATGGGCACCTGCCTACAGTCCGCTGCCTGCTCTCCGTCCGCTTCTCCCTCACCTACGGACGCAGCGCCCCCGGACCTGTCCCTGGTGCCACTGGAATTTCACGACCTGGGTATGGTATTCAGCAAATCCAAGGCGATGTCTCTCCCTCCTCATCGACCCTACGACTGCGCTATCAATCTCCGCCAGGGGGCACCCTTACCTTCTGGAAGGCTCTACAGTCTATCGGCGCCGGAGAAGAAGACAATGAACACCTACCTCAAGGAGTCGCTGAGTGCTGGGATAATCCGCCCATCGTCATCACCAGTGGGGGCAGGATTCTTCTTCGTCGGTAAGAAGGACGGATCCCTCCATCCTTGCATTGACTACCGCGCTCTTAATGACATAACGGAGAAGGATCGTTACACCCTGCCCCTCATGGACACCGCTTTCCACTCCCTCCAGGGGGCGACTTGGTTCACCGCAGCGCATACCACCTCGTCCGGATCCGGGAGGGAAATGAGTGGAAAACAGCCTTCCGTACCCCGAACGGCCACTTCGAATACCTGGTGATGCCGTTCGGGTTGACCAACGCTCCAGCCGTCTTTCAGCGCCTCATCAATGACGTCCTCCGGGATTTCATCGGCCTTTTTGTGTTCGTCTACCTGGATGACATACTCATCTTCTCCAAGTCCAGAGACGAGCACCAGGTCCACGTGAGGCGGGTCCTCCAAAGGCTGCTGGAGAACCGGTTATACGTGAAGGCTGAGAAATGTGAGTTTTACGCAAGAACAACATCCTTCCTTGGGTTCATCATCTCACATGATCGGGTGCTCCCGGACCCAGAGAAGGTGAAAGCGGTGGTGGAGTGGCCGACACCTGCGTCACGGAAGCAGGTGCAACAGTTCGTTGGGTTTGCGAACTTCTACCGCCGCTTCGTCCCAAACTTTGGCACCATCGTCGGCCCGCTGACCCGCCTCACGTCCCCTAAGGTTCCGTTCCGGTGGACCGAAGAGGCCGCAGCTGCTTTCCAGGCGCTGAAGGCGGAGTTCTCCTCCTCCCGGGTCCTTAGCCAAGTCAACCCCACGCTGCAGTGCATCGTGGAAGTGGACGCTTCGGTTACGGGAGTGGGAGCGGTGCTATCCCAGCGGTCGCCAGAAGATGGGGTCAAACGGCCCTGCGCCTTCTTCTCTCGGCGCTTGTCCCCGGCGGAGCGGAATTACAACGTGGGGGACAGAGAGCTCCTCGCCATCAAGCTCACCCTACAGGAGTGGCGTCACTGGCTAGAGGGGACGGACCTGCCGTCCCCTCTAGCCAGACCACAAGACGGACCACAAGAACTTGGAGTACCTTAGATCTGCCAAGCGCCTGAACGCCCGCCAGGCTCGCTGGTCCTTGTTCTTCGCCAGGTTCCAATTTACCATAACCTTCAGGCCTGGCTCCAAGAACGGCCTGCCCGACGCCCTCTCTAGGCAATTCGCCTCTGAGGAGTCGGAGGACATGGTTCACACCATCCTACCCAGGTCGTGCGTCGTGGGAGCCATCACCTGGGACATCGAGAGCAAGATCCGGAAGGCGCAGGAAGTGGAACCTGACCCTGGCGGCGGACCGGAGGGGAGGCTGTTCGTGCCATCCACGGTTCGGGGGGAGGTTATTCACTGGTTGCACACGACCAAGCTCACCTGTCACCCTGGCTCCTCCTGGATGATTGACCTCCTCCAGCGGTCCTTTTGGTGGCCGGGCCTGCGGAGGGACGCTGCCCGCTACGCCCGGGCCTGTCCAGTTTGTGCCACCAACAAATCGGGAAATGCCCCTCCAGCGGGTTTGCTCCAGCCTCTGCCCGTCCCAGGCAGGCCCTGGTCACATATCGCCCTGGATTTCGTCACCGGACTTCCTGTCTCTAACACCTACGACACCATCCTGACCATCGTGGACCGCTTCTCCAAGGCGGTGCACTTCGTCCCCCTTCGAGGTCTCCCAACTGCCCTGGAGACGGCGGACCTCCTCATCCAACACGTGGTCAGGCTGCATGGGATTCCGGTGGACGTGGTCTCGGACCGAGGGCCCCAATTTTCCTCAGAGGTTTGGAGGTCGTTTTGCAACGCCTTAGGAGCCAAGGTGAGCCTCTCCTCCGGCCATCACCCCCAATCCAACGGGCAGTGTGAGCGGACCAACCAGGAGCTGGAGGCTGCGCTCCGCTGTGTAACGGCATCCAAACCCACGTCCTGGAGTAACCACCTTGCCTGGGTTGAATACGCCCATAACATCGCTCGCTCTTCTGCTACAGGGATGTCCCCCTTCAAGGCGTCCCTGGGTTACGACCCCCCGCTGTTCCCGGCGCAGGAGAGTGAGGTAACTGTCCCCTCAGTACGGGCCCATATCAGGCAGTTCTGCTCCATCTGGGCGTCAGCGCGCAATGCGCTTTTACGCACGGCGGAGCGCAACAGAACCGTGGCGGACCGGCACAGAAGACCTGCCCCGGCGTACAGAGTTGGGCAACAAGTCTACGTGTCGACCCAGGACGTGACTTTAAAGGGCGAGAGGAGGAAGCTGGCGCAGCGCTTCATGGGTCCATACCCCATCACCAGGATCGTCAACCCGGTGGCTGTGCGTGTAGCTATTCCCCCCTCCCTCCGCATCCATCCCACCTTCCACGTGTCCAAGGTGAAGCTGGCAGTCTCCGACCCCCTTTGCCCTCCTCCTGCTGTGCAACCCGCGCCCCGGATGGTTGGTGGCCATCCGGCCTGGGCCATCTCCTCCATCCTGGACTCCCGGCGCCGGGGTCGTGGGTTGCAGTACTTGGTGGACTGGGAGGGCTATGGGCCTGAACATCGGCAGTGGGTACCCCCGTCGTTTGTGTTGGACCCATCGCTCATCGCTGATTTCCACCGAGCGCACCCAGAGAAGCCATCGCCAGGAGGCGCTGCTAGAAGGGGGAGTACTGTCACGCCGTGCCGCTCATCAGCGGCGCCACCTGCACGCACACCTGCACATCATCAGCGGCGAGGGATATAAGCCGCCTCGCCCTGAGCTTCGGCCTGAAGCCGTCAGACTTCGTCATGCATCGCTGTGAGTTCCTTCACCCTCAGCGCATTACCCTGGTAAGAAGACCTTACCTCCTTTCTCTTCCCAGTCTGCTCCCCTGTGCACAGGTGGATTCCTCGGTGGCGGACAACGCCTCTCCATCGCCTATTCCTCGCTGCTGCACCGGGCTCTTCAGGTGGCTGTCTACCGGACCTCGTCCCTTGTTGTGCCAGTCATCTATCCTATCCAAGTAAGCTCCTCTCTCACTCATATATTTCCTGTGTTGGTGTGTGCCCGTCACCCTTCTCCTTGTGCTTTTCCCATAGGGTTGTCCGGCTGTACGGTCTCCTGCCTCTGTGCCCGAAGCAGACGCCGCCACCAATACATTTACATCCCGCTGACACACATTCATTCATGCCTGTTGTTAATAAACTATTTGAACTACTCTGAGCCTGTGTGTGTGCGTCTCCTGAGCCGTGCGTTATGTCATCTGCAACATAGAACTGTGGATCATCTACAACTTGAGGGATAATTAGGCCTAGAATCTGCTTTCTCTTGTGCATGTTATGCCCCATAATTGCTTTAGTACACCCCACATTTTCAGGGGGTATTCTGCTCCACTTCCCATTAATCTTCTTCCAGACTGTTTGCAACCCATAAGTCTCATACTCTCCCTCATAATAGTCCTCACAGTCCTTCTCCCAAAAGAGGACTTCCCCACAATGCCCCCTTGATAAGCTGATTGTGCAGGTGGTATTCTTTTTGTCGCAGATCATCTTCCATGGTGTTGGGCTAATGTAATTGATGGTGTAGAACGACCAAGGCAAAATACTTCGATGTCTAGAGTACACTGTTGCCAGAAACTGATATTTTACCCCAATAATTTGAGGATTGAGAGAGACATGGCAGGACCCATTTCTTCACTTCTTCTTCCTCCATTCCCCATCACATTCTCCATTCCTCTCATTTCCATTGTTCATGCCAGGATTGCAGGATACCTTTGACTGTTTGATTCTCCTTCAGTGACGTGCAATCATACACCCATGAACTCCAGACGCGGTCCCATACTTGCCACAAGGGGCATTTGGGCGATTTTTTGTCATATACCCATTCAGTGTCATTGAGTGTGTCGAATATCTTGTTTACCACACATTCATCAATCTTTTTGAAGTCTTCTTTTGGAACGTCGAACAGGTCATCTGGAGTTGGTAACCTTTGCACATAGAACAAGGACTTGTGAACTTCACCAAGGCCATGCGGCCTAACAGGCATACTAGGTGCAAATGTAGCTTGGAAGTAGTTTAAGTTGAACATCCACAGCCAAGGCAAGGTGTTGTTTAGCCAGTCTTCATGGTATGCCTAAGGTGTTGTTTTGAGGGATGTGCCAGGTATTAGTCAGGTGAAAGGTTTGTACACCCTAGTGATAACCATATAATGCTTACCACTGGGGCATTTGCCGTTGATGTTCCAGAAACATGGGGCTAATTTACTTCTTTTTTCTTTCATGCAGTAGGTGATCAGCTGCCGGTTGTAATCTGTTTGGCCTTTTCTGGAACCAGGCTTGAAGTTGTTCACAATTTGTTCTGTAAATTTAAAGATTGGCTCTGGCAAGGGTGATTTTACAGTTGTGTTACTGGGGTGGGGTTTTCTTGGAGTTGGAGTTATGGTGACATGATGTGAAGGTGTTGGAGGTATCTTGTTAGTTGATGCGATGTCTCTCTTTGTTCTTTTCTTAGGTGGGTCTGTACCCGGACATTCGAAGTCAAAATTACCCCAGAAGGGCCCATAATTTGGGAAAATTCCCTCCCAGGTCTCGTTGCGATAATGGGCTGGTGCAATAACCACTTCGGACTCCTAGTACCCTGTTTTATTCATACCTGGTACAGGCCTGCAACTCCAGGTGCAGTACCATGCCGAAGAATACATTTCTGGCTTTATCCAGTTACATTGGACGTTTATTGTTTGTTTCTTCGTGAGGATGAATAGCCTTAATAGGCCCCCTTCTTCTGCGAGATCTTGCAATTCTTCAATTGCCCATCTTCCAGGTTGGGCACCTGTGATATTAAGTTGGTCTTCAAACCATAAAGTGCCATTCATTTGTTCTCTCCAATCTTCAAAGCTGAGGTTGGTTATCTACTGTTGCAAGTTGGTTAAATTGAACTGAGTGTCATTGCTGAGCGGTGCGATGTAAACTCTTCTTCTTCCTGCTGCCCAGCAGGTTTGTTGAAATCTCTTGGTGGTAACAAACTGAGCCCTTGTATGGGTGAGGGCCCATGGCTCATAACCCAACCAGTATAGTATGGCGATCATTGATACCATACCAAAGGTTATGGCCGTAAACTTGAGCCAAAGAATAAAACAAAGCTTCTTTGCACTCATTTGTTGAGGCTCCCCTTTCTTGGGTTTCTTCTTAGGGAGCTCATCTTCTAATTCATATTCTGTTGATATCTTCTTTTCCCGACCCATCTCTGAGGTAGTGGATTTTGAGGTTGTATTCAGTGGCGTTCCATGACTAAATGAACACCCATGAAGACAGACGAGAATTTTATGCTGCACTAGTGATGTCGTCACTTCTGCTTTTCTTCCCCGAGGGGGTGTGGCCACCCCTCGGTTGGCTTAAACAGTGCAGCCCCAATAAAACAAAAATAAAAATAATAAATAGAAAATGTATGTGTTTATGTATATGTATGTATATGCTTCAATGAGTGTATGTTGCATGTAAGACGTGAAAAAGTGTATGTTTGTGTAAGTTATGTGATGTATATGTGATGTGATGCATTTGTGGTTATGTTGTGTGTGTGTTTTGAGGTAGATTTTATTAGCAGCTTGAAATGTGGAGCCTACTCAGGGGGTGGGGATGACAAGTCCCGACTTCTTCTCTGGAATAAGGGCCATTCTTTAGCTCTTGCCAGAAGTTTTCCGAGCCGACCCTTTCCTTCAGTAGTTTTGGAGCTTTTCTGCCATTCGGGCTCGTCGAGGACTCGAATCTCAGCACGCACTGAGTAGATACCCCTCAAGGGCACAGTCACCATGGACACAGTTAAAGCTATCTTGCGAGTATCTTCTGGCCAAATCGGCCCTGGAGCTCGGCCAACCAAAGTGCCCGGTATCTGTGCCCGACCCCCCCTCACCCAATCCTCAGGTGTCACTATGAATGTGGCAGTTTTGGCTTGTCTCTTGACCCCTGTGGGCTTCACAGCATCAATCGGTGTTATCCAGGAATAAAGAGACATCGTCCAGATGTCCTTTTCTTTAGGGACTGGGCCTAGCCCTTGAATGGGGAGATAGGGGTTTCCAATAACTTCCTTAATCAATGTAGCCCATGTGGTGAGCTGCCATGGCCCTTCAAAGCCATGGTTAAGTGCTTCCTCCTGCTGTGCTTCAGACAGGTACCTTGGAAGCGGTGTATAGTCAGGGTGGTTCGGGTCACAGTACACCCTGAATACTTGAGGATATTGTAAAGTACCCATGGGCGGCATCAGTTCTGGTGCAGCATAAGGATTGTAGGGCCACCCGAGGCATAATGCTGCGTCCAGGTGCGATAGACCTGCAGCAAGATCGACCCTAAAGACTCCTGTATTAGCTGGATTGAACCCTGGGGGTGGCGGCGCTGACGGAACGAGGGAACTGCAAGGTGCAGATGGTGTTGCAGATGAACTGGATGCACCTGCTTGATTTAAATCTTCCTGGGTCGGTGAAAACTCTTGCAACAGAGTTATCATCCTCCTAATTTGCCAACCTTCTGCTTTTCCTGCCATGAATAGATACCCTCGCCCCACGGCACTCTCACAACCGATGCAGGGATGGAGATATTGTCTGTCCCGCTGACAAGTGCACCCATTTTTTCCGGTTCCGGTTCCACCGGACCGGCGGCGCCACACGAGTCGGCTGCCTGTTGCAACAGCCTTTTTTTAATCTTCCTTCTTCTTTCTACACCTTTCACTCTGTATATATATCACGGATGCACGGATCGCCCCGGGGGTCTCCCGGGTCGGCGGACGGAGCCACGGTTTGCAGCGGGAGATGTTACAGCGGGGAGGAGCTAGTGCTAGCTAGCACTTGGCCGCCGCCCGGTGCTAATGGGAAACTCGACATACCGGGAGCTGTAGCGAAAAGGACGCGGGTGCCGGGCTGGAGTTTAGGCGGCGTGAAAGAAATATAAGACAGAATAATAAAGAGCGATGGCAAGAACCAAGCAGACCGCCCGTAAAATCTACTGGAGGAAGAAGCCCCCCAGGAGACAGCTAGCCACCAGGGCTGCTTGGAGAGGCGCTCTGGCCACCGGCAGAGTGAAGAGGCCTCGCCGTCACAGGCCCGTGGCTCTGAGAGAGATCCGTCGCTACCAGAAATCCACGGAGCTGCTCATCCGTAAGCTGCCCGTCCAGCGCCTGGTGAGGGAGATCGCTCAGGACTTCAAGACCGTCCTGCGTTTCCTGAGCTTCGCCGTCATGGCTCTGCAGGAGACCAGCGAGGCCCACCTGGTGGGTCTCTTCTTCGCTAAGGGGGTCACCATCATGCCCAAAGACTTCCAGCTGGCCCGCTGCATCCGCGGAGAGAGAGCTTAGACTTTCTGCTGCACATTCACCAGCCATAATGCTCTGCACTGTGTGTCTATATATATACATTTATAGTAATATGGACATATGTTTACTAGATGTTGTTTTTTCTTGCCTTCTGATTGTTGCTCTGAGTGTTGCTATCCCTATGCTGTTGCAATCCTGGAATTTCCCCATTGTGGGACTAATAAAGGCTTATCTTATCTTATCTTATGAGGTGATGCTCCGGCGCTGTCTCGATAATCCCATTGCATCATGACCACCACCCTGGGTAAGGTTCCCATGCGACATTGGCCACAAATGTGGCCACCCAGGATCTGAACTGGCTTCCACTGCATTTGATGAAGCTCAGCTTTACTGGCGGAAATCTTCTTTGGTTTCCTGTAAGCTTGGCCTTCCCATATTATCTTGGACTGAGAAGGCTGTCGGCATATCACACACACATTTTTCCCTTGGGTCCAGGTTATGGTTTCTTTTGCTGGGGATAAATAACCTTTTTTAGCATAGTACAATAAATCTAAGGCTCTGGCTATCCAAAAGCTATATGAAGCTCTTCTCATGATGATCAAGCCCTTCACCGCTGCCAGTTCGATGAAGGGAGGTATTGTAGGGGTGTTATCAGCCATTTTCAGCTTCTGGTTTTCTCTTAAATAGAGATTGGCTTCAACTGCTCCACTCCTTGGATCCCGTTTTCTTCCAAAAGGACAGTATTACTGTCCAAAACTTGCTTGACTATGTCAGCTCAGTCGTACTTTGGCTTGACTGCGGCGGTTGTAGGCTGATGTGCTCTGATCCACACTCGTTGACCCACCTGAAAAGGTACCTTAGGTTGCCGTGGCTCCTTTTTATCTTCAGGGCTCCGCCCCACTTCCTGAGATGTGAAAGGGCGTTGGTTTAGCTCTTGAGAGGGGGAGGGCCTACCTGTGCGGTGTCTGTCATTCAGTTGTTGAGCCATTTCTAACAGCTTTGTATTCCATTCTCTGGAGTTTTCATTCTTTCCAATCCAACTCTTCATCAGCCCTATTATTCTTTCCACCACCCCATTTGCCTGTGGAGTGTATGGGGGGGAATAAACCCTTATTACCCTGAACCGCTGACATCACTGATCTACCTGTGCATTGTGAAAGTGAGTGTCATTGTCTGTTCTCAGTTCTTTTGGCACCCCCAAGCATTTACAGGTTTCTTCCAACATTGTCACCACACTGTTGCCATTTGCTTTTCGCACTGCTCTTGCAATCATGTAACCAGACATGGAGTCGACTAAGACTAGGATGTACTTTTCACCCTTCTTGCCGTTTACCCCCATTGGTCCAGCTACATCCATACATACTGAACCCCATGGCACAGTGCTCTTTATCGTCAACCCATCCACCCTCTGCCCTCTCCTACCTGTGTTGTATTTCCCACATACTTCACAGTTCTTGAGGACTTGACGGATGCGATGTGTAGCGACCCAGAGCTGCAATTTCACCAACTCTCTTTGTGTAGGGACGGTACCTGCGTGACCCAGTGACTCATGCACTGCAGCCACTACTCCCTGCACGGAACCTTCTGGGATCACCCTTCCCTTGGGTGTATCCTCCCAGTTTTCCTGACCTACCAGGATGATTCTCCTCATCTGCACATAACGATCGACCTCATCGTTACCTTGCCAGTGAGGACCTGTCTTCTTGTGAGCTTTCTGGTGCACTACCTCCAGCTCCATATTTAATCTGATTTCTGCAATCTTCTTTCACAAGTCTTGATGTGCCATCGGCTTTCCTTTTGCTCCTTCAAAACCATTTTCTTGCCAAATGGTTAAATCTTCTTGCAATGCTTGTGCACAGTAGTCACTGTCTGTGATTATTGTTGCCTTTTTTACCTTTCCCTTCTCCAACTCTAACAGTCCTTCCAGAACTGCTGTGATTTCTCCGGTTTGTGCTGTACCGGGCACTTTACCCTTTTTTCTCCACCTCTCTTTCTCTCCCTCTTTTAGGATAAAGCCCCAGTATGCTTTGTCATCTGGCCCTTTTCTAGACCCATCAGTGTAGAGTGTCCATTTTGGTAGATACTCTTTGTCTTTGTCAGGTTTTGCTGTCTTCTTAGGGACTGGCCTTGCAGGACCTATTTCTAGGTCAGGGTCTTGTAGCAGATCTTCCCATCGGTCCCATCTTGCATTTGTGGCCTTTGAGCTTTCCACTGTGGCTTTTGTCAGATACCTGTGCACCTGACTTTGTGTGATTACTTTAATACCTTGCCCTTGAGCTAACTCTTTGAGATGACTCAAGTATTTAGCTGTCACAGCCAACTCTTTCTCTTCTAGTGGATATTTCTTTTCCACTGATGACAGGGTGTAGCTGCAAAGGGCCACTAGCCCACCATTTTCATTAGCCACAGTGACAATCACATCATCTTCATCACAACTTACTTCAGCCACTAAGCGGGTGGTGAGGCTTCGGGGCTCTAGGGCAACTGCATTTTGAATGGCTTTCTTCAAACCCTCCAGATGCTGTTGATCTGATGCCGACCATTCCCATTTTTTCTTTGCATTTGGAGATTTGTCAGTCTTCCTGAGCTTTGCATAGAGAGGCCTAGCATATTTCTGATAGCCAGGAACGTGATCTCTGACGTAGTTACAAAGCCCCAAAATCTTCTGCAGCTTGTTCTCTGTTGTGGGGGGCCTGATTTTCTCCAACTTCTCTCTGTAACCCCCCGAGAGCCCCAGTTCAGATGAAATCTGGAACCCTAGGTAATCTACTTGGAAGCGAGCAAACTGACATTTTGGAAGGTTAAGTTTTAACCCTGCTGTTGTGAGTCTGTCAATGACTGTTTGTAGTTTTTTCAGGTGTTCTTCTTCGATGTCATCTGCAATGAACACGTCGTCAATGTAGATTGTGGCCTCTAAACCTCGCAGTATATCCATTACTGCTGCTTGAAACACATTTGGTGAATTCTTGTACCCCTGGGGGAGGCGCTGCCATCCATAAGATTGGCCTTTGTGGGTGAATGCTGTTTTACCTTGTGACTCTTTAGCCAATCTCAGTGAGAAGAATCCATTCGCCAACTCGATGCAGGATTTGTATTTTCTCACCTGTAGAGTTTTCAGAGTGCCTTGTGGGTTTATCAAACTTGCTTTATTGGCTATTGTTCTTCTGTTGAGGGCTTTGAAGTTGATCACTGGCTACCAACCTCCTCCAGCTGACTCTGGCTTTCTTACTGCTTGAATGGGACTGTTGGTTTGGGGATTTGATTCTTTTCTGATTATACCTAAAGCATTTAATTCCCTCACTATTTTGTCCATTTCTTCAACAGCTGCAGGGTTCAAGGGATATTGTTTTACTGCAGGATGAAGCCCCCCTTCTATTATGTGGGTATATTTTGGACCCATGTCCCCACAGTCATTTTTGAAATAGGCCACATTTGCAGTTTGAAGAATTCGCTTTAGTTCTTCTTTACCTTGCGGGGAGAGGTCACTCTCTTCCACTTTTTGTTTTTTCACTGCAGGCACATTTACTGGCTTGTACCACTTCTTACTCAAATACAGCAAGAGATTACTGAAGTCTATTTTTACCTTGATGGACAGCAGGTGCTGTATTCTTGCTCTGAGTCTTTTCTTCCGACCCTTAGGATCTTGCAGGTCCTTTAGGTCTCTGTAGGAGATCAAGTTATGGGGCCCTCTCAGAAACACAATGTCATTCCATACCCCATATGGCATTTTTGTAGTCCGCCCATCTGCGAGTATCACTGTTAGGTGTCCCTCTATTTGTAGGGGTTGGCAGGTCATTGACACCTCTGCTCCTGTATCTACCAAGTAGCGGACTCCATTGATGTTGGTGTAAAACATTTCTTCATCTTGGTAGACATCATTTAAAATGACCTGCCCCCTAGCTGCCATTACTTTTTAGCCCCCGAGAGGTTCTTCTGATGTTCCTCTCGGTGGGCCCTTTTCTGTTCTGAAGTCAGTTTTTGATACTCTTCTGGTGGCAAATAATTACTTTTCTTCTTTACTTCACCTTTAGAACTCGTAGCTGAGGGGGTTTGTGCAGTTGCAGACAGCAGCTTGGGCCTTGGCCCAGGGGATTGTTGTGGCGGGGGAGTTCTTTCAGGTGGTTTATTTTTGGGTTTTTGCTGTTGTTCACTATGTTTTCTTTTCTTCTCATGGAACTTGCTTTCCAAGTCCCGTTGTGATACCTTCTCATCAAGCTGTTTCTCTGTGACAGCGGAGGGCAGGAGCTTGTGGAATGTTACCTCTCCTCTCCTGCCTTCGGTGAGCTTCCTCAAAACATTTACCCATCTCGTCGGTGGTATATCTTTCTTGATCAGGTGCCAGACAAGTGAGAGGGTGCTACCTGAGTCTAGCTGTTGCCCCATCTTCACCACCATGCTGTCTTCATCTTTATCATCTTCCAGCACCATTCTCAAATAATAAGTTTTGGCTGGTTCTGAGTCATCTAAGGGGACCCTACTGTTGGTGACACGGCTTAACCAGAGTTTTTTGGCCAATTCATTTGTGGTACTACCTTCCACCATCTCCCAAACACATTTAAGGTAGTCTACCACTGCTTGCTTGGTTTTTGGCGGGGGGACTATTGTGTTTAAAATCTTGATATCCTTGTAGGCCCCATCTTGCAGATGGGATACTGTCATAACAGTAGGATTTGTGGTTTGCAACTTTTGTTTTACCTGTCTTTTTTGCCTTTGAGGGGACTCGTCCTCCTCATCATCTGCAGAGATTTCTTCTTCTGCCAGCACTTCTTTTGAGTGTTTTCTTGCAGCTTTCTTCATTCTTCTTAGCATGACATCATGTGTTATTTCAAAGAAGGCCTTTTTAAATGGCTTGGTGAGAGCTTTTGCTTTGTCTATTTTAGCAGATGATGGCATCATTAACAGATTAGCCCACTCACCATATGTAGCTGTTACTGGCAGGGTTTTGAAGGTGTTCTGATTCTGACTCCAACTTTCTGGAATTTCAAAATCAGCTTGGTCGACTTCGGGCATGTATGTCTTGTGCTGGTCTTTTGTTGCTATGGGGCCTATATTGGAATCACGGGCTAAGCCCATTGAGACTTTTTCAATGTCTACCCTTGGATCTTCTTTCTTGTCACACCTGCAGCTACCAATTCTTAGCTGTTGCATTTGTCGCAGGGGTACCTCTTCGGATAGAGCACTCTCTGTGTCACTTTTAGGGTGATGTTGCTCAATCTGTTCTTGCTCCCTTTCCAGGGAGTCGGGTTCTTCTTCTGAATCTTCATATTTCTGCCTCCAGCCCCTTCTGCATGCCTCACCTTCATAATACCTGTTGGGACTGGCTTGAGATTCTTCAGAGTCCCTTTCTGGATTGTGCTCTACCCATACCCCAACTTTGCTCTGTCAGTGTGGTCTGTCTGCTGTTCTTTGCCGCTCTCTACCTCTTGAAGTTGATGGCTTTTCTTGCTGTGAGCTAGTGGCAGCTCTTTGATGTGATGAGCTTCTTCGTTGATTCTCTGCCCTGCCTTTCCACTCAGCTCCCATGCCTTCACCTTTAGGGGTCTGAGTTTGTTGTACCTTTTTGCTGCCAAAACTCTTTTCTTCATTTAACTTTTTGGCAGCTTCTTCTCTGAGTCGTTGTTCTGTGTCTTGTTCCGGCGAAACTACCATGACTATTTCGCTCAGTGAGGGCCAGTCTCCCGGCCACTCCATGTACTTGTCTATTGCTGCTCTTACTGCCTTTTCTGCCTCACTCCAATGGTGAGCGCTGGAGATCAACCCACGTAGTGGCAGCACTACTCTTCTTAGCTGGAAATCTGCAGCTCGGTGGAGGGCTCTAAGTATGTTTGAGCCCATGAGCAATCGATGAAGCCCAACTGCACCTCCTTTCTTGTATTCTTGCATAGGCACCAGCAGGATCATATAGTAAGGGAGATCACCTCCATTTACCACCCCTATTGTTGACTCTTCTTTTCTTTGATCATGCCGGTATTTCCTGACGACTTGGATCTCTTCTTGATACTTTCTACCAATTCTTCCATGCAGCTCTTTTCTGAAGGAGGCATTTCTTATCTTCAATTCATGGTCAGTGACCACCACCAACCCATCTGCCTCCAGCAGCCAGTGTCTTGCCACTAACCGGAAAGCCCTGATCCTCCCTGCTGACAGGAACAATCGGGCTTTTTCGGGGAGAGGGGAGAGTGATTTCTTCTCATCTTCAAAGATAGGGGCAACTGCTGTGTGGGGATTTCTCTCACACCCCCTTACTGCTCTGTTGTAAGGGAGAGGATTTTGATCTTGAAGGGGATGAAGCCTGTCGTAGAATCTTGATGACTGACCCCCACCCTGTGCTTGTGCACTTTCCATACCTCTCACCACTGTTGCTGGTGTACTAGGTGTCTCTGCTGGATACCTCACTGGACTTACAGGATGGCGGCGCTGCTCCTCTTTGTCCTTCACGATTGCCCTGAGTCTCTCTAGCAGCTCTGGGTGAACTGTTGATCTTTTCTTCACTGTTGTAGCTGGGGGGTCTCGATCCCTCTGCCAGGCTGCTCCTGTGCTGTGTTGTCTTTCTTCTTCTTTGTTCATCTGGCTATGCCCTGGAGTCAGATGCCTCTGCAGTTCTCCCAGCGAGGCAGCCAGCTGGTCTGTTGTTCTTTTCAACGTAGCCACCACGCCCTCTTCTTCCTCAGAGGCCGCTCTAGACTCTGTTTGCATCTCTTCGTCGCTGTCTGATCGATGTTCTGACTGCTCACCTCGCCCTTCTTGTTGCTCTGTGAAGTAGTTCGAATCTAGCCTGGCCGAACTTGTATAATGAGTACTGTCACTATCGCTGTCTTCAACAATTACCCGTTGGCGCTTCTTACACATCTCTTCATATTGTTGGAGTTCTTGCAGATTGTCAGCGTAGTCATCATACCTTTTCGCCGCTGGAGTTTCATCCTTGATGCGACTTGAAGAGACTTGCATTTCCCTGGCCACCATTTTGACCAGGGAGTTGAGTTCCTGATTGGAGCTGTAGAGCTTCACCACTTCATACTGTTCTTCTTCCAGCTGCCTTAGCCGCCGCACCCACCACTCCAGCCACTGCCCGACTTCCTTTTTGCGACCAGTAGCTGGAGGGCACTTCACCACCAGCAGTGGGATGTTGCGATAGCTTGTTAGCATGAGACTCTGACCTTTACTTGTTACCTCAGCACTGAGGCATTCCCCTAAAACCTCAGGGGTGCAGGTGATGCCGTGTTGCTTGTATTCTTGACTCATTTCTTGCAGGACTTTGCTGCTCCAGGTGAGCGGGTCACCCGTATGCAGCATAACCCCCACTTTGAAGTGGACTTTTGGAACCCCACTTCTTCTCTCAGCCGATTCTTCGCTTACCTTCAATGTGCCCCCTCGGGGCGGTGGCTCTTGACTTGCTTCAGAAACTTCTTTGCCTCTAGACCCCCCGTAGAGCTCTGCTGGCACAGAGCTCCCAGGAGCGTTGTCTTGCTCATTCTTTTCTTGCTTTGTGTCGAGGTCAGGGCTTCCCCTGGCCTCTGTCACGCTGAACCCTTCTGCCATCTTCCTTGTAGGTCGCCTTGTGTCTTCCCTTCAAAGCCTCCCCTTAGCGCATTGGGGCACAGGGATGAGGGGAGAGACCCAGGTCACTGCACCTCCTCCCGGACCTCGTCAGGCCCGGCTGAGTCGATGTTCCTAGCCCTGTCAGCTTCTTTGACAGAACTCTGCAGCCTGAAGCACCCACGTTGCCTACCAATTTCTTGATAGGTTGTTACCTGTTGTGGTGCTCCCTCGTAGGCTACCACTGTAGCAAGACCCAGGCAGGACGCCGCCTGCCCGCACCTCAGATCAGGATCTCTTGAACAGCACAGCAGCTGCTCTTGACTGCTGGACTCTTCTTAGCTGCTCAGGCGTCTCAAACCCAACAGCTTGTGGACCCCGGTGCTCCTTCAGGGCCCACCCAGGGACGCCACCGTGTCGAAGACCCTTTGACCTTGTACCTCAAGATTGAGGTTTAGGTTCACCAGCTTGCAGTTCCTAGAGGAATTTTCCTCACAGGAAATTCTGTTACCTGTGTAGGTGTGCTTGGTGACTGTGAGAGTTAACCCAGCTGCACTGTCTCCATATATTGGAGGATCCCCTCTTCCTGTATACCAGACCTCCGACTGAGTGACCTGTCCAGTCAGACACCTGGAATACACCTCCAATATTAACGACAGCCTCTCATGGTCTTACATTGCTCTTGGTAATCTGGGTAAATGTTTAAAAGCAGGAAAATTGGTTTATAGGGGATCTGTTTTAAACACCACTGAATAAGAGTGACCTTTTAAAAGCTCAAAAATTTGTATCACCTCTTGTAGAAAAATACCTTTCAAAAATCACCCAAGAAAAATGGATGCTGAATCAATGAGCCCACAGAGTCCCATACTGTCTTTTAATATGCTGTGGTATTTATTAAAAATCAGCAAAGCTCAGCCAAAACAGGATAAATCTGCATTAAACAGTCAATAAAATCAAAAGGATAAAAATTAAAAATCAAACCCAGAACCCTGATTGCAAAACCTTGATTCAAAAGTCAAAAGTTGTAAAATCAGTCATTTGATCAAAAAGGTTAAAAATCAAAAGTTTCAAAACCCAATGATGTTCAAAAATCATCAAACAGTCCAAAAATCAAAATAAAGAAAAATCAACCAAAAACATATAAAACTTGACTAAATTCAAAATAAAACAAACCCTTTGAATAAAACCTGATAAAAACATCTAATTAATTTGTGGGTATATGTCTAAGAAGCCTAAATGGTGAGATTTGGGGAAAAAAAAGAGGATATGCATGATAGCTGATCTTCCCTGTTGAGGCTCCTCTTCGGGGGAAGAGGGGAGAAGGCTAGGAGGGGACAAGCAGCTGTGGCCCGATGTTCCTCTTCAGGCTGGGCAGTGGCAGTCTTGGCTGGGGAAGAGCGATGAGTCGTGTCTCTGAAGCGATGTCTTCAGCCCGGGGAGACTTCACTGCTTCTGCTTTCCCTCGCTGTTGCTCTGCGACGAAGATGACTCACAGCCTCCTGACTGAGAGCGAGGCCAGCTGCTGTAATCTTCAGTTCCCCAACTCCTTCCTCTTGAAAGTGCTATTTTAGCACTTAAGGGCAGCAGATGTAAAAGTTGTTAAAGGCTGAAGAACTGAGGCGAAAACTGGTTCACTTTTCTTCTGGCGTTCCTCGACTTCAGCCTGCTGCTCCGGTAGGGTGTTGCCTCTAAGAAGATCCGCCGAAAAATGAACATTTTACAGAATCTGGGCTTGGTTTATATACGTTCGCCCGAGTTCTCTAATTGGTCCCAAACTCACCCTAGGCTTCTTGGCCTCTTATGATTGGCTTAAAGTTACATTTTATATAACCATTACTTCATTCTGCACATGTTCGGGCTAGTCAGTCCTCGTAAACCATGTGACTGATCATGCGCTCATGACTCATGGCTCATCTCGGGACTTTCCCGCTAGCCTCTCAGCATTTTCCATTACCAAAATATCCCAGTTTGCTGGACATCCAACACCCATTTCCTCATTTCTAATACATTTCCAGTAAACAGGGTTCTTTCCAACATTTCACAATCTGTTTCACATAAAACCTTCTTTTGTGCAGTTAAAAGATACATACAATCATACAGTTTGATTACACTCTTCAGGTGATTACATACATTACATGTATTTCTTACTCAATGAGTATACTTTTTGTTTTACTGATTACAGAGAACACATTCCAATATCATATGCATTTAATATGGCTTTTACATTCAGTCTCTATATGTTTCACCAATGCTGTCTGCTGCTGTTCCCATCTTTTCTGATTGCTGGATTCTGGGCCTTCTGGTATTTCCGCTCATTTTGCTGGTTACCCTGATTGGATCTTTGAAGCCTGTTATGATCAGCAGCAGAATTGCCCATTTTTTTTCCATAGGGGGTATATCTGGAAGATTGGGAAGGCCGACCACTTTCCGACCACTTTCAGCCCTTCTGCGGTAATTGGGGTCATGTCGTGGGATACTCGAACAGATGTTATGGTTAATGATATCAAATGCTTTAGACAGGTCTAAAAAATGCCAATACCATAGTTGCCTCTTTCAATTGCATCACTGATTTTTCTTCAGTGGGATCCTGGGTTCGATCCCAGCCCCTGACCAACAGTGATCTGTGTGGAGTTTGCATGTTCTCCCCATGTCTGTGTGGGTTTACTCCGGGATTTCTCCGGTTTCCTCCCACATGCCAAAAACATGCAAGTTAGGTTAATTGGCATCAAAACTGGGGATTCTAAATTGTCGTTAGGTATGACTGTGAGAGTGAATGGTTGTCTGTCTCTCTGTGTTGGCCCTGCGATGGACTGGCGATCTGTCCAGGGTGTACCCTGCCTCTCGCCCAAAGATGCTGGGATAGGCTCCAGCCCCCCCGTGACCTGAAAAGGATTAAGCAGAAGAAGATGGATGGATGGATGGATGGATAGGTCAAGTATTGCCATATAGGTAGTGTGTTTCTTTCTGAAGCCATACTGAGATGGGATAATAATCAAAATCAAATCAAATCAAATTAACCTTTATTGTCATGTTGCTGTACATACAACTGTAGTGCAGGTAAAATGAAATTACATTTCTCTAGGCATCCATATATGTAAAAAGAACATAATTTAAAACACACTCACTCACTCCCCACCCCAACACAGCCATTCACACATCCCTAAGACACATTTCGTTATTACAGTAATATTAACTTATTACAGTTGCAGTTTAAAGTGATAACTACCTATGTATAAAATACCAATTAAAGTGGCTGAGTGAGTCAAAGTGGCTACTTGAAACTAACTAGAACTATAATATACATAAATATACATAATGTTGAGCTTATCAAGGAAACTGGTAAGTCTGTTATAAACTACTCTTTCCAAAACCTTTGAGAGAGTAGGCAGAATGGATCCTCTTCCTTCTTCCCTACCATTAATAGCTATACTAGAATCATTCACTCCACCAAGTCCATTATTCATAATATAATTACTAACATTCACAATTCCACACTGGTATCTGGAGTCGTGCTCTCCGAGATTTCTGATCATTTCCCTATTGTTCTGTTTCTACCTTGCTGTTAGGCCCTCAATCTCATGCCAAAAACTAAAAATAAAAATACTTTATGAAGAAACAGCAAGAAACGGTAAAAGGAACGCTCGTCTGTTCATTGATAAACTTTACATCAGTAGAAAACTGTATAGGATTCCTCAAATCACATAGTGGTTAACTGGAGGTGACCAAAATATTACTGCTGAACCTCAGGAGGAGCCACCGGGACTTTAACACGCTACCTCTCTAGTAGTTGAAACACAGACACGTGATGATGACATCATCAACATGTCCCTGCTGCCATGACAACTGTTGAACCTGAAAGACGGTGAATGATTTAATTTGATACAGTGGATCATAATTTATTATTAAAGAAACTATTGGACGATAATTATTCAAATCATTCTTATCACCTGATTTGTAAATTGGTATAATTTGAGCAATTTTTGCTATTTTGTGGCACTACTCCAGAGAATAGAGACAAATTAATGCAGTAGGTAAGAGGTTCCAGTATTAAATTAATGATAGTTTTCAAAATTTTGCTGGAAATTTCATCAGTTCCAGGAGAGTTTGAGTTCTTCATGTCCTTGATGATTTTCCAGAAAGAATTTGGGTAGTTTCCTGATAGATAGTGTTTGAAAGCGGCAGCCTGGGGTTGGTTAATTTTATTAGATTAATTTTCTCCAATGGAGACAAACTAATTATTAAATTTATCAGTGAGAGTGGCATTACTGGTGAGATTACTAACCGCATTATTGTTCAGAAGTGTGGGTTTTTTTTGGTCCCTCGTCCATCGGTTCGAGGCAGCAGAGACCATCGTGAGAGGCCTTCCTGAAGGGGCTTTTCTGGGTGAGGATGAGTCTTGCACTAAGGCACTGTTTTGGGACCCTGGTGATGGTGATGCTGGAGAGGATACGTATGCCTCCGTGGTTAAAATAAGGTCCGCCCAAGGTACGCCACGTTGTTACGGTTGTGGGTTCCCTGTTCACAGCTATAAGGCCAGTGTGTGCCCAGCGAAAGGAAAGCATTGTAGCAAGTGTGTCACACGTGGCTCTAGGGAGCCACGCAATAAGAGAGCCAAGGGCGAGCCAGTCAGTTGTGATGTTTAATAGTGACAGGGGTAAGGGATGAGGAAAGCACAGATGCTCATACATAGTTACACTCATGGGCAGTACAGCAACAGAGTTAACAGTTAATAAGGTGGCGCTCCCAAGTGATTCGCTAAGACTAGTAGAGGGCTTGTGCCAGACATGGGGGCACAGAGGCACAAATACTTCTTACGGGAAAACACTTACGAGAGATGCTGGATGATGAGACAAGGGCTGGCACCGGACGAAGGGGCTCCAGCCTAGTAGTGCTTATGTCGCAGCGCCGAATGATCGTGGCTGCTCCTCTTTATACTCATTAGCAGCGCCCCAGCTGATGAGGATTAATTGGCCCCAGCCGTCCCGTGATGCTGACAGCTGGGAGCCAGCTGAGGCGCTGCCCAATGAGAGGCAGGGATAAAAGGAGCATGGGCTGAGCGCCGAGCCGGCGTCTCACCCCATGGTGACAGAGCCTCCCCCTTACGGTCAGGCTCCCGAACGACCAGGAACATCCCAGCCCCCCCCCCCCCCACCTAGGGTGGGCGGAAGGGAGGCAGGACTGGAGGGGAAGATGCAAAAGGAAGGACAAAACAAAAAAACCCCAATGGACAATGTAGGGTCGCAGGGCAGAGAGAGGAAAAAACCCAAACACAATACGTTACAAAACAGGGAAAAATTAACCCAGGGCACAGATGGGGAGAAAACTGAGTAGGACACAGGTTACGCTCTACTCAGATAACACAACGTGTAGCCCAGGGCAAGAAAGGGAGGAAAAAAAAAAACCCCAAAGAGGTAACAGGACAAATAAAGCAATTACAGAGTATGGTTAAGGGGGAACGAAACACACTACTCCATAACGCACTCCTACAAAGCTAAAGATAAAATAAGGGTGATGAAAGACGCTGAGTACGGGTGGCAGGGAAAACAATACACAGCGCTATATACAAAGAGGGACACCCAGGGAAATAACGGTGACAGGGTAGGAACAGGATGATCATGAGGGAAAAATGCTGAGTACGGTTTACAAGGGGGAGAACGCAATACACAGCACCAAAAAAACCCGGGGGATTACCTAGAGGAATAAAGGTGACAGGATCATAGGATAACAATAAGGTAAAATGCTGAGTACGGTTAATAAGGGAGAAAACACAATACACAGCACTAAATACAAGGAGGGTCACCTAGAGGGATAATGGTGACAGGTGAAACAGGGTAACAATAAGGTAAATTGCTGAGTACGGTTATAAGGGGAAAAAACACGATACACAGCACTAAATACAAGGGTCACCTAGAGGGATAATGGTGACAGGAGCACAGGATAATGATAAGATAAAAATGCTGAGTATGGTTAATAAAAAAAAACACAACACAGAGCACAAAAACATATATTCCCCTAACGGCCAAAGAAACTACACCCGAGTGACCTCAATAATAATAAAAGAAGTAAAGGACACCCGGGGAGACGGCAGGCAGAGTCCAAAACGGCTGGAATTGTTCTGGTAATCTCCCCGCCCATTGTCCAGTTGGCAACCTGGGGAAGAGACAATGTTCGGGCGGCCAAGTCCAAACCCAAGTTCCAAGAAACTAGGCCACCGGTAGCCGTGCCAGGCCACCCAGCAACAATACAGTTCGTCGGGAGGTTGGACCAGCTCGCCGAACCAGAAGACTTGCAGGTCGAGCCGTCGACCCGCGTCACTCAACCACCAGGACCGTTGAGACGGGCGAAGGGTCAGAGCGGACCCCGGAGGAAGAGGCTTAGGGGAGAGCCGATGATGAGGTAGACGAGCGTCAGGCTGCAGGGGAACAGCCACCTCCCCACCGGACCTGGACAACACTGGGGTGGCACCCACGTCGGACCCCGATTGGGTCTTAGGTGAACCCACGCTGAACGCCGCTGGAGCAGCACCCGCGTCGGACCCCGATTGGGTCTCGGGCGAATCCACGTCGAGTACCGCTGGAGCAACACCCACGACGGACCCCGACTGGGTCGGCACCGCACCAGAACCGACCTTCAACACTGAACCTGGACCCCACAGCACCACGAGGAACGGCAACTCCTCGCCAGCGACCCTGGAAGAAGGCTCAGAGGAGAAAACAGAACCGGGGTCAGGATCACCGGCAGCGCCAGAACCCGGCGGAACGAGCTTGGATGCAGCGGGCGACTGCACCCGGCTCATCCCCCCTAGAGACAGGCTAAAGTGCTCAGAGAAATAGAGGGAGAAAAGAGAGAGGAGCACTCGCCTGATCTCGGGTTCCGACGCCGTCCAGGACTGCGAAGATCCAGGATCCGTTGTCCGGAGGTCGTTGTCAGGCTCCCATTCGGCTGCATCGGGCCCCACAGCCAGAACGATGGTCAGCGCAGCTTGAGGTTCCTCCAGCGCAAGTAGCCACGCCGACAGTCCACGCGGCATGACGGTAGGAGAACCTCGTCCTGCTGGACCGAACCGCACCTCCATGGAGACCCGGGGACGCTTGGTCGTCGGCGCAGACTCCACACAGCAGTCGGTCTTCCTCCTCCACCCACAACGTAGCCACGGAACCACAGGCCCTCTCCTCGTCCCACCACGTTGACCCGGAGCCGGGGAGCGCTCGGCGGAGAGAGACACAGAGGATGCAGGATTAAAGGCACAGGTTACAGCAGGTGGTGGGAGTTCAGGGAGCTGCCAACCCCGAACTCCACCTCCAGGAGTGTGACAGAGCAAATCATTAAACTGATGTAAATAAACTGAGACTTGCCTGCCTCCTGGAGGTTGGGTGGAGCCTGCTGCGGTGAACATTGCTTCCTCTTCTCCCCGCCAGGCAAAAACGGAGGACCCCCTGGGAAATCGTCTGGGGACCGCTCGCGTCGTCTCCAGGAGAGGGCTCACCAGGCCGGGATTCCAGGCACACACAGCAGTCGGGGAGCGCGTTGAGGAGGAGGGGGTATCAGCCGGGGTGAGCCAGCCCGAATGCCCTGGAGTGACAGTGGGGAAATGAGGCTCAGGGAACGAGGCTGTAAAATCTCCACACTGACGAGGCGAAAAGGTGACAGCTGCATGGGAGAAGAGGTCCTGGTGGGAGCCCAGAACTGGATCCGGACGGGGTTCATGCTGAGGTGACTTGGCGAAGTGATGACGGCCATTCCCAGGGGACGAAGCGAGGGGGAAACCCAGGAATCGCTGCTCCTGATCAGAGACTGAGGCGAGGAAGGCGTTGAGCTCGGGAAAGCTTCGCTGCCCTGGAGTCCTCTCCACCAATCTCACTGCCGCCGCCACGTGCCTGCAGATGGTGAATGGATGCACAGCGGGAATCGCGTCAGCCGCTCGGTCCCAGACGTAACTGCTGTCAGCTGCGGCTCCATGGGGGGAATCCCGAGTGACGTGATGCAGAACGGAGGAATCCCTCTGGGTGGCGCGAACTCTCGGGCTGGAATGGCAGCAGGAGCGGGGTCCCGAAGCGGGGGGCAACGTCATCCACTTTGGCGTTCTGCCGGGGTTTCCATCCAACCCGCGGAGCTTCTCTCGCTGTGTGTCCATGGCGTCAATCCTGGCACTGACCTCAAGATGGAATAAGGAGCGAGTGTAACTGTCCAGGAGATCCTCAGCATGGCCCGGATGCCAGCGTCTCGCGTTGGAGGCGTCGTGCAGGGTGAAGAGCGTCCTGTAGACAGCCCCCAGGATGGACCTCACCCTGGGAAACGGCGTGCTAACGGCGCTAACACCCGGACAGGAAGGTACAAGTCCAAACCATTTACGGCCGCCGGCAACTCGTTCTGGCTGCGACATACTGTCACACGTGGCTCTAGGGAGCCACGCAATAAGAGAGCCAAGGGCGAGCCAGTCAGTTGTGATGTTTAATAGTGACAGGGGTAAGGGATGAGGAAAGCACAGATGCTCATACATAGTTACACTCATGGGCAGTACAGCAACAGAGTTAACAGTTAATAAGGTGGCGCTCCCAAGTGATTCGCTAAGACTAGTAGAGGGCTTGCGCCGGACATGGGGGCACAGAGGCACAAATACTTCTTACGGGAAAACACTTACGAGAGATGCTGGATGATGAGACAAGGGCTGGCACCGGACGAAGGGGCTCCAGCCTAGTAGTGCTTATGTCGCAGCGCCGAATGATCGTGGCTGCTCCTCTTTATACTCATTAGCAGCACCCCAGCTGATGAGGATTAATTGGCCCCAGCCGTCCCGTGACACTGACAGCTGGGAGCCAGCTGAGGCGCTGCCCAATGAGAGGCAGGGATAAAAGGAGCATGGGCTGAGCGCCGAGCCGGCGTCTCACCCCATGGTGACAAAGTGTGGTTTGTTGGACCCCTTTGCCAGGGCGTGCGCTAACTTTGAACTCAGGAGCAGTAGGAAGGAACCAGGTGCTGCGCAGAAGACTCAGATGATAGTGCACATGGTCTCCCCAGAGACAACGGGGAGGATCGGGTGCGATGTCATGCTTGATGGTGTTATGGTTCCACTGCTGGTGGACACTGGAGCAGTCATCTCCGTGTTGAACCTGGCAACCATGAACGTTTTTTTTTGTTTTGTTTTGTTTTTTATTACTTGTTTTGTACCCGTAGGTAGATTTGTTTTGCAGTCTGGTGGCAAGCCACCAGCTGCCGGTCGCTGCGTGCGCAAGCACCCCATATCCCTAACCTGCATGTTTTTGGTATGTGGGAGGAAACCGGAGAAATCCTGGAGTAAACCCACGCAACACGGGGAGAACATGCAAACTCCACACAGATCACTGTTGGTCGGGGGCAGGGATCGAACCCACGATCTCACGATCCCCGCGATTCCCCGGCCGAGGGTAAACTGTGCTGCCACAGTGCTAACCACTGCGCCACTGTGCAGCCCATATTATTTGTTTCCCCACCAACAAATAAAAAAACAAGAAAGAGACCCAGGGGCGGTCTGTAAGTACGAGACACCCACGCCGGATCCTGAAGGGGCAAGACCAGAGAGCATGGTGATAAATCGCTTAAGAAGGTGGTCTACCATGTTTGGCACGGACCGGGCCCGCGAGTCGACCGGATCGGTGGTGGAGACCAGTCAGACCCAAAATCACCAGAAGAAGAAGACACGGGCTTCCCTGCGGGTCGGAGACATGGTGCAGCCCAGGGTTGAGGCCCGGATGAGAGGAGATCATGGTTCGCGAAAGTGGTGCGATGAGCGGAGGCGGTTCCAGGTGGAGGCTGCCCGGAGTGATGGGTATCTGCACTTGTCTGATCAGACCTGGAGGCACCCGAACGAGTTACATCGTGTGGAGGAGAAGAAGGGATGCAGTGGGAGCCCCGAGGTCAAGAGATGGAAGTGGTTGGAGAAGGACCCGTCGAGGGACTGAGAGCGCTGTTCTGTCTTTATTTTCTGTTTATGGTTTATATGTGCTTTTGCTCTAGTCCTGATGTGTTTGTTTTACTGCTGGTGCGGTACCCTGATTTAAGTTTTTTTTTTAAAAAAAAAGAAGATGATGAGTGAAATGTAAGAAATGGGGCATTTTATGACACCTGGGAGCTAATTTTTTATTATGTAAATGTGGGATTTTATTGGCTAAATGGTTATGTTGGAATTGGGTTTTACTGATGGTGTTAGTTTTATGCCTGAGTTTGGGGGTCGTGGGGTGTGTTTACTCCGTTTGACTGTCCATTTGTATAGATTTACATACCCAACATCAAGTGTAATGTCATGTACCCGTTATGGGGTAAGTGTTGGGGGAGGGCGCCAGTAGTTGTTGAGTGTTTTGTAATTTTGTATGTCTTCTACGTGGAGCTGTTGTGGGATTATTTTATTGAGAGATACGGTTTTGTTTTGAATGTTTGGCAGCAGAATAATCCGCCCAGCCATGTGGGGGTGCTGGTAGTTTACCTGGCCCCCCCAGCCTTAGTTGTGTGCATGGATAGGAAATGTATTTGTTGTTGTGATTGTTTTGTTTTAGAGTGTGAGTCGGGAAGCAAATTTGGGTGGACTATCTGTGCGCTTGGCATTTTTTGAACGGGGGGGGGGGTGGATGTTGTGTATGTAAATTGGCTGTATTAGTAAGATGGCGGCTGGGTTGGACATGTGCTAGACCGGGGTGGCTAACTACTGGTTTCTGGTGGTGACACCACTCGGGGTATCAAGGAAGTGGGCAGAAGAGGCTCTATCTCTTTTGTCGCGGGAGCCACCTGGCAAGCAAGCTAGTGCCATAACCCTCTTTATGTAAACAACTATTATTGTAATAAAGCTCTGTAAACTACATCAGTTGTGTATTTGCTTTTACCCAGTTATGGACACAACAATTGTACTGATTTCTTGTTCATATATTTTGAAGATAAGATGATGAGGTATCAAAGTGGGGATTCTAAATTGTCCTTAGGTATGACTGTACGAGTGAATGGTTGTCTGTCTCTCTGTGTTGGCCCTGCAATGGACTGGCGATCTGTCCAGGGTGTATCCTGCCTCTCGTCCAAAGATGCTGGGATAGGCTCCAGCCCCCCTGCGGAAGAAGATGAATGATGAGGTATCTCTGTACAAAAAATGCTATCAAAAGACTGAACCATTCTGTGTAAATACGTCCAAAGTCCAGTTTTGACTGAGTTATGGAATTTAAAGAGGTACCGTGACATTATGCAAATTAGATGCATAAATTTATTCCTATCTGAAACTTTGGATCATGTTTTACATCTTTGTAATTGACAGTAAGCCATTATCTCTTACCACTTTCAAGTTATAGCCTTGGAAATCTGAACTATTTTAATGACAAAAAATATTTACCACTCTTGACCACTAGGGGTTATGTCACAATTCGGTGACAGACACTCAAATTAAGAGACAAGGTCCATTTTAGTTGTTCTTTGCGTGAATGTGATAGGTTATTTTAGTACAATATATTATTCACCATGTTCTTAGTGCGTGATTCTAAATTTGGGAGGTTTTCAATGGTGTGTGTGGCTTTGCATTTCTCTAAAGGGGGGGGGACTGTTGGGTATGAGAGTATATGTGTATGTGAAGCCGTGCCTACCCACTGGGTGACACCAGGCGGGCACGGCCCACTCTGTATATAAACCCCTGCTCTGTAATAAAGTTGAGAGAGAATTAGCTGCATGAAGACTTGCCTTCTATGACTACTATGTCATATGTCTATGACTACTATGACTACTTCTATGACTTCTAATGACTACAGACCTGTAGCGCTCACCTCTGTAGTCATGAAGTCCTTTGAGCGCCTGGTCCTGTCCCACCTCAAGTCCATCACCACCCCTCTCCTGGACCCGCTGCAGTTTGCCTATCGAGCCAACAGGTCTGTAGACGATGCAGTCAACCTGGCCCTCCACTCCATCCTGCAGCACCTGGACTCCCCGGGAACCTACGCCAGGATCCTGTTTGTGGACTTCAGCTCCGCATTCAACACCATCCGCCCCGCTCTGCTCCGGGAAAAGCTGTCCCTGCTCAACGTGCCTGACTCCCTCTGCAGGTGGATCATCGACTTCCTGACGGACCGGAGGCAGCATGTGCGGCTGGGAAAGACTGTCTCAGACTATACTAGCATCAGCACCGGATCACCCCAGGGCTGTGTACTTTCCCCCCTACTCTTCTCCCTTTACACCAACTCCTGCACCTCCAGCCACCAGTCTGTCAAGTTGATCAAGTTTGCGGACGACACCACCCTCATCGGGCTCATCTCCAACGGCGACGAGTCCGCCTACAGGAGAGAGGTGGCCCAGCTGGCGTCCTGGTGCAGCAATAACAACCTGCAGCTGAACGCTCTGAAGACAGTGGAGATGATTGTAGACTTCAGGAAAGTCACTACTCCTCTGCCCCCCCTCACCCTCTCAGGCTCTCCCATCACCACTGCTGATTCCTTCCGCTTCCTAGGCACTACCATCACCAGGGACCTCAAATGGGAGCTGACCATCAGCTCACTCATCAAAAAAGCCCAGCAGAGGATGTTCTTCCTGCGGCAGCTGAGGAAGCTCAAGCTACCCACCAAGATGTTAGTGCAGTTCTACACAGCCATCATCGAGTCCATCCTCACCACCTCCATAACCGTGTGGTACGCAGGAGCCACTGCCAGGGACAGACTAAGGCTGCAGCGCGTCGTGCGCACTGCTGAGAAGGTGATCGGCTGCAAGCTCCCATCTCTCCAGGATCTGTACATCTCCAGGACCCGGAGGCGTGCTGGCCGGATCATAGCCGATCCCTCACACCCTGGTCACGTACTGTTTGCCCCCCTCCCCTCTGGTAGAAGACTTCGGTCCATCCAGACTAAAACCTCCCGTCACATGAACAGCTTCTTCCCCTCTGCCATTAGACTGCTGAACACTAAGTGACTCTCGTGCACCATGTACAGCAGCTCAACCAGACTCATGTCAATCATCACTGTTTTCTTCCTGCATTACCGACTGCACTATATAGTTCTCCACAGTATCTGCTGCTGGCTAATATATATTTTAACTGTTGACCAGTATCACTTAATCTTATCCTACACTTTATTACAGGTATAGTTTATTTCTCTTATCTTATCATGTTTAATGTTGCAGCATTGTACCGAGACAAATTCCTAGTTTGTGTACTACATGAACAATGGCAATAAACCTGATTCTGATTCTGATTCTGATTCTTCTGCTCTGTCACTTCTCAGATGTAACACTTGCCTCCGTCATGATCGCGTAGTGCAGCCTCCATCTGTTCATGATCTCAGGTGGAAACTGATCATTGATGGAGCCGTTGGTACCTTTTAGCTCTTTACCCTTGGACATGACAGCAGCTTTCATCTTGGAAATGGTGGTTTTGGCCACAATAGGACAGGGCCTCCTCTGTTGGTCGGCTTTGGTCCTTCTAAGTTGATGCACTCTGGAGAAGCGAATAGCCACGGCCTCCTCTGGCTTCATTTTCAACTTGTTGACTAGGAATGACTTTAGAAGTTCTTCTGATTTTTGGTGAGTTTCATTTTTTACTTCTGGAAGTCCATGTATAATGATATTATCCCTCATGCTCCGACATTGCAGGTCAAGTATGTTTTTTGCCATGTTAAATTTATCTTTTTTGGAGTTCGGCTGTCAGACGTTTGAGGTTGTTTACTTCAAACCTGAGTGATGCATTATCAGCCTTTAACACCTCGCTCAGTGAATTGTTGAATTCCACGGCTTGCTTTAGTTCATTAATAACAGTTGTCAGCTGATCGAGTAAGTCAGGCTTTTTAAGTTGGTGTTTAATAGACATTATGAACCCACTAATGTCACAGGGTGGAGTATCATTTATTTTGCTCAAGCTTGGTTTAGTCCGGGTGGGTTTGGATGCCGGTTTGTTGCCAGGCATGACATTGTTGTAGTACTGTGTGTCAATATAGGTTTGCAAATCCTCTATTGGCTCATCAACAGGCAAATCCAGTTTGTTATAGGTTAGTCGGTCACTTCTCTGACTAAGTTTTTTGGCATAATTTGCGAGATTTTGGCAAAGAGGTCAGCTCAGCTCTGCTCAGTACTTCCTGCAGTCGGCCATCTTGATTCAGGTCAATCATGCCATCACTGTCTCTATGCTGGCTGTCAGTAGGGTATGTATCAAGTGTGGGCGCTGTAGAATATTTTTATACATTCTTACATTTACATTTTTACATTTTATAATTTTTCCCATTTTTTTTCTAATTTTTCTAATTTTTTTCTCTTCATCCGTGATTTCTTTTTTCTTTTGAGTTACTGAATGACAATTTTACAAAGTGTGAGACTTATATATGCATGATACTATACACATGACTATATGAAGATATACTTTGTGACAGAATATACATATGACATTATAAACATATTTTGTGGCAGAATCTAGATGCTTGGAAATAAACAAATAAAAAATTGTATGAATTGACCACAAACATAACGGTGTAACACTACAGTAAAATAGTCTTAAAAATAATAACAGAAAGATAACTGCAAGGACATAATGGTGTAAAAACTAGAAATATGTGGAAAAATTAAAAAAAAGACTTCTTTTAGATCACCCTGAAGTCAGCTGCAAGTGTAAAGAAGAATCAGCAAAGTTTGAGCAACCTGTGAACAAGTTTCGAGCGAAACTATGAGATCACTCACTTCAAAGTGAGGAAAAACCCAAACTATTATCAATCATTTATATAACAGGTTCTGGAAAAACCCAAGGGTGCAGGTGCAATGGTGATTACGCAATGGAAAAGTACCCAATTCACAGGGAAAGAGCATAATAGAAAAACCCAACAGGGAGAGAAACAGATGCATAAAGAATTACATAATGGTGTAAAATAACCCCACCAATGAGAAAATGGGGGGGGGGAACTTATATAAATAATGTGTCTGTATTTTATTGGTGTATTTGTCATAATCCAATAAAAATCATTCTTGGGCGTGGAAAATATTGGCTTCAGAACTGTATAAAAGACATATTTCTGCACTTTATGGACATTATGTATATTATATGTATATTCGTGTATATTCAAAAATCATATCAAAATCAAATCAAATCAAATCAAATTATTTATTTATTTTATTTGTTTATTTGACAGGGACAGTGCAATAAACATAGACAATTAATCAAATGACAATCAATCTAAGGTGTTGCACAAAGAGTGTATAGCTATTAGCTAATTTGCAACTCTTGTCCCTGGATGGGCTTTAGAAAGAAGAAACAGGTAAAAAGAAAGAAGGATAAGGAAAAGAAAAAATGAAAACAGAATAAACAACTAGAAAAGCACTCGGAGAGCGCAGACCTCCGCCAAGCGCCACAGTTCCCCCATACAGTGTTTTATATCATAAATATTAATCCTACATTTATTTAGTCTAACTTTATAGACTCCTTGACCATGAAAAAAATGCCATCCGCAAGTGGCCTATATTAGCTATACTGTGTCTTAGCTATACTGTTGTACTATATGTTGTATAACGTGTTTGAAGTTGTCCTGTATTTTAGCACAACAGTTCCTAATATTGTGTTTTACACCAAAAATATTAGTCGTACATTTATTGTGTCTATGTTTTCAGATTCCTTGACCATGAAAACATATGAGTAGCAATTGGATTCACATTGATAGGATTAGTGGTTGAGTAGTTATTCCAGAAAATCGCATTTTGCATAATGGCGGTTTTCTTCTGGATGTAGCTCCATAGCTTTTAAAGATACAACAAATCCATTGACACACTACAGATTCCACCGTGTCTTGGCTACATAATGGTGTTTGTTGAGTGATTTTAGCTTCATTTGTTCTCTTCCTATGACGAAAATTCCAAAGGTCCCCTATTTTTTTTTTTTGATATTCTGGATCATAGTATGCAGAATTATTGCATTATCCGGATCAGTGTTCGATATATTATAGAACCTGTGGGCATGTTGTCCTGTATTTTTTTTCCAAGTGTTCTGACGATTTTTGGCAGACTTACATGCACAAATATTGAAAATGGCCCTATCTCACAATGTTAAAGAATCCTTTAAAAATTTCCTGGATCCAGACGGTGATCCGGATCAAAATCTAATCATCTGTATGATACCCCATTTCTGACAATCTGTGAAAATTTCATGAAAATCCATCCATAACTTTTTGAGTTATCTTGCTAACAAACAAACAAACAAACAAACAGACAGACAGACAGACAGACAAACCAACGCCGATGAAAACATAACCTCCTTGGTGGAGGTAAAAAACATCCGTTCAGTACAACGAGAGCCAAAAAGCCCAAGGACAGATCCGAGCAACAAGAGTAATGCAGGTAAAGTGACTCAACATAAAATCCGACATCTGTGTGCAGTTAAGATGTAACGGTTTATATCATTGTCTTGTAGTATTTGATACAGAACTAAAAGATATTTTAACCTAGAAAAGCACTCGGAGAGCGCAGACGTCTTCCAAGCGCCACAGTTCCCCCCATACAGTGTTTTACGTCATAAATATTAATCCTACATTTATTGTGTGTACATTTTCAGATTCCTTGACCATGAAAACATATGACTAGCAATTGGATTCACATTGATAGGATTAGTGGTTCAGTAGTTATTCACGAAAATCACATTTCCCGTAATGGCGGTTTTCTTCTGGATCTCGCAATGTTGAAGAATCCTTTAAAAAATTCCTGGATCCAGACGGTGATCTGGATCACCACCAAAATGTAATCATCTGTAGGATACCCCATTTCTGAGAATCTGTGAAATTTTCATGAAAATCCGTCCATAACTTTTTGAGTTATCTTGCTAACAAACAAACAAAAAATTCCTGGATCCAGACGGTGATCCCAATCATCCCCAAAATTTAATCAGTTCTTCCTTGTACCATTTCCAACAACGCCTGAAAGTTTCATCAAAATCGGTCCAAAACTTTTTGAGTTATCTTGCTAACCAACAGACAGACAAACAGACAGACAGACAGACAAACCCCGGCAAAAACATAACCTCCTGGTGGAGGTAATAACCACATACATCAATGCAAACAAGATTATAAATACACAATATAAAAACCTGGTTCACATTTGCCTATTTCAGGTCTCCCTCCCTTCGTCACTCACTATAAACAAACACATTCATTCCTTCCCTTCATTCACTCTCACCCTGCAGACAATCATTTCATACATGGGTACATTCTTGTTTATTTTTCAGCCAGTTTTTAACCTTTGTAGTAAATGTTTTAAAGTCTGTTATTATTTTAATTTTGTTTGGCATTGTGTTCCAGATATGACTGCCCTTTATAGAGAAAGCTGTTTGTCCAAATATGGTTCTGCGGTGGGATATTTTACAGTTATTGTTAACAGAACTCCTGGTGGCTCTGCTGCTGTCCTGTCTTTGGATGAAACCAGCAAGTGGCTCTGGCGCTGATTTATGGAAACATTTGAAAATTAATTTCAGAAAACAGAGGTCATTGAAACTCTCAAAACTCAATAGATTGTATTTTTTAAAATATAACAGTGATGCCACCTAATGGGCTTTTTATTCAAGATTTTTAGAGTTTGATTATATAATGAACCTATATGTTTTATTGTGGAAGGAGCTGCTTGAGCCCAGACTGTCAAACAGTGTGAGAAAAAACCATTGAATGCATATACAGTACAGCTGCTTGGTATGGTATGTAATATCTAATTAATTTAAAGCAGTTCAGATTTTTTTTTACTGTTTTAGAAATTTTCTTTATATGAAGATTAAATTTGAATTGAGGATCTAGTACAATGCCAAGGTATTTGAATTCTGTAACTAAACTGATGTCTTGATCATGTATATTAACTTTAAAATGTTGCAGGTTACATTTTTTGATTGAAAAGCACATTGAAACTGTTTTCTGAAGGTTCAGCAATAGATGGTTCTGGAAGATCCACTCTTGGACATCAACCATATTTGTAGACAGTACATCTGCAGCCTGTGCTGGAGTCTTGGCAGCTGTGTAAATAACTGCATCATCTGCATAAAGTTGACATGTTGCAGCTGAGCAGCATAGTGGCAAGTCATTAATAAAAATGCTGAAAAGTAAAGGACCAAGAATGGACCCTTGTGGGATACCCATATGGTTGTTTAAAAATAAGGATTTATCCTGGTGAACTTTTACACATTGTTCTCTATTCTGGAGATAAGATGCAAACCATTCTAATGTAACTGGAGAGAAGTTAAAAGATACCATTTTGGATAAAAGCAAACTGTGGTTTACAGTATTGAAAGCCTTTTTGAGATCCAGAAAAACAGCCCCTACCACATTACCCCTGTCCAAGGACTGTTTGACATTTTCAATAAGGCAACAATTTGCTGTTTCTGTTGAATATCCTTGTCTAAAACCAAATTGGTGTGGATGAAGAAGTTGACTGTCTTGTAGATAGTCTATCAGCTGTGTAGCTACAACTTTTTCAAGAACCTTAGACAGGACTGGTAAAATAGAGATTGGGCGGTAATTGCATATATCATCTTTACTGCCTGATTTATAAACTGGTATGACGACAGCTTTTTTCCAACCAGATGGAAATGTACTAGGCCTAATGGAAAGATTAATGAGATGAGTCAGTGGTTTGATTAATATTTTGCTGTGCGTTTTGAGAAAGGAAGTGCTCATATTGTAGATACAGTGGGGCAAAAAAGTATTTAGTCAGCCACCAATTGTGCAAGTTCTCCCACTTAAAAGTTGACAGAGGTCTCCAATTTTCATCATAGGTATACCTCAACTATGAGAGACAAAATGAGAAAAAAAAATCCAGAAAATCACATTGAAGGATTTTTAATGAATTAATTGGTAAATTCCTCAATAAAATAAGTGTTTGGTCACCTACAAACAAGCAAGATTTCTGGCTCTCACAGACATGTAACTTCTTCTTTAAGAGGCTCCTCTGTCCTCCACTCGTTACCTGTATTAATGACACCTGTTTGAACTCGTTATCAGTATAAAAGACACCTGTCCACAACCTCAAACAGTCAAACTCCAAACTCCACTATGGCCAAGACCAAAGAGCTGTAAAGGACACCAGAAACAAAATTGTAGACCTGCACCAGGCTGGGAAGACTGAATCTGCAATAGGTAAGCAGCTTGGTGTGAAGAAATCAACTGTGGGAGCAATTATTAGAAAATGGAAGACATACAAGACCACCGATAATCTCCCTCCATCTGGGGCTCCACGCAAGATCTCACCCTGTAGGGTCAAAATGATCACGAGAACGGTGAGCAAAAATCCCAGAACCACACGGAGGGACCTAGTGAATGACCTGCAGAGAGCTGGGACCAAAGTAACAAAGGCTACCATCAGTAACACACTACGCCGCCAAGGACTCAAATCTTGCAGTGCCAGACGTGTCCCCCTGCTTAAGCCAGTACACGTCCAGGCCCATCTGAAGTTTGCTAGAGAGCATTTGGATGATCCAGAAGAGGACTGGGAGAAAGTCATATGGTCAGATCTATGGTCAGATTTTTACCAAAATAGAACTTTTTGGTAAAAACTCAACTTGTTGTGTTTGGAGGAGAAAGAACACCATACCTACTGTGAAGGATGGGGGTGGAAACATCATGCTTTGGGGCTGTTTTTCTGCAAAGGGACCAGGACGACTGATCCGTGTAAAGGAAAGAATGAATGGGGCCATGTATCATGAGATTTTGAGTGAAAACCTCCTTCCATCAGCAAGGGCATTGAAGATGAAACATGGTTGGGTCTTTCAGCATGACAATGATCCCAAACACACCACCTGGGCAATGAAGGAGTGGCTTTGTAAGAAGCATTTCAAGGTCCTGGAGTGGCCTAGCCAGTCTCCAGATCTCAACCCCATAGAAAATCTTTGGAGGGAGTTGAAAGTCCGTGTTGCCCAGCGACAGCCCCAAAACATTACTGCTCTAGAGGAGATCTGCATGGAGGAATGGGCCAAAGTACCAGCAACAGTGTGTGAAAACCTTGTAAAGACTTACAGAAATCCTTTGACCTCTGTTATATACCCTTTGTTGGCAATGACAAAGTATTAAGATGAACTTTTGTTATTGACCAAATACTTATTTTACTGAGGAATTTACCAATTAATTTATTAAAAATCCTTCAATGTGATTTTCTGGATTTTTTTTTTTCACTTTGTCTCTCATAGTTGAGGTATACCTATGATGAAAATTGGAGACCTCTCTCATCTTTTAAGTGGGACAAATTGCACAATTGGTGGCTGACTAAATACTTTTTTGCCCCACTGTATCATTAGTTTTTGAGTTTGACAGTGTTTTAACAATACAAGCAATTAACTCCTCATTTACCTCATCGATGTGAAAAGAAACTGTTGAAAGTATTGATTTTGTGTTGTTGAGCACATTTGGCAGCACAAAGTTTTTTGTTAATTCTTCCACAGAGTCCTCAAAATATGAATTAAATTCATTTGCCAATATAGCCTTGTCACTGATGGTCTTGCCATTGATTCTAAGTTCCTTTACCCCCTTCTGAACATTTTTTTTCTTAGTTAAGTTATTTAAATGTCTCCATAGGGAACTGTTGTTACCCTTTGCATGATCTATCAGTTTATTGTAATAAGATACTTTTGATTTTTGCAGCTCTTGTACCACTTTATTTCTTAAACTTTTGTACACAAGGTGATCATTTTGTAATTTAGAGGTTAATGATGTTTTCAATGCAGAATCTCGCCTCTTCATAAGTTTTCTTATTTCATTATTTAACCATGGTAGGTTAATCTTCTGTTGTCTACTTTTAATTTGCTTTGTAAATTTTTCTATAGACTTTGTAATTGTTGCAGTTATAAAATTACAACAATCATCTACTTCATATATTGACATGAGCTGCTCCCAATTTTGATTCTCTAAGTAATGTTCAAACTCCGCAGTTTTTGATTTGGGAATAATAAAATTTACTTTGTCAAATCAAACTTTATTGTCATATTGCTGTACATACAACTGTAGTGCAGGCAAGATGAAATTGTGTTTCTCTCAGCATCCATATAAATAGAAGCAGCATGATTTAAGACACACTCACACATAGCTTCATCCCCCCACCCCAACCCCCCATCCATTCATACATCCCTGAGACATACTTGGGGAAAAAACTAACTAACTATAATATACAAATAATATACAAAATGTCCGTAGGTGCAGTAGCGTGTATGAGAGATTCCAAGTCAACTGTTCAGCATCCTGACAGCTTGTGGAAGGAAGCTGTTGATCAGTCTGATGGTTCTGCCTCTGATGCTCCGAAATCATTTACCAGATGGAAGAAGTTCAAAGTGTTTATGCAGAGGGTGAGAACGGTCCTTGACGATGTTCAGTGCCCTGCTCCTACAACGGTTCTGAAAAAGTTCTTGGACAGAGGGGAGGGAGACTCCAATTACCCTCTCAGCTCCCTTGACTATCCTCTGCAGGGCTTTTTTGTCTGACATACTGCAGCTGGAGTACCATGTAGCAATGCAGCATGTCAGAACACTCTCCACCACACCTCTGTAGAAGGTCCTGAGGATGCAGATGGGGAGAGAGGCCTGTTTGAGTTTCCTCAAGAAGTGCAGTCTCTGCTGAACCCGCTTCCTGATCCCCAAGGAATTCTTGCTCCATGTCAGGTCCTGCGAGATCTGCACTCCGAGGAACTTGATGTTCTTCACTCTCTCCACTAAACGGCCGCCGATGCTGAGGGGGACGTGCTCAGGCTGTGACCGCCGGAAGTCGATAATCATCTCCTTCGTTTTGTCCACGTTGAGCACCAGATTGTTCTCCCTGCACCAGCCCTCCAGGTCTCTCACTTCTTCCCTGTACATTGATTCCTCATCCATCTGAATAAGTCCCACCACCGTGGTGTCGTCTGCAAACTTAATAATCTGGTTCCCCTCGTGTCTGGATACACAGTCAAGTGTTAGAAGTGTAAACAACAGTGGACTGAGTACGCAGCCTTGAGGGGATTCGGTGCTCAGCGTGACAGAGTTGGAAATGTTGTTTCCAACCCGGACAGACTGAGGTCTCTCAGTCAGGAAATCCAGGATCCAGAGACATGTGGCAGTGTTCAGACCAAGAAGGAGTAATTTCTCCATCAGTCTCTGGGGAATAATGGTGTTGAATGCTGAACTGAAATCAATGTACAGGAGTCTGGCGTAGGTGTCTTTCTGGTCCAGGTGGGTGATGACAGAGTGTAGGGTGGTGACTATAGCATCCTCCGTGGAGCGGTTTGAATGATATTCAAACTGGAGCGGATCGTGTGATGCAGGGAGGCAGGCTGTAATGTGTGGTTTGACAAGCCGTTCACAACACTTGATCACAATTGGTGTCAGTGCAACAGGACGATAGTCATTCAAACAGGACACAACTGGTTTCTTTGCCACCGGTACAATGATAGAGGTCTTGAAGCATCTGGGAACGATGGCCTGACTCAGGGAGATGTTATAAATGTCAGTCAGGACATCCGCCAACTCGCTCACGCAGTCTCGGAGCACACGTCCCGGGATGTTGTCCGGACCTGCAGCTTTACGTGGGTTGACTCTGGTTAGGGTCCTCCGTGTGTCCGCTGTGTTGATGATAAAAGCTGGTCCGACCGATGGTGGGGGTGGGCCAGCCCTCTCTCTGATTGTCGAGTTTGATGCTTCAAAACGTGCAAAGAAGTCGTTGAGCCTGTCTGGAAGCGAAGCGTCATCATCATCGACCCCCTGCCTAGACTTATAGCCCATCAGTGTCCGAACTCCCTGCCACATCTGCTTGGTGTTCCTAGTGTCACAGAGATGTCCCTGGATTTTCTCCACATAGGCACGCTTCGCCGCCTTAATTCCCTTTGAGAGCGCAGACCTGGCTGAGCGGAGGGCGATCCTGTCCTTCACTCTGAAGGCTGCATCCCTGGCTGTAAGCAGCGAGCCCACTTCTGCAGTCATCCAGGGCTTATAGTTACCCCGCATAGTGATGGTCTTCACTGTAGTGACAGCCTCTGTGCACTTCACGATGTAGCTGGTGACCGTTTCACCATTTCATATTATAGTTTTAGTCAGTTTTAAGTATTTATTTCTCTTAGCTACTTAGATTCACTTAGCCATTTTAATTGTTTTATATGTGCATAGGCAGTTATTATCATTTTAACTGCAACTGTAATAAGTTAGCATTACTGTAATATCCAAATGTGTCTCAGGGATGTGTGAATGGCTGTCGGGGTGGGGGTGGTGAGTGTGTTTTTAAATTATGTTCTTTTTACAAAACGGATGCCTAGAGAAATGCAATTTCATCTTGCTTGCACTACAGTTGTATGCATAGCATCATGACCCGCGCCGTAGGGAGGCCCCGGAGCGGCACGAAATGGGCAGCCTTGGAGAACCGATCCACGATGGTCAGCACAGTGTCATAGGTGTTGGAGACCAGAAGACCGGTGACGAAGTCGAGGGCTATGTGAGACCAGGGCCTGCCAGGGACCGGCAGGGGCTGGAGCAGACCCGTGGGGGGAGAATTACCTGACTTGCCGGTGGCACACACAGGGCACGCCCGGACGTAGTTGGTGGCGTCCTTCTGAAGCCCCGGCCACCAAAAGGAACACTGGAGGAGATCCACAAGCCGGGAGACACCAGGGTGACAGGCGAGTTTGGAGGTGTGAACCCAATGAATAACCTCCCCCCGGACAGTTGATGGAACAAACAGCTTCCCTTCCGGTCCGACACCAAGGTCCAGTTCGGTCTCCTGCGCCCTCCGGATCTTGTCCCTGATGGACCAGGAAATCGCCCCCACAATACCTGATGATACCCGTTGATACCTGTTGATCAACACGGAGACAACACATGTTCTGGAACATCAGGTATCAACACGGAGACAACACATGTTCTAGAACATCAGGTATCAACACGGAGAGCTCGCACAACTCAAAATCCACCTCTCTGACCACCGCTCCACTCCTCTCTGCCCACCTCTTCACCGCTCGGGAATCTCGCAAGCTGATTGGCCGAGACGTTTTACCTCGGAAGGAGTGCAGCTCGGGTGGTTGCTGAAGCAAAAACCCGGGTATGGGAGGAGTTTGGCGAGGCCATGGAACAAGACTTTCGGTCAGCCTCAAAGAGATTCTGGCAAACTGACCGGTGGCTCAGGAGGGGAAAGCAGCTCCCCGTCCACACTGTGTATGGTGCGGATGGGACACTGTTGACTTCGACTGGGGATATCGTCGGGTGGTGGAAGGAATACTTCGAGGATCTCCTCAATCCCACTGATACGCCTTCCACAGAGGAAGCAGGGTTTGGGGACGAGGGGGATGACTCGCCTATCACACGGGCTGAGGTTGCCAAGGTGGTTAAAAATCTCCTTGATGGCCGGGCCCCGGGGGTGGACGAGATTCGCCCTGAGTACCTCAAGGCCCTGGATGTTGTTGGGCTGTCATGGTTGACACTCCTCTGCAACATTGCGTGGAGGTCGGGGGCAGTGCCTTTGGCATGGCAAACCGGGGTGGTGGTTCCTCTCTTCAAAAAAGGGGACCGGAGGGTGTGCTCCAACTTTAGAGGGATCACACTCCTCAGCCTCCCTGGGAAGGTCTATGCCAAAGTACTGGAGAGGAGAGTCCAGCCGTTGGTCGAACCTCGGATTCAGGAGGAGCAATGTGGTTTTCGTCCTGGCCGTGGCACATCGAACCAGCTCTTTACCCTCTCGAGAATTCTTGAGGGTTCGTGGGAGTTTGCCCAACCAGTTTACATGTGTTTTGTGGACTTGGAGAAGGCATTTGACCGCGTCTCTCGTGGAGTTTTGTGGGGGGTGCTTCGGGAGTATGGGGTATCGGGCTTGTTGTTACGAGCTATTTGGTCTCTGTACGACCGTTGTGAGAGTTTGGTTCGTATTGCCAACACTCGGTCGGATTCATTCCCAGTGAGAGCTGGACTCCACCAGGGCTGCCCTTTGTCACCGACCCTGTTCATAATTTTTATGGACAGGATTTCTAGGCGCAGCCAGGGAATGGAGGGTGTCATGCTTGGTGACCACAGGATCTCATCTCTGTTGTTTGCAGATGATGTTGTCCTGTTGGCTTCATCCAGCAATGACCTACAGCTCTTGCTGGGACGGTTTTCCGCTGAGTGTGAAGCGGCTGGGATGAGAATCAGCACCTCCAAGTCCGAGTCCATGGTCCTCAGCCGGAAAAAGGTGGATTGTCCTCTCCAGGTTGGGGACAGGCTCCTGCCCCAAGTGGAGGAGTGTAAATATCTTGGGGTCTTGTTCACGAGTGAGGGGAAAATGGAACGAGAGATCGACAGACGGATTGGAGCAGCATCTGCAGTGATGCAGACGTTGTATCGGTCTGTTGTGGTGAAGAGGGAGCTGAGTTCTAAGGCAAAGCTGTCAATTTATCAGTCAACCTACGTTCCTACTCTCACCTATGGTCAGGAGCTTTGGGTAATGACCAAAAGAACGAGATCGCGGATACAAACGGCTGAAATGAGGTTTCTCCGTAGGATTGCTGGACTCACCCTCAGAGATAGGGTGAGGAGCTCAGTCATCCGGGAGAGGCTCTGAGTAGAACCGCTGCTCCTCCACATTGAAAGGAGTCAGTTGAGGTAGTATGGGCATCTGATTAGGATGCCTCCTGGACGCCTCCCACTTGAGGTGTTTCAGGCATGTCCCACTGGCAGGAGACCCCGGGGCAGACCCAGGACTCGGTGGAGAGACTACGTCTCCCAGTTGGTCTGGGAACGCCTTGGTATCCTCTCTGAAGAGCTGGAGCAGGTGGCGGGGGAGAGGGAAGTCTGGGCTTCTCTGCTTGAACTACTGCCTCCGCGACCCGGACCTCTGGAAAAGCGGTAGAAGATGGATGGATGGATGGATGGATGGACTGCCTTCTATCATTTGCGTAACATTGCCAAGATTAGGAGCATCTTGTCTCAGAGTGATGCTGAGAAACTGATCCACACTTTTGTTAGCTCTAGATTAGATTATTGTAATTCTTTATTATCAGGTTGTCCTAAAACATCTTTAAAAAGTCTTCAGCTGATCCAAAATGCTGGATTGTTTAGAGCTTTGTAAGTAAGAAGAAGGATTTTAAACTTAATTCTAAACTCTATGGGAAGCCAATGAAGGGAGGCCAGAACCGGAGAGATATGATCTCTCTTTCTAGTACCGGTTAAAACTCTTGCTGCAGCATTTTGGATCAGCTGAAGACTTTTTAAAGATGTTTTAGGACAGCCCGATAATAAAGAATTACAATAATCTAATCTCGAGCTAACAAAAGCGTGGATCAGCTTCTCAGCATCACTCTGAGACAAGATGCTCCTAATCTTGGCAATATTACGCAAATGATAGAAGGCAGTCTTAGAAACAAATTTAATATGTGAATTGAAGGACAAATCCTGATCAAAAATAACTCCAAGGTTCCTCACAGAGCTATTAAGAGAAAGAGTAACTGCATCCAAACTGAAAGTTTGATTTGGAAAGGAATTTCTAAGGTTTTTTGGACCAACAAGAATGACTTCAGTCTTATCTGAATTTAATAGCAGGAAATTACAAGTCATCCAAGCTTTGATTTCCTTAAGACAGGCTTCTAACTTGGCTAATTGATTAGTATCATCTGGCTTCATTGACAGGTATAATTGTGTGTCATCTGCATAACAATGAAAATGTATACAGTGCTTTCTAATAATGTTGCCTAACGGAAGCATATATAAACTAAAAAGAGTAGGGCCTAGCACAGATCCCTGTGGAACTCCATGACTAAGCTTTGAGCTGAAAGAAAACTCATCATTTACGTGAACAAACTGGAACCTATCAGATAAATAAGATCTAAACCACTGCAACGAAGTTCCATTAAGTCCAACATAGTGTTCTAATCTATCAAGTAGAATATTATGATCAATAGTATCAAAAGCTGCACTAAGATCTAAAAGGACAAGTACAGAAACTAGTCCATTATCAGATGCAATGAGGAGGTCGTTAGTGACCTTCGCTAAGGCTGTTTCAGTACTATGATGGATTCTAAACCCAGATTGAAACTCTTCAAGTAAACCATTTCCCTGCAGGTGGTCAAATAATTGCGTAGCAACAACTCTTTCTAAGATTTTTGAAATGAAAGGGAGATTAGAGATTGGTCTATAGTTAGCTAAAGCTCCTGGATCTAGCGTTGGCTTTTTGAGTAAGGGTTTAATTACAGCCGTTTTAAAAGCCTGCGGTACATGGCCTAAAGTTAATGAAGAATTGATTATATGAAGAATAAAGCTACCAATAAGTGGGAAGACTTCTTTAAATAACCTGGTAGGAATAGGGTCTAAAAGACAAGTTGAAGGTTTGGATGAGGAAACTACTTTGTCTAACTCACAAAGGTCGATTGGAGTAAACTCATCAAGACAGACATCAATAGAAGGAGTTGTAGTAGTTACAGTATTTAAGTTAACTGTGGGAAGAATCTGATTGATTTTATGTCTGATGGATGAAATTTTATTATTGAAAAAGTTCATAAAGTCCTGACTAGTAAGCTCTAAGGGGATGCTAGGATTGACAGAGTCCTGACTCTTTGTCAACCTGGCTACAGTACTGAAAAGAAACCTGGGATCATTCTTGTTCTCTTGTATTAATGCAGAGTAATAACTCGTTCTAGCTTTTCTAAGAGATTTTTTATAAATTAAAAGATGATTTCTCCAAGCTAAATAGATTTCATCTAAATTAGTAGAGCGCCATTTTCTTTCTAATTGACGAGTCTTCTGTTTTAAGCTACGAGTTTCTGTGTTGAACCAAGGAGTTAAAAATCTCTGATTAGACTTTTTCTTTTTTAAGGGGGCCACCAAGTCTAGAGCCTGATGCAGAGAAGCTGAAACACTATCCACCATGTTATCAATTACAGAAGGAGCAAGCTGTCTATAGCTTATTTCCGTTGTGTTGACACATGGCATAGAGGAAACAATCTGCATAAATTTGGAAACAGCATCATCTGAGAGGCATCTACTGTGATAATATTTTTCTTTAGGAGCCAAATAGTCAGAAATAGTAAAATCAAAGGTTAACAGACAATGATCTGACAGTACAGGGTTATGAGGAGACACTACAAGATTTTCTATTTCTATGCCATATGTCAGAACAAGGTCCAATGTATGGTGGAGGTAATGAGTAGAATTTCCTACTTTCTGAGAAAACCCAATCGAGTCTAATATTGAATTAAAAGCCACATTAAGGCAGTCACTATCTACATCCACATGTATATTAAAGTCCCCTACTATAATTATTCTATCAGATTTCAACACTAAATCAGCTAAGAAATCAGCAAATTCGGATAAAAATTCTCAATAGGTTGATGGGGGACGATAAACAATGGCAAATAAAATTGGGTTTAACCTGAAATTGCTAAAGTGCCCAATACTGAGGACCAGGCCCTCAAAGGAATTATAACATGTTTTTTGCTTTACAGTAACTAGTAATTTGGAATGGTAAATTGTTGCTACTCCTCCTCCACGACCAGAACTTCTGGAATTTTGACAGTTTAAATAACCAGAGGGAGTTGATTCATTTAAACCAACATAATCCTCTTGCCCTAACCAAGTCTCTGTAAGGGAAATTAAATCAATCTGATGATCAATTAACAGATCATGGACTAACAGAGACTTGGGAGTTAGAGACCTAATATTTAATAAACCACATTTAATTTTTAAATTATGAGGAGGAACAGAGGCCAAATCATTCAATTTAGAGGCTTTATGTTTAATTTGAGTTTTACCAATATTTTGCTTTATCACTTTGGGATGCTTATACATTATATTTTTATTTACTTTGGAGGGAGCAGACAACGATTCTCTGATGGGGAAGACAGGGGCTAAGCTGAGGGGTGGCGGATGAAGAGGAGCTGCAGAGAGGCGTGTAAGACTGCGACTCTGCTTCCTGGTCCCAACTCTGAGTAGTCACGGTTTTGGAAATTTGGATAAAAAAGATGCCAGATTGTTAGATAAATGAGAAGCACCATCCAAAGTGGGATGAATGCTGTCTCGTCTCATAAGACCAGGTTTTCCCCAAAAAGAGCTCCAATTGTCAATGTAGCCCACGTCATTTTTAGGACACCACACAGACAGCCAGCGGTTCAAGGATGACGAGCGACTAAACATGTCATCACTGGTCAGATTGGGGAGGGGCCCAGAGAATACTACAGTGGCAGACATCGTTTTTGCAAACTCACACACCGATTCTACATTAAGTTTCGTGACTTCCGACTGCCGGAGACGGATGTCATTAATGCCGGCGTGAATAACAATTGTGGAATATTTACAGTTACTTTTAGCCAGCATTTTCAAATTTGACTCGATGTCGCCTGCTCTGGCCCCAGGAATGCATTGGACTATGACCGCTGGAGTCTCTAGGTTCACGTTTCTGACTACAGAGTCGCCAATGATCAGAGTTTTTTCCTCAGCGGGTGTGTCGCTGACTGGGGAAAAACAATTAGAAACGTGAACAGGTTGGTGGTGAACCGGGGCTTTGCGACTAGGCTTCCTTCTCACCGTCACCCACCCAGTCTCCTCGCTGCTGAGGAGAGCCAGGGAACCGCTGACAGGGGGGCCTAAGCTAGCTAGCTCCGCTGCAGCTAATGGGCGTCCGTCGAGATTAACTGGTGCAGACGGTGTTTCAATGCAGCAGAGCCGGGATTCCAAATCAGACAACCTCGCCTCAAGCGCCTCAAAAAGACAACATTTATTACATTTACCGTTATCACTAAAAGAGGCAGAGGTGTAGCTAAACATCTGACAGAGAGAGCACACCAGAGGAGGAGAGGAAAGAGAGGTAGTAGCCATAGCTAGTGGCTAGAGAGCTGGAGAGCAAACCACACAGGCAGACAGCAAAACAGGAAGTGACGATACGTTACCACAAGGAAGTGGACAATACAAAGGGGCGAGTGAAGTCTGGGTGCGCTAAAACTACGGAGGTCACCAAGGCTGTCTTCAGATCCTCAAAAGCTTGTTGGTGATCTGGCATCCAATCAGCCGGTGTCAACTTCCTGAACTTAACAGGGCTTTTTGTACGTGGTCTTCCCTTCCGCTTCTGCTTCTGGCCAGCCAGGAGATCGAAAAGAGGCTTTGCTATGGTGGAGTAGTTGGGAACAAAGTGCTGGTAATAGTTCACCATGCCTAAGAATGACCTGACTCGTGACTGGGACGGGGTTGCGCCGTCAGGCTCCATCAAATCTGCAGTAGTCATCTTGTTGATAGTCTCCACTTTTGCAGGATCTGTGGACACACCAGACTCATCAATGATGTGCCCCAGAAAATTCACAGACCTCCTGAGCAGCCAGCACTTCTTCGGAGCTAACTTCAGGTTATGCAGACGGAGGCGACTGAAAACCAGCTCTAGTCTCTCAAGGGCCAATGCTTCAGTCGGGGCAAAGACCAACAAGTCATCTAAGTAGCACAGCAAGCTAAGAAAGCTCTGGTCTCCGAATATGCTGGTCATCATCCTCATGAAACTAGCTGGGCTGTTGCACAGGCCCTGAGGGAGACGGTTGTACTCGTACAGGCCCATGGGTGTCGTGAACGCGGAATATTTACAATCTTCTTCATGCAGTGGCATATTGTAAAAGCCAGACGTGAGGTCCATCGTACTGAAGAACGCATTCCCACCCAGGGCAGCTAAGCAGTCAGCTTGATGTGGAAGGGGGTGTGCATCTTTCACTGTTCGTTTGTTGAGCCATCTGAAATCCGTGCATACCCGTAGGTCACCGTTTTTCTTCCACACCAGGACAAGAGGTGAGGCAAACTCGCTGGCAGACTTCCTGATTATTTCTTTCTCTTCCATCTCACTGAGGACCTGACGGAGCTTTTGGTATTCAGCAGGTGGAACACGCCGGTAAGGAAGTCAGAACGGTCTATCATCAGTAAGGCGAATACGGTGCACAAACCCCTTGGCCTCGCCACAGTCCAGGTGATGGCGGGAGAAGACATCCTCATATCTTGCCACAAGATCAGCCAGCTTTGAACGCCATTCCGCAGACACGTCACATGACTCAAGGTCCAGGTCACTCAAGCCGACACGCTCCAGTCTTTCCTGCATAGTCTCGGCATTCGCTGTGTCCACTGATGCTTCAGCAGGCCCAACCGATGTGGCCTGGCGTGAACACTTGAGCTCTGGAACCTCCATGTCTTCCAGTGCTAGGCAGGTGTAGACATCAGCGAGCTTTGCATTCCTACGCAGCGTGACAGGGCTGTCTGAGATGTTCAGGATCTTGAGAGGGACCCATCTGTCGCCCCACAGAGGTGTTATGACTCTGGCAACCATAATGCCCCTAGGTGCGGAATGGGAGGACGTCGGCTCAGTCATGACAGTACTGCCCGGGGATATCTTGACATTCTTAGGAAGAGTGCCCCATACAAGAAATTCACTGCCAGCCGGCAGAGTGACAGCTCTGTTGCACTTGACTGTGCCAACCTTGTCTGGTACATCGCCATCAGACCAACGCTCCAGGCCAGCGAGAAGAGAGAGAAACTGTTCACGTTCTTGATCACCTGTAGCAGATGACGACACAGCCTTCCAGTAGCTTGCATCACTCTTGAACTGATGAATCAAATGTCTGATAACATTAGAGCCAATGATCAAATCATCCTGTTGATTCTCCACAACGAAAGTGGGCACTGACATTCTGCATCCATACACGACCATCTCAAGATTCACCACTGACTCAGGTTTCACACGCACACCCCCACATCCAATGAAGACTACATCAGTCACTTCCTCACTGCCCAGGTCAAAAGCCCCAGCTTCAATAAGCTTCTCCTGTGCCACAGCACTCAGTGAGCAGGCCATCGAGCCGCTATCCATCATGGCACGAAGAGTTACTTTGTCTGCGACCACAGCAGGAGTGTAAAATAGGCTATCACTGCCCCTGAGCTTTTGTGTATTTTGAACGATAACAGTCTCTGATTTATTCAAATTCTTAACATTGTTGTATAACACGGCAGCATCAATATTGTGGGAGTTATCTACAAGACCCGTACGGCCCCCCTTAACGCACAGGTCACTTTCCCTGTACGTTGTCTCGGACTGAAGATCTAGTGGGGCATGAGCGCTGTGCATGGCCGGGCCCGAAGCATGTGAAACAGAGACGATTCAATCGGCAGTGGGACTCAGTGGTGTGGTTTTTGTCATTGCAGACGCGACAGCTTGTTTCAGGCTGGGCCTGGTTCCGAACTTGCCTACCACCACGTCGTGCAGCATGCCTCCCATCTCCAGTCTGCAATTTAGCTAGCAGCTCCCTGAGCATAGACATCATCTCACCGAGCATAACATCACTGCCAGACTGTTGACTCGCCGGCAGTTGGCTCTGCAGTGCAGAAGGCAGGGGTGGTCGCTGGCACTGCGGCAGAGAAGAGAGAGCCTGTGGCTGCTGCTGTGGCTGCCACTGGGTCAAAGGCATCGAATACAGCTGGTGGGCCTGAGGAGCTGGAGAGAGAGACAGCCGTTGGTTCTGAGACAAGGCAGGTGAGGGAGAGAGAGACGGAACCCCCACAAGAGCGAGAGTTGAGGGGGAGGGAAGGTTAGCACTGGGTGTGTCTGTGACACATGCATTGTGAGTCTCTGTGTGTACCTCCTGGCAAATCAGTGGTGTGGCATGACTCTTAGGCACATTCACTTTCACCGAAGACACCCGCTCCCTCTGATATTCATCAATCCTCCCCTGTATCTCCATTGTCGTCCATTCATGTATTTGTTTGTATTTAAACACAGAGGCAAATTCTGAATCTGAGCAGTGTTTCACGAACATCTTGGCAATCTCTCCTCCCATATTCTCAGCATGTCTACCCTGGCGCTTTAAGCCCTCCTCAGCAATGTCTGCTGCCTTGTTGAGGCGTATCCAGTAATCAACAGGATTCTCCCTCCGATTGGGCAGAGTCGAGTAGAAGTCTTGTAGGGGCAGGCATGATGATGTGCAGCTAAAGTACTGAGTCAGTATGTTGTAAATAACATCTGGTGTGCATGAAGAGTTAAGCGAGGGATTGCTCCTCAAGCCAATCTTGACTACGTCCCTGGCTTTCCCCATCAACCTCCCCATTACAACTTCTGTCTGCGATGAAACATCACACTTCTGTTTCCTTAAGTATGATTTCATTAACTCAACCCATTCAATGACTGTGTGTTTGTCGGTACTATCACCCCTGAAAATAACAGGTTCTTTGTCAGCTTTTACTATGACATTAATGGGTGCGTTCTCACCAAGCGCATTCACAATGCCGCTAGTCTGAGTGTGTGAGTTATGTGCACTGTGCTGTGTGTCACCTACATGATGTGCTGGAACATCAGTCTGGCTAGCTCCACCAACAGCACCACTGGACTTGAGTGTGGCTGCAATAGACTCCCCTATTTGTGAGCCAAGGCACGTGATCATATCAGTAAGCTGATGCAATGTGTCATTCTCACCACTAGGCGTTGAATGGTGCGGCCCACCCTGTGACCTCTGCCCCATAGGCGATCCCAACAGGTCCTGACCTAACCCTGAATCCCTATCTCTCGCAGGCAACACAGGTGAAGCACCCAGATCCATCCCAACCAACCCCCCTGGCCGAGAATGACCTCCCATTACACCCATACCCCTCCCAAAAGAGAAGAATTTACCATCAGTATCATCACTAAGCTTAAACTTGCTCGCCATTGTACCATGAAAACAGAGAAAATAACAAATAAAATAAAAATTAAAAAAAAAACCTAATTAAAACAAAATGTCAAATCTGAAAACAAATCCAGAATATTTATTTAGCGGACCTACAGTCCTGAGTACCTCATTACAACCAAAGCAATAGCACAAACAGCATTCATGGACGTCCACGCGATCCACACAGCTCCCTCGGCACGGCGATCTGCATCAAGCTGATCTGGATCTCAGAATCACGGCACCAGTGTAACGTGGGTGGTTTTCTGCGTGCTCGTGTTGGTGCAGGAAATACACAGGCAGGGATTTGTTGCTCACGCTGTCTTTATTCTGGTCAAGTATCAGAAAAAGCACACAATAACAGTCTGCAGCTGCATATGTCACGATCTCCAGCAATGAAAATCTTTTTCTCTCTTTTTTCTTTAGAAAAAAAAATATAAAAAAAACCCATATAAAACAAAGCCTACCTGGTCAAGTATCAGAAAAAGCACACAATAAACAGTCTGCAGCTGCATATGTCACGATCTGCACACGGACAGTAAAAGAAAATGAATATCTTAACAAAATGAAATGACAGCAAACCATACAGAAGAATGCTGCGCTAGCAATAACTGACTAGCTGCTCATTCAACGTGGTCACACATTCACTCGACAATAAAGTTACTATTTTTACTTAGAATACTCTGAAACTTCGTAAATACATGGTAGTAATGCTCATGACCACTCTACAAGATATAAACCTTTGTATGCATGGCTTAACAACATTTAAAGTATAAATATAGCAACAGCTCTATTACATTGCACTTACCTCCAGCAATGAAAATCTTTTTCTCTGCTGGGGTAAGTGCCGTGTGCAAAGAAAACTATCTATGCAGCTGCGAAATAAAACCACCAGGAGGCTCCAAAAACTATGTAAAAATGAAAAGCACATCTATTTTAAAGAAATTCAAAAAGGCTAAATTCTGACTCTGTTACATATGGAGGCGGGGAGTTTTGCTGAGCACTTTGGGGTTTGTTTTTTTTTTTTTTCTCTTTCCTTTTCAGTGTCTCTCCCTCCAGGCCTGGATTCCTCCTCCACCCTCCCGAGGTTGATTTTGGGTAGCTTTTTCTGGTTTGTGGGGGTGGGGGGTGGAGTTCCCTGGATGTTACAGGGGCATGTCTGGAATCCATCCCTTAAATGGGGGGCACTGTGGTGATCCCAAGCGCAGGTCTGCTCTGCGCTCGGGTCACTAATTATTTTCTCCTTTTGTCTCTTTATTTGGGCATGTTATGGTGGTGTTTTTTTGTGCTTTTATTTTGACAGCGCTGCGGCAGGACTTCCTCCTGTCAGTCTGCTTGCGGGCTGTCACAGCTGCTGGCACTTTATTCATTACTATCTGTCTCACCTGTTTGTGACTAGTTTGTCCACTATTTAAGATCACAGTCGAGTTTCATTCCTTGCTGCGACCTCGCCCTTCCTGGCTGGTATCCCTACGTCCGTTGCCAGCCTTCATTTACAGTGTAGAGATTTTGCCCTCACTGTGTTATATGTAAGTGACTATTTGATCCTTTATTTGCTCAGTTATTTCACCCTCTGGGGTCATATGTGTTTAGTGTATTGTGTTTTGCCCCTCGTGGCACATTATTTTGTACTTTTCTTAATAAAATAACAAACTCACTGCTGGCTTCTGGTGCCTCATCTTTGCCCTGCAAGGGGCAAACATAGCAGTCTTTATGTTAATAAATGTGTAGAAACAACAGTGTGCGTTTGTGTCCTTCAGTAGCCCTTAAAAGGGCAATTTATGACACCTTTTTGCTCTGAAGGTTCTCTGGTCTCGTGGCTTTTTGTCCTGAAAAAGAAGTTCTGCAGTTTTTGCCTCAAGAAAAGTCCTGAGTGTTTTTGACACATCAGATTTGGCAGCCAGCCAGGAGGGTGTTTTGAGGTTTGAAGATACCTCACAACTGGTGAATCCTCACTCTCTGAACTTTAGACACGGCAGACCAAATTCCAAAAAGTAAGGAGACCTTTATTTTCTGCTAAATTTAAAGTCTAGAGGTGAAGAAAGTGAGAATATCTGCCTGGGTAAAGGTATTTAATTGCCATTTTTTCTCTTGAAAAAAGCTTGCCCTTTATCGAACCTATCATAGCCACGAAGGATAATGTTCAGAGCAAAATTGTATATTATCTGTGTTACACCAAGGAGTGGATGAATGAATGACAGTTTAATGTATGGGGAGTGCATGAGCAGTATTTACCTTACGAGGTTAGAGTTTGAAGGAAGAGAGATCAGAGAGAGAGAAAAAAACTAGACGAGTGGGAGTGAGAGAAAGGAGATCTGTGTGTGTAAGGCAGGAGTTGAGAAAAAAAAGAATAGAGGAGGAAGGTTTAGGTAGCAGGAGGTTTTATAGACATAAGACTGTTTAAGGGTTGGATGAAACAGAAAAAAAGCATGCTGTTGTAAGAATTCTCACCGCTTGTGTGTAAGCAGGCCTGAGAGCCACTGACAAAGTCAATGGGCGAGAGCCCTATTGTATCCGCTAAGATTGAGGCGGTGCTCACATCTTCGCGGAGCAGCGATACTGAGGCCAAATAATGATGTGAACCTTGAGGGGGTGACTAGAAAGACTAACAATGTGATTGCCACGTCTCTATTGTAAGCGTTTTGTTTTTTTTTATTGAGGCGAAAAGATTATTTGTTATTCTTATTCTTATTATTCCGCCTAAGCGATTACATTTTTCACCCTCTGAACGTTAAACAAAATAGAATTTTTTTTTTCCCAAAAACCTCAGACCCGGTGAAAAATTTGATAAACTGGAAAAAATATGTGCCTCCCCACCCCCAATTTTTGTGGGCAGGGCCAAAGATGACAAAAGGAGCAAGATCATTAACCTCAGTTGAATTGGTAATCAGACAACAACCAGATTATGCTAAACAGGTTAAACTCTGTATGAAAAAGCGGCATAAATGGACATCAGGAACATCGCAGTGGCTGGAGATTGGTTCCTTTGAAGCAGCACGCTGTGAGGAAATAGAAGCCAACATCAAACACTATAAAGCTAAAGACACTAGTGAATGAAGAAAGGGAAAAGGGGCCCATGAGAGGGAGGTGCTGGGATGGTTCAGACAAACAGCCTGTGATCATGTACTAAATGTTAAACAAATGCCAGCTTTTTCATGTGATCACAGGAAGAAGAAACAAGAACAGCAGGCAATGCCCATAGTGCCGCAGGGCAATGCTTCCTCCATACTCACCCCCTGATCAGCAGCCATTTGCAGGACTGTACCCATTTCAGTTGGTTAAAGAAGCGGAAGGAAGAATGAAAGGTGAGTTAATGTGAAAATTCACCATAAATTGGAATGCACAACATGATACTAAAGATGCTGTAGGGGGCAGTATGGCTGAAGACCGACCACAAAGTGAAGCATCCAGCGTGATAAAAAGTGACCAAGGAAGATCCAGAGAAGCTCCTTGGGAAAAAGAGGCATCAGACAATAACAGAAGACAAAGTCAACAGATGGAGGAACATCTACTGCTAGAAGGAAAAGGTGCCTGCTGGGGAGGTTGGGAGCAGTATGATGGACGTCTATTCCACCATGGTTATTTACCACTACAAAGCAGCACCCCACATGAAGACAACTTTCTGCAAGAAGGACAGGAAGCTTTACGGCCCCAGTCCAGGTGCAGCATGACTGATGGGAAAAATTGGGAGAAATGCCACAGGACAATACAGGAGGTGGAAGATGGACTGAATGAACTATGCAGTATACAGGAGGAAAAGAGAATGCTTGAGGAACAATTGACGCAATTAAAGGCCAATTCCTCGAAACTCCAGTTAGAAAGGTCACCTCAACTGGTAAGCCTGGAATTGGCAAGCACCATGCTGACAGAGGATGGTGGAAAGGTGGATGAACTGCATCAGCGTTTAAGCCAAATTCCACACCCAGCTGAAGGAAAAGAAAACCCTATGAGGGGACAAGTTGATGATAAGGAAGGAATGACCCTCAGGAACAGAATGATAACAACATCACAAGTTCAAAGCAAAGGCTCTGGGAGAACCAAAATGAAGATGTGTCCTATAATAACAAAGGGCAATCAACAACCTCACTATGTGCCATGGTCATTCTATGATATGATTGGATTGGCTGGGAGGCTGCCAGACCTGAATGAAGGGGCAAACAAATGGATTACAGCTTTGGAAGAAAACACAGCAGGCGCCACCCTAGCCTTAGGTGACATCAAGGCGCTACTCATGCATATGGCTGGCAAGCACATTACTAAAGAAATTCTACAGGGGGCAAACTTATCCCCAGTGGCAGGGGGAAACATGGTTGATCACGTAGGATTCAATGTCTACTGCAATCGAGTATGGAAGGAATTAAGGAAGCAGCATCCAGAAAAACTGGATCCTTCTAAGCTGGAAGGAGAAATACTGAAAGATGAAGAAAATCCAGCCAAATTCCTGCGTTCCTTTCAGAAGAGATGGCGAGAGGAGACAGGTATTGTTTGGAATGCTAATAATACCACACAGAGTCTGTTTAAAGTGATGGTTAAAAAGCACTGCCATAAGAGGTACAGAAACGCCTGGACAATGTGGTTGGACTGATGAAGACGGAATGGCTGCTGTTCTCTGAACATGTCATACATCAGGTCGAAGCAGTCAGAAAGGAGAAACAGAAGAAGGAGGAGACCAATAAACACCTAGCCAGCAAGCTCACCCAACTGCAGCTGAGTGAGCTACACACCCAGCAGAAAAAAGATAAAGAGAAGAGCAAAATACAAGCTGCGGTGGTGATGGCAGAACAGGCCCAAATACAGCCAGCAGCTGTGCCCACTCAACAGAACCCACATGGACAACAGCTTCCAGCCCAAGTACAGACACCCCAGGAGACAGCGCAACAGGCTCCTCCTGTGGCCCTGCCATCCATCCATGTTCATGAAAATCAGCCTCAGGCTGGCCGAGGGGCACCCTTTAGGGGGCAACTGAATTAGCGAGGGGGTGCATATCATCAAGGAGGAGGAAGAGGGCCCCCACCTCAACAACTGAGATGGGCACAGTCACACAATCAGCTGAAAGCAAACCAAGACGAAGAGCTACTGTGCAGGGGGTGTGACCAGAGAGGTCATCGTCGCAGAGACTGCCCTACCAATCCTTGGTTGGGGCCAGCAAGAAACCAGCAATAGGGGTGCCCAGAGAAGCAGGAGGGGAAATACATGACACCGGTCGTATCAACACAATCACAAGATAAGCCAACACTAACTGTCACCATTCAGAATCAAGAACATGTCTTCATGGTAGACACTGGAGCCGCCTACACAAGTAAATCCCCTAACACAACCGGTGCATATGTTGATAGCAGGAAGATCAATAATAGTACCTGTACTGTATTCAGTGAACACTCTCATCAACTTATTGGGACGAGATATCTTGTGCCCGTTTAAAGTAAACATAGTATACGCCCATAAGGGTCTTGAATTGGGCTTCATGGAATACTCTACTTATACAATGATGATTATCCAAGAAGAAGATGAAGAGTCACAGACACCTGTCTCCCGTACCCAACCTGCAGTATAGTGGATTCAGCTGACACCTAATTCGGAATTGGCACAACAATAGAACAAATGGAAGGAATGGACACTACAACCACTGGAAGCCGCCAGTGAACTTCAACTACCACTACACTGCACCCTGATGTATGATGATACCCACCAGCATTATGACTATGAAGAATGCTGGAAGGAGATGAGCAGAGGAAAAATATTCAGCATCATATGCCAAAATATATGCGTGGGTCCACAAGGGGCAGCAGTGGCAGTAATACTCCCACCAGAACTACAATCATGGTTTTGTGTACCCAACTCCACTCCACATGTCACTGTTTTGATAGCCAACAGACACGAGTCACATGAACTGGGCCCAATGGTGGAAGCAGCTCTTCAAGTGCTGGTATGGTACCCCACACAGAACAAACATGTTCATGCATCCACAAATAGACAGTTTCTGAGAATAACATTATGTCATGACTGATTAGATAATTCAGCCCATGTGCAAGGTGCAGCATCAAAAAGACAATCAGACAGTGCACATGTTTGAATGTTTTATTAAATAGCAAAAATCGCACTGCTACAGAACAGTCACTCGCCAGAGGAATGGGCCTGTGGAGAGAAAACGAAAGCTGTAAGCAGTGGAATGGAGTAAGAGAAAATGGGTGAACCAAATTACCACTTACGTGGGCTCCGAGGGAGCGCCGGCAGGACTCCAGCAGAGACTAGACCCACCAGTAGGGTAGGGGACTGTGGTGGAGCCTGACCGAGTGGAGGTTACCGTCATGGGAAAAACTGTGGCAGGAGAGCGCATGCAGCCCTCAGTGACACACCCGCACGATGGCAGCAACCTGCACAATGGAGAAAAAACGCAATGATTAATAACTTCTTTACCGGTGTTGTGATGACTTGCTGTCTGTTCACGGCAGTATACCCAGACAAGCCAGCGTTGACTCACAGAAGGATGCTGTCATGGGTGGCCCTCGCGGACCATTAATGAGACACTATAGGCCAACCAGTGAGTTTGCATATTTATTAACAAAAGATAAAAGATGACAAAATAAACCGCCACGTGGGGCGAAAATACGAACATAGACTACAGCAGAGACACATTCATGATAAACTTGGGCTAAGGAATAAATTTACATAGACACGGAGAATCACAGGGTGACTGGAGCCGGGGTTTAGGGACTCCAGCCGAACGTTGTATGGATGCAACGTTAAGCGAGGTCGCAGCCAGGAGTAACCTCAGCTGCTCCCTTAAATAAGGCACAGACATTAATCCGGCAATGAGAAACTAATCAGGAATGTGGATCGGCTGTCACGACGCAGCACGGTTCTGACAGCCGGAAGTTCTGCCATGATGCTATCACAATAAAAGCCCTGGATTTCATAGGGAACACAACACAGAAGAACAGGGAAAATACTGGATGATCCGAGCGCGGACAATATCAGCGCTTAGACCACGACAGATGCCTCCTTAAGGACGCTGGCTGATAAGAGGGCGCAGGAGTGTCCTCTCCCTCAGGTGTAATGATGAGGAGCGGAGAGATGAATGGGAAGGAGGAAACTGAAATACAGGCACATAAAAATACAATGTACCCTATAATGTCAGAGGAAAAAAAAAACATGCTACAGAGCGGCGATATACAACCAGTTCAGTACAGTCCACAGTCGAAACAAAACAGCATCCCTAACACTACAAGGGAGGAAAAAAAAAACACTACAGGGATGTCGGCAGGCAGCGCACAATGAAACAAAAAACAAACAGTTCGGGAGGTCAACCTGCATCCAGCTTCCAGATCGCTGGCAGGGGAAAAGGAATCAGTTTGGGTGGTCTACCCCAGCTACAGGCCTGGAGAAACAGTACCTCTGGCAGCTGGACCAGGTCGCCGAACAAAGAATGCAGTCCGTTGGGTGGCCGACCCAGAACGCCAAACTGGCAAGATGGCCTAATGACCCGCATCATTAGGCCACCAGGACCGAAGGGGAGAATTCGGAGGCGGCCTTCCTACCGAGAGGGATAGTGAGGGGAAGCCAAGCCGAAAACGGGGAATCCCAGTGGCACCTGGTGGAGGAAAAAAGGGATCGGGGAAAGGATGAGGGACCAGTCCGGCGTCGAACGACGGAGGATCTGCAGCTCCTTCTCTGAATTTCACTCGAACCGGTGCTGTGCCCTTGCTGGACCCCGATCGGGACAGTGCTGCACCCACGACGGACCCCGACTGGGCTGGAACAGTGCCCACGACGGACCCCGACTGGGCTGGTGCAGCACCAGGGATGACCTCCAAACACGAACCTGGAACTTCCAGGACAGTGACCAGAACTGACTCGTCACCGGTAACCCTGGGAGAAGGCTGAGAAGAACAAAGAATACCGGGGTCAGGATCACCGGTACCGGCAGAGCCCGGCAAGACAATCTCGGATGCAGTGGTGGGCTGCATCCACCTCATTTCCCCGAGATACAGGCAATGATGTTCAAGAATGGAAAAGAGAAAGACAAAATAGAGCACTTGCCTGATCTCGGGCTCTACCGCTGTCCAGGACTCCGACGATCCAGGTTCCACGAGTTGGAGGTCCACTCCTGGTTCCCACTCAACTGTGTCGGGCTCCACAGCCGGCATGATGGTCCTCACAATCTGGGGATTCCCTGGCGCTGAAGTCCATGCCGAAGACTCACACGGAGTGGTGGCAGGGGATCCGTGGCCTGCTGGGTCGAACTGCCCCTCCACGGAGACCCGGGGATGCTTAATCGTCGGCGCAGGCTCCAACTGGCAGTCCGCTCTCCTCCTCTGCCCGTGACGTGACTGCAGGGCTGGTACCAGGCCCTTTAGGGTCGCAGGCTCCTTGTTCATCTGGTGGTGTATTCCTGACAAGGGGGACGCTCATGGGAAGGAGACACAGAGGATGCAGGTTCACAATTAGTAACTGCAGCAGGTGGAAGAAGCTTGTGGAACTGTGAGCCCCAAACTCCACCCCCAGGGGTCAGACAAGGCGATTCACAGAGTGAAGGAAAAGAATGAAAAAGCACTTGCCTGCTCCGCTGAGGGCCGATGAGAACTGCTGCAGTGGGCTTGGTTCTCTCCTTCTACCTCTGGATGGTGACGGAGGGCATCCCGGGAGGACAAGGAGGAGCTGCTCGCACAGGATCAGGAACGGGGACAGCCGGAGTTAGACTCGTGGAGCTCACCGCTGGTTGGGAGGCAGAGTTCCTACATCTCCCCGGAAGTGGATCTGGACGGGGATCTCACTGAGGCTTCTTACGAGCATGGTGACATCTACCAGCAGAGGTAGAGGCAAAGGTGAGGTCAGGGAAATGCCGCTCCTGCGCGGAGACAGAGGTGAGCAGGTCAGTATACTCGGGGTAATCATGGAGTTCGGGACTGATCTCCACCAGTCTGACTGCTGCCATCATGTGCTTCATAATTTCAGTTGGATGGGAGGCAGAACGAGCTGCAGACACACGGTCCTGGATGATCACCACTGTCCACTGAGTCTCCTCTGGGGGAATCCCAGCTGACGTCCTCCTCCACTGTGGGCGGGAATGCCACTTGGACAACGAAGACTTCTGTGCTGGATGGGTGCCTGGGCTGGATGGGTGACAGGAACTGGATCCCGAGGCGAGATGCGGGGATGCTTCATCTTCAGCTTCCTGCCGGAGTTTCCCTCCAGTCCGCGGATCTTCTCCTGGAGTGGCAAGATTTCTGCCATCCTCTTCCTAATTTCGGTGTAGTCCAGTGTGGACCGCCAGGGGTGGGGTCGCTACGAGCATGCAAGAGGATTCCATCTATCTCAATTAGGGCCATAATTAGTTCGTAGCCCAAGCTCATAGCATAGCCCTTGCTTGGCAAAGCCATCTCCCAACACACTGGTACGCAGAAAAGGAAAAAACTTCAAGCTCAAATAATGCAAACTCATGGTGACCAGCGTCTCATTTTGACCACGACCTACTGTCATGGGTGGCCTTCGCAGACCATTAATGAGATGCTATAGGCCAACCGGTGAGTTTGCATATTTATTAACAAAAGATAAAAGATGACAAAATAAACCGCCAGGTGGGGTGAAAACACGAACATAGACTACAGCCCAGACACATTCATAATAAACTCGGGCTAACAAATAAACTTACATAGACACGGAGAATCACAGAGTGACTGGAGCCGGGGTTTAGGGACTCCAGCCGAATGTTGTATGGATGCAACGTTAAGCGAGGTTGCAGCCAGGAGTAACCTCAGCTGCTCCCTTAAATAAGGCACAGACATTAATCCAGCAATAAGAAACTAATCAGGAATGTGGATCAGTTGTCACGACGCAGCTCGGTTCTGACAGCCGGAAGTCCTGCCATGACGCTGTCACAATAAAAGCCCTGTTTTCATAGGGAATACAACACAGAAGAACGGGGAAAATACTGGATGATCCGAGCGCGGACAATATCAGCGCTCAGATCATGACAGATGCCTCCTTAAGGACGCTGGCTGATAAGAGGGCGCAGGTGTGTCCTCTCCCTCAGGTGTGATGATGAGGAGTGGAGAGATGAATGGGAAGGAGGGGACGCACTCTCGCCGCCCATGATAGAGCCCCCCCCTTCTAGGAGTGCCTCCTGGCTTGGTGATAGGACTGGAGCATCTCTTTATCCAAGATTCGGGTCGTAGGAACCCAGGATCATTCCTCCAGACCGTAGCCCTCACAATCCACCAAATGCTTTAGACCCCGGCCCTGACAGCGAACATCCAAGATCCAGCAGACTGTGTGGGCGGGGTGGCGGTCGATGATCCAGAGAGGAGGAGGTGGCTTCAGGGGGGCAGAGAGGACTGACCGAGAGGGGCTTGATGTGTGAGACATGAAAGGTCGGGTTCACTCGGAGGGTAGGTGGGAGTTTCAGCCAAACCGAAGCATCATTGATAATTCTGGAGATCGGGAAGGACCCGATGAAGCGTGGAGACAGCTTTTTTGACATAGTCTTCAATGGCACCTGACTGGCCGCCAAAGAGACCTGCTGTCCCACGGTGTAGTTGGGCGCGGGCATCCGATGTTTATCCGCCGCAGCCCGGTTGCACTCCACAGAGTGTGTAAGGGCAGCGCACGTGGATCTCCAGATGCGCCTGCAGCGGCGAGCATGAGCCCCCACAGAGGGAACTTTGACCTCTCTCTTGGTCATGGGCGGGAGCAGAGGCGTGTACCCCAATGACACTTCAGGTACGGGAGGTACGGGAGATAAGGATTCCATCTCGTGCAAGAAATGGATTAGTTCAGATCATAAATAAACTGGAAATGCTCTTACTCCAGACCGTTTTATTGGCTAATAAAATTGTTTGACATCTTCTAAACCTCTGTGACAAAGAACACGCATCCAATGAACTTTAAATGCATTTCCTAAGGCCCTAGGATTATCCACAGCTCAACACTACCCCTTGTGGACATCTCTGGGATAGACATTCACTGTTGACTTTACATGCTGAACCAAGTTTTTTTGACTAAACATTAAACTCTTTCCAAGTTCATTTCTCAGAATAATTTCCAGGACACCATGGAAAAGCAAATGGACTCTGATGTTAGGTGTGGACAATTGTTTGGGTTTGAAATGCTTATTAATCCTTGATTTTAAATATGTGCATGTTAAAAACGTTTAAAATGAATTTTATTCTTGCATGTTAAGTTAAAAGCACTAGTTATAAAGTTGCATGCTCACTAAAGCTAGCTTAGACTTTATACATAAGTAGGTTAAGGAATCTCCAGTGTATTAAAATGTGTGTCATTCTGTGAGGACCGGTATCAGCCAATCATCACCCAGCATATGCTGGGCTACAGCTCTTTCATTCCATTGGTTTCTTACAGACAAAAGACTGTCCATTGGACTAAAGTTCATAAAACCCACCCATGAAGGAAGACTATTGGCTTGGGCTTATGTCAGTCACCCTAACGGTGCGAAAGTTGTCTGAAGTTATAAAGAGGGGAGACACTCTCCTTCAGCAGAGCACTTTAGAGCAGTGTCACAGTTTTTGTCCGTTCAGTTTTGCCATTGTTGTTTGCTGTGTAAATGTCTGTCTGTTTTAATGTTTTCTCTAAATGTCCGAGAGTTACTTTTTCTTTGATCTCAACTTGTTAAATGAAGTCAAACTTCATGTTTCACTGGCGTTTCTGTTTTTCTAGCTTTTTATCCTTTAAACTTTCTTTAAATCCGTTTTTTTTTTTTTTAAGTACTGACTGACCGATCCTTCGGCTCCATAATGGAAGCTATTCTGAATTCCACAATGTCAGAAGATCTCCAGTCATTTTGTGGCTTGAATTTAGTTATTTTTAACTTGCCTCTCTAATTCTGTGACTGTAGTCAGACTTTGAAACTCAATCCCATTTATATCCGGGCTCAAGAACACCGCTGAAAAATTCCTTGAGTTTTCCGCATGGCATATGACGCGGCCAGCAACAGCAGCAATCACCTTTGCCGAACTTCAGCTCCCTACTGTTTGTTCCTGGTAAAGAAATATCCACTGGAGGATATTTCTTGTTAATCTGCAAATAGAGCTTCAGCTAAGGACCCAGCTCGAAGCCCACAAGGACCCCAACACCACGGCGATGCACCACAATTCAAGTGAGCTAGATTTCTGTTTCATCTGCTGTTTGATGTCCATCCCTTGAAGTATGCCATGATTTGTCTGAGTTAAAGCTAATTTATAACTCTGACCAGATACAGAATTAAAGAGCAATTAATATATCTCTTCTTTTCATTAAAATTCCATTTTTACTTTCTTAAGTGATCCAGAATTTTCCAAATAATTAGTTTAATTTTCTCAATAAATTTGTTAGGTTTTTCATAATCCGTCAACTTCAAACTGATCTAAATTCAGATTACATCTTCATCCTTGTTCTGCAAATGTTATCACATTGTTACTCTATCCTCAGTTACAAATTTAATGAGATGGTTATTGTTGATCATTTCACCTGCTTACAAATCATTTAAATGTCCTTTAATCGTCATTTCATTTAAATAAATCTGTAAAATGAGAGAAGTTGTTGGGAATTTATTCCATTCTGAGTCTGGTTTCGAAGCCCCAGTATCGAATTCACTAATATTTTGAGACTGATTGATTTAATTAATTAATGATTAAACAGGTATAAAGTGGAATTTATTAATAAATTGGTCACAAGAGAGTGAGCTGGTGCCCCAACGAGTGATAGATATTGTTTTCTGGTGTGTATGGGTGAACTGGGAGGGAAATTCCCATTCCTGCATACCCTTCCAAGTATAAATTAAATAACAATGGTCAACATCAAATTTATTGTCTAAGTTTTTTGAGCTGATTTAGGACAATTTTGATGTGCCGAATCCAAAAATCACATTGGTTTTGCTCAATCAGGTCAACTTTTTGAATTATGGCCACATGTTTTTTTATACGTTAAATCAGTTGAAAAAACAACTTACAAAAAAATTATTTTTGTTACCCTGTGTAATCTTTATTTCTGATCATAATTATAAATTAAATATTGCTACAAAAGATTAAGAAAACAATGGCAGAAACAGGACAGAATTAGATTTGTTGTTTACCTTTGATTCTATTTTATATGACAATAGTGCCTACAAAAAAGGTTTATCTCCATTTAAAGTTTACATGAAAAGCCTTAATTAGTATTCCCTCTTAGACCATTTAACTCAGAAGATGAACAGATTCGGTTTAGCAGATTACATGTCAAAAATGTTGACTCAAAGGATTCTGTTCATGCTGTTCTTTTTAGGAAGGAATACACAGAAGGAATCATCACCATAAAACCCAGAAACCAAGTACTTACAAAGACTGTAAAAACAAGACCTGGTCAGATGCCCCCTGGCAGGGGCCATATAAGGTAATATTGTCAGTTCCAACAGTTGTAAAAGCACAAGGCTGAGACACTTGGGTACACCTTACACACTGTAAATTATTATCAAAACAAACCATAGAAGCTAGCCATAGACAGTGTTGCTGTTGTGGAGGAAGTCTGGGGCTACAAAGGGAGTCAGGTGTTTTAGCTGACCTGATTATCTCAAACCTTGATGAAGAAATTAAGAGTCCACAACAGGTATAATACACTCAAAATGGCTAACAATGAAAGACCCCTCAGAAGATTAATGACGTAGATTCCAGTTTTTTGAATGGCTCACATGTGTATTCCCCCTGCTTGTCCTTGTCATAGTCCTTCTGATACAGTTGCTGTGTAGCTCAGTAGCTATTTTAAAAGATAATTGACAAATCAATTAACATTGACATTAAGGATAAAGGGACACCACCCACCATAACATGGACTGAAGATAAAGCTTGTGTAGTCTAGTTTAACTATTGTGATATATATAATTGTGACCACTCCATGCACTGTGAGTCTGAGTCTGTGATATATGAAAAGAGTCATAAGTAGATGTGCACTCCTCCATGTAATTGAGCTAATGTGTTCAGTCACACAGGACCCGATGACTCTTAACCTGGACAATGTTATGTTGGAGTGAATGTACTTGGAAACGACCTCTTAGAGAGTGAAGGCATGGACTGCTATTAAGATAAGATAAGATAAGATAAGCCTTTATTAGTCCCACAATGGGGAAATTCCAGGATTGCAACAGCACAGGGATAGCAACACTCAGAGCAATAATCAGAAGGCAAGAAAAAAAACAAGAACATCTAGTAAACATATGTACATATTACTATAAATATATATATAGACACACAGTGCGGAGCATTATGGTTGGTGAATGTGCAGCAGAAAGTCTAAGTTCTCTCTCCGCGGATGCGGCGGGCCAGCTGGAAGTCTTTGGGCATGATGGTGACCCTCTTAACAAAGAAGAGACCCACCAGGTAGGCCTCTCTGGTCTCCTGCAGAGCCATGACGGCGAAGCTCAGGAAGCACAGGTGGGTCTTGAAGTCCTGAGCGATCTCCCTCACCAGGCGCTGGACGGGCAGCTTACGGATGAGCAGCTCCGTGGATTTCTGGTGGTATTAATCCTAATCCTAACTGTGAAGCAATAATACTATTGTCAAACACACATCAAGATATGCAGAGCAGGTATTCACATCTAAATATTGGTGGGGATATGCAGAGTTCCTTGATAGCAGGACAAATAAAACAAATTTCTCCTGCTCAGGACTTAGGAACATTTCAAACAGTTCCTTCAAGCCATCCTCTGCAGTCGTAGTCCCAGTGTCAATGGCGTCAGGGCAGAACAACACCTTTGAACTAAATGGAGGATGGTGGCTCTGTGGGCATAGGGTCTACTCACACCTGCTCTCTAACTGGGAGGTGTTTATGCCCCTGTATGACTGACTGACAACACTATCATGATGTATCTGGATTAAGTCAGACAGTCAGGGCATTGAAGGAGGGATCTGGAATACAAACCATCTGATGCAGTCTGAGCAGCGAATATATCAGTTGAATTTAAACATTGGAGCATTGGCCGAAAGGTCACACCTGCACTATTTCCTTGGACAGGGGTTGGAAAGAATATTCTTAGGACTGAGTTTTGTCCAAGATACTAGGTGTGAACCCAATGTCTTCACTGCCTCATATCTTAGTTGAAAGGCTCCTGCAACAATTTGATTTGAGCAATAATCTAATGGGTTGGATTCTGGATTTCTTAACCAACAGGACGCAGAGAGTAAGGGTCAATGGTACATTGTCGGACCTAAAGTACTCTTCTACTGGCTCTCCTCAGGGGTGTGTGTTGTCACCACTACTCTTCATCCTGTACACAAACATGTGTCGGAGCAGACATGACAACAGACACATTATAAAGTATGCTGATGGCTCAGTTATTGTCAGTCTCTTCCAGGATGGTGAGAGTGGCCACGGCCCAGTAGTTGATGATTTTGTTCACTGGTGTGAGGATTCCTACTTGCAGCTGAATACGACAAAAACTAAAGATATGATTATTGACTTTAGGAGGAAAAATCCCAGGCACAAAGTTATCGTACTAAAAGGCCAGACCACTGAATGTGTACAATCCTACAACTATCTTGGGACTATTATTGATAGTAATTTAAACTTTGAAGAGAACTGTGAAAGGGTGTGCAAAAAGGGTCAGCAACATTTGCATTGCCTGAGAAAACTTGCACGCTTCCAAATTGACCGAACCATAATGACAATGTTTTATCGGGCTTTTATTGAATCTGTTTTATCCTTTTCCTTAGTGTCATGGTTTGGTCAGATAAAACTGAAACAGAGGAAATCCTTGGATCAGGTAGTTAGATGGTCCAGTCGTTTGCTTGGTGAGCCACAGCTGAGCCTGACATCCCTGTACACCAGACAAGTACAGAGGATGGCTACCTGCATTTTAAATGATGACTCCCACCCTTTGCACTGCAACTTTCAGCTTCTTCCCTCAAGACGGAGGTTTGCTGTCCCAAAAAGTAGAACCCAGCGCTACAAAAACAGCTTTGTTCCTGCTGCTGTCAAAGAGTTGAACAAGCTGTAACAATATATTGCACATAATTTAGGTACCTATTTATTAACTCCATTTTATATTTACTTATTTTTGTAGGATGTTACTTGGGTTCTAAATATTTTATTGGGTTTTAGACCTTTGAGTTTTTAACCTCTTTGACTAGTTTTTAACTTTTAATATGACCCTTCTCTCTTACCTCTGGTTTTTCTCCCATCTCTTTGTCTTTTTATACCCTGATTGATGGAGCCTTGAGTATTTTTATCATGTTTATAGTCAGCTTCATATGTGCCTGTGTTTGTGTCTATGTTGAATGTAATTTGTGGCTTTTAAATATGGATGTTACCAGACTGCAAAACAAATCTACCTACGGGTACAAATAAAGGAACCTGAACCTGAACCTGATCCTGCCTGGCTACAATCCTTCTTTGCACGGTGGCCAGGAATGATAAAAAAAAACAAAAAACAATATTTTCCCTTATGATTAGAATTGCCATCTTTATGTGTGTAGAATGTTGCTGCATTCCCTGTTGTAGAGGCCTTATTGGAAAAAAAAAAAACAGTACATGCTGCTGGTGCACACCAGTATCTCATATTAGCTCAGCAGGAGGAGAGTGACAAGGATTCAAGTGATAGGACAGCCAGGTTTAAATCATGTCTACCAGTGTCTCTGCAAGAAAAAATGTTGGTATTGACAATATGCCTATAATGACTAAAGCATGATGTAACAGTTGAAAAGTATGTAAATACATTTATTGGAAGTTTTTTAAGATTTTATTTTTGATACTGCAATTGCAATACTGAATGTTTGTAAATGATGACTCATTTTTACGGTTGTCAAAGGTAGTAGAAATGAGGTGAGAATTTTTCCTGTATAAATGCTTAAAGAATGAATACAGAAAAGAAATTGCATTACAGTGATTACTCATGAAAGTATTTATTGCTTATAGGTTTTTCACTCATCATACATCAGAATAACATCAGTTGTCTGATACCTGCTTACGAAAGTTATTGACTTGGATGCATCCCTACTTGGATGCACCCCAGATCCAAACAATGGCACTTGATAGATTATGTCATTATCTGTCAGCGAGATATCCAGGATGTTCTTGTCACCAAAGCCATGTGTGAAGCAGAATGCTGGACAGATCACAGACTTCTTTGCTCCACCCTGAAACTGTACATCGCTCCACACTATCCAAAGTGCCCAAAGCTTGTCTGCTCTACCTTCAACACAGCCAAACTCCTGAAGCCTTTCCACCTGCGTAAGTTCCAGGACAGACTGGACGAGAAGCTGTCTACTGAGGGACCGCTGACTGGAGACCCAACCCAGAAGTGGAACCAGTTCAGAAAAGTGGTGACAGAGACAGCGAAGTCAGTGCTTGGCCCCAATAACTGGACACATCAGGACTGGTTTGATGAGAACAACAGTGCCATTGAAGACCTACTGACCAAGAAAAACAGGGCATTCATGGAGTGGCAAAACGACCCAGGCTCCATCCCCAAGAGGGAGAGGTTTAAATCTTGCCAGGCTCTAGCCCAAAGGGAGATCCGCAGGATGCACGACAAATGGTGGGAGAAGAAAGCTGAGGAGGTTCAAAGCTTTGCTGACTCCAACAACTTGAAGCAGTTTTTCAATTCCATCAAGTCAGTCTTCGGTCCTTTGAAATTTTGTCCCCTTGCTGTCAGCAGACGGATCCACCCTCATCAAGGACAAGGCTGCCATCAACACCAGATGGAAAGAATACTTCAGCCAACTTCTGAACCGCCCTTCTTCAGTTGATCAATCTGCACAGGACCAGATCCCTCAACAGCTGGCCATCCAAGAACTTGACAACCCTTCTTCCCTGATTGAAGTCAGGAAGGCTATCAAACAGATGAGCTGTGGAAAAGCATCTGGCAAGGACAACATTCCCACAGAAGTGTACAAGGCACTTAGAGAAGAGGCTCTACAGGCATTTCATGCTGTTCTACCCAGTATCTGGGGAGAGGAGGTAATGCCAGCAGACCTGCGTGACGCAATGATTGTCGCCCTGTACAAAAACAAAGGCTCCAGAGCAGACTGTGGGAATTACAGAGGCATTTCCCTCCTCTCCATTGCCGGAAAAATCCTTGCCTGCATCATCCTGAACAGGCTGATCTCGACAGTCTCAGAAAAGAACCTTTTTGAGTCACAGTGTGCTTTCTGCCCTGATTGCAGCACTGTTGTCATGGTCTTTGCAGTGAGACAGATTCAGGAGAAATGCTTGGAGCAGAACATGAACCTCTACGCAGTCTTCATTAATCTAACAAAGGCATTCGACACTGTCAACAAAGACGCATTATGGATCATTCTGGGAAAACTTGGCTGCCCAGTGAAGTTCACCATGCTCATCTGACTGTTTCACGACAACATGACAGGAGCAGTTCTGTCAGACGGTGAACCATCTAAGAAATTCAGCATCTCCAATGGCGTGAAACAGGGCTGAGTCCTTGCACCTGTATTGTTCAACCTCTTCTTCATGCAAGTGCTGTTGCGAGCTGTCAGAGACCTGGGTATCTACATCAGATACCATCTGGACGGATCACTGTTTGACCTGAAGCATCTTACAGCAAAGACCAAGACACTGTAGAGGCTTATAACAGAAGCCCTATTTGCTGATGACTGTGCTCTGATGGCCCACGAGGAGAACTACCTACAGTTAATTATCAATAAGTTCTCCGAAGCATCTAAGATGTTTGGCCTGACAATCAGCCTCAGCAAGACAGAAGTCCTCTTCCAGCCCACACCACGCAGTGTCCCCCAACAGCCGAGCATCACCATAGATAGGTAGGGCTTTGAGGTCACCCAATCAGCTTTTGCTGGATATGCCTAGGTCAAGGTATAAACATTGGGGTGACCAAGCCTTTTCTGTTGTCGCCCCCAGGCTCTGGAATAATCTCCCCCCTGACCTACGTGCTATCTCTGACCTGGCCCTTTTTTAAATCAGAACTTAAAACATATTTGTTTAAGATGGCTTTTAATACCCAGTAGTGGTGATATTTGTCTTGGCATTTGTTTTTATTTTATTCTCATTTTTAGGTATTTATTCTTATTTCTTTGTTTATGTTATTTGTTTTTAATGCTGTGTGTGTTTTTAATGCTGTTTAATTTTCTGTAAAGCACTTTGGTCACCTACGGTTTGTTTTAAAGGGCTATATAAATAAAGTACATTACATTACATTACATAGATGGCATATTGCTGAAGAATGTTGACAACTTCAAGTACCTGGGCAGCACCATCTCATGCGATGAACCCCTGGACAGTGACATATCAGCAAGGATCCAGAAAGCAAGCCAGGCATTTGGCAGAATCCATTCCAAAGTCTTGCAGCACAAAGACATCCGTTTCTCCACCAAGTTCAAGGTGTAAAGTGCTGTGGTCTTATCATCATTGCTGTATGGCTGCAAGACATGGACCCTGTACTGCAGGCACATTAAACAGCTGGAACAGTTCCACACATGCTCGCTACGGTCAGTCATGCGGATACGTTGGCAGTACTGCATTACCAACCAAGAGGTCCTCGACCGAGCAGGCCTTACAAGCATCGAAGCCAAGATCCTCCATGCCCAGTTTCGATGGTATGGTCACATCATCCACATGGATGAATCCCAAATCCCCAGACAGCTCTTCTACGGAGAACTGGCACAGGGCAGTTGCAACCAGGGTCGCCCAAAGAAACCTCAAATGGGCAGACCTCCAACCGCGAGAGCTTGAGGCCACTGCAGCTGACAGAACTGCTTAGTGTGCTGCGATAAGGAGGTACGTATCAGCATTTGAAGACAACCGCTGCCAATGCCCTTCAGCAACACGTGATCGACGATACAGAACATCTTCCACTGTCCTGACAGCTGGCGTTCCATGCCATGCCCAACCTGCAACTGTGCGCTTCGGACTTCGGCCTCCGAAGCCACATGCGTGTCCACAGATGACTGCACAACATGTCATTCTCAGCTCCCGAGAGACTACAAAGAAGATAGTTAATGACTCCATAAAATGGAGTCAAGAGAGGGCATAACTGTTATAATAAATTGTCATGTTCGCCCGTCAGGGCAGGGAAAGGCTCCACACACCAGCTGTGAGTTTGCGAATTTATTTGGCAAGACAAAAAATACAACAGCAGAAGAGCACAGGTAAGCTGATAGCTACTCTCAAGGTGAGGGGGATTGCTAGCTAACCTGGGTATAACTAGTCGTGAAATATACGCTAGAGAAGATATCAGAAGCAAGCAAGGAAACACATCTTATATAACAAGTAGCGTGCCATGCCCAACAATGGTGCATGGTCCTTTAAATAAGGCCACAAACAAACTAAAATAAGTAGTGACAGGTGTGAGCAATTTGAGCGAGCAAAAGAAAAGTGAAGATACAATTAGGTCAGCTGGAGGAGATGAGAGAGCTGACAGCTGACAGGCCACGCCCCACAGAGTGAAACTCATGAGGCCATTGACAGCTATCAACTCCGAGAGAAAGGAAAAAAGGAAACGACAAGATACAAATATGTGACAATGATAAATAAGGACAAGTAAACCCCAAGCATGTGAGTAACACAACTACAGTGAATATAAACAGAAAAATAAGCCAAACAACAGACGATACAGAATATGTGAAAACCAACTACAGATAAAATAACAAGGATTAGAATTCTAAAGTATAACATTATGCATATAAAGAAAGAAAGGATAAGGAGACAGAGCAGGGTGGAATTCCCCCCATGCTCAGATTGTGACAGTAAATAAACAGTGAAGATTAGTTAATTACATATTACACAAAGTGCTTGCATACACATATCTCTTAGATTCACACATATACCCACACACACATTCTGACATGCAAGTCAAATGCTCTCCCAACCATTCACACACAAAAACCAGTTGCTTTCACACATAATACACATATACTAAATGCACATGCACAAACACATAATAGCTTCACAGGAAAAGTCTCTGTTCTTGTTTCTATATATGGGCATGTGTAAGACTGAAGAGCAGACATCTGGACAGGATGGAAGTCATAAAAGAGCTCTGAAGCCATCTGGATGGCAAGAGGACAGTTTGAAACAATGGACATGTATTGCTGGAAAGTAATGCCCACCAACTCAGAAGCTATATGTAGGAGGGACTTCCTTTGTTCGGGGTCTTCCCAGGACAGAGCTGGGAGGATCTGTGGCCATGTTGACTCTTTGCGTGGTTCAATAAAGTTAAGCTGAGAAATAATATTTCTTCTGTGATTATTGGCTGGTTAACTGAAAAGATTCTGCTAACAGTCCAGAAAATTAATATTTACACTGGACTGCTTCTGTACCCTTGCTCAACAAGCTACGGAGGTCACGAGTAAGTTGACGGGTGAAGAGTCTGCCTAAATGAGCAACACCAGAGAGGCACCGGACATCTTCCGTACCCACGATGAGCCTCACCCGATGATGGAGACAATGGGTGAAGGGTCCGCAATGAACACGGTGACAATGGAACCGCTGCAGCACAATGGAGGTCCCAAGCCGAACGAGTGCACAGAGCCACCGGGAGCACAACAATGCATAAAACCAAGCAAGGTGCCGCCCCAAGTCATGGAGTGGGTTCGGGTTCACACCGGCGAGAGACCAGGATGATGATTGACCTGGCCACAGCCACACTGTAAAAACGATAACTAGCAGTTGTTGATCTGAGTACAATTTAAAAACTGATGTGACTCAAAAGTGTCATACCTGGCTCTCACGAGCCAGAAAGGAGATGCGAGGGCGACCAGTGAGTTAGCGTAATTTATTAACATAAACACACAGCGTACAAAATAACAAAGTAAAGAGCCACGTGGGGCTAAAACACACACACAACACTAGATAACGAACAGCAAGACCAGGAGACCAGGGAGGGCGGTGGGGGCCAGACCTGGGAGAAAGTGAGGGACAAGGAAAAGGAGGCAGGGAAGAAAAAAAACCTAGGTACAGTATAGGATCAGATACCCCAATAATAATTTCAAAAACAGGAAAAAAAAACCATCACCCCCTCCTCTGCAGAGGCCAGATGGTCTATGCAGGTGACCACAGGAGGTGGGGAGAACAAACTGCAGAAAAATAGCGACCTAGTCATGGAAAAAAAAAAAAGGGTTCACAATAACTTAGGGCGAGGACAATGCAAAACTCATGTCCCGACGACCAAAAAAACTACAAAACTCAGTGAACATAAGGTTGCAGAAGACTACACATGTAACCCCGGCTAAAAACAGAATGTATAAAGGAACAATCCGGGCACAAGACCTAAAAATAAAGCCTGAGGCCGCTAACTGGCATAAAGATACAAAAAAAAAAAAAAAATCAGCTCCTCAAACACGAATTAGCACAACACAGAAAATCAAACAGTCTGGAGGAGGATATAAATGCAGATGAACAAAAACTACCCTGAATAAGGCCAGGCAATGTGAGGCAAAAGCTACTTAAAGGACAAATTAGAATAAGAATACATACAGGGATCGTAAGACAAAGAAAATAGTCTAAGGAAAATTCTTGGTTGGAATGACACCACAATAAGGACTCTAGCGCAGAAAGTTCCTCGATGTCCTGAATGAAATTAAATAATGAAGGGCAAACAAAACACAAGGCTATGAACAGTCAGTCAATCTTTCAGGAATGACAGGTGGAGCGAGGCAGGCGGTGACAGCTTGTCCGGCGGGCGACCCGAACTCCACCAGACCAGGAACCACAACACCAGTTGGGCCGCCTACCAGAGCCCCAGGCTAGGAGACACAGTCTCTCCGGAGGCCGACCCAGATCACCGAACCAGCCAGATGGCTCCCCAGGCGGTTGTCCCGTGACCTCAGACCACGGAGAGCTGAGGGAGAAGTCTTGGTGCAGCTTCCTCCCTGAGGGAAACGGCAGGAGGAAACTGACCCAGGTGAGAAAAACCCCAACAGTAGTAGGGGGAGAGGAGATGGAGGCAAGGGGCAAAGTCAGCCTGACATCTAATGAGGACAAGGGCAGGGGGAAACTGGCCCGGACGAGAGGAACCCCAACAGCGGCAGGAGGTGAGATGATGGAGGCAAGGGACGAGGTCAGCCTGATGTCAGGCGAACACAATCCTCCAGCTCCCTCACTGACCTTTACCCGGACCGGCGCAGCACCCCCGGTGGACCCCAGCTGGACCGGAACAGCACTCCCGGTGGACCCCAGCTGGACCGGAACAGCACTCCCGGTGGATCCCGACTGGGCCGGAACAGCACTCCCGGTGGACCCCAGCTGGACTGGAACAGCACTCCTGAGCGCAGCATCTGAGGCGAACACCGTGCAGAGAACCGGAACCTCCGAGATGGCACCCAGAGCAGGTTCGTCTCCGGTGACCCTGGGGAGAGGCTCAGAGGGACAAAAGGAACCGGGATCAGGATCACCGGCAGTGGCAGATCCCGGCGAGACAGGCTCGAGCGCAGCAGACGGCTGCACCCGGCCCGCCCCCCCGAGAGACAGGCAACAAGGCTCCAGAAAATGAATGAAAGAGGGAAAATAGAGCACTCGGCTGATCTCGGGTTCTACCGCCATCCAGGACTTCGATGCTCCGGGTTCAGCGTGCAGGACTCCGTCCTCCGGCTCCAACTCGACTGCGAATGGCTCCGCAGCCGGCATGATGGTTTCCACAGTCAAACGACCTCCAAGCGCCGAAGACCGCGTCGACAGCCCGCATGGCGTGGAGGCAGGAGATCTGGGCTCTGCTGGGCCGAACCATTCCTCCGTGGAGACCCGGGGACGCTTAATCGTCGGCGCTGGCTCCAACAGGCAGTTCAACCTTCTCCTCTGCCCATGACGTGGCTGCGGGGCTGGGGCAAAACCTTCCAGGGCCGCAGGCCGCCTCCTCCTCGCGCGGCGGTGCACACCTGGCACCGGGGCACACTCAGGGGGAAGAGACACAGAGGACGCAGGTTCATATTCGACTTTTGCAGCGGGAGGAGAGAGCTCAGGGGACTGTGAACCCTGAACTCCTCCCCCAGGAATCATCCATCCATCCATCCATCCATCCATCCATCTTCTACCGCTTTTCCGGAGGTCCGGGTCGCGGAGGCAGCAGTTCAAGCAGAGAAGCCCAGACTTCCCTCTCCCCAGCCACCTGTTCCAGCTCTTCAGAGGGGATACCAAGGCGTTCCCAGACCAGCTGGGAGACATAGTCTCTCCACCGAGTCCTGGGTCTGCCCCGGGGTCTCCTCCCAGTGGGACGTACCTGAAACACCTCAAGTGGGAGGCGTCCAGGAGGCATCCTAATCAGATGCCCATACCACCTCAACTGACTCCTTTCAATGTGGAGGAGCAGCGGTTCTACTCTGAGCCTCTCCCGGATAACTGAGCTCCTCACTCTATCTCTGAGGGTGAGTCCAGCAATCCTACGGAGAAAGCTCATTTCAGCCGCTTGTATCCGCGATCTCGTTCTTTCGGTCATTACCCAAAGCTCGTGACCATAGGTGAGAGTAGGAACGTAGATTGACTGGTAAATCGACAGCTTTGCCTTAGAACTAAGCTCCCTCTTCACCACAACAGACTGGTACAACGTCCGCATCACCGCAGATGCTGCTCCAATCCGTCTGTCGATCTCTCGCTCCATTTTCCCCTCACTCGTGAACAAGACCCCAAGATACTTAAACTCCTCCACTTGGGGCAGGAGCCTGTCCCCAACCCGGAGAGGACAATCCATCTTTTTCCAGCTGAGGACCATGGACTCGGACTTGGAGGTGCTGATTCTCATCCCAGCCGCTTCACACTCAGCGGAAAACCGTCCCAGCAAGAGCTGTAGGTCATTGCTGGATGAAGCCAACAGGACAACATCATCTGCAAACAACAGAGATGAGATCCTGTGGTCACCAAGCATGACACCCTCCATTCCCTGGCTGCGCCTAGAAATCCTGTCCATAAAAATTATGAACAGGATCGGTGACAAAGGGCAGCCCTGGCGGAGTCCAACTCTCACTGGGAATGACTCCGACCGAGTGTTGGCAATACGAACCAAACTCTCACAACGGTCGTACAGAGACCGAATAGCTCGTAACAACAAGCCCGATACCCCATACTCCCGAAGCACCCCCCACAAAAATCCACGAGGGACGCGGTCAAATGCCTTCTCCAAGTCCACAAAACACATGTAAACTGGTTGGGCAAACTCCCACGAACCCTCAAGAATTCTCGAGAGGGTAAAGAGCTGGTCCGATGTGCCACGGCCAGGACGAAAACCACATTGCTCCTCCTGAATCCGAGGTTCGACCAACGGCCGGACTCTCCTCTCCAGTACCTTGGCATAGACCTTCCCAGGGAGGCTGAGGAGTGTGATCCCTCTAAAGTTGGAGCACACCCTCCGGTCCCCTTTTTTGAAGAGAGGAACCACCACCCCGGTTTGCCATGCCAAAGGCACTGTCCCCGACCTCCACGCAATGTTGCAGAGGCGTGTCAACCATGACAACCCAACAACATCCAGGGCCTTGAGGTACTCAGGGCGAATCTCGTCCACCCCTGGGGCCCGGCCACCAAGGAGATTTTTAACCACCTTGGCGACCTCAGCCCCTGTGATAGGCGAGTCATCCCCCTCGTCCCCAAACCCTGCTTCCTCTGTGGAAGACGTATCAGTGGGATTGAGGAGATCCTCGAAGTATTCCTTCCACCGCCCGACGATATCCCCAGTTGAAGTCAACAGTGTCCCATCCGCACCATACACAGTGTGGACGGGGAGCTGCTTTCCCCTCCTGAGCCGCTGAACAGTTTGCCAGAATCTCTTTGAAGCCGACCGAAAGTCTTGTTCCATGGCCTCACCGAACTCCTCCCATACCCGCGTTTTTGCTTCAGCAACCACCCGAGCTGCACTCCGCTTGGCCTGCCGGTACACCTCAGCTGCTTCGGGAGTCCCACAAGCCAACCAAGCTTGATAGGACTCCTTCTTCAGCTTAATGGCCCCCCTCACCACTGGTGTCCACCACTTGGTTCGGGGGTTGCCACCACGAGATGCACCGACCACCTTGCGGCCGCAGCTCTGGGCCGCCGCTTCAACAACAGAGGTGGAGAACATGGCCCATTCAGACTCCATGTCTCCAGACTCCCTCGGAATGTGGTTGAAGTTCTTCCGGAGGTGGGAGTTGAAGACCTCCCGGACAGGGGCCTCAGCCAGACGGTCCCAGCACACCCTCACTATACGTTTGGGTCTACCAGGTCTGAATGGCTTCCTCCCCTGCCATCGGATCCAACTCACCACCAGGTGGTGATCAGTTGACAGCTCTGCACCTCTCTTTACTCGGGTGTCCAAGACATACGGTCGCAGGTCTGATGATACGATAACAAAATTGATCATCGACCTGCGACCTAGGGTGTCCTGGTGCCAGGTGCACATATGGACACCCTTATGCTTGAACATGGTGTTCGTTATGGACAGACTGTGGTTAGCACAGAAGTCCAATAACTGAACACCACTCGGGTTCAGATCGGGCAGGCCGTTCCTCCCAATCACCCCCCTCCAGGTTTCACTGTCATTGCCCACGTGCGCATTGAAGTCCCCCAGTAGGACAATGGAGTCTCCAGGAGGAGTACCCTCTAGCACCCCAGTCACAGACTCCAAAAAGGGTGGGTACTCTGAAACATCATTTGGTGCATAGGCACAAATGATGGTCAGGACCCGTTTCCCAACCCGAAGGCGCAGGGAAGCAACCCTTTCGTCCACCGGGGAAAACTCCAATATAGAGGCAGCAAGGAGGGGCGATACAAGAATACCCACCCCTGCTCGTCGCCTCTCGCCCGGGGCAACTCCAGAAAAGGCCAAGCTCCAGCCCCTCTCCAGAAGACTGGTTCCGGAACCGGAGCTGTGTGTTGAGGTGAGGCCGACTATATCTAGCCGGTATCGCTCAACCTCGTACACCAGCTCAGGCTCCTTCCCCACCAGAGAGGTGACATTCCACGTACCAAAAGCCAGGTTAGAAAGCTTGGGATCAGTCCGCCAAGGTCTCCGCCTTTGACCGCCACCTAATCCACATAGCACCGGACCCCCATGATCCCTCCTGCAGGTGGTGAACCCACTGGAGGGCGGACCCATGTAACTCCTTCGGGCTGAGCCCAGCCGGGTCCCATGGGTGGAAACCCGGCCACCAGACGCTAGCCTTCAAGCCCCTCCCCCAGGCCTGGCTCCAGGGTGGGGCCCCGGTAACCCCATACCGGGCGGGGTACACTGAATCCTTGATATACAATTTATCATGAGAGTCTGTTGGATCGTTCCCCAGGAATCAAACAAGGCAATTCACTCATAATGGGAGGAGAATGAAAGGACACTTGCCTGATTCCCGGAGGGCCGGTGGAATCCGCTGCAAGGAACTTGAGTCTTTCCTCTCCCAGCCGGATAGAGGTGGAGGACCCCCCGGACAGACGAGGTGGTGCCACTCGCACCGGATCGGGACCGGGAACACCTGGAGGCAAATCCGCGCCGTTCTCAGCAGCCGGAGTGAATGACGAAGAGGGGGGAGAAACAGCTGAGGAGAGCCGGGGGCCCAAGACTGACGGGACAGCGGGAAGAGCGGGCCCAGGGGCGGGAGCAGCTGATTCGCTTCTTCGGCAAGACACGGGAGCTATAGCAGGCTGGGAGGCGGAATTCATGTGGTTTCCTGGAGCGGGATCCGGACGGGGCTCTCGCTGAGATGAACGGGGAATTTGGGAGCGGCGTCTTCTGAACGTGAAGTCGGGAAAACGCCGCTCCTGTACGGAGACCGAAGCCAACAGGTCAGCGTATCCCGGATAATCGTTCAGCTCAGGGTTCTTCTCAACCAGCCTGACCGCCGCTATCACGTGCTTCATGGCTACGGGGGGATAGGCGGTGGAACAAGCGGCTGCCACTCGGTCCGCGATGCGAATCGCTGTTAACCTCATCTTCTCCGGGGGAACCCCGGTTGACGTCACTCTATCTTGGGGATCACCCCTGGGTGAGGCGAATTCCTGGACTGGAGCGGCGGCAGGAGCAGGATTCCGAAGCGAGGAACGATGGTGTCCTGTCTTCGGCTTCCTGCCGGGGTTCTCCTCCAGCCTACGGAGTCTCTCCCAGGCCACAGAGATGTCTGCCCTCCTCGCCTTAACCTCGGGGAGATGGAAGTAGCGAGGGAAGTTGTCCATTATACTCTCGGCGAGCTCCAAGCGCCAGCGTATCTCGCTGGGAGAATCGTAGAGGTCCGTGGTGAACAGCGTTCCGTCCACAAGGTCCAGAGCCTCTGAGAGATCGTGGCCTGGGTGCCGCATACGTCTCCTGGAGGGAGACATGATAAAAGCCTGCCTGCACCCAGAGGAAGGAAAAAACGACGAGTCCCACAGCAAACTCACGGTCGCGGACGTCTCAGTCTGGCTGCGACCTACTGTCATACCTGGCTCTCACGAGCCAGAAAGGAGATGCGAGGGCGACCAGTGAGTTAGCGTAATTTATTAACATAAACACACAGCGTACAAAATAACAAAGTAAAGAGCCACGTGGGGCTAAAACAGACACACAACACTAGATAACGAACAGCAAAGTAAAGAGCCACGTGGGGCTAAAATACACACAGAACTAAGGATAATATACAACCCAGGGAGAAAGGCTAGAGAGGCGGCGAGGGAAAAACACACGCCGAGTCGCAGCACTTACTTTGGGGTAGCGCCGAGGTAACGGCGAACTGAAGCTAGACGTAGGAGCTACAGTCGTGGAAACACAAGGCACGTCTTTCCATAGCGAGGTCGCAGCAACGAGTAACTCTCGGCTGCTCGCTTAAGTGGGGGAGATGATTGATAATAGGAGACTGCTGTCCCAGCGCAGCTGAACTCGACAGCTGGGAATCAGCTGGGCGCTGTCAAAGTACGGGCCTTGGAAGACCCGGCACGGACTACCACGGAGCAGGAGCGACACTGGACAACCTGAACGCAGAGAAGGATAGCGTTCAGGTCGTGACAAAAAGTGAACGTCTGCTGTATGTAACCATGGAAAACTTGTTGTCTCAGCATGTCTGTCTCTAATTGCCTCTACACTCGTATTTTCTTGTCAGCTCAACAAAGACATGAGAGTTGGCATTAGAGCGTATCTCTGATGCACCTCTCTCACCTGACATACGTTAGTTGTGCATGCGTATTACACAAAACCTTTCAGTCTGCTGAGCGGGAAAGATGCCCACGAAGCAGTGGCGACAGTACCTCAAACGAGTTTATTACGAGCGGTTTTTTTTATTGGACGAGTTTTGTCTCATCCGTCGTGTGGACGATTCCTCGACATCAACTCCTGTCGTGGCCTTGGCTGCATCTAAAGCAAGAACATTAACGGTCCACAAACTTGGTAAGTGTGTTTTTGTGACTACGTTGACATAATTTTTCACGGTCGTATTATTTCGCAATAAAGAACGAGTTGTTAGTTTAAAACACTGTAAATTGGACATAAAGAAAGCTTAGTAGGCTAGCAGTGTTGCTGTGTGTGGGCAGTCTGTTTAGGTTTTTTTTTTTTTTTTTACTGAAGTACCGCCTGTAATAGGGTTTTTCAGGGTTCCAGAATGCATTGCGCGCCTCGGCGTAGTTCCGGTCCAGCAGCTGTTTGACAGCAATCGCCGCCACTGACCCGAATCGGGGTCAGTGGCGGCGACAATAATGCACTCAGTAATGCATTATTGTCATGTAATCATGTGCCTGAAAAACTCTATTCTGCCGTGACACTAAAGCCCCTCGTTTTTCCAAGGTTCCAAGTTTGAATCCTTAATGGGCTCTTAATACCAGTTATTTTGGTACCATTTTTTTGCCTCCTGGAATATGGGATATCTGAAGAACAAAAAATAAAGGAGTCACTAAGTAATGAGTACATTCAATTATTTATTTCAATAAAGAACAAGGTGCATCAGACACCAAATAACATTTGAATGTCATATTTTGTGCATATTTTGTGCATATTTTGTACATGACCCCCTCATGGATCGTCACCTTATCGTGGTGGGGGGGTTTGCGTGCCCCAGTGATCCCAGGAGCTATGTTGTCCGGGGCAATTTGCCTCTGATAGGGTCTCCCAAGACAAACTGGTCCTGGGTGAAGGGCCAGACGAAGAACGATCCAACAGACTCTCATGATAAATTGTATATCAAGGATTCAGTGTACCCCGCCCGGTATGGGGTTACCGGGGCCCCACCCTGGAGCCAGGCCTGGGGGAGGGGCTCGAAGGCTAGCGTCTGGTGGCCGGGTTTCCACCCATGGGACCCGGCCGGGCTCAGCCCGAAGGAGTTACATGGGTCCGCCCTCCAGTAGGTTCACCACCTGCAGGAGGGATCATGGAAGTCCGGTGCTATGTGGATTAGGTGGCAGTCAAAGGCGGAGACCTTGGCGGACTGATCCCAAGCTTTCTAAACTGGCTTTTGGTACGTGGAATGTCACCTCTCTGGTGGGGAAGGAGCCTGAGCTGGTGTACGAGATTGAGCGATACCGGCTAGATATAGTCGGCCTCACCTCAACACACAGCTCCGGTTCCGGAACCAGTCTCCTGGAGAGGGGCTGGAGCTTGGCCTTTTCTGGAGTTGCCCCGGGCGAGAGGCGACGAGCAGGGGTAGGTATTCTTGTATCGCCCCACCTTGCTGCCTCTATATTGGAGTTTTCCCCGGTGGACGAAAGGGTTGCTTCCCTGCGCCTTCGGGTTGGGAAACGGGTCCTGACCATCATTTGTGCCTATGCACCAAATGATGTTTCAGAGTACCCACCCTTTTTGGAGTCTGTGACTGGGGTGCTGGAGGGTGCTCCTCCTGGAGACTCCATTGTCCTACTGGGGGACTTCAATGCGCACGTGGGCAACGACAGTGAAACCTGGAGGGGGGTGATTGGGAGGAACGGCCTGCCCGATCTGAACCCGAGTGGTGTTCAGTTATTGGACTTCTGTGCTAACCACAGTCTGTCTATAACGAACACCATGTTCAAGCATAAGGGTGTCCATATGTGCACCTGGCACCAGGACACCCTAGGCCGCAGGTCGATGATCGATTTTGTTATCGTATCATCAGACCTGCGACCGTATGTCTTGGACACCCGAGTAAAGAGAGGTGCAGAGCTGTCAACTGATCACCACCTGGTGGTGAGTTGGATCCGATGGCAGGGGAGGAAGCCATTCAGACCTGGTAGACCCAAACGTATAGTGAGGGTGTGCTGGGAGCGTCTGGCTGAGGCCCCTGTCCGGGAGGTTTTCAACTCACACCTCCGGAAGAACTTCAACCACATTCCGAGGGAGTCTGGAGACATGGAGTCTGAATGGGCCATGTTCTCCACCTCTGTTGTTGAAGCGGCAGCCCAGAGCTGCGGCCGCAAGGTGGTCGGTGCATCTCGTGGTGGCAACCCCCGAACCAAGTGGTGGACACCAGTGGTGAGGGGGGCCATTAAGCTGAAGAAGGAGTCCTATCAAGCTTGGTTGGCTTGTGGGACTCCCGAAGCAGCTGAGGTGTACCGGCAGGCCAAGCGGAGTGCAGCTCGGGTGGTTGCTGAAGCAAAAACCCGGGTATGGGAGGAGTTCGGTGAGGCCATGGAACAAGACTTTCGGTCGGCTTCAAAGAGATTCTGGCAAACTGTTCGGCGGCTCAGGAGGGGAAAGCAGCTCCCCGTCCACACTGTGTATGGTGCGGATGGGACACTGTTGACTTCAACTGGGGATATCGTCGGGCGGTGGAAGGAATACTTCGAGGATCTCCTCAATCCCACTGATACGCCTTCCACAGAGGAAGCAGGGTTTGGGGACGAGGGGGATGACTCGCCTATCACAGGGGCTGAGGTCGCCAAGGTGGTTAAAAATCTCCTTGGTGGCCGGGCCCCGGGGGTGGACGAGATTCGCCCCGAGTACCTCAAGGCCCTGGATGTTGTTGGGTTGTCATGGTTGACACGCCTCTGCAACATTGCGTGGAGGTCGGGGGCAGTGCCTTTGGCATGGCAAACCGGGGTGGTGGTTCCTCTCTTCAAAAAAGGGGACCGGAGGGTGTGCTCCAACTTTAGAGGGATCACACTCCTCAGCCTCCCTGGGAAGGTCTATGCCAAGGTACTGGAGAGGAGAGTCCGGCCGTTGGTCGAACCTCGGATTCAGGAGGAGCAATGTGGTTTTCGTCCTGGCCGTGGCACATCGGACCAGCTCTTTACCCTCTCGAGAATTCTTGAGGGTTCGTGGGAGTTTGCCCAACCAGTTTACATGTGTTTTGTGGACTTGGAGAAGGCATTTGACCGCGTCCCTCGTGGATTTTTGTGGGGGGTGCTTCGGGAGTATGGGGTATCGGGCTTGTTGTTACGAGCTATTCGGTCTCTGTACGACCGTTGTGAGAGTTTAGTTCGCATTGCCAACACTCGGTCGGAGTCATTCCCAGTGAGAGTTGGACTCCGCCAGGGCTGCCCTTTGTCACCGGTCCTGTTCATAATTTTTATGGACAGGATTTCTAGGCGCAGCCAGGGAATGGAGGGTGTCATGCTTGGTGACCACAGGATCTCATCTCTGTTGTTTGCAGATGATGTTGTCCTGTTGGCTTCATCCAGCAATGACCTACAGCTCTTGCTGGGACGGTTTTCCGCTGAGTGTGAAGCGGCTGGGATGAGAATCAGCACCTCCAAGTCCGAGTCCATGGTCCTCAGCCGGAAAAAGGTGGATTGTCCTCTCCGGGTTGGGGACAGGCTCCTGCCCCAAGTGGAGGAGTTTAAGTATCTTGGGGTCTTGTTCACGAGTGAGGGGAAAATGGAGCGAGAGATCGACAGACGGATTGGAGCAGCATCTGCAGTGATGCGGACGTTGTACCGGTCTGTTGTGGTGAAGAGGGAGCTTAGTTCTAAGGCAAAGCTGTCGATTTACCAGTCAATCTACGTTCCTACTCTCACCTATGGTCACGAGCTTTGGGTAATGACCGAAAGAACGAGATCGCGGATACAAGCGGCTGAAATGAGCTTTCTCCGTAGGATTGCTGGACTCACCCTCAGAGATAGGGTGAGGAGCTCAGTCATCCGGGAGAGGCTCAGAGTAGAACCGCTGCTCCTCCACATTGAAAGGAGTCAGTTGAGGTGGTATGGGCATCTGATTAGGATGCCTCCTGGACGCCTCCCACTTGAGGTGTTTCAGGCACGTCCCACTGGGAGGAGACCCCGGGGCAGACCCAGGACTCGGTGGAGAGACTATGTCTCCCAGCTAGTCTGGGAACGCCTTGGTATCCCCTCTGAAGAGCTGGAGCAGGTGGCTGGGGAGAGGGAAGTCTGGGCTTCTCTGCTTGAACTGCTGCCTCCGCGACCCGGACCTCCGGAAAAGCGGTAGAAGATGGATGGATGGATGGATTTTGTACATGACAATGACAGACTGTTTAACATTTGAAATCAAATAAAATGTGCATTTATTTTAGTAGCCCCTGTCACACTGAGCATGCAGGGAATAAATTATGACTTTGAAAATTGCATCACAGTTTGTGCGATGCAAATCATAAATTGAGCAGTAGATGTTGCAACATCTGTCAATCCAAGCCCTGACTCCTAATGATGCCAGGGATTGGGTTGACAGAGACCACAAAATCTCCTGCTCATAGTAGAGTGGAGATACCACACACACTTTTTTCACAAAATCTGCTGAAGAATTACTATTTGATTACATGACAATAATGCATTACTGAGTGCCATATGTCGCTTGTGGGGTTCAACGAGTTAAAATTTGGATATATTTCAATAGCCCCTGTCAGACTAAGCATGGTTTCATAAATGACATATTTTGTACATTACAATGACAGATTTTGTGACATTTGAACTGTGAAGTTGCTTAAAATGTGGATTTATTTAACTAGCCCTTGTCACACTGAGCTTGATTAGAGAAGTGGAATATTTGGTACATAATAACTATTTCATGTTGCCCTTGACACTGAGCGTGATATTTCACATATTTTTTGATAACAATGAATGGCATATTTTTCATATGACATAAGTCAATAAATGTTTTTTAAAAGTGTTCAGTTTGCATGTTCATTTATTTTCTTAATATGCACAGGTACATAATTGTTGCAAAGAAATATAGAAATCAAGAATAGAATCTGGGGAGGGGTGGGGTGGGGGATAAATAAGGCGAAAGGCGCTTGGAAAATAAAGACATCATTGCTAGTACAGAAACATTAACCTGTGTAGTTGTATTACCACAGCAATTTGCTGTGGTAATACAAAAGTTTCCATAAAAGTTTCCACACCCTTTCTTGCCCCTAAATGCTCTGGGTGACCGATTTTCACGCTCTAGTACATGCAGTTCCGTGAGTATTTGTCCCCGATTCAGGTCAGTGGCGGCAATTGTTGTCAAACAGCTGCTGGACCGGAACTACGCCGTGGCGCGCAATGCATTCTGGAACCCTGAAAAACCCTATAACATTAATGGTCACATTTGTGTGCCGAAAATGCACGCTCAATTTATCGGTCAATATATGAACTTTAAAGATGAGGGCAATTTCGTTGTAGTTTGTTAGCAGGCAGAAGAGGCTAGCTTTGTTTTAGCCTACTTACATGTCTTGACTAGCCTTGCCTTGACCCTCACCTCGGATTTACACCGGACGGCAGCGCTACGGTTTTGTTCCGTCATACACGTGACGTCAATTTACACCAGCAGCGTCTCAGAAGCGGAGCGTCTCGAAGCTGAGCATAAACAGTGAATGGCTGGGTCCACTAACTACAAACGTAACACTGTAACTTGTACTTAGTGGAAATAGCCATTCACTGTTTATGCTGACGGAACAAAACCGTGGCGCTGCCGTAACGCGGCGCGGCCACGTCCGGTGTAAATCCGGGGTCAGAAGAGAGGGAAGGGACGCTCCACATCGTCCTGTCCTGTATGTACATTTTTCGTCAGAAGATGGCAGCATAGGATAAGGAATGAATAAGGGATAAATAAAATCTGTAATTTGTTGAGCCAAATTACAAAATTAGTCAGTTTTCTTCTGATGCGTTCCTTTCTGGGCGGTCTGGTGGTCAGAATGTATTTCTGTAATACACAAAACTATGTTTTATTTCTTTTGCTATCATTTGCTAAATTAAAATTACTGCATATTTATTTCACTTTGTGATTAAGCCAGGACTTCCCCCTGTATCATACCTTATCATGTACAGGAGCATGGTGTTGTCAGTGCCTCAGGATATCATATCATATTCTATAAATATCATATATCATATTGCTAACACTGTGAAATTGTAATATCAATTGTCTTTTGTTATTTCGCAAATGAATGGGTCTGCAACAAAACTGAATGTTACATGACCTTTGTGTTTCAGGAGTTTATCATATGCAGTGCAAATTTTGCAAGTTCACAAGCTCCAGTCAAGAAGTTCTCCTGAAACATTGCCGTCTTCATCACGGAAAAGGTGCTTCCTGGCCTTGTGTTCATATAGACTGTGTTTGTGTATTCAAAACACCTGGTGCACTGAGGTCACACCTCTCTAGGTGTCACAAGACTGTGAGAATTCATGAGAATTCAACCTTTCAGTGTGAATTGTGTGATTACAAAGAAGTTTGCAGTTCTCAAACTTTTCTTAACCATCTTGGACAGCATTTAAAAAATCGTGAAACTGTAAAATGTCCCTTTCTTAATTGTACATTTGAAACAAATATACGCTCATCCCTTAGTTCTCATCGAAGTCGAAACCATAAAAATTGTACACTCAAAGATTTTCGAACTAGAGTGAGAGCTGATATTGAATATCAATTAAATTCTGAAGGACTATCAGATGGTGAAGCAGGGACATCATCATCATCTCATCTTCAGAGCTCCAGACCAGATGACCTTGAAGAGATTTCAGAAGTTGTAGACCCTGAGACACTGCAGCACAAACTGGCCTGTCTCTTTCTGTCTATGCAGACAGTGTTACATGTTTCTAGAGATTCAACACAAAAGATTGTAGAAGATCTGCATAACTTGCTGTCTTTTTCTAGCATTCAGACTCTTAACAGTGTCAAAGATATCCTTGCAAAGCATAACATTGAGACAAGTGATTCTGTTTTGGAAGGAAATTCATAGAGCAATAATTGAGACTAACCCTCTTGTTTCAACAACATCAGCTAAAGGTTCCTTGTCAACAGATCATAGAAGAAACTTATATTTCAAGAACCACTTTAATATTATTGAACCCACTGAATATCTTTATAGCACAACCCATAAAGAAGCTTATGTTTATGTACCCATCACTAAGGTACTTGAGTCTTTGTTAAGGTGTGCTGATTTTGTCGACCAAATTGTCTTTGATCAGCAAACTTTACCTGGACATTTTCAGTCTCATCAAGATGGAAAATATTACAAAGAAAATAGGCTATTTGGACAGCAAGACCTTTCTTTCAGTTTGGCATTGTATATTGATGAGTTCGAGATATGTAACCCGCTGGGCACCTCCAGAAAAATTCATAAGATAACTGCAGTATATTGGGTTCTTCTGAATTTGCCAGCCAAACTCAGATCAAGTCTCACTTCAAATCAACTTGCTGTCTTAGGAAAAAGTGAGGATGTCAAACGATATGGCTATGAAAAGTTTCTTGAACCACTGATTAATGACATAAGGTTCCTAGAAGAACACGAAATTTTTGTTGAAGTTGTGGGTCAGTTTGTCAAGGGGGCTATATTTTGTGTGTGTGCAGATAACCTTGCGGCCCACAGCCTTGCAGGCTTTCAAGAAAGCTTTAATGTTGAAAAATTTTGTCATTTTTGTTTGATAAGCCGGGACCAAATTGCAGCTGCTGAATTAAGCGATTTTCCATTGAGGAATATTGGTCACCATAACACTGTTGTGGAAGAGCTTATGCAGAATGATCATCTTCAAAGTATTTGTGGGGTAAAAAATGACTGTGTGCCGAGGAAAAATTTACTTTTCTTTCATCCAATCACTGCATTTCCTCCAGATGTTTTGCATGACCTTTTTGAGGGGGTTGTCCCTGTGGAACTGTCCTTGTGTTTGAAACATCTCATCTCCAAAGGTTACATTACATTTGATGTATTGAATGACTGCATAAAATCATTCCCTTACAAGTTTTCAGACAAAACAAACAAACCACAAAAAATCCCAAAAGCGAGCTTTGAAAAAGGAACGATTGGTGGTAATGGACATGAAAACTGGACACTACTGTGCTTCCTTTCATAATTGGAAATAAGATACCTGAGCAGGAGCCTGCATGGGAGATTTTAATGGACCTTAAGGAAATTGTTGACATCGCGGTGTCAAACAAGCTCTCGGAGGAAGCACTGTTTTACTTTTCATCTAAACTACGTGATCATCGCAAGTTGCTTGTCCACACCTTTCCAGAGTTCAAATTAAAGCCGAAACACCATTTCATTGACCACTACCCGGACCTCATCCGCTGTTATGGGCCGTTGGTGGAATTATGGACAATGAGATTCGAAGCGAAGCATAGCTTCTTTTAAAAAGTGATTCATGACGCCCATAATTGGAAAAACGTTCTGCTCACTCTTTCCTCAAAACATCAGCAAATGATGGCATTGCATTTGGACAGCCAGAAAGTTTTCACACCACAACTGTATGTTGAGTCTGTAAAAGTGGTCAGGGTTTCAGAACTGGAAACTTCACTTCAGTGTGAAATTCAGAAGAAGTACCCACATCTTGACAGTGTTTCTTTGTCTAAATCAGTTCACCTGCATGGAACTCGGTATGCTGAGGGCATGATTGTATCTGCTGGGCAGTGCAGTGGCCTCCCAGAATTCCACCAGATTGTGACCCTTCTTGTTGATGCTGAGCAAGTGACACTCATATGTAAAAGACTTACCTCTTGGTACATCGATCATTTCAGATCATACGAGCTTGTTGAAGGCCACTGTGTTGAACTCATACTGCTGGAACAAGAGTTGCTGGCAGATTATCACCCTCTTGCAGCCTACACAGTTGCCGGAAAGCTGATGGTAACCACAAGGGCGTTCATTCTTCAGTGAAGCATCTCAGGATGTGGTATGTAGTGTGACAAAATGTTTTCCTTTTGTTCATGTCATATTTATATCTGTGGCTCTTCATCCTTACAGTAAAGTTTGATTACACAACCCTGGACTGACACTTCTAATATTTTGAGATGAAATGATAAGATAATCAGTTATAAGTAAATCTGGGAAAACATCTGTGATGTATCAGATTATCGGACACTTTCAACTTGGGTTTCACTAGTTTCTCTCGTCACTTTTCAGGCCTTGTTACTTCGTGTGGTTATCTCTCCAAAAGAAGCCCGGCGACTCAAGCTTTCTGAAGTACCAGAATCTGTGGACCAGCTCGTTGATGTCATTAAAGAAAGGCTTGAACTTCAAGGTGATTTTTTAGTGCAGTTTGAAGATCCAGACTTTGGAAATGCACTATGCAATTTGACAACAATGTCTGAACTACCAGCTGAGCATGCAGTTCTGCATATTGTTTGGGACAGTGATTCTTCTTCTCTTAACCAGTGTATTGGTTCAGTGTCCTCCCTCGATACAGCCATTGTCCACTCTGGTGATATCAGGTCCAGCTGGACTGATTCAATCCAGACCAATTTAAGGCATGTCACACAGTGGCCCTCTCCTTTCGCTATCCCTAAGTTATCATATGATATGATGTGGAACTACAGTTGCGAAAGGGCAACGAGACTTACGAGAAGTCAAAGAAGGGCCTTGATGTCACCAGAGAAATTAAAATGGAAATTCTGGATAAAATTGCACAGGCTATTTTTGAAATCAAAAGCTACCCTGAGAAAGATGAACTGGAATCTGTTGCCTCTTCACTGGTTCTCAAGTACCCATGCTTAAAGGAACCAGGTAGCATCACAGGCTATGAGGCATGGAAAACAAGCATCAAGTATAAGCTCGGAAACTTCAGATCTAAGCTGCGCCGTGCAGGCTGCAATGAGGTGGATGTAAACAGTAAAAGAAAAGGGGGCACTGAGGACAATAGTCCATTCACCCTGAAAAGGCCCAGACGTGGGGAGGTTAATCATGTCCCAGATTATCCTCAACACCACAGTGATTTTACTCTTGAAGAGGAAAGGCTTCACCTAGTTGAAGAAATGATGGAGAAAAAAAGGGACCAAACACTGATACAGCACAAGATGGAGCTGACATTTTCCCTTAGACGCAAAGAGATCGTTGAGGGACAGCCCATGGTATCAGAGGTCCAGGAGAGGTGGCCAGCGCTGTTTTCATGTGAGCAGGTAAGGCTGAGATTGTTGTTATGTGTTTCACATGCTAATTTTATTGACTACAAATAAGTAGGAGTGATTTATTCTTATCAGCTGTATATTATATCACTGGAAATGGCACACAAAATATAGATGCATAAGAACACGCAGGAAAACATTGAAATGTGGATGTGCTTGATGATGTGGTTTGGTAGATCGGTTCTATAGATTTTGCTGTTTGTTTTATTATAGGCAAATAATATGGCATAGATTTTGAACAAGACTGCTACATTTCAATTGTCTTTACTTTTAACGTTGTGGCTACAAAAAAATACATCATTTCAAATTTCTCAAGAATTCTGTCGGATCACAAGCAAAGATCTCCTGGAGTCTTTCAGAGGATCCCTTGACATTTATGTGCCTCGCCTGCTGAGACTGTACCGGGCGAGGAAGGGGGCTTTTGGCCAGAAAATGGAGGATGTCCTTGATGCACTTGATGAAAAGGTAATTTACTGTAAATGTCTGTAGCTAATGTATGCATAAATAAATAATAAAGAATCATTTCATTTACATGTAGACCATCAAACTGCTGAGTTTTTCAGGAAAACAGTGGAGTCATCAGAATATGTCAGCAAATGCAAAGGGTTCATTGTCAATATTTAATAACTGAATTTGAAAATGTCTTTCTCTATGCTGATTTGCTTAGATGTAAGCAGTAAATGAATGAAAGGTGTTTGTCTAACATGATCTGACCTGAAGTGTTTGATTTTTTGTAAAAATAAAGATAGCGCTGTACTAATTGATTGATGCTTGTGTTTTTCTCGAGACCTCAGACATTCTGACTCATAGAAAAACAGCGGCTCTGAGAGGACTCCCCATCTTTGTCCGAGATGACACTTCCAAGTTTTTCCTGCAGTGTTCAGTAAGTATTCTTAAGTTAGTTCAAAATTGACTGAATGATTTCATAGCCATTGCTTTTATGAGCATATTTATTATTACATTACCTTTTCTAATCAATTAGGCTAAAGATTCTTTTTTTTTTTACTCTATACAAAGAGCAACCCTGACCTATTAGACACTGACATAATGCACGGCTCAGGAGACAAACACGCAGGCTCAGAGTAGATTTAACAGCTTTATTCAACAACAAGAGTGTGTGGCTGCGTGTTTGTGAGGTGTAGATGTATTGGTGGTGGACGTCTGCGTCAGGCGTGGAGGCAGGTAGCCATGCAGCCGGACAACCCTATGGGAGAGAGCACAGGGAGAAGGGTAACGGGCACCACACCAATACAGGGAATTAACAGGATGTGCTGGCTTACTTGGTTTGGGCAGGTGGCTGGCGTTGACAAAGGCGTAGCCCGGGAGACAGCGACCTGGAGCACCTGTGACAGCAGCGAGGATGCGGCGGTGAGGAGACGTGGTCCGCCGCCGGGAGATCCACCTGTGCACAGGGGAGAAGACTGGAGAAGAAGGTAAGAGATGCTTACGTGGGTAAGCTTGCTTGAAGAAGGGGGTTCCTTTCAGCAAGGGAGGCCGACGAGATCAGACGGCTTCAGGCCGAAGCCCAGGGCAGAGTGGTTTAAGTCCCTCGCCGCTGACGAGGCGCAGGTGTGCGCGCAGCTGGTGCCACTGATGAGCGGCGAGTCGTGACAGACACACCTGTTCCCACTGGAGTACCTTTGCATGATTTAGGTTTTTTGGGAGAAAGTGGCTTTATTCATCCAAAGGTGATTATTAATGTTTATCTTGTACCTTTTGAATAAAGCCATTGACTCATTTTTTTAATATGAACTCTTCCAGCTGCATAAAGAGAGTGATGACTAAGAAAATGGTATATCAATGATCTTTGATATACCACTGACATATTTCCCTCATTATTTTATTATTTTATATGTTGGTAGAGATGTATTCTGTCTCTCAGTTGTCATTAACTGTAAATCATGTATCCGTGCTTTTTCCATAGGCTAGCGACACAGAAGAACAAGTGATCAGGGATGCGACTGTTGCAATCCTCTCCGTTCATGAAGATGATGATGCACTGAATGCAGTTAATGTGGCTGTTGTGCTGGAGGGGGCTATCATCCTGCAAGACTTACCAGACCTCTGCACTGCCTTTGCATATCTGTTTGGCCTCTTGTACACAATGAACATTGACTATCCAAAGGAGATGTTCTACACTTTTGAGGCTGTTCAGTGCATCTTTTTTGACCTTGGTTCTCGATGCTCACAGCGCATAAGGTCGCTGAGAACAAAGCTTCAGCTGTAAATGGAAAGCAAAAAATGTTGCAAGTGTCTGTGCCAGTTCACATATAGTGCCTGTTTGTTACATGTTAACTTAGCTTAATGGCTGCATATGTCATAATTTTACAATTGCAGTTCCTATAATCGTTGTTGTTGTGGCCCAACATGTTCATTGTCACTGTTGTCACTCTTGTCTCTTACATGCTTGCATTTTATTGAAGAGAGAATATTGAAGCCAGTGCTGTAATTTTTTTTTTTTTTTTTAAGATTCTTTTATGTGGCACTGATTTTAACAGTTTTAAGTTAAATAAGAGTGGACAACAGTTGTGTTAAGGCCAAGTGAGTTTTATGTACAGAGATAGACAATACTGTCTACAAACAGAAATGTTTGCACATGTATAAAGCCAGACACATGTTCAAAATGCCTTTGCTGCCTTTAAAGAATAAAGGCAAAGTTTGAGCTATGCTTTGAGCATTATTTTCATACATTATAGTATATACATAATACATATTTTTTTATGTTAATGCAACAAGAATATCTGCTTTTATTAAAAGTGGAAAGACAGCATTAAAACAAGAATTTCATTGTTAGTCTCTCAATAATATTTGAATTGGTATAAACACACAGTTTTATCATATTGAAGGAGGAATTCTTTGTTTATTCCATAAAATAATATACGTATGATTAAAGTAAAAATGTGTGGTATTTCAATAAGAAATTTGTTGCTGTTTCCACCAAAATATTCTTTTTAAGTGAACTAAAAACTCCAAGTTAGCAGAACTTATATCTTAACTTGGGAACTTAAGTTTAGTCAACAACTTCATAAATTGTTGAGAAAACTCAAAAATCTATCGCATCATGTTGCCTTGATAATTTGAGTTTTCTCAGCCTTTTTTTTTTACAGTGCAGCGAAACAACGGGCAGCATTGAGTATCATGGTGAAGCTGGGAACAGCGTGCTTTCAGCTGACAGACAATTCATTTCGGCACACTAACCAACTACGGTGTGTCCAGGTGGCTGCTCCAGACAGCAAGCCTTCACAGGAGTCAGCTACCGCAGTGTGGGACCCGGGCCCCAGTGCCATGAAGATTGGCCCTGACCCCGGGGATCCAACAGCCCCAGGGAGGCGGCCGCCACGGGCCCTTCTACAAAGCCCCCCAGGCAGAACTGTTCTCCCCATGGAAGACTGTGAAAAAAAAACAAAGACTGTTCAGGTAGGAGCACGGCTGGCACAGTGGCAGAAAAACCCACCCAGCCACGTTGGGTCCTGCGGTGGTCTACAAAGACCCTCTTGGGGTCTTTGTCAAACAGAAGTCAGCATTTCCAGTAAAAAAAAAAAAAAAATCACCAAAAACAATCTGCCACTAGACATCTGCAGAGTCAAGGATGGTGCAAGTTTGACTTACGGAGTGGTGGGAGGTCTTTCAAAGGACTGAACTGTTTCACCCATACTGTAAAAGGGCTCAGCATGAATTTTCTCAGCAGAGGAGGAGGAGCACATCAGCTAAGGCTTGGAAGCAGGGTGCCTGACAAATGACAAAATGTCAGATTCACTTAATAGCAGATTCTTTTCAACGGAGTGAAAGTGGATATATAAAAAGGATTTGTTTGCTTCAGTGAGTCTAACAGAGGAGTTTGGTGTTTTCCACTGTCAAACACGTACCAGATGACCATCCTTGTGTCAACCCTGACTCAGAGCAAAGCTAAGGTAGGTGAAAACCTTTCTATAATCAAACAGCGAATAGGTGCACTACCACAACTAAGCACAGAACATGCTGGTGTTAGTCCATACCTCAAATTAAATGCTTGACTGCTGCTTACATAGAAATACATGGAGACAGCATAGAGAAAACAAATTGTGAGAAATGACTTTTACATCATGTGCTCCAGTCTTTGCCAAATGCCAGAATTATTACACAATATTAATTGGATTATTAATACACTATGGCTATTAAGAGTTGCAAAAATAATGTTTTACAAGTGTTAAAAAGAATGCTGCTTTGGCAGCATAAGATTTAGATCACTTTTTTCAGTTATTATTTTTTATGGATCTGCAACTATTCAGCTCTGCTTTATATGAGGAACAGATATCCAAACATGGAAGGAAGACTATTTGTCTCTGTGGCTTTGAAAGAATGCTCTTTTGTGACCTAATATATCTCTGAAGCAGACCAAGAGAGCAAATGAATCTCTTCTTGTTGTCTTGCTTCAGAGTGCTTCTTGGATTTATTTAGCTGTTTATTACAAAAATTGTAACAAACTTGGAAGTCAAGTGGATGATTAGAAAAAAAAACGCTTAACTGCAACCATGTGAGCAAAGTGTGAATAACTTATTCCACTATATTTAATTCAGAGTTGAAACATTAAGTCCATCTGGATCCATTTTACTGCACCATATATACAGTCATGTGAAAAAATTAGGACACCCTGTATAAGCCTGTGTGTTTTTTAACATATTTGGACATCTGGATATTTAATATCAATGTTAAAAATACTGGGAGAGTCATGTAATACAACTAAATGATTAAAATGCATTCAAGACTTTTTTTAAATTTTCTGTAGAATGTAATTCTAAACAAATAGTGAGGAATAAATTAGGACATCCCCACCTTCATCTCCCCATCTTTTTTAGGACACCCCCACATTCATTCCCACTTAAAATGGCTAAAATAAATGTTTAAAAATGCAAATAAAAACAAAAACAAGGTTAGACATAGATATGTGAGCATTTCTTAATAAAGAACTGAATATTCAAGGGGGTGTCCTAATTTTTTCACATGACTGTATGTATGTATGTATGTACTGTATATGCGTCTAATATTTAAATTTGTTTGATGAGCTGAAACATTAAAGTGTGACAAACAAAAAATGAGAAATCAGGAAGGGGGCAAGCACTTCTGTGTGTATATATATATATATATATATATATATATATATATATATATATACTGTATATATATATATATAAGTTGATTTCTGTATGTATTTCAGCAGTTACAGTTTGAGCTATTTTTGAGTCAAGGAACTATATGTTTAATAAATGTATTTTTCCAGTTAGTGTGATCAAAATGTATGGCTGTTTTAGTTGCAGGTTAAGTGTATGTGTTTGCTTATGTTCCTGAGCTTCCCACTGACTATGGCTGAGGTCCCTGGTCCGTGCAGACATTCCATCACTAAGGAACACCTGCTGACAGTTCGACTACTGGTAGGTGTTAAAATAACATTGTATTGATCATATTACATAACCCTGGGGCTGAGATCGTCATGGTTTTGTCTCTGCAGATGGACAACCAGTTGAGAAGCGGGTGTTCAATAACCTACATGTTCATAGAGCGAAGAAACTTGGTAGGAGAACATTTATCTAATGAGCCCGTTTTCATCCCAAAACCCATAACTGAAACTTTCTATAAACTCTGCTGCAGTTTTGATGTATATCCATTACCTTTTGGCTCTGATTTCCCACAGAGTAAATGTTGCTTTGTAAAAGCTGCATTACCATGGATCCTGGAGCTCCTCAGTACTCATTTCAAGTATAACCATGGTTCAGTCAATGATGGATACGTTCAGTCCCTGAGAGCCCTCGTCCTTAACATCTATTCTCAGAAATGTGTGCCTCAGATTAATGAAGAGATTGAGGTGAGTGTCTGTCTCATGGAAAATGTCCAGAAACATAAGAAGATATAAATCTGCATTATAATGTAAATATTTAATACTCGGGTATGTTACTGGATCATGCTGCAGGATAAGCCAGAAAGTTTTGAAAGGATCTACAGAGGATCTCCTTTAGAGGCGCTACAAAGGGTGACAGAGGTGTTGTCCGTTTACTGGGAGCTGGCGACAACCAGTGATGGACCAGTTGACTGGAGATGTCAGCAAGAATTCACAGAAACATTTGGCTCTACCACAGAGACTTTCACAGAAGAAACTGTAATGTAGTTATTTATTGTTCATATATTATATTTCATATGAAGCTCTTATTTGTGTGGCACGGGGTGGTGGCTCCACTTTCTGGTCCCACCATCTCCATGGGTATAAGAAGGGCTGCAGGTAGGGCAGCTGTCTCTTCCGCCTTTACCTCTGCCAGCGGCTGTATGTGTGGCTAGGTGCACTGCGCCCTGTGTAATAATAAATGTGTGTTCAGCTCCACTGCTTGTCTCCTCCTTGACTCCAACTTCAGACATAACAGAAGCCTCCTCATATTTTACAGGTGGAAATCTTTACCTTTTGGAAAGTTTTGCGATGAATTGTGCAGCTGTCTAGAGCCACTGGGATCATGGACTCATATCCTTTTCTACAGATGGTCATGACAGCAACCCAGTTCAGGCCTCTCAGACAAAACCAGTTGGTGGCCTTTACAAGCTTGACTTCATTATCATGTCTGTCTGTGGATGACTGCTGCTTATATTTATGCTCTACTGTCTCATCACACGGACAGTAACAACACTCGCATTTGTTGATTCCAAAATCACATTTCCTCTGACAAAGTTTAGGTCAGGATTCCAGTAATAGTTTAACAAAAGCAGACCTCTGCAACTTGGCTATTCTGTTTGGGACATTCCCTTTTTTGCAGAAATTCCACCCTTCCTTCAATTGTAAATACTGAGAGAAACGAAATAAAGTGGAGGCTGGTCTCACTAGTGTGTACAGGGGCATCTTTTTACCAGTTGCACATGCATAAACACATACAAATGTGTATTTTACAGTTAGGATGCATTTGCTCCAAAGGGCTTTATTGAGCATGTTAATTACTGACATAATTTTCTTTTTGCCTTAAGTTAAAAATTCCTATAAAGCCAAAGTCATGACTTTCTGTTAATTTGCTTTTTATTTTAATAGTGAGATTCAGTGGGCATGATGAAATTTTGATCACAACAGTTTTTATCTTTTCCAAGTGGGCAGCGCGGTGGCGGAGTGGTTAGCACTGCAGCGGCACAGCAACTCACCCTTGCAAACTCTACACAGATCACTGTTGGTCGGGGGCTGGGATCGAACCCAGGATCCCCCGGCCAACAGTGATCTGTGTGGAGTTTGCATGTTCTCCCCGTGTCTGCGTGGGTTTACGCCGGGATTTCTCCGGTTTCCTCCCACATGCCAAAAGCATGCAGTTAGGTTAATTGGAGTCAAACTGGGGATTCTAAATTGTCCTTAGGTATGACTGTGAGAGTGAATGGTTGTCCGTCTCTCTGTGTTGGCCCTGCGATGGACTGGCGATCTGTCCAGGGTGTACCCTGCCTCTCGCCCAAAGGTGCTGGGATAGGTTCCAGCCCTCCACCCCACGACTCGAAAAGGATTAAGTGGAAGAAGATGGATGGTCTAAGGAACTGTTTTTAGCTTGTTTGCTAGATATTTTTTCCTGCATGTGACCCACATTAAAAGAGGACTGCATATTAACATTTTGTTTTTTCTGAGGCTAAATCAAATTTGACAAAGAGGTAGTTTGATTGTAACCCACAGCAAGAACAGTTGAAAGCTGGGAATGTGACAGTGAACAAAACTGCTCTATGCTTGTGTTTAGATCACAATGAATAGACTGTATTTTGTAAATCCTTGTGGGGCAATTTGTTCTCTGCTGCTGAACCAGATATATCCAGGGCCATTTGGGGTCTAAGAGCCAAGACTGAAAACAGTTGGGCCACAGTTCTGATTATTCATTGTAGATGTGCTGCTGGGACCTACTGTGTTTGCTATCAATCAGTGTATTCTGTAAAGGCATGTTAACTGTTGTGCCAGCAGTAACATGTGTTCTACAAAAAGAAATGGCTAAAGGCATTAAGTCGACAGTGAACACCACATTATTCTGACTAAAAAATCAAAACAGCTTTACAATGTTGTGATCCCATGGGAGGAAGCAGCTGGAATTTTCAGTTGTGACTGTGCACCAACAACCAGAGGCTAACATCAGCACACATTAGAACTCCACATGAGCAGTGGAATAATACGAATCAAATGTTCTTGATATATTTTATTAGGCTAGTTGTATTCCAACTATGTAAGGCCTTTTTCATCAATCCATTTATACACATGGACAATCACATGCACTGACAAGACTCTTAAAATTAGACTATAGTTACTAAAAAATTCTGGCAACTCCAGTGATATTGATACTTTCAGTAAATGTTAAAAAAAAGAAAAAGAAAGGGTGCATATCAAGTTTAGAAGACAATGCTGAAAATCGATATACTGTGGGTCAGGAAACATTGGCATATTAGTGCATGAAATCTTACACCAAATTCTGAAGCCAATAAGCTTAAATAAATAAAATGCTAAGCTACATCTGCTTCTTGTTCCAATGATATTGTCTTGCTCAGACTGTAGGGTTACTGAGGCTTAAGTACAGGAAGCAGAAAACTTGAATAAGAATGTGGGATTGACTTCTCCTTTATGGACATGTTATACTGTATATGCTTTTAACACTGGTAATTTTTAGCCACTAGGTGGCGCGTAAACACGCAGTGGCCTCCCTTTTCTCTTTGTGTTTTTGTGCCATGTAGTGTTGTTTAAATTAAGCCTGTGTATATTCATGTGTTTAATGTACATATATAATGCTGCGCACAAGCTACTGTCACCACAGCCTTCTGGACATAAGGAATATGACCAAACATTACGTCCTGGATCAGAGCATTATAGAGGAACTCCGTGGCCTGGGTCTCCTCCACCAGACCTCCACACTCCAGGGCTCAACTGCTGTTTCTTATCCCAATCTTATCCCAAATGGACACATCGTAGACAGTGTGAGCGACGACAAAAGAGAAGTAAATGCAGAGGTATCCGAACAAAGCTAACCGCTAGCCCACACAGACTCCCGATTCCTTTCCTCATTCTGGCCAACGTACGTTCACTTGACAACAAAATAAACCACATACAGCTCCTGAGAACTACACAATGTGATGGGCGGAACTGCTGTGTTTTTCTCTTTATGGAAACGTGGTTAAATGACAATATACCAGACTCTGCCATTCAGTTAGCAGGGCTAACATGCTATCATGCTGACAGAGTGTTCACAGAAGGAGGGAAGACCTGTGGGGGAGGCGTGTGTGTGTGTACATTAGTAACGCTTGGTGCCATAATCAGTGATTTTTAACCTATGTGCTGCGGCACACTAGTGTGCCGTGAGAGATCGTTAGGTGTGCCGTGGGAAATTATTCAATTTAACTTAATTACTCGAGTGAGTGGCTATGTTTACATGGACACAAGTAACCGGATTAAAAGCCTGATCGGAATAAAAATGCTTCATGTAAACATGACAATCTGAATATTCTAACCCGATCATGCTCATTCGGATCAAAATTTCATTCCGATTGAGAGGGGTGGGTTATGCCGATTGTTAATCCGAATGGTGCGCATGAAAACACTTATTCCGAACACAGGGCAGAAAATATGTTTACTGCGCATGTCTGTACACCGGCCGCACGTCAACGTGACGTATTTCCGCCTTAGCAGCAGCTAGCAGAAAACATAGCGGGAGTAAAACAAAACTGGTCTGTATCGTCCTGCTGTCTCCCTCTTTTCGTCATATGCAGAATTATGTACTTGTAGCTTCATTACAGAGACTAGCAGAAGCAAAAGTACAGTCTGAATAACACGATACAGGTCAATTTCGACACGAAGCAGGGCTCGCTAACACCGGAAGTTGCTTCTTCTTTTACTATTTTTTGAATGTCGAAATGTCGACTTGCGCATGTCAAAATGATTTATTCCGTTCAAACCTGTGACACATGAAAACGCGCGTCCTAATCAGATCAGCTTTTTTCTACTTAAAGTATTTCTGACAAATGAGAGGCCCGATGACTCAAAGCTGCTTGCAACTGATGAGTGGTGTGCAAAGCTGGCATACCTGGCTGATATATTTCATCATCTGAATGAACTGAACACCCGAATGCAAGGCCGAAATGAAAACCTGCTTACAAGCACGGATAAAATGAATGGATTTCGTTTAAAGGTGCAGCTCTGGCAACAACATGTGCAGCGTGGCAACCTTAAGATGTTCCCACTCACCGAGAAATGGCATGATGTTAACACTGCTGCACTGTTAATCATGCACGAGTTCTTTGGGACACCAAGGCTAAACCAAAGGGGATCCTCGGCGGTCATTTAAACATACGGAGCATAATCCCCAAAAGAGATGAGATTTCGGTGTTGCTGTTGGACTCAAATCTGGACTACCTTTGTCTCTCAGAAAGCTGGCTACACAGGAACATAGACACTAATATGATCGATATTGTGGGCTACCAGTGTTTTAGAAAAGACAGGCAGGTAGGGAGGGGAGGAGGTGTTTTAATTTACATCAAAGACAAATATAAATGTCAACTGGTTGATTTGAATACTTCACTTGAATGTTTAGCTGTTAATGTATGTCTCTCTCCGGTAATGAATTTCAACATTGCAGTATTGTACAACCCACCATCACACAATTCTTCCTTTTATAATGAATTAAGTGATCTGGTTAAACAACTTGAGAAGAACAGAGAAACAATAATTCATGGTGACTTTAATATCAACTGGTCTGATAAAAAAGACAAACAAAAACTGAAAAGCCTCATGACTAAATTTAATTACCAGCAAATCATCAAAGGACCCACCAGGATAACCAAACAATCCAGAACACTTATTGACATGGTATTTACTAATAAACCAGAACGAATAACCAGAACCTATAATCTTGTAACTGGTCTCTCAGATCATAACATGGTTCTTGCTGTCAGGAAACTTACTAAAAAGCGACTACAGTATTTTGGGGGAGTCGATATTGACAAATCAAATTTTATTATCCCCAAATCAAAAAATGAGGAGTTTGAACATTACTTAGAGAATCAAAATTGGGAGCAGCTCATGTCAACATGTGAAGTAGATGATTGTTGTAATTTTATAACTGCAACAATCACAAAGTCTATAGAAAAATTTTCAAAGCAAATTAAAAGTAGACAACAGAAGATTAGCCTACCATGGTTAAATAATGAAATAAGAAAACTTATGAAGAGGCGAGACTATGCACTGAAAACATCACTAACCTCCAAACTACAAAATGATCACCTTGTGTACAAAAGTTTAAGAAATAAAGTGGTACATGAGCTGCGAAAATCAAAAATATCTTATTACAATAAACTGATAGATCATGCAAAGGGTAACAACAGTTCCCTATGGAGGCATTTAAATAACTTAACTAATAAAAAAAACGATCAGAAGGGGGTAAAGGAACTTAGAATCAATGGCAAGACCGTCAGTGACAAGGCTACTTTGGCAAATGAATTTAATTCACACTTTGTGGGCTCTGTGGAAGACTTAACAAAAATTTTTGTGCTGCCAAATGTGCTCAACAACACAAATTCCATACTTCCAACAGATACTTTTCACATCGATGAGGTAAATGAGAAGTTAATTGCTGGTATTGTTAAAACACTGTCAAACTCAAAAACTAATGATATCTACAATATGAGCACCTCCTTTCTCAAAATGCACAGCAAAATATTAATCAAACCACTGACTCATCTCATTAATCTCTCCATTAGGTCTAGTACATTTCCATCTGGCTGGAAAAAAGCTGTCGTCATACCAGTTCATAAATCAGGCAGTAAAGACGATATATGCAATTACCGCCCAATCTCTATCTTACCAGTCCTATCTAAGGTTCTTGAAAAAGTTGTAGCTACACAGCTGATAGACTACTTACAAGACAATCAACTTCTTCATCCACATCAATTTGGTTTTAGACCAGGATACTCAACAGAAACAGCAAATTGTTGCCTTATTGAAAACGTCAAACAGTCCTTGGACAGGGGTAATGTGGTAGGAGCTGTTTTTCTAGATCTCAAAAAGGCTTTCGATACTGTAAACCACAGTTTGCTTTTATCCAAAATGGTATCTTTTAACTTCTCCCCAAATACATTAGAATGGTTTGCATCTTATCTCCAGAATAGAGAACAGTGTGTAAAAGTTCACCAGGATAAATCCTCATTTTTAAACAACCGCATGGGTATCCCACAAGGGTCCATTCTTGGTCCTTTACTTTTCAGCATTTTTATTAATGACCTGCCGTTACACTGCTCAGCTGCAACATGCCAACTTTATGCAGATGATGCAGTTATTTACACAGCTGCCAAGACTCCAGCACAGGCTGCAGATGTACTGTCTACAAGTATGGTTGATGTCCAAGAGTGGCTCCTCAAGAACCATCTATTGCTGAACCTTCAGAAAACAGTCTCAATGTGCTTTTCAATCAAAAAATGTAACCTGCAACATTTTAAAGTTAATATACATGATCATGACATCAGTTTAGTTACAGAATTCAAATACCTTGGCATTGTACTAGATCCTCAACTCAAATTTAATCTTCATATAAAGAAAATTTCAAAAACAGTAAAAAAAAATCTGAACTGCTTTAAATTAATTAGATATTACATACCTTACGAAGCAGCTGCACTGTATATGCATTCTATGGTTTTTTCTCATATATCATACTGTTTGACAGTCTGGGCTCAAGCAGCCCCTTCCACAATAAGACATATAGGTTCATTATATAATCAAACCCTAAAAATCTTGGACAAAAAGCCCATTAGGTGGCATCACTGTAATGTTTTAAAAAAATACAACCTATTGAGTTTTGAGAGCTTCATTGACCTCTGTCTTCTGAAATTAACGTTCAAATGTTTTCATAAATCAGCACCCGAGCCACTTGCTGGTTTTGTCCAAAGACAGGACAGCAGCAGAGCCACCAGGAGTTCTGTTAACAATAACTGTAAAATATTCCACCGCAGAACCACATTTGGACAAACAGCTTTCTCTATAAAGGGCAGTCACATCTGGAACACAATGCCAAATGAAATTAAAATAATAACGGACTTTAAAACATTCACTAAAAATGTTAAAAACTGGCTGAAAAATAAACAAGAATGTACTCATGTATGAATTAATTGTCTGCAAAGTGAGAGTGAATGAAGGGAAGGAATAAATGTGTTTGTTTATAGTGAGTGACGGAGGGAGGAAGGCCTGAAATAGGCAAATGTGAGTTATGTTATATGTGTTAAATGTGAGTCAGGCTGTTATATTTGTGTATTTATAATATTTATAATATTTATGTTAAATGTGAGTCAGGCTGTTATATTTGTGTATTTATAATATTTATAATATTTATAATTGTGTATTTATAATTTTTCTGCATTGATGTATGTGGTTATTGTGTATATTTTTTATCTTGATTCTTTTTTCTAAAGCCCATCCAGGGACAAGAGTTGCAAATTAGCTAATAGCTATACACTCTATGTGCAACACATCAGATTGATTGTCTTTGATTAATTGTCTATGTTTATTGCACTGTCCCTGTCAAATAAACTAATCTACTACTACTACTGTGCCAGGTGATTGGCACACATTTGAAAACTCTTGAGGAGAAGTTGTTATTTTATTTCTCTTCAGACTTCACACAATGCCTTGACTGGGTTAGAAACCCATACAGCTCAGCATCAGTTGTTGGAAACGACATGACTTTACAGGAGCAAGAGGAACTCATTGAACTGAAACAAGATCATGGTTTAAAGCTAAACTTTGCTGATCTTCCTTTGGACAGTTTTTGGTTGACTGCTGCCAAGGAGTTCCCCATTCTGGCCAACAAAGCTATTTCAACATTGCTCCCATTTTCCACGACATATCTGTGTGAGCTGAGCTTTTCAAGCTTGACTGTGATAAAAACTAAAAACAGAGAGAGACTGAGAGCTGTTGAGGAAGAGCTCGGTGTGTGTCTTTCTTCCATTCCTACCAGGATATCAGCTTTGTGTTCATCTAAACAGGCCCAGGGTTCACACTGAGTGAGTATAAATAAATTTAGAAACTGTATTGCTAACTATACTTTATTATTACCTCCTCCAGGCCGCAGGCCGCAGGAGGTTATGCTTTTGCCAGCGTTTGTCTGTTTGTCTGTTTGTCTGTCTGTTGGTTAGCAAGATAACTCAAAAAGTTTTCGACGGATTTCGATGAAACTTTCAGGCGTTGTTGGAAATGGTACAAGGAAGAACTGATTAAATTTTGGGGATGATCCGGATCACCGTCTGGATACAGGAATTTTTTAAAGGATTCTTTAACATTGTGAGATACGGCCATTTTCAGCATGTGTGCAGGCGCAATGGAGGGCGCTGGTCGTCATGTCTGATGAACACGAACTCCGTGTTCTTCAAAGTTTTAGGCACAAAAGCACGCGGAAAACAGTGGTGGGCCGGGCCCGGCAGCGTGCCTATGTTTGCGCTACGCTGCAAAAGCTGAGACGGGCAGCTGTCCAGCGCCGGATTATTTGGCAGAAATTCCCAGGGCAGCCATAGGGGCTGCGCAAAAACAAGTTCTCTGCCGGGGAAGCTTCCAAATCCTCTTTTGCCGCGGAGCGCAACCCCAATATAAAACCCACGGCAACCTGTCTACCCAATTTGCATCCGTCAGTGAAGCCCTGACTGCTGCTTTCAGTGATCTATGAAAACGCTCACATAACCCATTGGCCTGTGGGTTGTATGCGGTTGTGCGATGAATTGCAACGCCCGCAGCCTGGGAGTTTGAAGATGGAGGAGATGGACACAACAGCAACACTTCAGTTTATTACCTCCGCCAAGGAGGTAATGCTTTTACTACTGAACCACTAATCCTATCATTGTGAATCCAATTGCTAGTCATATGTTTTCATGGTCAAGGAATCTGAAAACGTGCACACAAACACTGTATGGGGGGGAACTGTGGCGCTTGGCGGAGGTCTGCGCTCTCCGAGTGCTTTTCTAGTTTTTACTGTGTTAGGCTATAGAGTGTCATTTTGTGTCATTTTGGTTGGTGGTGTGCCCCAGGATTTTGTCAATATAAAAAATGTGCCGTGGCTTAAAAAAGGTTGAAAAACACTGCCATAATACAACTGTTGTGCATAAACACTGTTCTCTATTGGTGGAGTTTATGATCATCAAGTGCTGACCCTTTTACATTCTGAGAGAATTTTCATCTGTCCTACTAGTCGCTGTGTATGCCCCGCCCACTGCCATCAGCAAGAGGAGTAAAGCACTAAATGAACTCTATCAGGCCATCAGTGACACACAAACAGTGCATCCAGATGGATTCCTCATCACAGCAGGAGACTTCAATCATGCAGATTTAAAGGCCCTCCTACCAAATCTACACCAACTTGTAGACTTTCTAACAAGAGGAGACAATTTGCTGGACCTGGTGTACACAACTCACAAGAAAGCATATAGAGCCTCCCAACTTCCACACCTGGGTCTCTCTTGATCACTTTCAAGCACGCAGCCACTCACAATGGGGACATAAACCTAGAGGAGTACACTGAGGTTGTTGTACCATACATCAGTAAATGCATCGATGATGTTACTCACTGCAAAACCATCACTGTTTGTGCCAACCAAAAGCCATGGATGACAGCAGAGGTCCACAGTCTCCCGAGGGCTCGGGATACAGCCTTCAGGGTCGGCGACACTGCAGGACTAACAACAGCTTGAGCAAATCTGTCCCGTGGCATCAAAGAGGCAAAACAACAGTACAGCAAGAAAATATCCGACCACTTCAGCAACACCAGAGATGCACGTTCATTCTGGCGTGGCATACAGATCCTCACCAACTACAAACCTCCACCTCAGACCTGTGCAAGTGACATCACACTGCTTGACAACCCAAATGATTTCTTTGGCCTCTTTGAAGTGCAAAACAGCACATAAGCACAGAAGACCATTCCTCCTCCAGATGAGCAGGCCATAAGTCTGGATCCGGCTAATGTGAAGAGGACCCTCTGCAGGATCAACCCACGCAAAATAGCTGGACCAGACAACATACCGGGTCGCGTTCTGAAGGACTGTGCAGAGGAGCTAAAGAATGTCCTGGCTGACATCTTCAACATCTTCCTGAGTCAAGCTGTTGTCCCCACATGTTTCAAAACTGCTACCATAAAACCAGTCCCAAAGAACCCTATCCCATCCGGCTACAATGATTACCGGCCCGTAGCATTGACCCCCATCATAATGAAATGCTTCGAGTGGCTGGTCATGCAGAACATCGAGTCCATCCTCCCTCCCTCCCTCCCATGACCCATTTCCGTTTGCATACAGGTCAAGCAGATCCACAGAAGATGCCATCACTGCTGCTTCAATGCAGCCCTCACCCACCTGGACTCAAAGAACTCCTACGTATGAATGCTGTTCTTGGACTTCATTTCAGCATTCAACACAATCATCCCCCAGCACCTAATACAAAAACTCAGACACCTGGGACTCAAAACCTCTCTCTGTAGCTGGGTGCTGGACTTTCTCACAGGGAGGCCACAGAATGTGCAGGTTGACAACAACACCTCCAAGACCATTACACTGAGCACAGAGGCCCCACAAGGGTGCGTGCTCAGCCCGCTACTTTTCACCCTGCTGACCCATGACTGTGTATCAGCCTACAGCACCAACCACATCATCAAGTTTGCAGATGACAGTGGTATGCCTCATCACCAACAAAGAGGAGGCTAACTACAGAAATGAGGTGAGCCAACTGGTCCGGTAGTGTAAAGACAATAATCTCTTCCTTAACATGCGAAAAACCAAGGAGATTGTGGTCGACTTCAGGAGGAGACACACACAGCATCCCCCTCTGATCATCGGTGGTGCAGCTGTGGAGAGGGTGAGCAGCACCAAGTTCCTGGGGGTGCACATCTCCGAGGATCTCTCCTGGTCTAACACCACATCACTGGCCAAGAAAGCTCAAACTTGCCTCCATTTCCTCTGCAAACTGAGGACAGCATGAGTCTCACCCCCATCATGTGCTCATTCTACCGAGGCACCATTGAGAGCATCTTCACCAGACAGTGTTGTATGGAAGCTGCACTGCCTCCTGCCAGAAGACACTACAACACACAGTGAAAACAGCCAGCAAGATCATTGGTGCCCCTCTGTCACCCCTCTCAGACATCTCACCCGTCTCATCTGCAGAGCCATCAACATTGCAGACGACACCTCCCACCCCTCAAACTCCCTCTTCAGCTCCCTGCTCTCCAGGGAAAGGTACTGGAGCCTCTGGGCCTGCTCCACAAGACTGCTAAAAAGCTTTGCTCATCAGGCCATCAGGACCCTGGACTCTGTCTACCCTCCCCCCCCCCCCCACCCGGCACTCACCCGCACAATAACCACCTCAGCTGTTGGCACAGATAGACACCAGTAATACATCTGCTGCTATATGTCTCTGCGCTTTACTGCAACCATTTGCACAAATTCCTTATCTGCTGCTGTCTGTTATTGCCAATATTGATCATGTGCAGTCCAATCTGTCACTGTCTGCACCTACACTACTGCATCAAACTTGCAACTACGAATATTACTGCTTTACTTTTCTGTATATAGGATTGCTGGGTTTCATTGTTTATCTTTATTTGTACTATGGGATGTCTGGGTCTATCTTTTGTCACCACTTGCATTATGGGTAGCAATACTGTTGTAATGGATTTATGGGTTTTATAGGTATTTTATTGTTGGTACAAGTATTAATGTAAATGTGAATGTGAGTAGGAATGAAGATTTCCTTTCATTACCCACACATAAGTTCGTTTGGGGTACCAGTCCAAATAGTGGACAATTTTATTGACAATTCTTTATTTGTTCCCATGATGAATCAGTCTCAAAAAACCCTGTGAGTTCTTGTCTGCTTATAATGAAGAAGATGGACATGAAATCAAACATTTGTGGAACCAAAGAAACCACAGTTTAACTTGGGAATATATTTTGTTATGAATTCCCCGTGCGCTATTACGCAGCGCACAGAGGAAAGGAGTTAAACTCACGTGCTGGAGATAGTTGTGTGTTTATTTGCAATTGATGAAAGAACAGTTCCAAAATAACAGGAGAATATACTGGATGGCAATAAATAACGCAAACAGCTATTGAATAATGCTGGATACACAAGGAGAGCTACGAGGACGCTCTACTGAACAGGTGAGCAGCCTAGGGAGAGAGTGTTCCAAAGCAGATGGAACTGCGGGGGGAGGAACTGTGAAGTGCCCAGAAAAGAAGTTGCCAGGCAGAACTGTATGGCAGGGCAGAAACAGTCTGTACTCACAACGAATGGAGAAGTCAGAGACAGTCCAAGTTATATTCAGGCAACAACCAGTGACGGATAAGCACACCACTCAGCATGAAGCAGTACCGTAAGGGGAAGGCAGGGCTTCAAAGCTTGAGAGAGGCAACATACACTGCGGGAAGAAGCGACAACATTGATCCTGACAATGATCCAGAAATCTCTCCCAACAGATCAGGGGCAGAAATAGTGCTGAGCCTAATCATGAAAGAGATTGCCGGTGTAGATGATTAGGGTGCGTGCATGAGTGAACTCCAATAAGGACACAGCTGGTTCCACTGACAGAGGAGGGGGGCCTGGCTGCGCTGTCAAAGAGCTGGCTGACCAAAAAGGCTCTAAGGGAGCGCCTGATGAAAATCTGGTAGCAAAACATAAGAAAAGGCCAAATAGCCACAGCGTCACAGAACTGGGCTAAAACATCAAGCCCAGTTCATGACATCCCCCCCCCCCAGGGATGGAAACCAGACACCCTAGGAAAAAAAATGAGAAAAGAAAAAAAAACACCACCCCCTTCCCCCCCCAGGGAACTAGTCAAACCAACAGGGTGGGCGGTGGGAGAACCCAGTAGGAGGGAACTAAACAAACAACATAAGAACCAAAATACAAGGAAAATAATGGGAACCCTCCCCACTTAAACCCAGGACAACACCCCCCCAACCCAGGAGGCCAACAGTTCGGGGGGCCGACCAGCATCCCAGGCCCAAGGAATGGCCAAAGGAGGCCCATCAGGGGCCCTGTCAAAGTCCAAAATTAGTCAGACCACCCGGGAGAGTGGACCAGGCCGCTGACCAGGGAACGTGGGCCACCTAGTCCCACCGCACAGCTCTTCGGGCAGATGACCAGGGTCCTTCAACCACCGGCGCAGGAGTGGCGGTCCGGGAGGCGGCCGCCCCACGAGCAGAACCAACTCAGGAAGAGGAAGCCAGAGAAGGGGAGTGCCGGTGTCCAAAAACGGTGGCCACAAGAGAGCCCCCCAGCCCCCCGCGGCCTTGCACTGGGAAACAGTGGCACCCGCAGTGGTCCCAGACTGGGACATAGTGGCACCAGCGGTGACCCCAGCCTGGGGGCTCATTGCACCCAAGGTGGGCTCCAGCTGGAGCACTGCTGCACCCACGGTGGAGCCCGATTGGGCCCCTGCTGCACCTGCGGTGGACTCCGGCTGGAGCCCTGCTGCACCTGCAGTGGACTCCAGCTGGCGCCCTGCTGTACCCGCAGTGGACTTTGGCTGGAGCCCTGCTGCACCCGGGGTGGACTCCGGCTGGAACCCTGCTGCACTCACGATGACAGCAGCTGGAACCCTCGGTGGCAGACCTCTATCCTCAGAGGCCTCCGGCAGAGCTGAGTCCTCTCTGGTGACCCTTGGGATAAGCTCAGGAGAAGCAAAACAGGGAGAGGGGTCAGAGTCACCAGCAGCGGCGGAGCCCAGCAAGGCCATGCCAGACAGGGATGCTCAGAAACAGGAAGGAGAGGAGAAAGCAAGCACACTTGCCTTAAGCCGAGCTCCACTGCTGTCCAGGACTCCATCAATCCAGGATGTGGAAGTCCGGTCCATTCGGGAGGTATTACACCCACGTCGGCCTCCAACGGGAAGGCTGGACCCTCGTCGTCGTTGTCCAAGGGGACCCCTGGTTGTGATAGATCCTCTCCGGTGACCCTGCACTCGAGCTACACCGCTGTCCTGGACTCCGATGATGCTGATGATGACGTCTTGGGCCCAGTCGGCTGGAGGTCTGGTCAGCAGGGTGACTCTGCGGCGGCGGCCCCCGTAGTAGGTGTGATGGTGGTTGCAGTCTTTATGCCCCCATGCACTGTCTTCCACACAAACGGCTCATCCGGCGTGGCGGCCGGGGCTTGCCTCACCGCCGACCCTGTAACTGGATCCTCCAGGGCCTCAGGTTCCTCCCCCCTCTGGCGACTTGGTTCTGGGGCCTGCGAACTCATAGCAGCACACAGAGAGGATTTGGAGAGGTCAGGTGAAGTGTTATAACATGCCACTGGAGCAAGGTACTCAGGGGACTGCAAACCCTGAGTCTCCTGGCCAGGGGACAGACAAAATTGATCATCAAAAGTAGAAATTAAATGAGAAAGAACTTGCCTGTTCTTCTGGCTCTTGACATCCCCAGTGGCATCCGGGGCGTCTCCTTTCCTCTTTACGTCCAACCCAGGCCCCAACTCCTCGGTAGGTGGTGGAAGAGGGCGTAGGGGAAGGTGAGGAAGAGGGAAAAACTGCCTCCTCCACTTTGGCGGATGTAAAGGTTGAGGGAGAAGTAGCTGCAGGAGGGACAAACAGCCTGACTTCAGTTTCTCTGCTCCTCCAAGGGACGGTCAGTCTCGATCAGCGTAGCGCGTCTCCATTCCTCCTTCTCGCAGTGCTCCTCCTCCATCTGGCAGTCTATCTGAGCTAGCAAAGCCAGTCTCTCCTCCTCCATCATAACATAAATGGATTGAGTGAAACCAGGCTCAAGGGATGAAGCAGGAGCGGGAGAGCCACGGAAGGAGGGTGGCTTCCTCCGCCGCGAGCGCTTCTTCCGACGTGGGGTGAGTCCTGCATCGGGGAGTCCCACTCCAACTCCGCATCTGGCTGGGGGAAGATGACGGAGAGGATGTCGTCCACCCTCGGAATTAACCTAAGGTCAGGATGACGCCACATAATGTCTTCAGCGGTGATCTACGCCAGCCAAACATCCTCTGGAGACTGCGGCCACTGAGCAGAAAAGAGAGCCTGTTCCAAGAGATCCTGCGCTCTCAGCTCCTCGTCAGTCCAGACCACCATGGCTTAGCTCGGAGGGAGAAAAAAAAGGCGAAAAAGAAAAAGCGCACGACTACTCTGCTGGGTTTTCTTTTTCTGGCCAGATCATTCTGTTATGAATTCCCCTTGCGCTATTATGCAGCGCACAGAGGAAAGGAGTTTAACCCACGTGCTGGAGATAGTCGTGCATTTATTTACAATTGATGAAAGAACAGTTCCAAAAATAACAGGGGAATATACTGGATGACAATAAATAATGCAAACAGCTATTGAATAGTGCTGGATATAATTCAATTCAGCTTTATTTATAATGTGCCACATCACAACAAAAACCGTCTCGTGGCGCCACAGTGCAGAAAAAAAAAAACACACAGTCACAGACTCAGCCTGGCAACCCTATAATGACAGAGCACAGATGTTAGCACAGTCCACTGAGCACAGAGCTTGATGATAACAGAAGCTTACTTTGCAGATGGACGTGGGGACGCTCAGGTTGGCCTAAGGGCTGCGGCCAGGGAGACAGTGTTCTGGGTCCGTACCGAGAATAGGGCAGATAGCCCTGTAGCGGAGATGGAGGCTTGAACCACCACCAGGAGGAATTGATTCCGCCGTCGGAGGAATCCACCTATGCACAGGGGAAGACGACTGACAAAGGTGAGTAATATTTAAGCTTACTTGAAGCGAGGAGGAGATTAGGATCTCAGACGAAGAGGCCAGGGATTTTGCTGTTGACGTGAGGCGTATCTGTAGGAGAATGACAGATGGCTCCGTGCCGAGTTACAGGCAGGACCGGTTATAAAGCCCGCTGGAGATTGGCAGCAGGTGTGTACGCAGCTGTAGCAGATGATGGCCCAGAGGGAGCCATGACAGTACTCACCCCCCGAGAGATGCCTCCTGGCACCTGACCCAGCCTACCCGGGTATGTCCGGTGGAAGTCCCTGATGAGATGCTTGACTAGCACAAATGACGGACGTACCCAGGACCTCCACTTGGGGCCATACCCCTCCCAGTCCACCAGGTACTGCAGACCGCGACCCCAACGGCGGACGTCCAGGATGGCGTTGACTCTCCAAGCCGGGTCGCTGTCAATAAACACTGGTGGAGGTGGAGTCTTGGGAGGGAGACAGAGGGGGCTGGAACAGATGGGCTTCACCTGGGAGACATGGAATGTGGGAAAGATGCGGAGAGAAGGGGGGAGAGCCAGGCGTACGGCCACAGGGTTAATAATGTGTACAATAGGGAAGGGGCCAATGAAGCGCTGGGCCAGCTTCCGTTTTTCAGCTTTCAATGCAATGTGCTGAGTAGACAGCCATTCCTGCTGACCCACCTGGTACTGGGGAGCTGGTCTCCTGCAGCAATTAGCCGTCCTGGTGTTGTGCTCAGCCGTGCGAAGGAGGGCTCTGCGGGTGGCAGCCCAGAGCCAGCGACAGTGCCTCAAGTGGGCGTGGACAGATGGCACCGCCACTTCCTTCTCCTCCTCGGGAAAAAGCGGGGGATCGTAACCCAAAGAGGCCCTGAAGGGATACATGCTGATCGCCGAGGAAACAGTTGAGTTACGGGCATACTCGATCCAGGGGAGGTGGCTGCTCCAGGACGACGGACTGGAGGCGATGACACAATGCAAAGCGGTCTCCAGCTCCTGATTGGCCCACTCGCACTGCCCGTTGCTCTGCGGATGGTAACCGGAAGACAAGCTCACCGTTGCCCCTAGTGCATTGCAGAACGCCTTCCAAACCTGGGACATGAACTGGGGCCCACGATCGGAAACAATGTCAGTGGGGATCCCATGGAGGCATACGACGTGCTGCACCAGTAGGTCCGCCGTCTCCCATGCCATAGGAAGCCCCTGGAGTGGAACAAAGTGGGTGGCCTTGGAAAACCGATCCACGATGGTGAGGACTGCGGTGAAGTGGTTGGAGGAAGGGAGTCCAGTCACGAAGTCCAGTGCTATGTGGGACCAAGGTTCGCTGGGGACCGGCAACGGGTGAAGGAGACCGGCCGGCGGAGAGGAAGATGTCTTCCCGGTGGCGCACTGAGCACAGGCGCGAACATAGGCGATGACGTCCTTTCGATCTCTGCAGGAGCTCCACCATGCGAGTCACCCCTGGATGGGACGAAAACTTGGAGGAGTGGGCCCAGTGGATCACCTCGCTCCGAGTTGAAATGGGAACAAACAGCCGCTCCGCGGGTCCTACCCCCGGATCAGGCTCAGCCTCCTGCGCCTTCAAGACTCTCTCCCTGATGCCCCACGAGAAGGCGCCGATGACACATGAAGCTGGGAGGATGATGTGTTCATGCCCTTCAGCCACATCCGCAGCAAACTGCCTGGAGAGGGCGTCCAGTTTGGCGTTCTTAGCCCCAGGCCGATAGGTAATCGTAAAGTTGAAGCGCCCTAAAAATAGCGACCAACGGGCCTGACGGGAGTTCAGCCTCTTGGCGGTCCTCAGGTATTCTAAATTTTTATGATCAGTCCATACTACGAAGGGTTGGGCGGCCCCCTCCAACCAGTGACGCCACTCCTCCAGGGCAAGCTTCACCACCAGGAGCTCCCTGTCACTAATGTCGTAGTTTCTCTCCGCTGGGGACAGACGACGTGAGAAGAATGCGCAGGGGTGGACCACCCCGTCCACGGGAGAGTGCTGGGAGAGAACTGCCCCCACCCCGGAGTCAGAAGCGTCCACCTCGACCAGGCACTGAAGGGCAGGATCCACCTGCGTCAGGACACGGGAGGACGAGAACTCCCCCTCGAGGGTGGAGAATGCTGCTGCAGCCTCCTCCGTCCGCCGGAAGGTCACCTTGGGGGACGTGAGACAGGTCAAGGGGAGAGCGATCACGCTGTAGTTGGGCACAAACCGGCGGTAAAAATTGGCGAACCCCAGGAACTGCTGGAGTTGCTTCCTTGATGGGGGGGGGGGACAATCCACCACTGCCTTGACCTTCTCAGGGTTGGGAAGAATCTGGTTGTGGGAGATAATAAAACCGAGAAACGAGGTTGTGTTGGCGTGGAACTCACACTTCTCAGCCTTAACAAACAATTTGTTCTCCAGGAGCCGTTGGAGGACCCATCTCACGTGGACCCGATATTCATCCAGTGACTGAGAGAAGATGAGGATATCATCCAGGTACACGAAGACGAAGGAGCCGAGAAAGTCCCAGAGAACGTCATTGATGAGGCGCTGGAAGACGGCCGGAGCATTGGTCAACCCAAACGGCATCACGAGGTACTCAAAGTGTCCGCTTGGGGTCCGGAATCCCGTCTTCCACTCGTCCCCCTCCTTGATCTGCAAGAGGTGGTATGCATTGCAGAGGTTGAGCTTGGTGAGCCAGGAGGCCCCCTGGAGGGAGTCGAACGCCGTGTCCATAAGAGGGAGGGTGTATTTGCCTTTCACTGTGATGTCATTGAGACCCCTGAAGTCGATACATGGCCACAGGGAGCCATCCTTCTTACCCACAAAGAAGAATCCTGCCCCCACCGCCGAAGAAGATGGTCGAATGATGCCCGAGCTGAGCGACTCCTTGATGTAAGTATCCATCGTCTCCCGCTCTGAAGCCGAAAGGCTGTTGAAGTGACTCAACAGCAGTGGGGCACCAGCCCGGAGATTGATGGCACAGTCATAAGAGCGGTGGGGGGGAAGAGACAGCGCCTGCGACTTACTAAATACCGCCCCCAGGTCGTGGTATTCAGACAGCACCTTGGACAAGTCAGGAGGAAGAGGGGCATGAGGGGCCAGAGACACTGACGGGGTACATGCTGCGGACTGCAAGCAAGCACTGAGGCAGAATGAACTCCACAAAATGACACTCCCTGTTCGCCAATCAAAGGAGGGATTGTACAGCTGGAGCCAGTGGTAGCCCAAAATGACCAGAGATGTAGAAGAGGGCAACACTAACAAGCGCAGGTCCTCCCGATGGTTGCCGGAGACGATGACTGACACTGGGACAGTTTGTTGGGAGACCGTTGCCAGAGGAGCTTTAGATAAGGCAACGAGCTTAAAGAGAGACTGGAGTGGATGGCAGGGAAGCCCCAGTCGGGTTGCCAGGTCCCCCAATATGAAGCTCTGCTCAGCCCCCGAGTCAATCAGTGCATGTGTGGCATATTCTGTCTGTTTGTAAATAAATCCGATAGGCAAGAGACATTTAGAGAGGGGATTAGGCCGAGACGAGTTCATGAGTCCCCCTACTGCGACGCACGGACCCCCTCTTTTGGCCGAACGGGGCAACTCTCAACCTCATGCTCATCACTACCGCAGTACATACATAATCCTAGCTCCCTGCGGTGCTGCTTTTCAGCTAAAGAGATCTTGGAGCACCCGACTACCATAGCTTCCTGCCCATCTAGAGCCTCAGATGAAGGCAGGGCCAATTGAGACGACTGAGAGGAGCGGTGAAACTGGGCGCCCGAGCGACCAGAAGCTCTTCGCTCAGCTGCCTGCTCCCTCAGCCTGTTATCCAAATTGATAGCTAAGGAAATTAGCTCTGTGAGTCTCTCTGGCTTATTTAGGCGGGCTAGCTCGTCCCGCAGGCTAGAGCTTAAGCTCCGAATGAATATACTACAGAGCGAGGCATTGTCCCACCCGACCTCCGCTGCCACCACCCGGAAATCGACAGCATAGTCCGCGACGTGAGCATACTATCATGGTCGGAATGGTCGAATACCTCGTGAAAATCGGAGATGAACTGCTGGTAGGTTAAGCTAGCATAGCTAGGTTTGGCCATTACGGCATATGCCCAAGCTAGCGCCTTGCCCTCTAACAGGTTAGCCACGTAGCCTATTCGGCTATGATCTGTGGGAAAATCCCCCGGAACCCGCTGGAAGACCGTCTCACACTGGAGAATGAACCCATGGGCCTCCCCGAGCTTGCTGCTGAAGCGAGTGGGCGTGGGAACTGGTGTAAGCTGGGCCAAGGGGACCTGACTAGCCTGGCTAGGAGGAGAGCTAACAGGAGCCGGCATACTCCCGGAGGCCGGAAGAAACGTCCATTGCCCATCCAGACGATCCAGCTGGCTGTTAATCTGCGTTAGCTGGCTAAGGATTACCTGTTGCTGGTAAGCTAATTGATCCACCCGAGCCTCTAAGTTGTTAACCTGGCGTGCTAGCACGCTGTTCACTGGGTCGCTCTGACGGAGCCGTACTGACATAATTATCAGACCCAGGGAACAAAAGCTCAGACTCGAGTGAATACAATTATCCTTTTATTGTTAACAGTGGGTGTATGGGTGCGTGTATGTACAGTGTGTGTTGTGTGCGTGGTGATGAAGGGCTGTACAGGAAATGCGCCCGGGAGAGAGCAGAATGCCATTCAGCCTGACAACCCTATAATGACAGAGCACAGATGTTAGCACAGTCCACTGAGCACAGAGCTTGATGATAACAGAAGCTTACTTTGCAGATGGACGTGGGGACGCTCAGGTTGGCCTCAGGGCTGCGGCCAGGGAAACAGCGTTCTGGGTCCGTACCGAGAATAGGGCAGGTAGCCCTGTAGCGGAGATGGAGGCTTGAACCACCACCAGGAGGAATTGATTCCGCCGCCGGAGGAATCCACCTGTGCACAGGGGAAGACGACTGACAAAGGTGAGTAATATTTAAGCTTTCTTGAAGCGAGGAGGAGATTAGGATCTCAGACGAAGAGGCCAGGGATTTGGCTGTTGACGTGAGGCATATCTGTAGGAGAATGACAGACGGCTCTGTGCCGAGTCACAGGCAGGACCGGTTATAAAGCCCGCTGGAGATTGGCAGCAGGTGTGCGCGCAGCTGTAGCAGATGATGGCCCAGAGGGAGCCATGACAAGCAGACAATTCTGCTCCTTCTTCAGGCTGACCATCCCCAACAACTGAGAGACAAAAGAAAAGTTTTTTTCTCGGGTGTGGCAGGATCTCACTGAATTTCATGAAAACTGAGCTGGACCAATTACACTGAGCTTCTTTTTTCAGCAGAAGTCATAAACTACACTAAAAAAGGAAATGCAAAGGGGTGCTTGGAAGCCCATTGGTCATTTCAAATTCCTGAGCTCTCGAGGTCTAAGCAGAAGAAGGAGGATGAAGGAGAGAGAATTTGATATCCTAAAAAATGTATATGCTCCCATTACTGCATAAATTCTTTAAACTTTAGTGACTAATATTCTACTTAATAATAAAGGAACAAACCATGTCTACATTGTAAATGTGTTTAATTTCTTTATGGAGGCATGCAAAAATTAATTTCTTCCTGAAAATAAAGCAAATCATGTCAATAAAAGCAATTCAAGCCACAACTGTCCATCCAAGAGTTCAGCAATGTCTCCAATGGTGTCTTGAGAAATATTTCCTGGAAAATCATAATTTTGAGAACAGAAACATTTAATTTATTGTCCACAATGCACCATAAGACTGTTCAAGTTTAATGAGGAATCTTGACTTTCCAGTCTGGAAAATATCAACCGTAACTGTCACTTTGGGCATTCCTTTGGCAAATAGATGAAAGGGAGAATGACTCCAGGAAACGAAGCAGGGATTAACTTCCACTTTACAACCAATGGGTAGTGTTACAACTCTGGTCCTTGGGTGAGAGAAGCAGTTCATGACCAGACTTTTGGTGAGAATTGATTTTTCCTCAGCAAAGAAAGATTTTATAAATTGGAACCCAGGATCAACGCTACACTGTACATAGACTGCTGTTGTAGTTTTTCCAGCCTTATTCCTTTTTCTTTTTTTATATTGCACACACCACTGAAGAGAGAGAGAGAGGAATGCCATTTCAACTCTCCTGTATGTCCTGTATGTATTGTAGTATTGACAAATAAAATCTTTGAATCTTGAATCTTTCTAATCATGCAGTATTGTTTTAATGTGCACAAAGTAAAACCATGCTACATGATTGCCAATGAATGACAATGTTAGAGTTCCAGACCCAAAAGCAGACACAGGTTGAGACATAAAATGGTAGTTTAAACAATGATTTTATTGAACAAGTGATTAATTTTGCAGGAGGCAGAGGAGAGTCTGGCAGCCCTGGGAGGAGAGAGCAGAGGGAGCCGGTGAGTAGATAATGGGAAGTATGACTGGCAATAATTTTGCAGTTTGTTATTCTTACAACTCAGGCTGGAGATGGTGGTGCTATCTCCAGTCTGCAGATGGGACAGCAGAGGACCTGGCTGATGATCCTCCCAGACACCTCTCCTGCAATGGTCCAAGGAAGGGGCAGTGGAGATGCATTGCAGGCTGGCCAGGTTGAACAGTGGAGGGGAAATGCGGTGTGACACAGTGCACTGTAAATGTTGATAAGTCAACTTACAGTGTTGGTGAAGGTGAATAGTTCGCCAGGAATCCTGTCCGCTGCACTGGTATGAATTCCTGGGGAGAGCACACACAAAGGGAGAAACCAGTCCAAACTATTTACAAGCAAGGCGGGATATAATTTCAGGCTGCACACAAGGCGAAGGCAAGCAGGCTTGGCAGGAGCTGACATGATGTGCCCAGGCCGAGTAGCAGGAGAGCGTCTCTTTGAAAGGCCTTCCCCAATTGCATTCAGGTGTTGAGCACGGCTGCAGGGAGGAAGCCAATTAGTGAGAGGTACCTGCAGGGTGTGTTGTCTTGGATACTTGCAGTACCCCCCTCTTCAAGAAATGCCTCCTGGTGTAACTCAGGGCTTGTCAGGGTGTTGCTGGTAGAAGTCGTCAATGAGTGTGTCATCCATGATGAAGGATCTCGGGATCCAAGACCTCTCTTCTGGCCCAAAACCCTTCCAATCGGCGAGAAACTATATTCATCAGCCCCGATGGTGAGCATCGATGATGCTGTTCACTGCATTCACAAATCCTCCATTGACTATTTTTGGTTTGGGGTGATAGCCCTTACAGAATGTGAGCCACACCTGCAACACAAACTGGGGACCACAGTCAAAGACGATGTTGTCTGGGATGCCATGCAGCCTGATGACATGTGCTGTGAGTAGGGCTGAAATGATTAGTCGATGCTGTCGATAACATCAATCATAAAAATTTGTCAATGCAGATTTTTATTGTCAACAAATCATTTAATTTTAAAATTTATATGTATGCCTCAAAAATGTTCAGTTTAACTGTTCCAGAGAAGAAGAAGAGGAATGTATCTGTCATGAATTACCCCTCGGGGCAGAGAGGAGAGACCCACATGCTGGACTGCAGTTTGTGAGATTTACTGAAAACAACAAACAATGCTCTAACACAAAATACAAACAAATGAGCAAATTTACGAATAAAGCACACCAGAGCAAGGGCTGAGCTCTTGTGGAGACGAAGGAACAGAAACTCAAAATTCCGGCAAACAGAAATGAAAATAACAGCCCTTAAATAGGATCCGAAACAATTAAACACAAATAGACACTTGTGTGAATCACATGAGCGGGCTGGGGAGAAAATGACAATCAGCTGTGACTCATGAGGAGAGGAAGCAGAGCTGACAGTTTGACAGGAGTACTGCCCACTACCTGGCGGTGCCTCTGACAACAGCCACCCTGGAAAAAGATAAAGTGTAGACAAGTAAACCCAAAAATATAAATAACAAAACTATACTGAATGAAAAACAGGAAAATAGATCATACAAAGAAACAATACTAAATATGCAAAAACAAACTAAAAATAACATCACTGACAAAGAACACAGAATACATCACACAAATAAGGAAAAACAAAAAGCAAAGAAACAGAGCACAGTGAAATCCCCCCATGCACAGATCGTGACAGAGCCCCCCCCCCCCATCCCCCAGGGGTGGAAACCAGACACCCTGGGCAACATCAACAGAAAAACAAGGACCTACCCACACTAAGAACCCACCCCACCAAAAGACAAGAAAACAACCCCACCCCGGGCGGGAGCAGGGGAACCCAGGCACAGAGGGACTGAAACAAACCAGAGAAAATAATAAGAACTCCCATGACTCACACCTCAGCAAAACCCAAGCTAGGAGAAAACAAATAAACAAAAAACCCACTCAGGATCCACACCAGGCATAACCAGGAACCTAGGCCCCCTGGACCAAGGAGTTAGACTGTTTCGGTGGCCGGCCGAAGTCCCAGACCAGGAAGGTGGTGAGGTGTTAAGAGTCGGGTAGCCTGCTGGAGAATATGGGCCACCCAACTCAATGGCACAGTCTGGTCTCAGATGGTCGACCAGAGTTTTTAGCCACCTAAACAGAAGGGGTGGCCCAGGAGGCGGTTCCCCCACAGGGGGGCCCAATGAAGAAAAGGACAGTGGAGGAGGGGGAACCACGTCAATGTTGGGCGGAGAAGGGGGAACCATGATGGCGTCTGGCAGAGGAGGGGGAACCACAACGGCATCTGGCAGAGGACGGGGAACCATGATGGTGTCTGGCAGAGGAGGAGGAACCACAACAGTGTCTGGCAGAGGAGGGGGAACCATGACGGCGTCTGGCAGAACAGTGAGAACCACAACGGCATCTGGCAGAGAAGGGGGGACCACAACGGCCTTGGGCAGAGGAGAGGGGACCACGACAGCCTCAGGCAGAGGAGAGAGGACCACGATGCTTTCAGACCACTCTGCAGCACCCACAGTGATCCCGGACTGGGACAGAGCTGCACCCTCAGTGGTCTCAGACTGGGACAGAGCTGCACCCTCAGTGGTCCCGGACTGGGACAGAGCTGCACCCTCGGTGGTCCCGGACTGGGACAGAGCTGCACCCTCAGTGGTCCCGGACTGGGAGAGAGCAGCACCCTTGGTGGTCCCAGGCTGGAGCAAAGCAGCACCCGCAGTGGCTCTGGGCTGGAGCAAAGCAGTACCCACGGTGGCACTGGGCTGGAGCAAAGCAGCACCCACGGTGGCTCCGGGCTGGAGTAAAGCTGCACCCTCAGTGGACCTGGACTGGGCCAAAGCTGCACCCTCAATGGACCCGGACTGGGCCAAAGCTGCACCCACGGAGGCCCCGGGCTGGGATGGTGAATCCATGAAGACCTCAGCCGGAGGGGGAGCAGCACCCACGAAGGTCCCAGGTTGGGATGGAGCACCCGCAAGGACCTCGGCAGGAGGAGCAGGACCCATGGTGATCTCGGGCAGTGAGGCTGGACCCATGATGACTTCTGCCGAAGTTGGACAATCCTCGGTGACCCTAGGGAAAAACTCAGATGGGAGAGGCAGAGAAACAGGGTCAGGGTCACCGGCGGCAGTGGAGCCTGGTGAGGTGAGCTCAGATGCAGTTGACGACTGCACCTGGCCCTCCCCACCAAGAGCCAGACAAGATCTGCACGGTGGCGCAGTGGTGAGCACTGTGGCAGCACAGTTTTACCCTCGGCCGGGGGATCGCGGGGACCATGAGATCGTGGGTTCGATCCCTGCCCCTGGCCAACAGTGATCTGTGTGGAGTTTGCATGTTCTCCCCGTGCTTGCGTGGGTTTACTCCGGGATTTCTCCGGTTTCCTCCCACATGCCAAAAACATGCAGGTTAGGGAGTTAAGGGGTGCTTGCGCATGCAGCGACCGGCAGCTGGTGGTTTGTCACCAGACTGCAAAACAAATCAACCTACGGGTACAAAATAAGCAAAAAAAAAAAAAAGATCTCTTCACTATAGAAACAACAGAAACCAAGGAGAGCACTTGCCTGAGCTCCAGCTCCACCGCTGTCCAGGACTCCGTCAATCCAGACGATGACGTCTCGGGCCCAGCCCTCTGGAGGTCCAGCTCGGACTCTGCTGTGGTGGCCCTAGCAGCTGGCATGGTGGTGGATGCAGTCCCGAGACCCCCCAACAAAGTGGCCCATGCAGGTGGCTTGCTGGACGTGGACACAGGAGGTCAGCTTCCTGCTGGCGCTGGATCCTGTTCTGCCGTAGCCAGGGAATGTGCCATCATCAGCACAGGCTTTAGCTCGGTCGCAGTGCTTTCCCTCTGCCCAGACTGTGGCTGCGGGAGAGGGACCAGGTCCTCCAGAGCCACAGGCTCCTCCGTCGTCCAGCAGCTCAGTTCAGGGGCCGGTGGACATTCAGAGGGGAAAGGAAGACACGGAGAGAGCAGGTGAACAGTCTGAGGCTGCAGCAGATGGTGAGGACTCAGAGGACTGCCTAATCTGAGCCTCACCGTTAGGTGTCAGGAAAGATAATTTATGTTTAATTGGATGAGAAGGAAAAACCACTTGCCTGAACTCCTGGGCTGTGATGCTTTCTGCTGCAGCTGGTTGGGAATCAGCCCTCTCCGTGACGTCTGTAGAAGAGGGCCTCCCAGAGAACTCTTGAAGAGCCACCCTTGCAGTGACGGGCAGAGCCGAGGAGGAGGAAGAGGCAGCAGCAGTGGGAGAAAAAGCTGATGTGGAAGTGGAGGTGCTCTTCCAGCAGGGCTTCTTTGAGCGACGGCAGGGAGCAGAAGGTGGAGACGTTGGCTCCTGGAGAGGTGGGAGAAGACCCGGTGAGACTTCCTTCAGCTCCTGGGTGAGATCCGGGAGGAGCCATGGCTTATATTCAAGTAGGAGCTCTGTCTCTACTAATTGAACCCGCCTACGCTCCTCCAGCTCCTCAGTCAATGGTATGGGCCACAGTTCAGGAGGAGAAGGTGGGGCTGCTGTGTTGGGGCCAGACGGTGTCCATTCGGGACCTCTGGGGACCATCTGGTGGATGAGCGAGGGTTCGGATTCCAGACAGGATGAGCGAGTCTTCCACCCCTTGGTGCGCTTCTTCATGAGCCCTGGTGGTGCCAAAGGGAGGTCCGTCTCCTGGGCACAGAGTTTGCAGTGTGTATCGACCACCAAGGCAAGGAAAACTGTGAGGCCCAGGTAGCTCCAAAGACTGGGATGAGCCTTGATCACCCGGGCCGCACCGTCCACGAACTCCTAAACCTCCTCGGGAGAGCAGGAGGCTCCAGGCCCCGAGGCAAAACTGGCAATGAGTGTAGCCGCCACACACTCCTCCTTGCTCAGCCCCAGAGCTGAAAAATTCAAGGCAGGAGCCATAACAAAACCTCAGGTGAAAAACGAAAACTGGGGGAGAAGAAGGGGGGGAGCTACCTTCGCTGCCGCTGGTGTGAAACAAAAAATTAATACAACCTGCAGCGGCTGGGTCTCAAACTGGCCGGAATCTTCTGTCATAAATTTCCCCTCGGGGCAGAGAGGAGAGACCCACACGCTGGACTGCAGTTTGTGAGTTTTATTGAAAACAACAAACACAAAGTCCCAAACAATGCTCTAACACAAAATGCAAACAATTGAGCAAACTTACAAATAAAGCACACCAGAGCAAGGGCTGGGCTCTGGTAGAGATGAAGGAACAGAAACTCAAGATTCTGGCAAAGAGAAATGATAATAACAGCCCTTAAATAGGATCTGAAACAATTAAACACAAATAGAAACCAGTGTGAATCACATGAACAGGCTGGGGAGAAAATGATTTTCAGCTGTGAGTCATGAAGAGAGGAAGCAGGGCTGACAGTTTGACAGGAGCACTGCCCTCTACCTGGCAGTGCCTCTGATAACAGCCACCCTAGCAAAAGATAAAGTGCAGACAAATAAACCCAAAAATATAAATAACAAAACTACACTGAACAAAAAACAGGAAAATAAATTATACAAAGAAACAATACTGAATATGTGAAAGCAAACTAGAAATAACATCACAGGCAAAGAACTCAGAATACATTACACAAATAAGGAAAGACAAAAAGCAAAGAAACAGAGCATGGTGAAATCCCCCCCCACCCCCCGTACACAGATCATGACAGCATCACGGCGACACGGTCTATTATTGTCACCATAATATCAGCCTTCATTCTGAACATTAGTGCATCTCGGTAAATTAGAATATCATGATTTGTAATTTAATTACGAAAAGATAACCATAATCATGACAAATTTAAAACAGTTTAAGTATTTCACTGTATGTGTTGTGAAGACTCACACTCCTGCACTGACATTTAAAGTGTTTTTTATTATTATTTTGGACTGGAAGATGTTCTTTTAATTTTCATCTGAAGCCTAATTAAACTTTTAAACTTCTAGACCCAGCATGGTTTCAAACAGGACAGACTAGCTTGTTATTTTCTTTTTTTACTTTAATGGAGATGAATATTACTCTAGTTTGTTTTTAACATGCAGTTACAACAGCCTTTATGAAGCAGCAGAGCTGCTATTTGAGTTTTCATACTTTAACATCTATTATTTAATTGTGTTGCTACAAACACTTCTGATTAAGCTGTCAAGTTCAAGTTTCCAACTCATGTTTGATGGGTCATTATTTTATCTAGCTATGAGTACATTTTATAATAAGCTACATTATATTAAGGTCGAGACTGACAACAAAGTGATTTTCATAAGTGTGCAGGCTTAAACAGGTGAGGTAAAACATGATCTAGAGCCCCGAACAGGAGCTGTGCCAGCAGGAAGCTGAGTTTGCAGACATGAGAGAAATAATTGCGATTAGTCAACTAATCCAAAAAAATAGTTGTTGCATCAGTCGACTACTAAAATAATAGTTAGTTGCAACCCTAGTTGTGAGTAGATTGGCTGTCTCCAAAGCAGATGGTAGCTTACGTAGGGATATGAAGTGTGCAGCCTTGGAAAATCCACGACAGTCAGGATGATGGTGGATTAGAAGTTGGCAACCCAGTGACGAAGCTGGCAAATCTATCCACGACGGTCAGGATGGCGGTGGATTGGAAGTTGGCAACCTAGTGCCGAAGACCAGTGCTATGTTAGACCATAGGCGAGTAGGGGTGGGAAGCAGATGGGGTAACCCAGGAGGTGGGGTGGTGAGGGACTTGCCCGCAAAGCTTTGGGACAGGCCTTGATGCACTCCCTCACATTGTGGTCCATCGATGTCCACCAGAAAATGGGGCACACTGCAGCAAAGGTCCTGGCCACCCCCAGGTGACAGAAAAACTTTTCTGTGTGCAACTAATGAATCACTTCCTCTATGACTGCTGTGGGGACAAACATCTGACCCGGTGCCCCCCCCCGCCCCCTCCGAGGGTACGGATTAGTGGCCTGAGCTTCTTTCACCTTCTGCTCTTATGTCCCATGTGAGAGCTCCCACGATGGCAGAGCCCAGGATGATGGTTTCAGCCGCTGGAATCACAGAGTAAGGGGAGAACTGTCAAGATAGAGCATCAGGCTTAACATTCTTGGAGCCTGGTCAATAGGTAAGGGTGAACCGGAACTGGCCAAAAAACAGAGCACACCTGGCCTGACGTGCATTAAGCCTCTTGGCTGTCTTAATGTTTTCAAGATTTTTATGATCAGTCCAAACAAGGAATGGTTGGGCAGACCCATCCAACCAATGACGCCATTCTTCTAAGGCTAATTTGACGGCCAACAGTTCTCGGTCACTGATGTCATAATTTCTCCCAGGTGGTGACAGGCATCGAGAGAAAAACACACAAGGATGGACTATGTTATTGGTGACCAAGTACTGGGAGACAGCTGCCCCCATCCCAATGTCCGAGGCGTCCATCTCCACAATAAACTGTCGCTTGGGGTCTAGCTGAGTTAGAATTGAGGCCTCTGTGAATTTGTTCTTGAGTAAGGCGAAAGCAGCATTGGCCTCGTCTGACCAGACAAACTGGGCCTTGGTGGAGGTCAGACAGGTCAAAGGGGAAACTACAGAACTGTAGCTGCAGATAAACCTGCAGTAAAAAATTGGCGAACCCTAGGAACTGTTGTAACTGTTTCCTAGAGGTGGGTGTGGGCCAATCAGTAACAGGTTGGGCCTTCTTAGGGTCTGGTTTAATTTGGCCATCTGCAATGATAAATCCCAAAAATATGGTGGCTGTGATGTGAAACTCACATTTTTCTGCCTTTGTATATAGCACCCTGTGGTCATGGACCTTGTGCTCTGCTTGAGGAATGAGAAAAGATCAAGATTTCATCTAGGTAGACAAACACAAAAATACCCAGGAAATTACAAAACACAACATTGATTAAATGTTGAAAAAACGCAGGGGAGTTGTTGAGGCCAAAGGGCATGACTAAATATTTGAAATGATCAATGGGAGTGTGGAACCCTGTTTTCCATTCGTCCCCCTCCTTAATCTGAACCAAATGATACGTGTTCCTAAGGTCCAGTTTGGTGTAAATAATGGAATCTTGGAGCTGGTCAAAAGTGGAGTTAATGAGGGGTAGAGTGTACTTGTCAATACAGGGGTGAAGAGAACCCTATTTCTTGCCAACAAAGAAGAACCCTGCTCCCACTGCTGATGAAGACTGACAAATTATTCTGGTGTTTAGAGATTCTTTGATGCATTTCTTCATGGCCTGGTAGGTAAACATGCACCCTGTTGGAGCTCAATGGCACAGTCATAAGGCCAATGAAGAGGGAGAGACAGAGCTTTGGCTTTGCTGAACATGGGCCAGATCATGATAAATAAGATAACATAAGATAAGCCTTTATTAGTCCCACAATGGGGAAATTCCAGGACTGCAACAGCACAGGGATAGCAACACTCAGAGCAATAATTTAGAAGATAAGAAAATAAGAGCAGTGAATATACATATGTACACATAAATATATAAATATATATACACAGTGCGGAGCATTGTAGCTAGATGGACTAAACAGCATAACCGTCTATTTAGTTACCCTGCATGGTATGAATATGTACCCATACATGTTGTCACCCTCCATAGTGACTGATATTGTCCTAGTTGTATACTGGAGGGGACCATTTGTGTAAGTCTGTTACTGCTTGGAGATGAGCGAACTTTGGATGGAACTTTGGACAAGTCGGGGGGTTCCAAGGTGTCATGCTGAATGGGAGTGGAGTGAAGGCATACAGAGCTTCACAAACTAATCATCCCTCTGGACCAGTCAATGGTGGGATTGTGTAGTTTTAACCAGGGGAATGTTAACACTATAGGTGAGATGGTAACCGGAAATACTAATAGTGGCAGATGTTCTCTATGGTTACCTGAAGCAATAATGGCGATAGGGACAGTTTGTTTCATCACCTAGTAAAAGGGCTGACCAGAGAGGGCGACCAAATTTAGTGGCTGTGAGAGACTCTCACATGGAATTTTTAACCGGGTTGCCAGACTCTCAGAAATAAAATTCTGTTCAGCTCCTGAATCTACCAGGGCGGAGTTGACCTGTTCAGAGGAATTGAGCAGAAGGCGAACCGGCAAAGAAACGTGTGTCTGCAGGGAGTTAGATGCACCACCCACCAGTCCCCCTATACTGCGACTGATGGCTGTGCCTTTTGGCTTTGCGAGACAAAGAGCAACGACGTGATTCCCATGACCGCAGTACAAATGGAACAATGGTTTTTATGTTTTTAATGTTAATGTTATGTTTTGATGTTTTTATTTTTAATGCCTTCATTGTTGTATTTGTGAATGTGTGTTTTATTTTATTGTGAAGCACTTTGTGATTCTTTCTGTGAGAAGTGCTGTATAAATAAATTTTACTTACTTACTTACTTACAAAGGCCACTTTCGCGGTGCCACAGCTGTTCGGCAGAGGTTAGGCAAAACAGACCCCCTGTTATCAGCTCAGGTGCGTCAGAGGAGGCTGCAGCAGGTGGAAGCGTGGGGAGAGATAGAAACAGCAGTGCAGAGGGAGACGTAGCTTGGGGATCACGAAAGCGTTCACAGGATCGTTCACAAAGCCGAACGTCTAGCTTTAGCAAAGCGTCAAAAGATTCTGGCTCATCCCGGAGCTGGGCTAACTCATCCTGCAGGGTGGCACTTAAACTGCTGACAAACACTGAGCTAATAGCAATGTTAACCCACCCGGCCTCTGCAGCAAGAACCCAAAAATCAATGCTCCGCCGCGCTCTTAACCCCTTGTCGAAGATTAAGTAAACAACTAGAAGCACTCCCCTCCCAATCCGAATAATCAAAGATGTGGGTGAACTCATCTGTAAAGCTCTGGAAAGTGTAGGTGGAAAAATTGGGACCTCTAAAAATAGCCTGGGCCCAAGAAAGAGTGTGTCCCTTGAGTAAGCCCGTCACAAAAGACCCTTTTCCACTAGCCCCGCTTAGCCCAACACGGCACAGCTCAGCACGCTTTGTAGCTCTTTCCACTAGCCCCAACATGGTTTAACAGGCGCTATTTTCGTGCCTGCTCGAGGGCAGGGTACAACCATGCTGAGTCGTGCCGAGATGTGACGTCAACAGCCTGGTCGCCGCTGATTGGTCAGGTCGTAACGTCACGAAAGCGACCGTCTTCTGATGAATCTACACGACCGCCATTTGCAATATTTCACGGACTAACTCGGTCACGGAGTAAATACGATATTAATACAGACAGCGTAGTAGGTTTTGCGGAACTCTACACCGTGGTCCAATGAAGAGGTGCGGAGTTTTCTTTGCTTGGTGGCAGATCCACTGTGAGAGGAGCGACCCGGACCGATACAGATGCAGCCCAGCGTAGAACCGGACTATGGACAAGCTGAAGACGAACGTGAAAGAACCATCGATGGTGAGTGATTTGTAATAAGGTGCATCTATTCGCTTATTTATCCTGTTGGTAGTAAGCTCACTTTTTTTGAGCCATACAGCGCCGTTTTGTGCTGGCTAACGAGTTTTAGCTAGTAGCTAGCTAGTAGCCAACTCTGCTGATTCGTGCTTGTTTTCTCCTAAGTATTCACTTGTGAGAGCAAAACGATGAAATATGTTAATCCTGGTTAAAGTCCTGGTTTGTGTACGTGCTACACTTTGGTGCTGCGCATTAAATTGTGTGCATGTTTCCACATGCCAGGGATTAGCCTCCCTCAGTGTTTATATTGTGGATACTGGTGAAATGGACCACAGGAGCCGAAATCTCGTCATATTAAAATTGCTTTTTCAAACCAGTGATTTATAAAGTCATTCATATAATTTTCTAAAGCGTCAGAATAGACCCACACACCTATTCTGTGGATCCTGCAGTGCTTGTCAGGGAAACGAAGCATTTTTGTCACATCCCACCACTGACTTTCACAGGTGTATTTCCCTAATACAGGTACATCTCCAAAAATTAGAATGTCATGAAAAACTTCAATATTTTTTGTCACTCAGAAATCCGTATATTATATAGATTCATTACACAGACAGTGATATATTTCAAGCGTTTATTTATTTTAATTTTGATGATTACGGTTTACAGCCCCTGAAAACCCCAAATTCAATTTGGCAAAAAATTAGAATATTACATAAAATTAACTTTAAAAAATAGCTTTTAAATATAAATGTTGGCCGCTGAGGTGTTGGTTAATATGGGCTGTAGCCGTAATCATCAATATTAAAATAAACACTTTCAATATATCACTGTCCCTGTAATGAATCTATATATGGGTTTCACTTTCTGAAATGAGTGACAAAAATATTGAATTTTTTCATGGTATTCTAATTTTTGAGATGTGCCTGTATATGTGTTGAACTTGCTTGAACCTAACCACCATCCATTTCTGTCGTTCATCTAGGCAAGAGGAAAGCAGCCGCCCCACAACGGACCTCGCCACTGTGGAACGTTCTGAAATCCTTTGCTTTTATAGGTAAAGTGTCAAAACCAAAGTAGCACGATTTCCACTTAATATAAAAGGGACTGAACTGAGATTTATTTGATTGTGTGAATATGGCACATCAACTGTAACATAAACCGCTTGTTAATGTATTTATTTTTTTGTCAGATCACTTGTGTGATCCTTTAAGAGTTATGTTCATAACTGTATGTTTTGGCAAATGTGAGATGTTCAGTCGTCAATATAATTTACTTTATATGTGTAGTTTATAGTCTATCATCAATAAACTCATGCAGTAACAGGACACATTACAAATATTTGAGACCCATTGTAGTGCTTCCTTTTATATTTTAGCAATGCTAGTACAAAACACCGCCCACACTTGAAGCCAGGGCAAGAAGAGACACTTTTACAGACAAGACAAACTTTTATTGATAAAAATTTCATATTTTGACTGAGCGACTCCATACTCGGTGATGCACACCTTCAGTTAAAGTACTATATTCCATTCAAGTGAATGTATTAATTCATTCTGATTGCTGAGGTGACAGTAAAAACAGATGATTTTAAATGCAACTCAGCCCTTGTAAAATCTACTGAAGCGCAGCTACATGAAAATTGTGGTTAAATACAACAACAAAGTACTTTATTGTCACATTCAAATGGTAATCCCTCCTGTTTTGTTTTTCTTTTGAATTCTTGGATGGAATATGGGTGGGCAATATAAGCTGCAGCTTCAGCCATCACCCATTTCGGATAACCTATGTTGAACAGTATAATCAGAGGAGTTATTGTTTAATTTGACCTTGTTAGATTTTTTCCCCTTTGTTATATTATTCTATTTTCTTTTAATCTTTACTTTTAATCAATCCGAAATAAAGATTCATTCATTAATTCACATTCCACCACTGGCTTTTAGCAACAAGTGTATTTCCCAAATATGTTTTACACTTGCTTTAATTAACCACCACCCATTTGTCTTTTGTCTAGGCAAGAGGGAAACTGTCCACCCCAACTGGACCTTGCCTCACTATTTACAGAGATGCAGGCTGAAGATCTGCTGAACCAGGACCAGTACGAGGGGCCGATCCAGTTGCTTCTCAGTGAGGCAGCGTGGCTGGCGTGTGTGACCCATTCCTTTTTTTTTAATTTTTTTTTTTTTTTTTACAATTTGAATTTTGCACATTCTGAATAATCTGGAATTTGCTGCTGATTGTAATAAACAATTTAGTGACTTATGTGTTTGCATCATGATTTTCTATTTTGTCTGTTAAGACACCGGTGGGAAAAGAGTCAACTGTACAAAGGATTTATCGGTGACCTTGAAAATAATGGCTCATTTTTAAGAAAAAAGTAACCAAAACAATTATTTTATTAACTGGAGACTGTATTGTTGGATGTGCCACCGCAGAAGACCCTGCATACTTTAGTGACAGTACCAGTATATGGAGGAATTCTGGGTCATATTAGCATCTGCTCTTCATCATAATGGGTTTGGGCGGGGGTGTCTAATCATGTGCCATGGAGGGCCAAGACCCTGCAGGCTTTACCTCCAACCAGTGTCTTCAACAGCAGATTCCACTGAACTTCTTCCACTGACTGCTGATCAGTGAGAACACCTGCTGAAGAGACTGGGTAGAAGAGAGAACCTGCAGGGTCTTGGCCCCCCATGACACATGATTGGAAGCCCCCGGATTAGGTTTAATGGGATTTAACATTTTAACACAAACTGCTTTATGGTTCATAATTCTGTTGACAGACTTACACCAAACCAAAAGTGATTTCTCAAACTGCTGGATTGTTCTTTAGACAGCTTTTGTCACGCCGCGCCATTCATCAGCGGCGCCACCTGCTCACGCACCTGACAATCATCAGCGGCGAGGGATAAAGGCCGTCTCGCCCGGAGGCTCGGCCTGAAGCCGTCAGACTTCGTCCCTCACCGTTGTGAGCATACTTCCCTTCAGCGTCACCATTTTGGTAAGAAGATCGCTTACCTCTTTTCTTCAGTCTTCTCCCCTGTGCACAGGTGGATTCCCCAGCGGCGGACATCTCCACTCCATCGCCCAATCCTCGCTGCTGTACAGAGCTCTCCAGGTGGCTGTCTTCCGGGCTTCGCCCCCTTGTTGTGCCAGCTGTCCTGACCCACCAAGTAAGTCCTTCTCTCGCCATAAATCCCTCCTGTGTTGGTGTATGCCCGTCACCCTCTCCCTGTGCTCTCTCCATAGGGTTGCTCGGCTGTACGGTCACCTGCCTCTGTGCCTGGAGCAGACACCATCACCAACACATTTACATCCCGCAGACACGCACTCACTCACTCCTGCTGTTAATAAACTCTTTGAACTACTCTAAGCCTGTGTGTGTGCGTCTCCTGAGCCGTGCGTTATGTCAGTACGGCTTCAGCAGAGCGGCTCGGCGGACGGCGGGCTCGCACACCGGTTTTCCACTCTCGAGGCTAGAGTGGATCAAATAGCTTATCAACAACAGGTGATCTTTAATCAATTATTGAATTTAACTAACCGGTTGGGCCGCTTGGATCCTCAACAGCCGTTCCCCCCGGCTCGTCAGGGTGGCGCGGCTCCTGCTGTTCCAGCGGCCGTCCAGCCGGCTCCGGTGGCACCGGTTCGGCTCACACCGATTCCGACCCCTGCCCGCTTTAGCGGTAAGCTCAGCGGAGCGCGGGGGTTCATTATGCAGTGTGAGTCCGTGTTCCACCGTGTGCCCGGAGATTTTCCCTCGGATCACAGTCGGATTGGTTACATAGGGAATCTTCTGGAGGGGCGTGCGTTAACTTGGACCTACGCCGTAATGGCGAGGCCCAGTTATGCCACCCTCACCTATGACCAGTTCGTGAGGCGCTTTCTGGAGGTCTTTGACCATTCTCAAACCGAGACGGTCCAGGTCGATCGGCTCCTCGCTCTCCAGCAGGGAGGCCGGTCGGCAGCGGACTACTCGGTCGACTTCCGGGTAGCGGCGGAGGAATTGGGCTGGGAGGAACGCTCCCTCTGTGGCCTGTTCCTCCGCAGCCTCAATAGTGATCTGAGGGATGAACTGGCTGGACGGGATATCCCTGGGACGCTAGCGGAGCTGACATCCTTAGCGATAAGTTTGGATAACAGGCTGCGCGAGCGCTCCTCGGGGCGGAAGTCTTCTTCTTCTCGCCCTCGTGGAGTCTCGCCGCACCTGTTCCAAGCTCGCCCCCTGGCGGCGCCGCCAGCATTGTGCCCCGAGGAGTCGGAGCCGATGGTGACGGGCTGGACCAAGCTTTCCCCTGCGGAGAAACAACGCCGCCGTGAGTTGGGCCTCTGCATGTATTGCGGAGGTGACCAACACACTGTGGAGCGTTGCCCGCGGAAAGCCAGTCGGCGGGGTCCGCGAATCGCTGTAGGGAGCCTCGCGGATCCCAACCGGTTAGACTCTCTCACTCAATTAAAGCTGCCCATCCGTTTTTGCCACAATCCCACTGGGCACCTCACCCACGCACTGGTGGATTCGGGCGCAGAGGGCAGCTTCATTTCACAAGGCCTGGCAACCCGATTGGGCATCCGCTGTCAGGCATTAAAACACCCCATCTCCCTGGTCCATCTCTCCCGTGCCTCCCTTGGGAGAGTTTCTCACCAAACCATGCCTGTCCCAGTCATCATCTCAGGGAACCACCGGGAGGAGATGGTATTTTACGTCCTGCCCAACTCTGTGTCGCCCGTCATCCTGGGGTATCCCTGGCTACGCCTCCACAACCCTGTCCTGGACTGGAGGTCCGCTGGGGTATCGGCATGGAGTACCTTCTGTATGGGCACCTGCCTTCAGTCCGCTGCCTGCTCCCCATCCGCGGCTCCCCCTGTGGCGGATACAGCACCTCCGGACCTGTCACTGGTGCCTCCAGAATTTCACGACCTGGGTATGGTATTTAGCAAATCGAAAGCTATGTCTCTTCCCCCGCATCGACCATATGACTGTGCCATCAACCTCCGCCAGGGGGCTCCCCTGCCATCTGGTCGGCTCTACAGCCTGTCGGCGCCGGAGAAGGAGACCATGAATACATACCTGAAGGAATCTCTGAGCGCTGGGATTATTCGCCCATCGTCGTCACCCGTGGGGGCAGGGTTTTTCTTTGTCGGGAAAAAGGACGGATCCCTCCGCCCCTGCATAGACTACCGAGCGCTGAATGACATCACTGAGAGGGACCGTTACACCCTGCCCCTCATGGACACTGCCTTTCACTCCCTCCAGGGGGCGACCTGGTTTACCAAGCTGGATTTACGCAGCGCTTACCACCTCGTCCGGATCCGGGAGGGAGATGAATGGAAGACAGCCTTCCGTACCCCGAACGGCCACTTTGAGTATCTCGTCATGCCGTTCGGGCTGACCAACGCTCCTGCCGTCTTTCAGCGCCTCATTAATGACGTCCTCCGGGATTTCATTGGCCTTTTTGTGTTCGTCTACCTGGATGACATCCTTATCTTCTCCAGGTCCAGGGACGAGCACCAGGTCCATGTGAGGCGGGTCCTCCAAAGACTGCTGGAGAATCGTCTGTACGTGAAGGCTGAGAAATGCGAATTCTACGCTAGGACCACATCCTTCCTGGGATTCATCATCGCTCAAGATCAGGTGCTCCCAGACCCAGAGAAGGTGAAGGCGGTGGTGGAGTGGCCTACTCCCGCATCCCGGAAGCAGGTGCAACAGTTTGTTGGCTTCGCCAATTTTTACCGCCGCTTTGTCCCAAATTTCAGCTCGATCGTCGGACCGCTGACCCGCCTCACGTCCCCGAAGGTCCCATTCCGGTGGACTGAAGAGGTCGCTGCTGCCTTTAGGGCGCTGAAGGCGCAGTTCTCCTCCTCCCGGGTCCTTCGCCAGGTCGACCCCGCGCTGCAGTGCATTGTGGAGGTGGACGCATCGGACACGGGAGTGGGAGCAGTGTTATCCCAGCGGTCACCTGACGATGGCGCCAAACGGCCGTGCGCCTTCTTCTCCCGGCGCCTGTCCCCGGCGGAGAGGAACTACGATGTGGGGGACAGAGAGCTCCTGGCCATTAAACTCGCCTTACAGGAGTGGCGCCACTGGCTAGAGGGGGCGGACCTGCCGTTTGTGGTCCTGACGGACCACAAGAACTTAGAGTATTTACGATCTGCCAAGCGCCTGAATGCCCGCCAGGCGCGCTGGTCTTTGTTCTTCGCCAGGTTCCGCTTCTCGATCACCTTCAGGCCGGGCTCCAAAAACGGCCTGCCTGACGCCCTCTCTAGGCAGTTCACCCCCGTGGAGGCTGAGGAGACGCCCCACACTATCCTGCCCAGGTCGTGCGTCCTCGGTGCCATCTCTTGGGACATTGAAGACAAGATCCGGAAGGCGCAGGAGGTGGAACCTGATCCTGGCGGCGGACCGGAGGGAAGACTGTTCGTCCCATCTGCGGTCCGAGGAGAGGTCATCCACTGGCTCCACACCTCCCGGCTCACCTGTCATCCCGGCACCTCTCGGATGATCAGCCTCCTCCAACGGTCCTTTTGGTGGCCAGGCCTGCGGAGGGATGCAGCCCGCTACGCCCGGGCTTGCCCAATCTGTGCCACCAGCAAGTCGGGAAATGCCCCCCCAGCGGGTCTGCTCCAGCCTCTGCCCGTCCCCGGCAGGCCCTGGTCGCACATCGCACTGGACTTCGTCACCGGACTCCCCGTTTCCAACTCCTTTGACACCGTCCTGACCATTGTGGACCGTTTCTCCAAGGCTGCACACTTCATTCCCCTGCGAGGTCTCCCTACTGCCCTGGAGACGGCGGGCCTCCTCGTCCAACACGTGGTCAGGCTGCACGGGATTCCGGTGGACGTGGTCTCGGACCGGGGTCCCCAATTTTCATCCGAGGTTTGGAGATCCTTTTGTAACGCCATCGGAGCCAAGGTGAGCCTCTCCTCCGGCCATCACCCCCAGTCTAACGGGCAGTGTGAGAGGACCAATCAGGAGCTGGAGGCTGCGCTCCGCTGTGTTACTAGATCCAAGCCGACGTCCTGGAGCAACCATCTCGCCTGGGTGGAGTATGCCCACAACACCGCCCGCTCTTCTGCAACGGGGATGTCCCCCTTCAAGGCGTCCCTGGGTTACGACCCCCCGCTGTTTCCAGCGCAGGAGAACGAGGTGACTGTCCCCTCTGTTAGGGCGCACCTTAGGCAGTTCCGCTCCACCTGGGCTGCCGCGCGTCATGCGCTTTTACGCACGGCGGAGCGCAACAGGACCGTGGCGGACCGGCACAGAAGACCTGCCCCGGCGTACAGAGTTGGGCAACTCGTGTATGTGTCTACCCAGGACGTCACATTAAAAGGCGAGAGGAGGAAGCTGGCACAGCGATTCATGGGTCCCTTTCCCATCACCCGGATCATCAACCCGGTGGCTGTGCGCGTGGCTATTCCCCCCTCCCTCCGCATCCATTCCACTTTCCATGTGTCGAAGGTGAAACTGGCAGTCACTGACCCCCTTTGCCCTCCTCCTGCGGCGCAACCCGCGCCCCGGATGATTGGTGGCCATCCGGCCTGGTCCGTCTCCTCCATCCTGGACTCCCGGCGCCGAGGTCGTGGGTTGCAATACCTGGTGGACTGGGAGGGCTATGGGCCCGAGCATCGACAATGGGTGCCCCCGTCGTTTGTGTTGGACCCATCGCTCATCGCGGACTTCCACCGAGCGCACCCGGATAAGCCATCGCCAGGAGGCGCTGCTAGAGGGGGGAGTACTGTCACGCCGCGCCATTCATCAGCGGCGCCACCTGCTCACGCACCTGACAATCATCAGCGGCGAGGGATAAAGGCCGTCTCGCCCGGAGGCTCGGCCTGAAGCCGTCAGACTTCGTCCCTCACCGTTGTGAGCATACTTCCCTTCAGCGTCACCATTTTGGTAAGAAGATCGCTTACCTCTTTTCTTCAGTCTTCTCCCCTGTGCACAGGTGGATTCCCCAGCGGCGGACATCTCCACTCCATCGCCCAATCCTCGCTGCTGTACAGAGCTCTCCAGGTGGCTGTCTTCCGGGCTTCGCCCCCTTGTTGTGCCAGCTGTCCTGACCCACCAAGTAAGTCCTTCTCTCGCCATAAATCCCTCCTGTGTTGGTGTATGCCCGTCACCCTCTCCCTGTGCTCTCTCCATAGGGTTGCTCGGCTGTACGGTCACCTGCCTCTGTGCCTGGAGCAGACACCATCACCAACACATTTACATCCCGCAGACACGCACTCACTCACTCCTGCTGTTAATAAACTCTTTGAACTACTCTAAGCCTGTGTGTGTGCGTCTCCTGAGCCGTGCGTTATGTCAGCTTTTCCAATCTTTCAGTATTTAATTTGTGCCACATGGTGGTAACCTTCACATATAAAAAAGAGACATCTGCAAAAACTTCAGAGGTTTATTGTCAGTGCAATTCCCAGCGGAATACTACATGAATGCATGTATAGTACATTGTTGATGCAGAGAATATATATTTCTACAGTACATGTATCTAGTAAATCAAGTATTTCCATGTAACCTTGTGACTGCATTATTTTAATTGCTTTTAATCCTAGATGAAGTTTGTTTTGGCCTAAAATGCATCATAACTGTAAAATATATCTTATTATATGTAACTCAGTACTGTTTACTTTTTGAATATATATTTTGTGGCTAATATAGATTAGATTAGATTAGATTCAACTTTATTGTCATTACACATGTATGAATACAAGGTAATATAGTTATTAAGATGGCGATCAAGTTGTGTCAGCTGATCATTTTTTGTTGTGACACCACCTCAGACTCAGTGCTGCAGAAGCAGGTACATCCATGATGTCTCAACAGTCCATGATTTTCACGCAGATCAGAGCAATTTGTTGCACAGGAAATAAAAGTTTCTAAAGACATTCTTCAGCTCTATAACCACTGATCGTTTGTGAAGCTGTGTTGACATCAGTGACAGGCTGTTGACATCAGTGACAGGCTGTGCTGGACACCCAGACCGACCATTTGAAGCGGTAATTTCCCAACAACAGAGCCATCTGAAACACACACAGCATACATATTTTAGTACCTAACAGCGATAACTTGCAGACGTTACAGTGTAGTACGACGTACTTATAGCAAACTAGCATTAACAACATTAGCTTACCGTCATATATGACCTAGTTTGTATCCTCACGTCTTTGGCTCTCCCAGAAGCTGCAGAACTATTCCAGAGTGTTTCATCTCGCTGCCTGTACCCGTGTCTGGCGGTCCTTTTTGGCATTTACGGTGAAAAAAGCCACAGACCGAGGAGTCGCCTTGTACAGCCACCATGATGCATGTGTTATGTTTTGCTTGGGTTGCGTGTTTTACATCACGGGAGTGTGGCGCCGCCTCGCTGTTATAGAAATCCCACCCACCCCAGCTTAACACGGTTGTAATGGAGACACAACCGAGCCGAACTGTGTCGAAGTGAATCAAGACGTGGCGAGGTGTGCTGGGCTAGTGGAAAAGGGCCAATAGTTTATCTTACAATGGTCGGAGGGAAAATCTGACATGTGCTGGAACACAAGCTGACATTGCAGCAAAAACCCCTGAACCCCCCTTTCCCCCCAGCTTACCATTATAACGGGCCAGTATGGGCACCGAAATAGAGCAAACCATTCAAACAGATGCGGGGCGAGTAGCTGGTGTAGAGGTGGCGGCTAATTCCTGCACTGACATTGAAAGCTGATCGACTCGGTCTGATAACTTAGACAGTTGGGCTAAAATGACCTAATTTATATATGCCGCCTGGTCAAGGCACTGCTCAACTGTACTGAGGTGAAAGATAACTGTCTCCAATGCCGTGTTCGCTGGGTCTGAGTGCTGGGCACGTACTGACAAGGTCAGAGTTCCAGACCCAAAAGCAGACATGGATTGAGACATAAAATGGTAGTTTAAACAATGATTTTATTGAACAAGCGATTAATTTTGCAGAAGGCAGAGGAGTATATGGCACCCCTGGGAGGAGAGACCAAAGTAGAAGGTGAGTATAGATAACAGGAAGTATGACTGGCAATAATTTAGCAATTTGTTATTCTTACAGCTCAGGCTGGAGATGGTGGTGTTAACTCCAGTCTGTAGATGGGATAGCAGAGAATCTGGCTGATGATCCTTTCAGATGCCTCTCCTGCAGTGGTCCAAGGAAGGGGCAGTGGAGATGCATTGCATGCTGGCCAGGCCTGAACAGTGGAGGGGAAAAGGGGTGAGACACAGTGCACAGTGAATGTTGGTAAGTCGACTTACAATGTTGTGAGGGTGAATAGTCTGCCAGGAATCCAGTCCACCACACTGGTAGGAATTCCTGGGGAGAGCACACACAAATGGTGAAAGCAGTCCACATTATTTACAAGCAAGGCAGGATATGATTCCAGGCTGCACACAAGGCAAAGGCAAGCAGGCTTGGCGGGAGCTGACAGTGCCCAGGCCAAGTAGCAGGACAGCATCTCTTTTAAAGGCCTTTCCTAATTGCCTTCAGTTGTTGAGTATGGCTGCAGGGAGGAACCCAGTTAGTGAGAGGTACCTGCGGGGTTTGCAGCCTTGGATCCTTACAATGAATGCATAAACACTGGTAAAGTACTACCTCAATAAAGAACATGTGGAATAATGCTTGCCAATGGAGCTTTATGATCAGTAACTCGATTCAGCTTTTTTGTTGCCAACATCAGGAAAATAATAACAACTGCAAATCTGCCACCGACTTCCTGGAACTTGTTCAGTGCTTCACCTTTACTCAACATGTTGACTTCCCGACTCACTCACATGGACACATTCTGGATGTGGTCTGCTCAACTGGACTAACAATACTTCAACTCAGCAGCATCAACCTCCATATCTCTGACCGCCTGGCAATCACCATGGACATCAACATCCCCATCCCCTCCCCTAAAGAAAAGTAAACAATATCCTTCAGAAATATCAAAACCATCACTCCTCCAGTCCTTTCAGTCTCACTCTCCAGCATGATGTCTGCCTTCCCCGCTCTCTGACGACCCCACAGATCTTATACGCTATTACAACACCACTTTTTCCTCCTGCCTGAACCAGTTAGCCCCCCCCCCCCCATCAAAACCAAAACAGTGTCTTTCACTCAATCTGCTCCCTGGTACACTCCTTAACTTGACGCCATGAAATCCTGTAAGTGACAGCTGGAAACACTCTACAAGAAAACAAACCTAATAGTTCATCTCCAAGCCTATGTTGCTCCCCTGGGTAGCGGCCCAGGAGGAGGCAACATGCATGTGGAAGTTAACTCTCCAACCTGTGAAAGGAGAATAGGCAGAACACGTTTCGTGCTGTTATTTCACACAAAGGAATTTATTCTTCGTCCAAATCATTCACATGACCAACATCAACTGACTAGTATTTACTATCAAAGGCCATAGTTTCTCTCTTATTATCTGATCCCATCACCATTAAACAAAACACAATCATGTCCATTTATCACAATTTTCGATGTGACATTAACTGTACACTTAACATTTTTAACAAATTACCTTAACATGAAATGTATTATTGTTTTTATCTCCTTCCCATGTATATAGCTTTTAACTTGTTCAAATATTTATATTTTAAACAATAACCCATGAATTTACATTTAAATTAATCATTTTAAGCACTGTCATAAATGTACAGTATGTGGTGTTATTCTTAACAATGCACTGACCTGGCCACTGTGTATCTAATACACTTTTACAACAGTATTCCTGGTATTTGGTAAAAAACCCGAAATATGCACACTTGGTGACAAATAAAACCAGTAAATGTCATACTGTATGAAAACCGTTTCATAAATGTCTTTAAATAAAGTAAGCAAATGGTTCCTAACATGTGGGCGGATTTCACTGTTGTAGCACGTCCCATACACTCGCTCATTAACATTAGCAGGTTAGCTTATACAACAACACATCAACTTTAAAAGAAATACCCTTACAAACCCGCTTTTCACCTCACACTTATCACAATATAATCTTGGACATCTTAGGACTCTTACAGTTTATATTGCAGTCTTGAATTATTAGTGTTTACCAGCCTGTGATAGGAGAATAGGCAGAACACATTTTGTGCTGTTATTTCACACAAAGGAGTTTATTCTTCGTCCTCCGGTGCGTGAGTCTACTCTCTATCACTGTGCGACATGCGCCATCTATTGGTATCTATTGGCATACGGAACTGCACTCAACTCACATGAGTTATAATGGAACCAGATGGATTACAAATGCATTGTAGAAAAATAAAACAATTAAAGAATAAAGTAAAAATTGTAGGGGTGCCTGTTTTTTTTAATTTTTTTATCCAAATGTCTTTTTAGCACCTTTTACATAACTATGAACTATTTCCAAGCCTCTACACCTACACTAGAACTCACTAGAATTACTAGAATCACTAGAACTCACTAAAATTACCACAGGCATGAGAAGCCCCACATCTGTAATGGACCCCGTCCCCTCCACACTTATCAAATCCTGCCTCCCATCACTCTCCCTACTCATCTGCACCATCATCAATGCCTCCCTCAGCTCCAGCTCAGTTCCTGACCCCCTGAAACTTGCCACTGTCACTCCAATCCTCAAAAAACCTGGACTAAACTCCGATATCATGAATAACTTCCATCCCATCTCCAACCTGCCCCTCCTATCAAAAATCCTAGAACATGTTGTTGCCACCCATCTCAAAATCCACCTCACCTCCAATGACTTCTTTGAGACATTCCAATCTGGATTCCACTCACAACATAGCACCAAAAACAGCCCTTCTCAAAATGACAAATGATCACCACCTCTCAGCCGACTCTGAACTCCTGAACATCCTCATCATGCTCAGCCTCACAGCTGCCGTCGATCGAGTCAACCCCTCCATTCTCCTCTCCCGTCTGGAAACCGTCCTCAACATCACTGGTAAAGCGCTCTCCTGGTTACACTCATATCTCACCAACAGACAGCAATTCATCCACGTCAACAACTGCATCTCCCTCACAGCCTCCCTCTCCCATGGTGTTCCCCAGGATTCTGTGCTTGGCCCTCTCCTCTTCATCATCTACAGTATATATACTTTTTCTTGGTAACTTCATCCGCCGACATGGCCTTAACTTCCATTGTTATGCCAACAACGTTCAGATTTACATTTCTACTAACTGCATAACAACAGTAACCTGCTCCATACTGGAAAACTGTCTCTGTGAAATAAAATCATTGATGCAAAAGAACTTTCTACAACTAAACCTACGATGTCAGACATGATGATCATCGGCCTGGAATCTCTTATCAAGGCCACCCACAACTTCCAGAAACTGCAGGTTTCTGGAGGAGGTAGTGAGATTTTCCCAACTGATGTTCCATTCCAGATGTTGCTGTGAGTTCAAACATAAGTGTTTTTTTGGGGGATTTCCACAGCAGGTACAAAGTGGGTGCAGAAGTTATGAATGCAACAATGCATCTTCACAGGACAATTTTCTGTCAAGAAGAAGAAGATTGTGTTTACATTGCCACCCACTGACATGAAGAGCCACTACAGGCAGCGGCAAACTCTTTGCAATTTTTTTGGGACCAATTAAGTGAAATTAGTCAATATCCCGCGGCACCCCGAATGATCTCTCAAAGCACCCTAGGGTGCCGAGGCACCCCAGTGGAAAATCACAAGTGTAAGTGATTGTGCCTTCAACAAGAAGTATGAGATATACATGACCCAGTTTTCTAGGTCACCCTAAAATATAAAATATACAGTATATAAATACATTGGTGTGGAAAGTGTTTGCCTCCTTTCTGATTTCTCATTTTTTTGTATGTTTCTCACACTTAAATGTTTCAGATCATCAAACAAATTTAAATATTAGACAAAGATAACACAAGTAAACACAAAATGCAGTTTTTTAATGAAGGTGTTTTTTATTAAGGGTAAAAATATTCCGAACCTACATGGTTCATCACATCTTTGGAAAGTGGAGTTCAATTTGTCGAGCCACACCCAGGCCTGATTACTGCCACACCTGTTCTCAATCAAGAAATCACTTAAATGGGACCTGCCTTACAAAGTAAAGTAGACCAAAAGATCCTCAAAGGCTAGACATCATCCAAAGAAATTCAGGAACAAATGAGAAACAAAGTAATCAAGATCTATCAGTCTGGAAAAGGTTATAAAGCCATTTCTAAAGCGTTGGGACTCCAGCAAACGACAGTGAGAGCATTATCCACAAATGACGAAAACATGGAACAGTGGTGAACCTTCCCAGGAGTGGCCGGCCGACTAAAATTACCCCAAGAGTGCAGCAACGAATCATCCAAGAGATCACAAAAGACCCCACAACAACATCCAAAGAACTGCAGACCTTACTTGCCTCAGTTAAGGTTAGTGTTCATGACTCCACCATAAGAAAGAGACAAAAATGGAACCACCAAACCCAGGTCCATGACCCCCCCCCCCCCCAGGGGTGAATACCAGACACCCCAGTACCATCGGCTGCAAACAAAAAACACAACCAAGAGACAGATAACTACTCAGGGTGGGAGGTGGGGGGAAAACAGGTTAGGAGGGAAGCAACACGTGAAAAAAACACAACACAAAATACAAATAATAATGTGAACCTCCTAACAGCACCCCCCCCACACACACACTCCAGGAGTCCAAAGTTCAGGAGGCCGATCAGCATCCCAGGGCCCTGGCATGGTGAAGGGTGACTGATCGGGTGGTCTACCTGAGTCCCAAGCCCAGCAGGTGGCCCGCTGAACAGTGTCCGGTGGCCTGCCAGGACTGTTGGGCCACCCAACCCAAGAGCCAAGTCTTTCGGGTGGCCGACCAGCATGGTTGATCCACCAGGACCGGAGGGGCAGGAGAAGAGGTTGCTTACCTACCGGGGACCATAGAGATAGGTGGCCAACCCGAGGGATAGGAGCCCCCCCCCCCAGCCCCCTGAGGCTTTGAGTAGGGGGACTGTCGCACCCGTGTTGGTCCCGGTCTGGGACATGGCTGCACCCGCATTGGTCCCAGTCTGGGACATGGCTGCACCCATGGTGGACTCCGGCTGGAGCTCTGCTGCACCCGCGGTGGTCCCCATCAGGGGCCTCGTTGGTCCCGTGGTGGTCTCCCCAACGGGGGAGGTAGGGTTCCTCCCTGATCCCGGCGCTGGATCCAGACCCTCGGTGGCCTCTGGAGGCATCGGCTGCTCTCCGGCAACCCTGGCCTGGAGCGCCGAACTCGGAGGGAGAGAGAAAGAAACCGAGTCAGGGTCACCAGCAGCGGCAGAACCCTGTGAGACGGCCCCGAGGGCTCCTGCGAGCTGCCCCAGGCCCTCCTCACCATGAGTCAGGCAGTGTGACATCAACATTGACATAACTGACATTATGGAGCACACATGCTTGAACTCGGATTCCACCGCCATCCAGGACTCCGGCAACTTAGGGTGTGCGGGCTCCATCCGGTCATCTAGTGCAACACCCGTGTCAACCTCTCCTGGAGTGGCTGGGTTCACGTCGCCATCAGCTGCGGACCACCCAGGTTGCGGCGGTTCCTCTCTGGCGACCCTGTGCTTGAGCTCCACTGCAGTCCAGGACTCCAATGATGAAGTTCCAGGCCCAGTCGGCTGGAGGTCAGGTCTGGGAGATGACTCTGCCACGGCAGCCTCCGCAGCAGGCGTGATGGTGGTAGCAGTCTCGGTGACCCCGTGCGCCGTCTTCCACGCCACCGACTCCTCTGGCGTGGCTACCGGGGACGGCCTCACTGCTGGCCCATGAGCTGAACCCTCCTGGGCCTCCGGTTCCTCTCCCCTCGAGCGACCTGGTTCCAGAGCCGGCAAGCTCGTAGGAGCACACAAAAAAGGTTCGGTGAGGTCGGGTGAGGGGCCACTATATGCTGCTGGGGCAGAGCACTCAGCGGACTGCACATCCCGAGTCTTCTCGCCAGGAGGTAGGCAAAATTGTTCATCAACAGAGAAAGTTAAATGAGAAAAAAAACTTGCCTGTTCTCCTGGCACTGGACGTCCCCAGCGGCCTCTGAGGTGTCTCCTCTCCTCTCCTGGCGATCCTCCTCAATTCGACGGTCGAGCAGAGCCAGTCTCTCCTCCTTCTCACGGCGCTCCTCCTTGATCCGCCGGTCAATCACAGTGAGCAGATTCAACCTCTCATCACGTCATCAAGCCGGTGGATTGAGCAGGCACGGAGGATGGAACCGTCACAGCCGGGGAAGCGCGTCCTCGGGCCTCCCTTTCGCGGCGCTCCTCCTTGATCTGACGATCTATGATGGGAAGCAGATCCAGTCTCTCCTCCTCTGTCATAACGTCCGAGAATTGGGTGGGCCCCGGCCCAGGGGATAACACAGGGGCAGGAGGTCTTCTTCCGCTGGGAACGTCTCTTCTGGCAGGTGGCTGACTCCAATGTCAGAGGGGCCCCCTCCGGCTCCACATCTGGCGGGGGAAGGATGACGGAGAGGATGGCGTCCACCCTCGGAATTACCCAGAGATAAGGATGGTGCCGCTCGATGTCCTCTGTGATGAGCTGTGCCCACAGAGCGTCCTCCGGGAACTGCGGCCACTGAGCGGAGAAGCGCGTCTCCTCCAGCAGGTCCTGGGCTCTCTGCTTCTCGTCTGTCCAGACCACCATGATGTTATTTGGGGAGGAAAAAAGAGGGTGGAAAGAAAAAGAAAAAACGCACGTCTACTCCACTGGGTTTTTTTCTGGCGCACTACGCGGCGCACAAGGGAAGAAATGTAAAACCCAATTGCAGGAGTAGAACATGCACTTTATTAACAAAAACCTCAAACAATAAGTCCAGCCACAGTAACGACTTGTACAGAGAGTAAAGATGATTGTAGTATAGGCCACCAGACAAACAGGGATGCCACCCTCAGGGAAAGGGAATGCCTAGTGCCACAGCGTATCTGTCAGCACAGAGAGAAAGGCAGACATAACTTATGGGCTGTGGCAATCCAAGGCGGTCCGTGCTGTCTGGAGGATGGGGGGGTGAGGCAGGGTCTGCTGCTAACACCAAGGAAATATACAATCTTGAAATGCTAGAGAAGACAGCAACGTCAAGCTGAAAGTAACATAGGAAGTGGAAACAAACATACACGGAGGAACACACTGCCATGTATGAAGATGAATGCTCCGACGGTCTCTTCCTACTAATGCAGCGTATACACTGATACTAACGATGGAAGAGACCGCCGGTGTGAGGAAGCGTGGGCTGAACATAATTAATCCCAGGTGTGCATGAGTGAGTGTCTGAGCGTGTGAATGGGAATGAATGGAGTGTGTGTGTATGTGTGTGAAAACACTCAATAAGACACAGCTGATGGCAGTGACAGGAGGAGGTGGCGTGCCCAAGCTGTCAGGGAGCGAAGGGCCCAAACAGCTCCCTGCAGCGCCTGATGGAAAATAAGGCAAAACAACCCTAGGTCAGAACTGGGTTTGGAACCACCAAACCCAGGTTCACGACAGGTGCGGGTATGTTTGGGTAAAATTCAGACCCACTTCTTGTACCGATTTGATAAAATACTCATTAAAATTGCTGGCTATAACTAAGCTGAGTGAAGTTTTCCAATCAAATTGAATTGTATGACTTCACTTTTTTGCATTTTTTTTCCTGTGAGTTTATCAATACATTTCCAGAGTTTTTTTGTTGTTCCATTTTGCATTTTTGATAATGTCTAAGAAGAAATTTTCTTTTGCTTTATGGAGCTGCATGGTGACTTCATTTCTGAGGCTTTTAAAAATCAGTCTATCTGTACTTAAATCAGTTTTTAGCTACTGTATTTTTAAGAGCTAAATCCCTTTTTTCCATGAGATTCAATACTTTTTCATTTCGTTAAGGTAGAGCCTGTTTTCTCTTGTGCTTAGTGTTATTTTATATTTTGAGATCATTTCTTTGATTGTTATCATATTTTCGCATGTCTGTTCACAATTTGTATCACAGTTTATTTCATTTCACATTATGTGCTGTAACTCATTTTCAAATGATTCTATGTTTTTCTTTGGTATGTACAAGATACAGTATATGTTCCACAATCATTAGGCTTTTTGTATCGTGATTTCGACAATTTGCATACTACTAAAGTGAGATTATAGTCAGACATGCCAGTAAATTAGATTTTTTTACAATAGATTTTTTACAATTTGCAGCAGTTGTTGAATGTAGTCACAAATGAATTGGATAAATTAAAAATATGGTTTGACAAAAATAAATTATCTTTAAATTTGGATGAAACTAAATTTATGTTGTTTGGAAACCACATTATACATGAACAAGTGAAAGTGATGATTAATAATGTATTGATAAAAAGAGGACATGAAAATAAGTTCTTGGGGGTAATACTAGCCCACAAACTCTGCTGGAAAGCTCACATAAAACAACTGAGCTCAAAGCTGGATAAGAATATTGGACTTTTGGGCAAAGTTAGGCAGATTTTAAACCACACTGCACTGTACACACTGTACTGTTCACTTGTTTTACCATATCTGCTTTATTGTGTTGAAGTCTGGGGTAGAACATACAAAAGCACCCAAGAGAAATTATATACAATACAAAAGAGAGCAATAAGAATAGTAAACAATGTAGACTGCTATGATCACACTGATGTTTTGTTCTTGAAGTTAAAATCATTGAAATTTATGGATCTGGTGAAATTAAAACTTTACAAATAGTTTATAAAGCAAGAAATAATTTTCTCCCAGGCAACATACAAAAATTGTTTCTGGAGAGAGAGGGAGAGTATGATCTGAGAGGAAGATTTAATTTAAAAGTTCCTTGTTTTCAAACAGAAAAGTTTGTGCATTTCAATTTGTGGGGTGATTTTGTGGAATGGTGTGGATGAGGACATTAAACAGAATAAAAATGCCAAACAATTTAAGAAAAAGTACAAAAAAATATTCTTGGAAGGTATAGACTTCAGGAAGGGAATTGTTTTGCTCCCTAATGGAACAAAAAATAATGATATACATTGTTCTTCATGTGTTTTTTTTTTTTTCTCATTTTGGATTGGTCTGTATAGTTGGCAGCTTGTTTTCATGTAAGTATTAAGTACAGCATTGAAGGGTAGGCCTTGAAAAGCTTTTGCTTCTTCCTACTCTTTTTTGGGCACCCTCCCAAAAAAGTATTTAATCCCTTTATGTTGTTATTTTATATTTTTTGATATATTTGTTAAATATTCTTTTTGTTTCCTTTTTTTAATAACTGACTTTTTTGTCTGAAGCAAACAAACAAATAAATAAATAAATGATGTTCAACACATATACAATTAACAGTAACTACCAACAAGCATGCAAATGCACACGTACTGTAGGGATTGAAAAGAACCACCCCCTTCAAAATAATCACATTTTATTCAAGCTGAAGACATTTTTTGTTTTACAAAAGCTGTATTTACTCAGTGCAACTTATAACATCCAGCTGAAAGAAACAGTTGCAGAAAATAATAAGATGTGGTCATTGTGTGCATGTGACAACAATATCACAAATTCTCCACAAATGTGGCTTATATGGGAGGGTTACATTCCTCAAGAAAGGTCACATACACCTTTGCCAAAAACATACCTTGAAGATTCTAAAGAGTCCAAGTGGGAAAAGGTATTATGGTCAGATAAGAATAAAAGTGAACTATTTTGCCTCAACACCAAACAATATTTCTTGTGAAAAGCCAGCAGTTTACCATCCAGATTACACCATTCCCACAGTAAAGCATAGAGGTGGTAATTGTCACAAGCTGAGCACTGGAGGTTCTGCCATGCTCTGTCTCATGGCTTTTTCTCTGTATTTATATATTTGTTGTATTTTTGTGCCTTTTGGTTTTTGTTATCCCTGCAATGTTTTTTTTATTTTTCTGTTTATGTCTTAGTTTTACTATGTTCTGATTCTGTATCTATTGGTATCTATTTTTCAGTTTATACTTGTTTATATCTTATTCTTCTAATTTCTTATTGTGGTTGACAACTGTCAGGGCATTTCCTGGTTGGTGCTCCATGTGGGCATAGCCCTGTCAGCTGTCAGCCGGTTGCTCTCCTCTCATTACCACCAGCTGATCCAAATTATTCCAACAGAAGAAGAAAACGTACAAATCATGCACCAGAGCGGGGACAGGGCTCTGGTGGAGAGGAGAAGATATCCAGATTTTCTCAAGACAGCGGCAACATGAAAAGAAAATGCTGTCCTTAAATAGGGTCAGAACAAATAACACAAGTAATGCCAGGTGTGGGGTCACATGAGCGGGCGGAAGGAAACAATGATTAATTTTGTGTTTGAGCACCGTTTTGGGCTTTATGTTTTTGTTATTTTCAATAAATTTTGTGAAGTACAGTGGGCAAATATTGCAAAGTCTAGATGTGCAAAGTTGTTAGAGATGTATACCAACAGACTAAAGGCTGTAATTGAAGAAAAAAGGGATGATCCATTATCAAACCCAGTAAGCCTCTTTGTTCTGACCTGTTGCTGTCATGGGCTGCCTCCAGTAGACAGAATAATGACTCCTTAAGCCAGGGCATGGTGCAGTACAAACCAGGATTTATTCCAAGACACAAGGAGCAAGAAAACAGGAAGACAGTCTGGGGCTGTCAAACACACAAACTGCGTAGAAACCTTGTATACATGGTAGGAAAGACTGCCAGAGATACAACCCGTGCAACAATCTGCACTACGGCTCACAATGTTCCAGCACCAGGTGTCACCATGGGATGAGACGCCGGGTCGTCCGGCGCTCAGACCATATCCCTCCTTATCTCTGTCTCTCACTTGACAGCGTCTCAGCGGGCTCCCAGCTGTCAGTGTTACGGGATGGCTGGGGCCCAATTAATCCTCATCAGCTGAGGCGCTGCTAATGAGGATAAAAAGGAGCAGCTCCGATCATTTGGGGCTGCGACTTAAGCACTGTGAAGGCTGGAACCCCTATGCCCGGTGCCAGCTCTCTACTCGTCTTGCAGCATTCTTGTGAGTGTTACCCGCTGTGAGTATTTGTGCCTTGGAACCCCTATGCCCAGTGCCAGCTCTCTACTCCTTTGCTGTACTACTCGTGAGTGTTACCCTGTATGAGTATCTGTGCTTTCGGTCTACAAGGCCGTGTTCCTTATCCCTTATCCCTTATAATAATAAAACATCACAACTCACTGGCTCGCCCTCGGCTCTCTCTGTGTGGCTCGCGAGGGCCACACGTAACAATAAGTCGCAGCCAGACGAGTGGCCAGCGGCCGTGAGTTGTTAGTGGACTTGTACCTTCCAGTCCGGGTGTCAGCGCTTTTAGCATGCCGTCTCCCAGGAGTCACGTTCGACGCCAGGGCGACGAGCTGATGTCCATCTTGGAGGGTGTCGACGGGACGACACCCTCCAACGCGAGACGCTGGCATCTGGACGGTGCTGAGAATCTCCTGGACAGTGACCTTCGCTATTCCTACCATCCTGAGGTCTGTGCCAGGAGGGACGCCATCGCTGCACAGCGAGAGGAGCTCCGCGGGTTGGAAGGAAATCCCGGCAGGAAGCCGAAGAGGAGGAGACGTCGCCCCTCGCTTCGGGATCCCGTTCCTTTCTCTACTCCAGCCCGGGAGTTCGCACCACCCAGAGGGCTTCCCCCGTTCTGCACGACGTCACTCGGGATTTCCCCGAAGGATCTGCAGCTGACAGCAGTTAAGGTCCGGGACCGAGTGGCTGCTGCAAGCTCCGCTGTGCACCCGTTTACCATCATCAGACATGTGGCGGTGGCGGTGAGATTGGTGGAGAGGAGTCCAGGGCTACGAAACTACCCCGAGTTCAACGCCCTCCTCGCCTCGGTCTCTGCTCAGGAGCGGCAGTTCCTGGGTCTCTCCTTCGCTTCGCCCCCTGGGAATAGCCGTCATCACATCGCCAAATCGCCTCAGCACGAACCCCGTCCGGATCCAGTTCCGGGCTGTCGCAAGGTCTCTTCCTCCCACCAGCTGTCACCTCTACGCCTCGTCAGAGAGGAGATTTCACAGCCTCGTCTCCTGAGCCTCTCCCCCCTGCTGTCACGCCAGCGCATCCGGCCCGGCTCATCTCGGCTGTCACCCCCTCCTCCTCGACACGCTCCCCGACTGCTGTGTGCGCCTGGAATCCCGGCCTGGCGAGCCCTCTTCTGGAGACGACACGAGCGGTTCCCAGACGTCCTCCCAGGGGGTCGTCCGTTACCGCCCGGCGGGGAGAGGGAGAAGCAACGTCCACTGCAGCAGGCACCATCCAGCCTCCAGGAGACAGGCAAGTCCCAGTTTGTTCACATCAACTTAGTGATTTCCTCTGTCATACTCCTGGAGGTGGAGTTCGGGGTCCGCAGCTCCCTGAACTCCCACCACCTGCTGTAACCTGTGTCATTAATCCTGCACCCTCTGTGTCTCCCTCCGCTGAGCAGTCCCCGGCGCCGGGTCAACGTCATGGGATGAGGAGGGGGCCTGCGGTTCCGGTCCCGCAGCTACGTTGTGGACGAAGGAGGAAGACTGACTGCTACATGGATTCCGCGCCGACGACCAAGCGTCCCTGGGTCTCCACGGAGGAGCGGTTCGGTCGAGGTTGTCCTGCCATCACGTCGTGTGGACCGTCGGCGTGGTTACCGGTGCAGGAGGAATCCCAAGCTGCGCTGTCCATCATGCCGGCTGCGGGGCCCGACGCAGCTGAGTGGGAGCCTGACGACAACCTCCTGATGCCGGATCCTGGATCTTCGCAGTCCTGGACGGCGTCAGAACCCGAGATCAGGTGAGTGCTCTACTTTCTCTTTCTCCTTCATATCTTTGAGCACTTTAGCCTGTCTCTAGGAGAGATGAGCCGGGTGCAGCCGTCCGCTGCGTCCGAGCTCATCTCGCCGGGTTCTGGCGCTGCCGGTGATCCTGATCCCGGTTCTGTTTTCTCTCCTGAGCCTTCTTCCAGGGTCGCCGGCGAGGAGTTGCCATCTCTCGTGGTGCTGGAAGGTCCAGGTTCGACATCGGAGGTCGGCTCTGGTGCGGTGCCGACCCAGTCGGGGTCCGTTGTGGGTGCTGCTCCAGCGGTGTCCGACGTGGGTTCGCCCGAGACCCAATCGGGGTCCGACGTGGGTTCCGCTCCAGTGGTGTCCGACGTGGGTTCGCCTGAGGCCCAATCGGGGTCTGACGTGGGTTCTGCACCAGTGTTGTCCAGGTCCGGTGAGGGGGTGGCTGTTTCCCTGCAGTCTGACGTTCGTCCACCTCATCATCGGCTCTCCCTCAAGCCTCTTCCATCGGGGTCCGCTTTGACCTCTCGCCCGTCCCAACAGTCCTGGTGGTTGAGCGATGCGGGTCGGCCGCTGGAGGGCCTACTGTGCCCGTTCGGTTCGCTTGTGCGGCCGCCCGACCCGCAAGACTTTCGGTTCGGCGATCTGGTCCGACCCCCCGATGAACTGTGTTGGCTTCTGGGTGGCCTGGTACGGCCACCGGAGGACTTGTTTCTTGGGACCTGGGTCTGGGGTAGGCCGCCCGAACATTCCCTTTTCCCCAGTTCACCAGCTGGACAATGGGCAGGGAGACCACCGGAACAGTCCCGGCTTTATTGGACTCTGCCTGCCGTTTTCCTCGGGTGTCGCTTATGTTCAGTAAATATTAAGGTCACTCAGGTGCAGTTTTTTGTCCTCTAGGTGGATCTATGTATGTAGCGATGTGTATTGTGTTTTTTACTAACCGTACTCAGCATTTTCTTCATTCTTGTCCTGTTCCTAGCCTCGTTTTTGCATTATGGAGTAATGTGTTTTGTTTCCCTTTCAACCGTACTCTGTAATTGACTCATTTGTTCCTGTCACCTTCATGGTGGGTTTTTTTTCTTCTCCCCTGCCCCGATCTAAACATCATTTGTGTGCTATTGAGTAGTGTGTTTTACCTGTAACCATGCTCAGTATTTTCCTCATTTGTGCCCTGGTCTAATTATTTTTTTTGTGTGATATGGAGTATTGTGTTTGGGTTTTTTTTTTCTGCTCTGGTACTCTGTATTTGTTCATGGTCGATTGTTTTGTTTTTTTTCTCTCTGCTCCTCTCCCTCCGGTCTTGCCTCCCTTCCACCCACCCTAGGTGGGGGGGGGGGGGGCTCTGATGTTTCGGGTCGTTCGGAGCCCGACCGTGAGGGGGACGCTCTGTCACCATGGGATGAGACGCCGGGTCGTCCGGCGCTCAGACCATATCCCTCCTTATCTCTGTCTCTCATTTGACAGCGTCTCAGCGGGCTCCCAGCTGTCAGTGTTACGGGACGGCTGGGGCCCAATTAATCCTCATCAGCTGAGGCGCTGCTAATGAGGATAAAAAGGAGCAGCTCCGATCATTCGGGGCTGCGACTTAAGCACTGTGAAGGCTGGAACCCCTATGCCCGGTGCCAGCTCTCTACTTGTCTTGCAGCATTCTTGTGAGTGTTACCCGCTGTGAGTATTTGTGCCTTGGAACTCCTATGCCCGGTGCCAGCTCTCTACTCCTTTGCTGTACTACTCATGAGTGTTACCCTGTATGAGCATCTGTGCTTTCGGTCTACAAGGCCGTGTTCCTTATCTCTTATCCCTTATAATAATAAAACATCACAACTCACTGGCTCGCCCTCGGCTCTCTCTGTGTGGCTCACGAGGGCCACACGTAACACCAGGCAACAGAAAAGGATGGATAATAAAGGAAACTAGTGATTACCAAACACAGAACAGGTGAGACAAATCAGGGGGCAACAGATAACAGGGGATCAGCTACAGGTGAGGAAAACAGGACAGGCGGGGCTGTGCAGACAATGGACACCGGGGAGCTAGAGAATGATAATAAACATACACGCAGGAACCAAAAACTGCAGAACATAATTAGAGACATGGTAATGAAAATTAAACACAATGATCAACCAAGGCTGAGGTAGGGAACAGGAAAAACATTCAAAAATAACAGCTGGCGCTGGACACAGGGAACTTAACTAATGTAAATGATAACTGAAAGCAAATAATTGTCATGATTTTGGATAATTTGGGCAGTGCGGTGGCGCAGTGGTTAGCACTGTGCCAGCACAGCAACTCAACCTTGGCCATGGGATCCCTGGTTCGATCCCAGCCCCTGACCAACAGTGATCTGTGTGGAGTTTGCATGTTCTCCTCGTATCTGTGTGGGTTTACTCCGGGATTTCTCCGGTTTCCACCCACAAGCCAAAAACATGCAGGTTAGGTTAACTGGAGACTCTAAAGTGGCCCTAGGTGTGAATGTGTGTGTGAATGGTTAAGGGATAGCATCGTACCGTGGCTGCTTCATCCATCCAGGTGGATGCCCTCAATTTCCCCTCTGGGGATCAATAAAGTATACAAAATCAAAAAATCAAAAAAAAATAATTTGAGGAGGCGTTAGTGCTGGGCAACCACTTCAGAACAACACCCAGACGCAGATGAAACGTTTACACCACTTTAATGAAAAACCCAAACCCTATACAAAACATCCATCCATCCATCTTCTACCATTTTTCTGGAGGTCCAAGTCGTGGAGGCAGCGGTTCAAGCAGAGAAGCCCAGACTTCCCTCTTCCCAGCCACCTGCTCCAGCTCTTCAGAGAGGATACCAAAGCGTTCCCAGACCAGCTGGAAGACATAGTCTCTCCAGCGAGTCCTGGGTCTGTCCCAGGGTCTCCTCCCAGAGGGACATGCCTGAAACACATCAAGTGGGAGGCGTCCAGGAGGCATCCTGGTCAGATGCCCATACCACCTCAACTGGCTCCTTTCAATGTGGAGGTGCACCGGTTCTACTCTGAGCCTCTCTCGGATGTCTGAGCTCCTCACCCTATCTCTGAGGGTGAGTCCAGCAATCCTACGAAGAAAGCTCGTTTCAGCCGCTTGTATCCGTGATCTCGTTCTTTCGGTCATTACCCAAAGCTCGTGATCATAGGTGAGGGTAGGAACATAGACTGACTGGTAAATTGACAGCTTTGCCTTAGAGTTTAGCTCCCTCTTCACCACAGCAGACCGGTACAATGTCCGCATCACTGCAGATGCTGCTCCGATCCGTCTGTCAATCTCTCGCGCCATTCTCCCCTCACTTGTGAATAAGACATCAAGATACTTAAACTCCTCCACTTGGGGCAGGAGCCTGTCCCCAACCTGGAGAGGACAATCCACCTTTTTCCGGCTGAGGACCATGGACTCGGACTTGGAGGTACTGCTTCTCATCCCAGCCGATTCACACTCAGTGGCAAACCGTCTCAGTAAGAACTGTAGGTCATTGCTGGATGAAGCCAGCAGGACAACATCATCTGCAAACAACAGAGATGACATCCTGTGGTCACCCAAGCATGACACCGTCCATTCCCTGGCTGCACCTAGAAATCCTGTCCATAAAAATTATGAACAGGATTGGTGACAAAGGGCAGCCCTGGCGGAGTCCAACTCTCAATGGGAATGAGTCTGATCAAGCGTTGGCAATACGAACCAAACTCTCACAACGGTCTTACAGAGACCAAATAGCTTGTAACAACAAGCCCGATACCCCATACTCCCGAAGCACCACCCACAAAAAACCACGAGGGATGCGGTCGAAAGCCTTCATCAAGTCCACAAAACACATGTAAACTGGTTGGGCAAACACCCACGAACCCTTGAGAATTCTCGAGAGGGTAAAGAGCTGGTCCAATGTGCCACGGCCAGGATGAAAACTACATTGTTCCTCCTGAATCCGAGGTTCGACCACCGGCCAGACTCTCCTCTCCAGTACCTTGGCATATACCTTCCCAGGGAGGCTGAGGAGTGTGATCCCTCTAAAGTTGGAGCACACCCTCCGGTCTCCTTCTCTGAAGAGAGGAACCACCACCCCGGTTTTCCATGCCAAAGGCACTGCCCCCGATCTCCATGCAGTGTTGCTGAGGTGAGTCAACCATTACAGCCCTACAACATCCAGGGCCTTGAAGTTCTCAGGGCGAATCTTATTCACCCCTGGGGCCCGGCCACCAAGGAGATTTTTAACCACCTTGGCAACCTCAGCCCCTGTGATAGGAGAGTCGTCCCCCTCGTCCACAAGCTTTGCTTCCTCTGTGGAAGGCGTTATCAGTGGGATTGAGGAGATCCTTAAAGTATTCCTTCCACTGCCTGGCGATATCCCCAGTTGAAGTCAACAGTGCCCCATCCCCACCATGAAAAAAATTGTTTGTCCTTTTTCCCCTGGGTCCTGAAGAAATAACCACAGAGAACTGCAAAGATGGAGTGCCTTTATTTTCCCTGCAAGGAAGAGAGGAGGCTGCCGATATCTCACAACGGAGCCTTCTTCCTCCCAAGGTCACAAACAGATTATTTTATGCTTGCAAGGTGCTCACAACAATGCCTTATATGGTAACACATCAGACAGTGCATGACCTTATCATCCCAAACACTCTTCATGCTGCACATAATAGGAAGACAATATTTCAGTTTCTTAAAATTACACCCCAATAGGGACTGCAAAGCATCATTTGGTGACATATTGGAATCTCTGGCATAGAAACAAAATAAAGCACCACATCAGCAATAATATCAGGATATTTCCACTTCATTTCCCCTCTTCTGATCATACATGATCACATACATACAAGAATGTCAATGTAAAAAAAATCTGTTATTGCACCCTGTTATACAGGTTTAACAAGAGCATCATAAACATTAACATGTGAAAATTGGCAATGTGTAAGAGAACGCAAGACGCCTTTTTTTTTTTTTTTTTTGCAAGCATAGACACTCAAATTGTGGGCAAGCCAAATAAGTAGGAAGAGGGGAGTTCAGGAAATCCCTGATCGGTGCTGCAGGTCAGGGTCAAATGTGGTTAGGGAGGAGCAGTATAGCATGTTAACAACAAACATGTGTCTTTACGCATTAGCATTATCATAGCCATCAGGAAAAGGAAGGTGTGACATCTATAAGGCAGTGTGATTGAACTTTTTCCCCTTATCACATTCAGTGTCATTGTGGTGCACCTTTTCAATTGCAGTCTGCACTAACAGTGCTCCCACCATTTCTGATTTGTTTAAAGGATAGGGATTCATAGGCACAGAGTGAGTAACATAATGTGGTAGGTATGTGTAGACATAACAAGACCCAGTCACATTACCTCTTCTGACTGACAAATGCACCACCTGATACCATGCATTGTTGTCACATGTGTCACTGGAGTAGTTGTCAAAGTTATGCTCCGGGTGGCTTGCCTCGCGTCTTGTCTGGAAAGGATTGATTGGTGGGGTAGAACAGTGCATCAATAAGTATATGATTACCCCAATCAGGAAAGTGATAAGAAAGCATACCCACACCGTTTTCATTTTGGTCCAAAACTGACGGCACCGCTGAAATCTTCGGCAGTGTCCGTCTTCAGCAGCCTGATGCTGCTCTGAGTCTGGATTGTTCATCATACCAGAATCAGTATAAGTGTGCATGTGCTGTATATTTCTGCTGAGCAGCATTCGGTGCGCACTCAGGTTGTTTGTGATGGCTGTCAGGTGCAGTGTTATGTAATCTGTCTTCACACAGCTTGGCTACTTCTCTTCCTAGTCTACAATGTAGGGTGGTGATTGTGGCTAATCACTTACTTCTGCTTCTCATCCTTGTCTGGTCTGGATTCTTCTGGCTTGACCACTGGAACCTTTCTGCAGTGTGTTGCATGGATCCACGTTGCGCTTTCTGCTATCTTCACAGCCATGAATGTCATCAGCAGGACTTGGTAGTGGCCCAACCACTATTTGCTGTGCCAGTTCTTTCTTTTGAAGCTTTTGATCATCACCCAATCACCAGGCTTTATGTCGTGGAGAACATCCTCAGCAGGTTTGGGCAGCACAGCCTTCACTTGTTGAGAGATGTTTTGCAATTGGCAGGACAGAGCAGAGCAATAAGCTAACATAGCATTTTCAAAATGTGATGTGGTTAATGGGGGTATAGGTCTCTTTTCCATGGAGAAACCTAAAGCTGGGGGACGAGCAAACAGGATTTCAAATGGAGACATGCTATGCTTCTTTCTAACTCGCATGCGCATGTACATGACTGCTAATGGGAGGCACTTAGTCCAGAGCAGGCCAGCTTCATCTTCAAGTTTTGCCAATTTGTTTTTTAGAGTGCCATTTTCACGCTCAACAGCACCGCCTGACTGCGGGTGGTAGGCACAGTGTTTTCTCAGGTCAAAACGCAGTTTAAGGCTCAAATCAGTTAGAGCTTCAATTACAAAATGTCTACCATTATCACTGGAGATTTTCTCAGGTATTCCCCATCTAGGAATGATTTCTGACAACAATGCTCTAGTTACAACTGTGCTAGTGGCATGTTTGGCTGGAAAGGCTTCTACCCATTTGGACCACATGTCAATCATTACCAAACAGTACTTTTTGCCCTCTGCTGGTGAGAGTTCAATGAAATCCATCATCAAGTGCTGGAAAGGACCTGTGGGAAATGGATGAGCAGCTGGAATCTGTTTGGAGAGCCTGTGAGCATTGTTAGTGGCACAGATTAGACATTTTTTGCAAACATTTTCGGTATAGACAGTGAAACCAGTGGTAAACCAGTTAGCATGAAGTGGTTGTATCATCCCTTCTTTTGACACATAATCTCTTCCATGTGTCAACTTAGAGAAATGATGAAAGAAGTGAGCTGGAAGGCAAGGGAGGGCATTAGGGCCTCACCACACACCAGCATGATCTTTGCAGCATCCTTTCTTTGTCCACTTCTGGCATTCCTGTGGGGAGGAAAAAGACTGCATGGACAGAAGGGAATCAGTGGGTGAAGGGAGGGGACACAGAGAGGGGGAAGAAAGTAAACAAACAGCAGTGAGCAACAGAGCTGCAGCTTTTGCGGCAGCATCTGCACAAGCATTTCCTTTTGAGATCAAATCTGAAGATGAAGTGTGAGCAGCACATTTGCATACTGCCACAGAAGAGGGAAGAAGAATAGCTTCAAGGAGCCTAGAGACATAAACAGAATTTTTTACAGGTGTACCTGCAGATGTGAGGAAATTGCATTCACACCAAAGGGCGCCAGAGTCGTGGACATCACCAAAAGCATAGCGAGAGTCAGTGTAAATGGTGACAGATTTACCAGAGGCATATGTGCATGCCTCCGTCAATGCAACAAGTTCAGCAGCCTGGGCAGAAAGATGTGGTGCCAATGAGCCAGACAGCAACGTGCAATGATCATCACAGACTGCCCAACCAACTTTATTACGGCCCACAGACGGGCCAAAAGAAGTGGAGCAATCAACATAGAGAACAAGGTCAGGATTAGACAGGGGTGTGTCCAATAGATCTTGTCTCGAAGAGGTGACTAGTTGAAGCAGTGAAAGGCAATCACGATCACAATCACTGTCCTCTTTGCAGGAGGGGACAGAAAGATGCGAGGCTGGGTTCACTGATTGAGCACAGCATTTAACGGTGAGATTTGGTGACTTAAGAAGAGTGGAGTGATATCTAAGCCACCTGGCATGAGAGAGATGGGAGGACCTTTTGCTCTATTAGGAGGATAGCGACTGCATGAGGAACATACAGAGTGAGAGGAGAGGAGAGGACTATGTCACTTGATGCTTCCACAGCTCTTTCTGCCACAGCCACAGCACAGAGGCACAATGGAAGTCCTGCAGCAACAGAGTCAAGTTTGCATGAATAGTATGCAACAGGCCGAAGTTTGTCTCCATGAGGCTGCAGGAGAACAGAAGTCATGCAGCCAGACTTTTCATCAACATACTGAACAAAAGGTTTAGAGGGCTCAGGAAAAGATAGAGTGGGAGGAGATAGGAGAGCCTTCTTCATGTTTTCAAAAGAGTCATTAGCAGCAAGTGTCCACTCAAGTGGAAAATGTGAGGGACCCTTTGATGGAATGATGACACGCATTGGTCTTTCAATGCATGAGAAATCAGGAATGAAAGACTGGCAATAGGAGGCCATGCCAAGAAAAGAAAGGAGCTCCTTTTTAGTTTTTGGTTTGTCCATGTGACAAATTGCGTTCACATGTTTAGGAGAGAGATTTGCCCCGAGCAGAGACTTGGTGGCCCAGGAATGTGACCATTGGTTAACAGAATTGCAATTTGGGTTTAGAAGCTTTGTGGCCTTCTGAAGCTAGGTGACAAAAGCTTCAGTGAGTCAGATTGGCATTGTGGTTTGTTTGGCGCACACAACAAGAGGTCATCAACATACTGAATCAAAACAGAACCTTCTGTCAGCTGAAGAGAACTCAGGGAGTCTTTGAGGGCTGCATTGTAAATGGTTGGGCTTTCACAGTAGCCTTGGGCTAATCTGGTGAAAGTGTAGAGCGCCCCCTTGAATTGGAATGTGAACCAAAACTGTGAATTTTCATGGACTAGGACACTGAAAAATGCATTGGACAAGTCCACTACTGTAAAACAGGTGGAATTCTGTGGAATTTGGCTCAAAATGGTGTGAGGGTTAGGAACCACAGACGTGCGCTTAACAACTGCTTAACAACTGCTCACAGGGGATCCTCCTCCTCTGGTGTGCTCTCTCTGTCAGATGTTTAGCTACACCTCTGCCTCTTTTAGTGATAACGGTAAATGTAATAAATGTTGTCTTTTTGAGGCGCTCGAGGCGAGGTTGTCTGATTTGGAATCCCGGCTCCGCTGCATTGAAACACCGTCTGCGCCAGTTAATCTCGACGGACGCCCCTTAGCTGCAGCGGAGCTAGCTAGCTTAGGTCCCCCTGTCACCGGTTCCCCGGCTCTCCTCAGCAGCGAGGAGACTGGGTGGGTGACGGTGAGAAGGAAGCCTAGTCGCAAAGCCCCGGTTCACCACCAACCTGTTCACGTTTCTAATCGTTTTTCCCCGCTCAGCGACACACCCGCTGAGGAAAAAACTCTGATCATTGGCGACTCTGTAGTCAGAAACGTGAACCTAGAGACTCCAGCGGCCATAGTCACATGCATTCCTGGGGCCAGAGCAGGCGACATCGAGTCAAATTTGAAAATGCTGGCTAAAAGTAACTGTAAATATTCCACAATTGTTATTCACGCCGGCATTAATGACATCCATCTCCGGCAGTCGGAAGTCACGAAACTTAATGTAGAATCGGTGTGTGAGTTTGCAAAAACGATGTCTGCCACTGTAGTATTCTCTGGGCCCCTCCCCAATCTGACCAGTGATGACATGTTTAGTCGCTCGTCATCCTTGAACCGCTGGCTGTCTGTGTGGTGTCCTAAAAATGACGTGGGCTACATTGACAATTGGAGCTCTTTTTGGGGAAAACCTGGTCTTATGAGACGAGACAGCATTCATCCCACTTTGGATGGTGCTTCTCATTTATCTAACAATCTGGCATCTTTTTTATCCAAATTTCCAAAACCGTGACTACTCAGAGTTGGGACCAGGAAGCAGAGTCGCAGTCTTACACGCCTCTCTGCAGCTCCTCTTCATCCGCCACCCCTCAACTTAGCCCCTGTCTTCCCCATCAGAGAATCGTTGTCTGCTCCCTCCAAAGTAAATAAAAATATAATGTATAAGCATCCCAAAGTGATAAAGCAAAATACTGGTAAAACTCAAATTAAACATAAAGCCTCTAAATTGAATGATTTGGCCTCTGTTCCTCCTCATAATTTAAAAATTAAATGTGGTTTATTAAATATTAGGTCTCTAACTCCCAAGTCTCTGTTAGTCCATGATCTGTTAATTGATCATCAGATTGATTTAATTTCCCTTACAGAGACTTGGTTAGGACAAGAGGATTATGTTGGTTTAAATGAATCAACTCCCTCTGGTTATTTAAACTGTCAAAATCCCAGAAGTTCTGGTCGTGGAGGAGGAGTAGCATCAATTTACCATTCCAAATTACTAGTTAATGTAAAGCAAAAAACATGTTATAATTCCTTTGAGGGCCTGGTCCTCAGTATTGGGCACTTTAGCAATTCCAGGTTAAACCCAATTTTATTTGCCATAGTTTATCGTCCCCCATCAACCTATTCAGAATTTTTATCCGAATTTCCTGATTTCTTAGCTGATTTAGTGCTGAAATCTGATAGAATAATTATAGTAGGGGACTTTAATATACATGTGGATGTAGATAGTGACTGCCTTAATGTGGCTTTTAATTCAATATTAGACTCGATTGGGTTTTCTCAGAAAGTAGGAAATTCTACTCATTACCTCCACCATACATTGGACCTTGTTCTGACATATGGCATAGAAATAGAAAATCTGGTAGTGTCTCCTCATAACCCTGTACTGTCAGACCATTGTCTGTTAACCTTTGATTTTACTATTTCTGACTATTTGGCTCCTAAAGAAAAATATTATCACAGTAGATGCCTCTCAGATGATGCTGTTTCCAAATTTATGCAGATTGTTTCCTCTATGCCATGTGACAACACAACGGAAATAAGCTATAGACAGCTTGCTCCTTCTGTAATTGATAACATGGTGGATAGTGTTTCAGCTTCTCTGCATCAGGCTCTAGACTTGGTGGCCCCCTTAAAAAAGAAAAAGTCTAATCAGAGATTTTTAACTCCTTGGTTCAACACAGAAACTCGTAGCTTAAAACAGAAGACTCGTCAATTAGAAAGAAAATGGCGCTCTACTAATTTAGATGAAATCTATTTAGCTTGGAGAAATCATCTTTTAATTTATAAAAAATCTCTTAGAAAAGCTAGAACGAGTTATTACTCTGCATTAATAGAAGAGAACAAGAATAATCCCAGGTTTCTTTTCAGTACTGTAGCCAGGTTGACAAAGAGTCAGGACTCTGTCAATCCTAGCATCCCCTTAGAGCTTACTAGTCAGGACTTTATGAACTTTTTCAATAATAAAATTTCATCCATCAGAGATAAAATCAATCAGATTCTTCCCACAGTTAACTTAAATACTGTAACTACTACAACTCCTTCTATTGATGTCTGTCTTGATGAGTTTACTCCAATCGACCTTTGTGAGTTAGACAAAATAGTTTCCTCATCCAAACCTTCAACTTGTCTTTTAGACCCTATTCCTACCAGGTTATTTAAAGAAGTCTTCCCACTTATTGGTAGCTTTATTCTTCATATAATCAATTCTTCATTAACTTTAGGCCATGTACCGCAGGCTTTTAAAACGGCTGTAATTAAACCCTTACTCAAAAAGCCAACGCTAGATCCAGGAGCTTTAGCTAACTATAGACCAATCTCTAATCTCCCTTTCATTTCAAAAATCTTAGAAAGAGTTGTTGCTATGCAATTATTTGACCACCTGCAGGGAAATGGTTTATTTGAGGAGTTTCAATCTGGGTTTAGAATCCATCATAGCACTGAAACAGCCTTAGCGAAGGTCACTAACGACCTCCTCATTGCATCTGATAATGGACTAGTTTCTGTACTTGTCCTTTTAGATCTTAGTGCAGCTTTTGATACTATTGATCATAATATTCTACTTGATAGATTAGAACACTATGTTGGACTTAATGGAACTTCGTTGCAGTGGTTTAGATCTTATTTATCTGATAGGTTCCAGTTTGTTCATGTAAATGATGAGTTTTCTCTCAGCTCAAAGCTTAGTCATGGAGTTCCACAGGGATCTGTGCTTGGCCCTACTCTTTTTAGTTTATATATGCTTCCATTAGGCAACATTATTAGAAAGCACTGTATACATTTTCACTGTTATGCAGATGACACAAAATTATACCTGTCAATGAAGCCAGATGATACTAATCAATTAGCCAAGTTAGAAGCCTGTCTTAAGGAAATCAAAGTTTGGATGACTTGTAATTTCCTGCTATTAAATTCAGATAAGACTGAAGTCATTCTTGTTGGTCCAAAAAACCTTAGAAATTCCTTTCCAAATCAAACTTTCAGTTTGGATGCAGTTACTCTTTCTCTTAATAGCTCTGTGAGGAACCTTGGAGTTATTTTTGATCAGGATTTGTCCTTCAATTCACATATTAAATTTGTTTCTAAGACTGCCTTCTATCATTTGCGTAATATTGCCAAGATTAGGAGCATCTTGTCTCAGAGTGATGCTGAGAAGCTGATCCACGCTTTTGTTAGCTCGAGATTAGATTATTGTAATTCTTTATTATCAGGTTGTCCTAAAACATCTTTAAAAAGTCTTCAGCTGATCCAAAATGCTGCAGCAAGAGTTTTAACAGGTACTAGAAAGAGAGATCATATCTCTCCGGTTCTGGCCTCCCTTCATTGGCTTCCCATAGAGTTTAGAATTAAGTTTAAAATCCTTCTTCTTACTTACAAAGCTCTAAACAATCAGGCTCCTTTTTATTTAAAAGATCTGATACTACCGTATCATCCTAACAGAGCACTACGCTCCCAAAATGCAGGTTTACTTGTAATACCTAGAATCTCCAAAAGTACAATGGGAGGCAGAGCCTTCAGTTATCAAGCTCCTCTCCTGTGGAATCAGCTGCCAATCTGGATTCGGGAGTCAGACTCGATCTCTGTTTTTAAGAATAGGGCTAAAACCTACCTTTTTGATATAGCCTACAATTAGGGAGGGATCATGTGTTTTCTGAACCCTCCCTTAGTTATGCTGCTAATAGGTTTAGTCAGCCGGGGGACCTCCAGTAATGCACTGGGCCTCACTCCTTTCCTCACTCTCTATGAAATATTTTTTTTTTGCTGGTTATTAACATTTGTTTGTTCTCTCCCATAGATTGAGTCCCCATCGTGCTGTTTGCTCTCTACATGTCTGTTCTTTTCTTCTTCTCTATCCCCTCACCCCCCAGCCAGTCGCAGCAGATGACTGCCCCTCCCTGAGCCTGGTTCTGCTGGAGGTTTCTTCCTGTTAAAAGGGAGTTTTTCCTCTCCACCGTCGCCAAGTGCTTGCTCACAGGGGTCTTTCTGCAACTGTGGGGGTCCTCCCTACAGTTGATAGTGCTATGAGATGACTGTTGTTGTGAAATGGCGCTATATAAATAAAGTTGAATTGAATTGAATTGAATTGAACTGTAGCATTCACTGTCTGGAGATACTGAACAAACCACCATTCAGCAGGTTGATCCTTGTCTCTGATCTTTTTCACAGGAAAAATTGGGGTGCACACTGGTGAATCAGGAGCTGGGACAACAATACCTTCTTTCAGGAGGGACTCAAAAACTGGGGTGATAACATCACGTGCTTCAGGTCTGAGTGGGTACTGTGAGCATTTGGGTCTGAAATCAGATTTGGGAGTTATTACCACAGGAGAGCAGTTTTTTATTAGCCCAACATCATACTTGTGTGCAGCCCACAGGGATGATGGAACACGTGAGAGTATGGAGTCAGGATCCTCCGGCTGAATGGGTTGAGTGACAGGGCGAACCCATCTGTACTGTCTGTTCTCATCTAACGTCTGTATGAAATGTTCACAAGGGAGTGAGACTGTGTATTCTGCACAAAACATCTGCAGAGATGGTGAAGAGATGGCATTCAGACCTAAATGAGAAAGTGGGTTTGACGGTGTCCAATCATCAGCATGAAATGCGGCCAGAGCTCGTGAACCCATGTCATGCCATGCTAAGGATGGGGTTTTTGTAAGTGAAATGTGTGGGTGGCTGCCAGAAACTGAATACGACCTGTTCATAGCAGGTGCAAGATTGATCAACAAAAAGCTGAAATCAGCATTCAAAATGATGTGACAGCTTTGCAATGGAGTGGGTTTAGTTTGTAGCCACTTGCTCTCATAATGTGTGTCAGGGCCCTGTGAGAGATGTGATGTGCAGTGTGTTCTATGCTGAGGCATGAAAACAGTGGAATTCGGAGATAAGGCCCTCCCCAGTTCTTCAAGGTCAGAGCTCTGTTTGTCATCCAACAATGTCCATTCATAAATGTACAGTGATGTTGGGGTCTTTGCAAAGGTCAAGTCAGGAATCTCTATGTTTGTCCTGTGCGGTGTGCAGGTAACTGAGAGTGATAAGCTGCACATTAGGTCTCTTCCTAACAGATTAAAGGGACATTGTGGTGAAAAAGGGAATTTGTGAGTGAAATCATGTCCATCTACTACACATGACAGTGGTTCAGTGAAAAATTCATGTGTGAATCCTCCACTTGCCACTTGTAATGTGAGTGAGCGGGAGGTAAGAGGGGGCTTTAGGCCTGATGACGATGACAAAACTGAGTTAGTGCCCCAGAATCTGCCATAAAATCTATCAGCTTCCCTGAAATTTTTACTGTCAAAATAGGCAGGTCCCTAAAGCCAGAGGTTGAATACTTGGCTAGGGTGGCATGAGCATCAGTGTGGTGGTATGTGTGTGTAGTGTGTATATGTATGGCTGCAGCGGGTTCTTTATTAGCAAGCTCATGTGCGGCGTCTGCTGGGGGTGAAAGTGAGGGGGACACGCATGTACCAGTCTTATCTGCCTGGCGTCACTGTTGCTGCTGTTGTAGCAGCCCCTGGTCTTGTGCTTGTGGATGGGGCTGTGGCTGTAGTATGGTGTGCTGCTGCCAGGCCCGGCATCCTCCACGCTGAAAATTGCCTCTGCCACGGAAGGTATTCCTGGGCTTCGCTGGGCAGTCCTTTGCCCAATGTCCGCTTTGCTTGCAGTAATTGCAGCTGGAGAGCTGACATTCACCCAATGTCCTTCTTCTCCACAACAACGACATTGATTTGGGCCGACTGCAGGTCGTGATGGGGGTGAGTTGGGGACCCATTTGGCCATGGTCAGGAGTGCTTTTTCCAAGTTATCCTCTTTAGCCTTGGTCTTCTTCTTTGTAGAACTCTCAGCCTCTCAATGATGATGTTCTGCATGGCACAGAATCACCTGTGACGTCTGAGTTTGCCATCCAATGCATGTCTGCTTCACATCTGCAGCCAGACTAGGAAAGAGGCTTGCCATGAACCACATATTCAGATGTGTACTATATGGTCCCGTGTCTTTCATGTAGTCATCAGGAGGAGGAATGGTGGCTGCCCTGTTGAAGACCTTTCTCAATCTGTGGAAATAATCTCCCGGAGTCTCATCGTCTTTCTGTTTACAATTCGAGGCTTTGCCCAAATCAAAATATTTTGCACATTCTTGAATGACTGCTCTCATTAAGCATTTGAGCGCCTCTTTGTAGACCTTGTTCTTGCCATTACCATCAACCCCCTCTGTCCCCCAGTCAAGATCGGTCGGCCGAACATCGTCCTTAAATATGGGCATCAGTTTTGCCATGTTGGTGGGTGTGCACTTTTGCACTATAATCCTTCGAAGCTCATGGAAGGTTGGCCGATAAGTTTGGCAAAATGCTAGCAACTGTTCACAAAAATACATCGGGTCATTCTCCAGCAAGGGGAGTGTTGCTGCAAACTTAGGTATGTCTTCAGGCGCTCATGGCCTGAATACAGTCTGGGGACCCACCGGGCCCATATCTTCCACCATCGGTGCTGTCACATCAACTTGTTCATGCTTCATTTTTTCTCTTTTGCTCAACCCTGACATCACATGGTCATGAATAGAGGGCAGGCCAAGACTCCTTAATTCCCTCGCTCCCTTATGGTGCATTGCCTCTGTCAGTGTCCCCTCTTTGGCTTTGTCATCTTCTTTCATTATCGGCATAGCCGGGGGAGTGTCATCTTCTGATAAATGCACTGCACAAGTAGACTGAGGCAGTGCTGGGTGCAATACTGCCGTAAAAGGGTTAGTAGGATTGGGGGCAGGGGGAACCGGACGATCACGCTTGTAGGGAGGGGGAAAGGGGTCCCCAGCCACAGTGTAAAAATTAATTTTTGCTGTTGTCTATGTTTGCGATCCTTCCTACTTTGTTCATTCTTTTGTCTGCCCTGTTCCTGCTTGTCTCTATGCTTCTTTGTTTCCATCAGCCACATTTCTGCTGCGCCCTTCTGTAACTATAATTGCATCATCTTTTCTCGGTCCTTCTTGCTTTGTTTCTTAAGTGTCTGAACTTTCTGAATTTCAGCATTAATCTTATCCCTCAAAGTAGTAATCACTTCAACAGAAAAATGAACCCCCCGAAGGAAATCCACCCTTGCAGATCCATTTTCCCAAAAATTCACCTTTGGGAGTCTACTTTGATTTAGAAGCCCCCATCACTGGTTTCAAATTTGACCACCAGGCATCCCAACGTGCGTCCAGACAAACTAAACGTTATAATCCCAATCCCGCTATTCACGGGTGCTGGATATAACCAGAAAAACTAGTCCTGCCGCAAGAATTAACTTGCCGGACTGAACAGAGGTGATCCTGCCACAGGAAATATCCTGCCGGACCGTGCAAATATGGGTCACTGAAAGATGAAATAAATGGCTAATTTAACTAACAAAAATGCTTCTCACAAAATAGTAATATACTGTACAGTATATATTCAAAATTCACTTACAAGATTTATGAGGCTAGTGGAGTGGGTTCTTCAGGATAATGTGTCACCTGCTTCACTGCCACCATGTCCCCTGTCGCCAATCTCGGCGGGAAGGACCGAACTCTGTTCGGTGTGATCAAATCCACATTGACGTCAAAGACCAGTGATCAATTATCCCACCTTCTGACACCACTGTTGTAGAAAAAATGTATTTGTCCTTTTTCCCCTGGGTCCTGAAGAAATAACCACAAAGATCTGCGAAGATGGAATGCCTTTATTTTCCCTGCAAAGAAGAGAGGAGGCTGCCGATATGAGTCTCACAACGGAGCCTTCTTCCTCCCAAGGTCACAAACAGATTCTTTGATGCTTGCAAGGTGCTCACAACATTGTCTTATAAGATAAGATAAGATAAGATAAGATAAGATAAGATAAGATAAGATAAGATAAGATCCCACAATGGGGAAATTCCAGGATTGCAACAGCACAGGGATAGCAACACTCAGAGCAACAATCAGAAGGCAAGAAAAAAAAAGCAAGAGCAGCTAATATACACTACCGTTCAAAAGTTTGGGGTCACTTAGAAATTTCCTTATTTTTGAAAGAAAAGCACGTTTTTTCAATGAAGATAACTTTAAACTAATCAGAAATACACTCTATACAGTGCTAATGTGGAAAATGACTATTCTAGCTGCAAATGTCTGGTTTTTGGTGTAATATCTACATAGGTGTATAGAGGCCCATTTCCAGCAACTATCACTCCAGTGTTCTAATGGTACAATGTGTTTGCTCATTGCGTCAGAAGGCTAATGGATGATTAGAAAACCCTTGTGCAATCATGTTAGGTCTGCAATGCTGTAACTGCTGCAAATGGAGGATTCTTTGACGAAAGCAAAGGTTGAAGGAAAAAATTATTATTTCAAATACAAATCATTATTTCTAACCTTGTCAATGTCTTGACTATATTTTCTATTCATTTTACAACTCATGGTGGTAAATAAGTGTGACTTTTCATGGAAAACACAAAATAATTGTCTGGGTGACCCCAAACTTTTGAACGGTAGTGTACATATGTACATATTACTATAAATATATATATATACTGTATATATACATATATACACACACACAGACACACAGTGCAGAGCATTGTAGCTGGATGGAATAAATATATGAGTATATAAACACACAGTGCGGAGCATTGTAGCTAGATGGAATAAATATGTAGATATATAAACACCCACAGTACGGAGCATTGCAGCTAGGTGGAATAAATATGTAAATATATAAACACACACGGTGCGGAGCACTGTAGCTAGATGGAATAATATGTAGATATATAAACACACAGTGCGGAGCATTGTAGCTAGATGGAATAAATATATAGATATTTAAATATAAACATACCCAGTGCGGAGCATTGTAGCTAGATGGAATAAATATGTAAATATATAAACACACACAGTGCAGAGCATTGTTGCTAGATGGGATGAAACAGCACAACCGTCTACTTAGTTATCCTACATGGTATGATTATGTGCCCATACATATTCTCACCCTCCATAGCGACTGGTATTTTCCTAGTTGTATGCCGGAGGGGACCATTGTGTAAGTCTATTGCATCTTTTGCATTCAAAACTATTAGCTTGTTACGTCTTTTTGCTATCTCTGCGAGCAGCCCTGCTTAAGTTGTACAGTCTGACAGCCGTTGGTAGGAAGGACCTGCGAAACCTCTCGGTTGTGCACCTGGAATGATGTAGTCTGCTGCTAAATGAGCTCCTCAGTGCATTCAGTATGTCCTGCATAGGGTGGAACTCGGACTCCAGCAGAGATGACAGTTTAGCCACCGTCCTTCTCTCTCCTATCTCCTCCACCGGGTCAAGGTGCTGCCCCAGGACAGAGCTAGCTTTCTTGATCAGTTTGTTCAGTTTCTTCCTATCGGCTGCGGTAATGCCACTGCCCCAGCAGACCACTCCAAAAGTGATGGCTGATGCCACCACCGTGTCATAAAATGTCTTCAGCAGCGCCCCTTGTACACCAAAAGACCTGAGTCTCCTCAGTAGGAACAGCCTGCACTGTCCCTTCTTGTTGAGTGCGTCAGTATTGTGTGACCAGTCTAGTTTATTGTTCAGATGAACACCCAGGTACTTGTAGGGTGTCACCATCTCAATGTCTGTTCCCTGGATGTTTACTGGTGCTGTGAGGGGTTGTCCTTGTCTGTGGCAGTCCACCACCAGCTCCTTAGTTTTCCTCGCGTTGATCTGGAGGCAGTTCCGATGGCACCAGTCCACGAAGTCCTGGATAAGCCCTCTGTACTCAGCTTCATCTCTGTTGGAGATGAGGCCAACGATCGCAGAGTCATCAGAGAACTTCTGTAGATGGCAGTGTGTTGTGTTGTGTGAGAAGTCCGCAGTATAAAGAGTGAACAGGAAGGGAGCCAACACCGTTCCCTGGGGGGCCCCCGTGCTACCGATGATCGTGTCAGACACACAGTCCCGGGTTCTCACAAACTGAGGCCAGTTCGTGAGGTAGTCCAGGATCCATGATGACAGGTGCTGGTCCACCCCTGCGCGCAGCAGCTTGTCCTTCAGGATCATCGGTTGGATGGTGTTGAAAGCACTGGAGAAGTCAAAGAACATGATCCTCACCACATTCCCGGGCTTCTCCAGGTGGGACAGAGAACGGTGAAGGAGGAAGATCACCGCATCCTCCACCCCAATGCCATGCTGGTAGGCGAACTGGAGTGGATCCATCGCTGGTCCCACCAGGGGGCAGAGGTGAGCAAGGAGCAGTCTCTCCAGGGCCTTCATCAAGTGGGACGTCAAGGCCACCGGTCTGTAGCTGTTCAGGTCTTTGGGGTGGGAAGTTTTTGGTACAGGTACCACACAAGATGTTTTCCACAGCTGTGGTACCCTCCCCAGCTTCAGGCTCAGGTTGAAGATGTACGCCACAATCCCACACAGCTGGTCTGCACAGGACTTGAGGAGCTTTGCGCTGATGCCGTCCGGTCCCGACGCCTTCCTCGCCTTGATCTTCCTCAGCTCCGTCCTCACCTGGGTCTTGGTCAGGGTCAGGTTGAGGGGCTGTGTGTTGGGAGTGGAGGGGTGTTGGTGGAGTGGGGAATGGGCAGCAGGACTTGATGTCTTTAGAGGCAGCAGTGGTTGTTGTGCAGTCAGGGGGGAGGGCGGTTGGTCAAACCTATTGAAAAACAGATTCAGATTGTTCGCCCACTCCCTGCCCCCCGTGGCCTGGGGGGAGGTATTCTGGAGCCCAGAGATGGTTTTGAGGTTTCTCCAGACCCCGCTGATGTCGCTCTGTTGCAGCTTGTCCTCCATCTTCTTCCTGAAGCTGTCCTTGCCTTCTCTGATCTTTCTCCTCAGCTCCCTCTGTACGGGCTTCAGCATCTCCCTGTTCCCCGACCTGAAGATCCTCTTCTTCTCTCTCAGAAGTGTTTTTATCTCAGGGTTGATCCAGGATTTGTTGTTTGCGCAACACCGTATGGTCTTGGTGGGAATGGATTTGTCCACACAGAAGCTGAGGTAGTCCGTGAAGGTGTGAGTGAGGCCATCGATGTCCTCACCATGTGGATCGCAGAGCTGCTTCCAGGCGGTGGTTTCAAAACAGCCCTTTAGAGTGTCCATTGCCTCCTCAGACCATAACTTCACTGTGCGCATGGCCGGAGGTTGTCTGTGCACTAGGGGTTTGTACACCGGCCGGAGATGAACCAAGTTGTGATCCGATCTCCCGAGTGGGGGGATTGTGATGAGATGTATGCCTCTTTAGTGTTTGCGTAGAATAAGTCCAGTGTTTTATTGTCTCTAGTGTGGCATGTGACATACTGGGTAAACGTGGGTAGAATGGGAGACAGTGAAACATGGTTGAAATCGCCTGAGATGAGGAGAAGAGCATCTGGGTGTTCTGTCTGCAGCCTGCTGGTTACTGAATGGATGACGTCACACACTGTCCCAGCGTTCGCCGTTGGATTTGCATAAACAACAATGCAGAGCACGTGTGAGTATTCCCTCGGGAGATATGTAGGTCGCATGCTAACAGCTAGCAACTCAATGTCTTTGCTGCAGTGTCGTTGTTTAACAGTGATATGTCACGGTCTGCACCAGTTGTTGTTAACATACATTATCACTCCACCGCCCCTTGCTTTGCCACTGTCTGGTGTTCGGTCTGCCCGTATCATGTGGAAACCCTCCAGCTCAATGTTAGCATCTGCTGCTAGTTCAGTTAGCCACGTCTCAGAAAACAAAAGGAGAGCGCATTCCCAGTATATGCTATCGTAGCGGGAGATAGCCGCTACCTCATCTACCTTTCCCAGTAACGACCGTACATTCCCCATGACAATAGATGGAAGGGAGGGTCTGTACCTTATATTTTTTGTCCTCCGCCTTACTCCAGCCCGGCAGCCACGGCGTTTTCGCCTCAGTTCCCTCGGTATGTCGAGTTTTTCCGTTAGCACCGGGTGGCGGTTGAGTGCTAGCAGCTCCTGCCTGCTGTATCGTCTCCTGCTATAAACAATGGCTCCGTCCACCGGCTCAGGAGACATTTGGGATGATCTGTGTGTCCGTGATATAAATGGAGTGAAAAAAAATGGATCAAAAAGAGAGAGGGAGGGAAAAAAAGACTCAGAATTGAGCCGCTGTTGCAAAGGGCAGCCGACTCGTGTGGCGCCGGAAGTGTTATATGGTAACACATCAGACAGTGCATGACCTAATCATCCCAAACACTCTTCATGCTGCACATAATAGGAAGACAATATTTCAGTTTCTTAAAATTACACCCCAATAGGGACTGCAAAGCATCATATGGTGACATATTGGAATCTCTGGCATAGAAACAAAATAAAACACCACATCAACAATAATATCAGGATATTTCCACTTCAACAGGGAGCTGCTTCCCCCTCCTGAGCCACCGGACAGTTTGCCAGAATCTCTTTGAGGCTTACTGAAAGTCTTGTTCCATGGCCTCACTGAACTCCTCCCATACCCGAGTTTTTGCTTCAGCATCTACCAGAGCTGCACTAAGCTTGGCCTGCCCATACACCTCAGCTGCTAAGGGAGTCCCACAAGCCAACCAAGCTTGAGAGGACTTCTTCAGCTTAATGGCCCCCCTCACCACTGGTGTCCACCACTTGGTTCGGGGTTGCCACCACGAGATGCCCTGACAACCTTGCAGCCACAGCTTTGGGCTGATGCTTCAACAATGGAGGTGGAGAGGATGGGCCATTCAGACTCCATGTCTCCAGACTCCCTCAGAATGTGGTTGAAGTTCTTCCGGAGGTGGGAGTCGAAGACGTCCCGGACAGGGGCCTCAGCCAGATGTTCCCAGCACACCCTCACTATATGTTTGGGTCTACCAGGTCTGAATGGTGTCCTCCCCTGCCATCGGATCCAGCTCAACACCAGGTGGTGCTCTGCACCTCTCTTTACCCGAGTGTCCAAGACATGCGGTCGCAGGTCTGTTGACACAATAACAAAATCAATCATTGACCTGCGACCCAGGGTGTCCTGGTGCCAGGTGCACATATGGACACCCTTATGCTTGAATATGGTGTTCGTTGTGGACAAACTGTGGTTAGCACAGAAGTTCAATAACTGAACAGCACTTAGGTTCAGATTGGGCAGGTCGTTCCTCCCAATCACCCCCTTCCAGGTTTCACTGTTGTTGCCCATGTGCGCATTGAAGTCCCCCAGTAGGACAATGGCGTCTCCAAGAGGAACACTTTCCAGCACCCCAGTCAGAGACTCCAAAAAGGGTGGGCACTCTGAACCATCATTTGGTGCATAGGCACAAATGATGGTCAGGACCCGTTATAGAGGCAGCAAGGTGGGGGGATAAAAGAATACCCACCCCTGCTCATTGCCTCTCGCCCGGGGCAACTCCAGAGTGGGCCAAGCTCCAGCCCCTCTTCAGGAGACTGGTTCCAGAACCGGAGCTGTGTGTTGAGGTGAGGCCAACTATATCTAGCCAGTATCTCTCAACTTCATGCACCAGCTCAGGCTCCTTCTCCACCAGAGAGGTGACATTCCATGTCCCAAAAGCCAGTTTAGGAAGCCTGGATTTCAGACCGCCAAGGTCTCCGCCACCTGATCCACATAGCACTGGACCCCCATGATCCCTCCTGCAGGTGGTGAGCCCACTGGAGGGCGGACCCATGTAACTCCTTCGAGCTGAACCCGGCCGGGTCCCATGGGCGGAAACCTGGCCACCAGGTGCTAGCCATCGAGCCCCTCCCCCAGGCCTGGCTCCAGGGTGGGGCCCTGGTAACCCCATACCGGGCGGGGTACACTGAATCTTTGTTCTAGTATTTATCATGAGAGTCTGTTGGATCGTTCTTAGTCTGGCCCTTCACCCAGGACCAGTTTGTCTTTGGTGACCCTACCAGAGGCAAATTGCCCCGGACAATACAACTCTTGGGATCACTAGGGCACGCAAACCCCCCACCATGATAAGGTGACAATCCATGAAGGACTATACAAAACAAGCTAACTTAAATAATAAACTCACACAATACAATTAAAGAAACCCACAACCAAAACGCCACACTATGTACAAGAAAACAATTGTATGCTGGAGCCACATGCGAGCTAGGGAAAAGGAGAGGAGAGGGATGATTAATAATGGATAAGGAGTACAGGGTAAATACTGCTTAGGGAATGGGTCTTACGGAACTGGCAGAGAACTTGGCTGTGACTCCAGCCAGGGAGAAGAGAGGAAGAGTTAATGATGGCTGGTGAGGAGGAGGAGTGATTGGAGGACCTGGGTGGAGAAGCCGTTGTTGAGGAGGATGATTCAGGTGAGCAAGCAAACACAGCCCCAGAGATGCACCACTGGAGGCGGCAGCAAACCTGAGGGGAAGAGGAGGACAACAAAGTAAGACAACGGATGGGAATAGTAATTTTGCCGAACAACAAGAACTGCTGTTGAATGGCAGCACAAACCCAATGATCCAGCAGAGAGCTCCTCACACTCTGGCCCTTAAATAAGCTGGTGAATCAGGCAGCAGGTGTGTAGTCACGCAGGTGCACTCCTCAAGGAGTGCCTCCTGGTGACCCCCCAGTTTTCTGTGGATGGGCAAGGTGGAACGCCCGGACCATACCCTTGTCATGGAACAAGGACCGTGGAATCCACGATCTCTCCTCAGGACCATACCCCTTCCAGTGCACCAGGTACTGCAAGCCCCAGCCACGTCGGCATATGTCCAGAATCTGCTGGACGGTGTATGTGGTATGTTCATCGATGATCCGGGAAGGTGGAGGGGGGTCCGGAGGAGGGCACAGAGGAGGGCACAAGGAGCTGGTGGAGAGAGGCTTGATTTGGGAAACGTGGAAGGTGAGATGGATACGGAAGAGATAGAGGCAACGTCATCCAGACGGTGACATCATTGATGATCCAGGAGATCGGGAATGAACCCAGAAAGCGTGGGGACAGCTTCCGAGAGTCTGTCTTCATTGGTACCTTCTCTGCGGATAACCAGACCTTCTGGCCTACAGAGTATTTGGGCACCTCCGCACGCCTACCGTTGGCATACAGGCGGTTCTGCTCGGACAATCGTTGAAGAGTCACCCAAGTGGACCTCCAGAGGCGGTGGCAGTGATGTGTGAGGGCCTCCACAGAGGGTACCACGATCTCCCTCTCCATCATGGGTAGGAGTGGTGGTGTGTATCCCATGACGGCTTCAAAAGGAGTAAGCCCCATAGCAGAGGAGATGGCCGAGTTGAGTGCTTATTCCACCCAGGTCAGATGGGAGCTCCAGGTAGATGGGTTGCAGGATGCCACACACCTCAGGGTGGCCTCCAAGAACTGGTTCACAAGCTCAGCCTGACTGTTGCTCTGGTATCTCTGATATCCTGAAGTGAGGCTGACAGAGGCACCCAGGGATCAACAGAACCTCTTCCACACCCGAAATGTAAATTGTGGTCCTCGATCTGAGACAATGTCCATAGGGATGCCGTGTAGTCGGATGACATGAATAGACAGGAGGTTGGCCGTCTCGGCAGCAGAGGGGAGACCAGGAAGGGGAACCAGATGAACAGCTTCGGAGAAGCGTTCGGTGATAGTGAAAATGACAGTGCTACGTTGAGAAGGAGGGAGGCCCGAGACAAAGTCAATGGCAATATGAGACCAGGGACGGGAAGGGATGGCGAGTAGATGGAGGAGACTGGCTGGTGGTGAAGAGTCAGATTTGTTGGCAATACAGCTGTGGCAGACTTTAACATAGTCTTTGACATCCAACCTATGGGAAGGCCACTAAAACACCAGCTGAATAAGTTCCATCGTGCGAGTGATGCCAGGATGAAAGGTGAAAAAACTTGTGTGCCCCCACTGGATTACGTTCCTGTGAAGGGAGGAGGGCACATACAGTTTGTTGGGAGGGCCTCCCTCTGAGACAGGTCACGCTGACTGAGCCTGTCAGACCCTCTGCTCGATATCCTAGGTAAGGGCCCCCAAAATACAGGAGGAGGGCAGGATGGTGTCCGGAAGGGGGGCAGCGGCTGTAGGAGAGAGAGAAAGAGAGAAGTCAGAGGAAAACTGGCACGAGAGAACGTCAGGTTTGATGTTGTGGGACCCTGGGTGATAAGTGATGGAGAGATTAAATCGAAGAAAGAACAGGGCCCACCTAGCCTGCCGGGAATTCAAACTTCTGGCTGACCTGAGATATTCTAAATTTTTGTGATCACTCCAGACCATCACCCGCTGATTGGCTCCCTCCAACCAGTGTCTCCACTCCTCCAGTGCCAATTTAATGGCCAGCAGTTTGTGGTTTCCTACATCGCAATTTCTCTCGGCTGGGGACAGCCACCAGGAGAAAAATGCACACTGGTGGAGCTTCTGATCGGAGCTGGAATGCTGTGAGAGCACAGCGCCCTCCCCCGAATCAGACGCAGTTCCTCCTGAGGAGGCCCAGGTCTTTTTGAGTGCAAGGGGCACCCCTGAAGACCTTCTACGATTCGGTGGTGGCATCAGCCATCACATGTGGAGTGGTCTGCTTGATCAGTGGCATCACGGCAGCCGACAGGAAGAGACTGAACAGACTGATCAAAAAAAGCTAGCTCTGTTCTGAGGCAACGCCTCGACCCAGTAGAGGGAATAGGAGAGAAGAGGATGGTAGCTAAACTGTCATCTCTGCTGGAGTCTGAGTCCCACCCCATGCAGGACACGCTGAACACACTGAAGAGCTCATTTAGCAGTGGGCTGTACCATCCTAGGTGCACGACATAGAGGTTCCGCAAGTCCTTCCTACCTATGGCTGTCAGACTTTATAACCTAACCAGGGCTGCTTGTAGAGGTCGTATTGAATATACAAAACGTAACAACCTTACACAATGAATGGTTCCCTCCATTATATACTAACTAACTAACCTACACTTATATAGCGCTTTTCTAGTCACAAAGACCACTCAAAGCGCTTTCACTAGTACTAACCCTCTATTCTAAGGGTCTATAGGAAACAGATATCTAGGGACAATTTAGAACAGCCATTTAACCTAACATGCATGTCTTTGGATTGTGGGAGGAAACCGGAACCCCCGGAGTAAACCCACGCAGCACAGGGAGAACATGCAAACTCCACACGGAAAGGTTCCAACCCCTGCTAAGACAATATCAATCATTACTGAGGGTGACAACACGGCTGATTCAAATACCAAATATACTGTCTGGGTACATATTCATATTCTGCAGGGTAACAACAGACTGTAATGCTGTTTATATCATCTAGCTGCAATGCTCCCGCACTGTAGTAGTAGTAGATTAGTTTATTTGACAGGGACAGTGCAATAAACATAGACAATTAATCAAAGACAATCAATCTGATGTGTTGCACATAGAGTGTATAGCTATTAGCTAATTTGCAACTCTTGTCCCTGGATGGGCTTTAGAAAAAAGAATCAAGATAAAAATATACACAATAACCACATACATCAATGCAGAAAAATTATAAATACACAATTATAAATATTATAAATATTATAAATACACAAATATAACAGCCTGACTCACCTTTAACATAAATATTATAAATACACAAATATAACAGCCTGACTCACATTTAACACATATAACATAACTCACATTTGCCTATTTCAGGCCTTCCTCCCTCCGTCACTCACTATAAACAAACACATTTATTCCTTCCCTTCATTCACTCTCACTTTGCAGACAAATAATTCATACATGAGTACATTCTTGTTTATTTTTCAGCCAGTTTTTAACATTTTTAGTGAATGTTTTAAAGTCCGTTATTATTTTAATTTCATTTGGCATTGTGTTCCAGATGTGACTGCCCTTTATAGAGAAAGCTGTTTGTCCAAATGTGGTTCTGCGGTGGAATATTTTACAGTTATTGTTAACAGAACTCCTGGTGGCTCTGCTGCTGTCCTGTCTTTGGACGAAACCAGCAAGTGGCTCGGGTGCTGATTTATGGAAACATTTGAACGTTAATTTCAGAAGACAGAGGTCAATGAAGCTCTCAAAACTCAATAGGTTGTATTTTTTTAAAACATTACAGTGATGCCACCTAATGGGCTTTTTGTCCAAGATTTTTAGGGTTTGATTATATAATGAACCTATATGTCTTATTGTGGAAGGGGCTGCTTGAGCCCAGACTGTCAAACAGTATGATATATGAGAAAAAACCATAGAATGCATATACAGTGCAGCTGCTTCGTAAGGTATGTAATATCTAATTAATTTAAAGCAGTTCAGATTTTTTTTTACTGTTTTTGAAATTTTCTTTATATGAAGATTAAATTTGAGTTGAGGATCTAGTACAATGCCAAGGTATTTGAATTCTGTAGCTAAACTGATGTCATGATCATGTATATTAACTTTAAAATGTTGCAGGTTACATTTTTTGATTGAAAAGCACATTGAGACTGTTTTCTGAAGGTTCAGCAATAGATGGTTCTTGAGGAGCCACTCTTGGACATCAACCATACTTGTAGACAGTACATCTGCAGCCTGTGCTGGAGTCTTGGCAGCTGTGTAAATAACTGCATCATCTGCATAAAGTTGGCATGTTGCAGCTGAGCAGTGTAACGGCAAGTCATTAATAAAAATGCTGAAAAGTAAAGGACCAAGAATGGACCCTTGTGGGATACCCATGCGGTTGTTTAAAAATGAGGATTTATCCTGGTGAACTTTTACACACTGTTCTCTATTCTGGAGATAAGATGCAAACCATTCTAATGTATTTGGGGAGAAGTTAAAAGATACCATTTTGGATAAAAGCAAACTGTGGTTTACAGTATCGAAAGCCTTTTTGAGATCTAGAAAAACAGCTCCTACCACATTACCCCTGTCCAAGGACTGTTTGACGTTTTCAATAAGGCAACAATTTGCTGTTTCTGTTGAGTATCCTGGTCTAAAACCAAATTGATGTGGATGAAGAAGTTGACTGTCTTGTAAGTAGTCTATCAGCTGTGTAGCTACAACTTTTTCAAGAACCTTAGATAGGACTGGTAAGATAGAGATTGGGCGGTAATTGCATATATCGTCTTTACTGCCTGATTTATGAACTGGTATGACGACAGCTTTTTTCCAGCCAGATGGAAATGTACTAGACCTAATGGAGAGATTAATGAGATGAGTCAGTGGTTTGATTAATATTTTGCTGTGCATTTTGAGAAAGGAGGTGCTCATATTGTAGATATCACTAGTTTTTGAGTTTGACAGTGTTTTAACAATACCAGCAATTAACTTCTCATTTACCTCATCGATGTGAAAAGTATCTGTTGGGAGTATGGAATTTGTGTTGTTGAGCACATTTGGCAGCACAAAAATTTTTGTTAAGTCTTCCACAGAGCCCACAAAGTGTGAATTAAATTCATTTGCCAAAGTAGCCTTGTCACTGACGGTCTTGCCATTGATTCTAAGTTCCTTTACCCCCTTCTGATCGTTTTTTTTATTAGTTAAGTTATTTAAATGCCTCCATAGGGAACTGTTGTTACCCTTTGCATGATCTATCAGTTTATTGTAATAAGATATTTTTGATTTTCGCAGCTCATGTACCACTTTATTTCTTAAACTTTTGTACACAAGGTGATCATTTTGTAGTTTGGAGGTTAGTGATGTTTTCAGTGCATAGTCTCGCCTCTTCATAAGTTTTCTTATTTCATTATTTAACCATGGTAGGCTAATCTTCTGTTGTCTACTTTTAATTTGCTTTGAAAATTTTTCTATAGACTTTGTGATTGTTGCAGTTATAAAATTACAACAATCATCTACTTCACATGTTGCCATGAGCTGCTCCCAATTTTGATTCTCTAAGTAATGTTCAAACTCCTCATTTTTTGATTTGGGGATAATAAAATTTGATTTGTCAATATCGACTCCCCCAAAATACTGTAGTCGCTTTTTAGTAAGTTTCCTGACAGCAAGAACCATGTTATGATCTGAGAGACCAGTTACAAGATTATAGGTTCTGGTTATTCGTTCTGGTTTATTAGTAAATACCATGTCAATAAGTGTTCTGGATTGTTTGGTTATCCTGGTGGGTCCTTTGATGATTTGCTGGTAATTAAATTTAGTCATGAGGCTTTTCAGTTTTTGTTTGTCTTTTTTATCAGACCAGTTGATATTAAAGTCACCATGAATTATTGTTTCTCTGTTCTTCTCAAGTTGTTTAACCAGATCACTTAATTCATTATAAAAGGAAGAGTTGTGTGACGGTGGGTTGTACACTACTGCAATGTTGAAATTCATTACCGGAGAGAGACATACATTAACAGCTAAACATTCAAGTGAAGTACGCACTGTGCATACATGTGCGTACAAACTGTATGTATATTCATTTATTCTTATTATCTTAACTTATAAATTATTGCTCTGAGTGCTGCTATCCCTGTGCTTCTGTAATCCTGGAATTTCCCCATTGTGGGACCAGTAAAGGCTTATCTTATATTATCTCTTATCTTATTTTATCTTATTATCGTCACTTCCTTGTGGTAACGTATCGTCACTTCCTGTTTTGCTGTCTGCCTGTGTGCTTTGCTCTCCAGCCACTAGCTATGGCTACTAGCTCTCCTTCCTCTCCTCCTCTGGTGTGCTCTCTCTGTCAGATGTTTAGCTACACCTCTGCCTCTTTTAGTGATAACGGTAAATGTAATAAATGTTGTCTTTTTGAGGCGCTCGAGGCGAGGTTGTCTGATTTGGAATCCCGGCTCCGCTGCATTGAAACACTGTCTGCGCCAGTTAATCTTGACGGACGCCCATTAGCTGCAGCGGAGCTAGCTAGCTTAGGCCCCCCTGTCAGCGGTCCCTCGGCTCTCCTCAGCAGCGAGGAGACTGGGTGGGTGACGATGAGAAGGAAGCCTAGTCGCAAAGCCCCGGTACACCACCAACCTGTTCACGTTTCTAATCGTTTTTCCCCGCTCAGCGACACACCCGCTGAGGAAAAAACTCTGATCATTGGCGACTCTGTAGTCAGAAACGTGAACCTAGAGACTCCAGCGGCCATAGTCCAATGCATTCCTGGGGCCAGAGCAGGCGACATCGAGTCAAATTTGAAAATGCTGGCTAAAAGTAACTGTAAATATTCCACAATTGTTATTCACGCCGGCATTAATGACATCCGTCTCCGGCAGTCGGAAGTCACGAAACTTAATATAGAATCGGTGTGTGACTTTGCAAAAACGATGTCTGCCACTGTAGTATTCTCTGGGCCCCTCCCCAATCTGACCAGTGATGACATGTTTAGCCGCTCGTCATCCTTGAACCGCTGGCTGTCTGTGTGGTGTCCTAAAAATGACGTGGGCTACATTGACAATTGGAGCTCTTTTTGGGGAAAACCTGGTCTTATGAGACGAGACAGCATTCATCCCACTTTGGATGGTGCTTCTCATTTATCTAACAATCTGGCATCTTTTTTATCCAAATTTCCAAAACCTTGACTACTCAGAGTTGGGACCAGGAAGCAGAGTCGCAGTCTTACATGCCTCTCTGCAGCTCCTCTTCATCTGCCACCCCTCAGCTTAGCCCCTGACTTCCCCATCAGAGAATCGTTGTCTGCTCCCTCCAAAGTGAATAAAAATATAATGTATAAGCATCCCAAAGTGATAAAGCAAAATATTGGTAAAACTCAAATTAAACATAAAGCCCTTAAATTGAATGATTTGGCTTCTGTTCCTCCTCATAATTTAAAAATTAAATGTGGTTTATTAAATATTAGGTCTCTAACTCCCAAGTCTCTGTTAGTCCATGATTTGTTAATTGATCATCAGATTGATTTAATTTCCCTTACAGAGACTTGGTTAGGACAAGAGGATTATGTTGGTTTAAATGAATCAACTCCCTCTGGTTATTTAAACTGTCAAAATCCTAGAAGTTCTGGTCGTGGAGGAGGAGTAGCAACAATTTACCATTCCAAATTACTAGTTAATGTAAAGCAAAAAACATGTTATAATTCCTTTGAGGGCCTGGTCCTCAGTATTGGGCACCTTAGCAATTTTAGGCTAAACCCAATTTTATTTGCCATAGTTTATCGTCCCCCATCAACCTACTCAGAATTTTTATCCGAATTTGCTGATTTCTTAGCTGATTTAGTGCTGAAATCTGATAGAATAATTATAGTAGGGGACTTTAATATACATGTGGATGTAGATAGTGACTGCCTTAATGTGGCATTCAATTCAATATTAGATTCGATTGGGTTTTCTCAGAAAGTAGGAAATTCTACTCATTACCTCCACCATACATTGGACCTTGTTTTGACATATGGCATAGAAATAGAAAATCTTGTAGTGACTCCTCATAACCCTGTACTGTCAGACCATTGTCTGTTAACCTTTGATTTCACTATTTCTGACTATTTGGCTCCTAAAGAAAAATATTATTACAGTAGATGCCTCTCAGATGATGCTGTTTCCAAATTTATGCAGATTGTTTCCTCTATGCCATGTGTCAACACAACGGAAATAAGCTATAGACAGCTTGCTCCTTCTGTAACTGACAACATGGTGGATAGTGTTTCAGCTTCTCTGCATCAGGCTCTAGATTTGGTGGCCCCCTTAAAAAAGAAAAAGTCTAATCAGAGATTTCTAACTCCTTGGTTCAACACAGAAACTCGTACCTTAAAACAGAAGACTTGTCAATTAGAAAGAAAATGGCGCTCTACTAATTTAGATGAAATCTATTTAGCTTGGAGAAATCATCTTTTAATTTATAAAAAATCTCTTAGAAAAGCTAGAACGAGTTATTACTCTGCATTAATAGAAGAGAACAAGAATAATCTCAGGTTTCTTTTCAGTACTGTAGCCAGGTTGACAAAGAGTCAGGACTCTGTCAATCCTAGCATTCCCTTAGAGCTTACTAGTCAGGACTTTATGAACTTTTCAATAATAAAATTTCATCCATCAGAGATAAAATCATTCAGATTCTTCCCACAGTTAACTTAAATACTGTAACTACTACAACTCCTTCTGTTGATGTCTGTCTTGATGAGTTTACTCCAATCGACCTTTGTGAGTTAGACAAAATAGTTTCCTCATCCAAACCTTCAACTTGTCTTTTAGACCCTATTCCTACCAGGTTATTTAAAGAAGTCTTCCCACTTATTGGTAGCTTTATTCTTCATATAATCAATTCTTCATTAACTTTAGGCCATGTACCGCAGGCTTTTAAAACGGCTGTAATTAAACCCTTACTCAAAAAGCCAACGCTAGATCCAGGAGCTTTAGCTAACTATAGACCAATCTCTAATCTCCCTTTCATTTCAAAAATCTTAGAAAGAGTTGTTGCTACGCAATTAAGATAAGATAAGATAAGATAAGATAAGATAAGATAAGCCTTTATTAGTCCCACAACGGGGAAATTCCAGGATTGCAACAGCACAGGGATAGCAACACTCAGAGCAACAATCAGAAGGCAAGAAAAAAACAAGCAAGCAAGAGCAGCTAATATACATATGTACGTATTACTATAAAATATATATATATACACACACACACAGACACACAGTGCAGAGCATTGTAGCTGGATGGAATAAATATATGAATATATGAACACACAGTGCAGAGCATTGTAGCTAGATGGAATAAATATGTAAATATATAAACACCCACAGTACGGAGCATTGCAGCTAGGTGGAATAAATATGCAAGTATATAAACACACACAGTGCGGAGCAATGTAGCTAGATGGAATAATATGTAGATATATAAATATATAAACACACCCAGTGCTGAGCATTGTAGCTAGATGGAATAAATATGTAAATATATAAACACACACAGTGCAGAGCATTGTTGCTAGATGGAATGAAACAGCATAACCGTCTACTTAGTTATCCTACATGGTATGATTATGTGCCCATACATATTCTCACCCTCCATAGCGACCGGTATGTTCCTAGTTGTATGCCGGAGGGGACCATTGTGTAAGTCTATTGCATCTTTTGCATTCAAAAAACTATTAGTTTGTTACGTCTTTTTGCTATCTCTGCGAGCAGCCCTGCTTAGGTTGTACAGTCTGACAGCCGTTGGTAGGAAGGACCTACGAAACCTCTCGGTTGTGCACCTGGGATGATGTAGTCTGCTGCTAAATGAGCTCCTCAGTGCATTCAGTATGTCCTGCATAGGGTGGAACTCGGACTCCAGCAGAGATGACAGTTTAGCCACCGTCCTTCTCTCTCCTATCTCCTCCATCGGATCAAGGCGCTGCCCCAGGACAGAGCTAGCTTTCTTAATCAGTTTGTTCAGTCTCTTCCTATCGGCTGCAGTAATGCCACTGCCCCAGCAGACCACTCCAAAAGTGATGGCTGATGCCACCACCGTGTCATAGAATGACTTCAGCAGCGCCCCTTGTACACCAAAAGACCTGAGTCTCCTCAGCAGGAACAGCCTGCGCTGTCCCTTCTTGTAGAGTGCATCAGTATTGTGTGACCAGTCTAGTTTATTGTTCAGATGAATACCCAGGTACTTATAGGATGTCACCATCTCGATGTCTGTTCCCTGTATATTTACTGGTACTGTGAGGGGCTGCCCATGCCTGCGGCAGTCCACCACCAGCTCCTTAGTTTTCCTCGCGTTGATCTGGAGGCAGTTCCGATGGCACCAGTCCACGAAGTCCTGGATAAGCCCTCTGTACTCAGCTTCATCTCCATTGGAGATGAGGCCAACGATCGCAGAGTCATCAGAGAACTTCTGTAGATGGCAGTGTGTTGTGTTGTGTTATTTGACCACCTGCAGGGAAATGGTTTACTTGAAGAGTTTCAATCTGGGTTTAGAATCCATCATAGTACTGAAACAGCCTTAGCGAAGGTCACTAACGACCTCCTCATTGCATCTGATAATGGACTAGTTTCTGTACTTGTCCTTTTAGACCTTAGTGCAGCTTTTGATACTATCGATCATAATATTCTACTTGATAGATTAGAACACTATGTTGGACTTAATGGAACTTCGTTGCAATGGTTTAGATCTTATTTATCTGATAGGTTCCAGTTTGTTCATGTAAATAATGAGTTTTCTTTCAACTCAAAGCTTAGTCATGGAGTTCCACAGGGATCTGTGCTAGGCCCTACTCTTTTTAGTTTATATATGCTTCCGTTAGGCAACATTATTAGAAAGCACTGTATACATTTTCATTGTTATGCAGATGACACACAATTATACCTGTCAATGAAGCCAGATGATAGTAATCAATTAGCCAAGTTAGAAGCCTGTCTTAAGGAAATCAAAGATTGGATGACTTGTAATTTCCTGCTATTAAATTCAGATAAGACTGAAGTCATTCTTGTTGGTCCAAAAAACCTTAGAAATTCCTTTCCAAATTAAACTTTCAGTTTGGATGCGGTTACTCTCTCTTAATAGCTCTGTGAGGAACCTTGGAGTTATTTTTGATCAGGATTTGTCCTTCAATTCACATATTAAATTTGTTTCTAAGACTGCCTTCTATCATTTGCGTAATATTGCCAAGATTAGGAGCATCTTGTCTCAGAGTGATGCTGAGAAACTGATCCACGCTTTTGTTAGCTCGAGATTAGATTATTGTAATTCTTTATTATCAGGCTGTCCTAAAACATCTTTAAAAAGTCTTCAGCTGATCCAAAATGCTGCAGCAAGAGTTTTAACAGGTACTAGAAAGAGAGATCATATCTCTCCGGTTCTGGCCTCCCTTCATTGGCTTCCCATAGAGTTTAGAATTAAGTTTAAAATCCTTCTTCTTACTTACAAAGCTCTAAACAATCAGGCTCCTTTTTATTTAAAAGATCTGATACTACCGTATTATCCTAACAGAGCACTACGCTCCCAAAATGCAGGATTACTTGTAATACCTAGAATCTCCAAAAGTACAATGGGAGGCAGAGCCTTCAGTTATCAAGCTCCTCTCCTGTGGAATCAGCTGCCAATCTGGATTCGAGAGTCAGACTCGATCTCTGTTTTTAAGAATAGGGCTAAAACCTACCTTTTTGATAAAGCCTACAATTAGGGAGGGATCATGTGTTTCTGAACCCTCCCTTAGTTATGCTGCTAATAGGTTTAGTCAGCCGGGGGACCTCCAGTAATGCACTGGGCCTCACTCCTTTCCTCACTCTCTATGAAATATTTTTTTTTTTGCTGGTCATTAACATTTGTTTGTTCTCTCCCATAGATTGAGTCCCCATCATGCTGTTTGCTCTCTACATGTCTGTTCTTTTCTTTTTCTCTATCCCCTCACCCCCCAGCCAGTCGCAGCAGATGACTGCCCCTCCCTGAGCCTGGTTCTGCTGGAGGTTTCTTCCTGTTAAAAGGGAGTTTTTCCTCTCCACCATCGCCAAGTGCTTGCTCACAGGGGATCGCCTGATTGCTGGGGTCTTTCTGCAACTGTGGGGGTTCCCCCCTACAGTTGATAGTGCTATGAGATGACTGTTGTTGTGAAATGGCGCTATATAAATAAAGTTGAATTGAATTGAATTATTAGGTTTAGCGGGCAATCACTTTTTCACACAGGGCCATGTAGGTTTGGATTTTTTTCCCCTTAATAATAAACACCTTCATTAAAAAACTGCATTTTGTGTTTACTTTTGTTATCATTGTCTAATATTTAAATTTGTTTGATGATCTGAAACACTTAAGTGCAACAAACATACAAAAAAATTAAAAATCTGGAAGGGGGCAAACACTTTTTCACACCACCGTATAAGGTGTGCATCCACAGGTGTGATTAATTTGGTATAATGCTCCTGTCCTGAGGATCAGATGTCACGTGGTTACAGGTTCACTGAAATGAACTAAAACCTGGCATTTGAACAGGGGTGTGTAGACTTTTTATATCCACTGTATATGTGGGTTATAGACAGGGTAAACTGAGCTGTTCTTACTGTAACCCGCAAATATTCCCTCCTCACCTCTGGGATACTTTTTTTTTTTTTTTATCATGTTCGTATATATAACAATCTGATCCAAACACACACATTTTCAAGAGATCAGGCTTTTTCCCTTTTAGCATGAAGTATGGGGTATGGTCAACCCGATTTCACTAAAAAAATGTAACTAATAAACGTTTTCCACCCCTTAAAAAAACGTGCATTTGTATGTACCACAAAAAAAAGGTTCTACAAATGGAGTCCATGCTCACTCACTGGGAATGCACAAATGCACACAAGAAAAAAAAAAAAAACATTATCCTCACTCACACTGTCCTCAGGCAGTCTTCCAACACTCATTGATCAAAGTGATCAAAGACTAATTTTTGCCATCTTCCTCCTGCCATGCTGCACCTGCTGAGCCCATAACCTGTTGCACTTGTTGAGCTTTCAGGTTTATCTGTCATACTGAGGAAGGATTACACAGTTATGCAGCATTTATTGTTTTCTCACAGAACCAGGAACAATCAGCTGCCATGGTGTATCTCACAGCACAGCCCATGCGCTTCAACCAGTGTTGCCAGGTTTTGCGAGAGAAACAAGCAACCAGCTCTTTGGAAACAAGCCCAACAGGAAACCTACCATATTGTAAAAGAGTCTGCTTGATAACATATATCGATATATAGATTTATTTTTGTTTGTAGTCAATTGACTATAAACACACTCAGCATTGAATAATGGAATTCTGTAAACTCTAATTAAAGGAAAATACATATGCATTGTGCATAAGTAACAGCAAATTTGTAATAAACACAGTCAACATAAAAACTTTAAATAAATTAAATTTTTAAACTCTGATCAAAAGAAAAAATGTACATTCTGCATAAGTAACAGCACTGAACACAATTACAGTTTAGCGATGTGAGATGATGGGAGTTGTTGTCCACTAGTCCTTTAAACAAAAACTAAATATTACACGACAGCCAACATTATATCTTTTAAATCGATAAACATCATATGTGTAACTCGTGGCAAAATTAGACGGGATCAAAAGATAATTTTGCTCTTGCCATTCATTTCAATGGAGAATTTTTTTTATTTTTTTTTTAATTTAAGGTCCCATAGGCACTGATCTGTATATAAAAAAAAAAAAAACCTGGATAGCTTACACCCCATTAGCGAGTACAGAGACAAGTAGAGTCGGCTGGCCACTGATCTCTATAGAAAAACTGGATGAATCACTGGCCACCAGAAGTAAAACCCTTGACCGGCCACTTTTACCTAAACAACTTCCCCAAAAATTAACAGATCTTGAACTTCTTGGTATGGAGACACAGCTTAAAATCTTGCACAACCAAGCTAGGAGAGCTGTCACACAGACAGCAAAGCAAGCCCAAATAAGCAACTACACATTAAAAAACAAGGCCAAAAACCCGTAACTGAGGAGATTTGCAAGCAACTGTAGAGAAAAATAAGGGATAAGGACCTGCACTTATATAGCACTTTCTAGTCTCAAAGACCACTCAAAGCGCTTCACTAGTACTAACCCTCTATTCTAAGGGCCTATAGAAGACAGATATCTAGGGACAATTTAGAACAACCAATTAACCAAAGTCACTTATAATAAGCAGACTTGGCAACTATGTCTTCACCCTGTATAATGTGCAGTCTTCCAGAAAAGTTTTTTAAGGCAGTGCCACAGGAAGTTGCTTCATAATAAAAGCATGGTGTATACAACATTAATAGAACACATAAGTTACAAAATCTAGTGTGAATATATAAAATCAAATAGTAAAATTAAACTTAGAATTAATACAAAATAATATGTCTGGTGAGAGCACATACCTTATAACCCAACCTAAGAGAAATAATGGGCATTTCTTAAAAATTTAGAAAGTTTTCTTTATATTTTTAAGAAAAGTGAAATGAGCTAATCGGTGCCTTGCCCATTCTCAATCTCTCAACCCATCCAAAATTCACAAGAATAGCTACTCCTCCCAGGCAGTCTTATGGCACAAAACTTAAACACAATGATTTCCAGATTTTCGGCATCCAACATGTGGTCAAGGTAAAGGTTAAAGGTCACAAGATATAAGTATGGGGGTGTTCCAATAGTTCCCTATGGGACTACATATGGTATTCAGCCATTTCTCCGTCCAGAATTTCTGGAAGGAAACGTAAATTTTGACCTCAAAGTTTCAAACGGCTATAGCTTGAAAATGGTAAAAGTTACAGTCACAGTGTAAATTTGAAAAATATTGCAAATGAACCAAAGATTATGACTGGAGCAATTTCATCCATGCATTTTGCATAATGTGACCTAATTTGTATATTGCAACAATCAAAATTTGAAATGGCTATAGCTTGAAAATGGTAAAAGTTACTGTCACAGCGTAAATTTGAAAAATATTGCAAATGAACCAAAGTTTACGACTGGAGAAATTCCATCCATGCATTTTGCATAATGTGACCAAAGACCAAATTTGCATATTGTGACAATCAAATTCTGCAGCGGCTATAGTCTGAAAATGGCAAAAGTTACAGTCATTGTGTAAACTGGAAAAATATTGCAAATGATGCAAAAGGTTGTGATTTCAGAAATTTTATTTACCAATGTGCATAATGTCACGTAATGATGTAATTTGCATATTTTGACAATCCACAAAGCCAGTTTTTTGTTTGTTTGTTTGTTTGTTTTTGGTCATCTTATCCTACAACTATAAAATCAGTATAATTAAAACCACATCAGTTAAAAAAAAATGGGTAAAAAATTAGAAGAAATGTGATATATTTTGACCATGACAATCCAAAAAGCTATTTTTTTTTGTTTGTTTTTGGTCATTTGGTCAGTAAAAATTGTAAAAAATGGGGGGAGACCGGGTGCACGCCATGAAGGCAACAGCATAGAACCTCTGCTCCAGGCACGTTCATATTGAAAAAGCCCTTAAAACGCGAAAACCTACAGAACTACCAGCTCAAGACGATCAACTAAAAGGGCAATGGTAAAAGGCAAGTCAAAAACCAAGAAACAGGCTGAAATCACGGAGTTTGATACCGAAGAAACTGAAGCTAACGACGACAGCATCGGTTTGGCTAATACTGATGCGAGCAAAATGGAGGAAGACGACAGCATTGATTTGAGATGAGATGAGATGAGATTCAACTTTATTGTCATTTGAAGGCGATACTGATGGAAATCAGGGACTTCAGGAAAGAAAACACGCAACAGTTTAATGAAGTTAAGGCAGAAATCGGCAAGACTAATGCAAGACTCGAAACAGTGGAGGGACGCATTTTGGAAACGGAGGAATGAGTTGAAACAATAGAGGAGGTGGTTACAGAGCTCGTGAAACTCCAGTCTAAGCTACAGGCCCAAATCACCGACCAGGAGGGGCGATCTCGTAGAAATAATGTACGGATATATGGTGTGATTGAAAACGAAGAGAAAGGTGCTCCGACTATGACAGATTTTGTAGAAAATCTTCTGAGGGAAAAGTTCCAACTGCCCTCGACACTGGACTTGCATATTGAACGCACACACCGCACCCTGGCGGCAGTTCCCCCGGCCGGAGCACCACCTCGGTCCATCATTGTACACTTTACCAGTTACAAGAGCAAGGAAGAGGTACTCAGGAAAACTTGGCAAATGAGGGGATTCCAGTGGAAGGGCAAACAGATTAACCTTGATCACGATTATGCACCTGATGTCCTTAAACAGAGACAGACATATGCAGAGGCTAAAAGGATTCTAAAACAACGAGGGATACGTTTCCAGATCCCGTTCCCAGCTAAACTCCGAGTGTTCTACTCAGACGAAGCAAAGCTTTATAACACCGCTGAAGATGCAACTAAAGACATGTTCGACAGAGGATTCCCAGTCACTGTTTACAAACCACCGGAGACACTGATGGCACGGATTCAGAAAACAGCGTGGACCACTAAAGGAAGTACAAGAGGAGAGCGACGCATACCGCTGGATCCGGGTCAATCATCAATAAAGGAGAGACTGCAACAATACAGAAGGGAATCCATGTAAAAACGCCAATATAAATTTGCTGTTCAATTTATAACCCAGTTACAGGTAATCTGATTTAACAATGACTTATCCGTGGTTTATTTTTTTTTTTATACATGGTTTTTCTATTAAGAGATAATACAATAACTAAACACGAGAAATGAGTGAAACCTAAGACTTATTGCCAATCTAAATCAGCTGCCGGGAAATGACTGTTCAGGCATAGTATGGAGGAATTGCGTGACGATGGACGCTCCACTAGAGGGCCCACCCTGACGCAAGTGGCTTACCCTCTTAAAGACTCACAACATCAGGTCTTACAGGGTTTGTTTTTCTTTAAACCCCACAAACGGTAATCCTGTTTTATTTCCTCAAATGTTTGTTATTGTTTTGTTTTGCTGCAGTTCAGAGCAGCATTGTTTGGACAAGTGGTATACTTATGTTTATTCCGATTAATCAGGAAGGAAGAGAAAAAGAAAAAAAAATTATAGCCAACAATCAGACTATCAATGTCATCTCCTTTAATGTAAATGGAATTATCAGCCCACAAAAAAGGTCCAAAATACTCTCCAAACTCAAAAAAGAAAAGATACATGTGGCCCTTCTACAAGAAATGCATGTATTAGACCAAGAACTCAAAAAGCTTAAATGAGGTTTTTATAAGTATGTCTATGGATCATCATACAAACTTGGCCACCGTAGAGGTGTCGCAATTCTCATTTCACGACAGATTTGTTTTGAATATTTATCTGACAAGAAGGATAAAGAGGGGCGATATATATTGGTAAAAGGAAAAATTGATGGCTCATTAGTAACTATTCTCAACATATACGCACCACCAGGAAGTAATTGAAATTTTTATAAACAGATGTTCGAAATGATGGTATCTGAAACTGAAGGAATGTTGATATATGGAGGGGACAAGAATATACGGTTGTCAAAACTGGACAGTTCTAAGAATGATCTAGCACAAAAAAAATCAATAATAAAGAAAATAAACAGTATCATGAGTGAAACCGGAATTATCGATATCTGGAGAGATTTTAACCCTTCTGGATGCGATTATACACATTTTTCTGCCCCCCATTCTACATATTCGAGAATTGATTACTTGTTCACATTTAATAAAGACAGATATAAGATTAAAACAAGTGATCTGTCAGATCACTCTCCAATATATTTAGCTATCTGTATGAATGATACTCGCAAAACCACAATTTGGAAACTTAATTCCAATATTTTGAATGATTCAAAAATGAAAGAGAAATTAAAAGAAGAAATTGATGAATACTTTAAGGAAAATGATAATGGGGAAGTGTCACCATCCATTTTATGGGATGCTTTTAAAGCAGTTATAAGAGGCAAAATTATTGCCAGCACCTCTTTCATTAAAAAGCAAAAAAAAGAAAAACTCAAAAAATTACGATAAGATAAGATAAGATAAGCCTTTATTAGTCCCACAATGGGGAAATTCCAGGATTGCAACAGCACAGGGATAGCAACACTCAGAGCAACAATCAGAAGGCAAGAAAAAAAAAGCAAGAGCAGCTAATATACATATGTACATATTACTATAAATATATATATACACAGACACACAGTGCGGAGCATTGTAGCTAGATGGAATAAATATGTAGATATATAAACACCCACAGTACGGAGCATTGCAGCTAGGTGGAATAAATATGTAAATATATAAACACACACAGTGCGGAGCATTGTAGCTAGATGGAATAATATGTAGATATATAAACACACAGTGCGGAGCATTGTAGCTAGATGGAATAAATATATAGATATATAAATATAAACACACCCAGTGCGGAGCATTGTAGCTAGATGGAATAAATATGTAAATATATAAACACACACAGTGCAGAGCATTGTTGCTAGATGGGATGAAACAGCACAACCGTCTACTTAGTTATCCTACATGGTATGATTATGTGCCCATACATATTCTCACCCTCCATAGCGACCGGTATTTTCCTAGTTGTATGCCGGAGGGGACCACTGTGTAAGTCTATTGCATCTTTTGCATTCAAAACTATTAGGTTGTTACGTCTTTTTGCTATCTCTGCGAGCAGCCCTGCTTAGGTTGTACAGTCTGACAGCCGTTGGTAGGAAGGACCTGCAAAACCTTTCGGTTGTGCACCTGGGATGATGTAGTCTGCTGCTAAATGAGCTCCTCAGTGCATTCAGTATGTCCTGCATAGGGTGGAACTCAGACTCCAGCAGAGATGACAATTTAGCCACCGTCCTTCTCTCTCCTATCTCCTCCACTGGGTCAAGGCGCTGCCCCAGGACAGAGCTAGCTTTCTTGATCAGTTTGTTCAGTCTCTTCCTATCGGCTGTGGTAATGCCACTGCCCCAGCAGACCACTCCAAAAGTGATGGCTGATGTCACCACCGTGTCATAGAATGTCTTCAGCAGCGCCCCTTGTACACCAAAAGACCTGAGTCTCCTCAGTAGGAACAGCCTGCGCTGTCCCTTCTTGTAGAGTGTGTCAGTATTGTGTGACCAGTCTAGTTTATTGTTCAGATGAACACCCAGGTACTTGTAGGATGTCACCATCTCGATGTCTGTTCCCTGTATACTTACTGGTGCTGTGAGGGGTTGTCCATGCCTGCGGCAATCCACCACCAGCTCCTTAGTTTTCCTCGCGTTGATCTGGAGGCAGTTCCGATGGCACCAGTCCACGAAGTCCTGAATAAGCCCTCTGTACTCAGCTTCATCTCCATTGGAGATGAGGCCAACGATCGCAGAGTCATCAGAGAACTTCTGTAGGTGGCAGTGTGTTGTGTTGTGTGAGAAGTCCGCAGTATAAAGTGTGAACAGGAAGGGAGCCAACACCATTCCCTGGGGGGCCCCTGTGCTACCGATGATTGTGTCGGACACACAGTCCCGGGTTCTCACAAACTGAGGCCGGTTCGTGAGGTAGTCCAGGATCCATGATGACAGGTGCTGGTCCACCCCTGCGCGCAGCAGCTTGTCCTTCAGGATCATCGGTTGGATGGTGTTGAAAGCACTGGAGAAGTCAAAGAACATGATCCTCACCACATTCCCGGGCTTCTCCAGGTGGGACAGAGAACGGTGAAGGAGGAAGATCACCACATCCTCCACCCCAATGCCATGCTGGTAGGCGAACTGGAGTGGATCCATCGCTGGTCCCACCAGGGGGCAGAGGTGAGCAAGGAGCAGTCTCTCCAGGGTCTTCATCAAGTGGGACATCAAGGCCACCGGTCTGTAGCTGTTCAGGTCTTTGGGGTGGGAAGTTTTTGGTACAGGTACCACACAAGATGTTTTCCACAGCTGTGGTACCCTCCCCAGCTTCAGACTCAGGTTGAAGATGTACGCCACAATCCCACACAGCTGGTCTCACAGGACTTGAGGAGCTTTGCGCTGATGCCGTCCGGTCCCAATGCCTTCCTTGCCTTGATCTTCCTCAGCTCCGTCCTCACCTGGGTCTTGGTCAGGGTCAGGTTGGAGGGCTGTGTGTTGGGAGTGGGGGGGTGTTGGTGGAGTGGGGAGTGGGCAGCAGGATTTGATGTCTTTAGAGGCAGCAGTGGTTGTGCAGTCAGTGGGGAGGGCGGTTGGTCAAACCTATTGAAAAACAGATTCAGATTGTTCGCCCACTCCCTGCCCCTGTGGCCTGGGGGGAGGTATTCTGGAGCCCAGAGATGGTTTTGAGGTTTCTCCAGACCCCGCTGATGTCGCTCTGTTGCAGCTTGTCCTCCATCTTCTTCCTGAAGCTGTCCTTGCCTTCTCTGTTCTTTCTCCTCAGCTCCCTCTGTACGGACTTCAGCATCTCCCTGTTCCCCGACCTGAAAGATCCTCTTCTTCTCTCTCAGAAGTGTTTTTATCTCAGGGTTGATCCAGGATTTGTTGCTTGAGCAACACCGTATGGCCTTGGTGGGAACAGATTTGTCCACACAGAAGCTGAGGTAGTCCGTGAAGGTGTGAGTGAGGCCATCGATGTCCTCACCATGTGGATCGCAGAGCTGCTTCCAGGCGGTGGTTTCAAAACAGCCCTTTAGAGTGTCCATTGCCTCCTCAGACCATAACTTCACTGTGCGCATGGCCGGAGGTTGTCTGTGCACTAGGGGTTTGTACACCGGCCGGAGAGGAACCAAGTTGTGATCCGATCTCCCGAGTGGGGGGAGTTGTAATGAGGTGTACGCCTCCTTAGTGTTTGCGTAGAATAAGTCCAGTGTTTTATTGTCTCTAGTGTGGCATGTGACATACTGGGTAAACGTGGGTAGAATGGGAGATAGTGAAGCATGGTTGAAATCGCCTGAGATGAGGAGAAGAGCATCTGGGTGTTCTGTCTGCAGCCTGCTGGTTACTGAATGGATGACGTCACGCGCTGTCCCAGCGTTCGCCGTCGGATTTGCATAAACAACAATGCAGATCACGTGTGAGTATTCCCTCGGGAGATATGTAGGCCGCATGGTAACAGCTAGCAACTCAATGTCTTTGCTGCAGTGTCGTTGTTTAACAGTGATATGTCCCAGTCTGCACCAGTTGTTGTTAACATACATTATCACTGCACTGCCCCTTGCTTTGCCACTGTCTGGTGTTCGGCCTGCCCGTATCATGTGGAAACCCTCCAGCTCAATGTTAGCATCTGCTGCTAGTTCAGTTAGCCACGTCTCAGTAAATAACAGAAGGCAGCACTCCCGATATATGCTATCATAGCGGGAGATAGCCGCTAGCTCATCTACCTTTCCCAGTAACGACCATACATTCCCCATTACAATAGATGGAAGGGAGGGTCTGTACCTTATATTTTTTGTCCTCCGCCTTACTCCAGCCCGGCAGCCACGGCGTTTTCGCCTCAGTTCCCTCGGTATGTTGAGTTTTTCCGTTAGCACAGGGTGGCGGTTGAGTGCTAGCAGCTCCTCCCTGCTGTATCGTCTCCTGCTATAAACAGTGGCTCCGTCCACTGGCTCAGGAGACATTTGGGACGATCTGTGTGTCCGTGATATAAATGGAGTGAAAAAAACCGGATCAAAAAGACAGAGGGAGGGAAAAAAAGACTCAGAATTGAGCCGCTGTTGCAAAGGGCAGCCGACTCGTGTGGCGCCGGAAGTGATACATAATTACAAATTACAAATGATTACAAATTACAAATTACAAATACAAATTACAAATTACAAATGGATCTTAAGGAATTACAAAGACAACACAAAATTACTTTAAACAATGACAAACAATATGAAATAAAAAGATTACAAAAAGAAGTTGATAGCATATATTCTGATGAAACACAAAAAAAGCTTATCTATCTTAAACAAAACTATTATGAGGCTGGAGGGAAGTCAACAAAATGGCTAGCTTTTAAACTAAGAAAACAACAGGCTGATAACACAATCTATAGAATAAAAAATCCCAAAACTGGGATTACACATGATGATATTACAGAAATTCAGGAGAGTTTTGTAACCTATTATAAAGACCTTTACTCACAGCCTAAATTAAACAATTGTGACCACATTGAAATTTTTTTAAGTTCACTAAATCTCCCCGGTGTCACCGAACAGGAGAACAGTAACCTAATAAAAGAAATCACAAATAAAGAAATCAATGATGCAATTACAAGACTAAAGCCACATAAAAGCCCTGGCCCAGACGGCTACTCTGGTGAATGGTATAAGACCTACAGGGAGGAATTAATTCCAAGACTGAGGGAAGTGTGTAACTGGGTGTTGAAGGGAGGGGATCCACCTCCCTCATGGAAAGAAGCGATTATCACTGTCATTCCAAAAGAAGGAAAAGATAAATTGAATTGTAGCCAGTATCCACCAATATCAGTCTTAAACCTAGACTACAAAATATACACGTCCATAATAGCAAAACGACTTGACAATATTATACCCAGACTTATTAATCATGATCAAACTGGTTTTATCCGCCAGAGGCAGACCCAAGACAGCATTAGAAGGATCCTCCACGTTATACACCATATTAAAAAAAATAAGATTGAGGCATTGCTTATGGGTTTAGATGCTGAAAAAGCATTTGACTCAGTGAGATGGTCATTTCTTTATAAAGTTTTGAATAAATTTGGATTTCACCATATAATCATTAAGGCCATCCAGGCAATTTACCACAAACCAACAGCCAAAATAAAAATAAATGGTAGTCTTTCAAAGCCAGTCTCACTTGAAAGATCATGTCGCCAGGGCTGCCCCCTTTCACCAATTTTATCCACTTTATTTATTGAACCGCTTAGCCAATACATTAGACAAGGTAACTTAATTGAGGGAATTGATATACATGGGGACATTCAGAAGATATCACTTTTTGCAGACGATGTCCTAATTTATTTAGGTCAACCAAATAAATCTCTACCTAGATTGATGGAGATATTAGAGCAGTTTGGATCACTTTCAGGTTACAAATTAAATATTGAAAAAACACAAATTATGACCTTAAATTACCAACCCTCAATGGAGTTAAAAAGTAAATACAATTTTAAATGGGACAAAAACTCCATGAAATATCTTGGCGTGATACTAAGTAGAGACACTGGAAAGTTGTTTGAAAAGAATTATGGCCCACTAAATTCTAAAATAAAATCGGATTTAAGAAAATGGAGTCTAATACCAACTTTAGGACTAATTAATAGAATAGAATCAATAAAAATAAACATTTTACCCCGATTACTTTACCTCTTCCAAACTCTCCCAATTGAAGTGTCAAAACAACAATTTGTAGAATGGGACAAGCTGATTTCTCGCTATATATGGCTTGGGAAAAAACCTCGAATAAGATACAGTACATTACAACTGCCAAAGGACAGAGGTGGCTTATCTTTGCCATATATGGCACTCTACAAGAAGGGACAGCGCAGGCTGTTCCTGCTGAGGAGACTCAGGTCTTTTGGTGTACAAGGGGCGCTGCTGAAGACATTCTATGACACGGTGGTGGCATCAGCCATCACTTTTGGAGTGGTCTGCTGGGGCAGTGGCATTACAGCAGCCGATAGGAAGAGACTGAACAAACTGATTAAGAAAGCTAGCTCTGTCCTGGGGCAGCGCCTTGATCCGGTGGAGGAGATAGGAGAGAGAAGGACGGTGGCTAAACTGTCATCTCTGCTGGAGTCCGAGTTCCACCCTATGCAGGACGTACTGAATGCACTGAGGAGCTCATTTAGCAGCAGACTACATCATCCCAGGTGCACAACCGAGAGGTTTCGTAGGTCCTTCCTACCAACGGCTGTCAGACTGTACAACCTAAGCAGGGCTGCTCGCAGAGATAGCAAAAAGACGTAACAAACTAATAGTTTTTAAATGCAAAAGATGCAATAGACTTACACAATGGTCCCCTCCGGCATACAACTAGGAAAATACCGGTCGCTATGGAGGGTGAGAATATGTATGGGCACATAATCATACCATGTAGGATAACTAAGTAGAGGGTTATGCTGTTTCATCCCATCTAGCAACAATGCTCTGCACTGTGTGTGTTTATATATTTACATATTTATTCCATCTAGCTACAATGCTCAGCACTGGGTGTGTTCATATTTATATATCTATATATTTATTCCATCTAGCTACAATGCTCCGCACTGTGTGTGTTTATATACTTACATATTTATTCCACCTAGCTGCAATGCTCCGTACTGTGGGTGTTTATATATTTACATATTTATTCCATCTAGCTACAATGCTCTGCACTGTGTGTTTATATATTCATATATTTATTCCATCCAGCTACAATGCTCTGCACTGTGTGTCTGTGTGTGTGTATATATATATATTTTATAGTAATATGTACATATGTATATTAGCTGCTCTTGCTTGCTTGTTTTTTTTTCTCTTGCCTTCTGATTGTTGCTCTGAGTGTTGCTATCCCTGTGCTGTTGCAATCCTGGAATTTCCCCGTTGTGGGACTAATAAAGGCTTATCTTATCTTATCTTATATGAGGGACTACTACTACTCTGCCCAATTAAGACCATTGGTTTGCTTATGTGATCCAATGTTCAAATCTAGGTGGAAAGATATAGAGGAAAAAGCCACTAAGGGCCCTCCTATACAAGCAATGATAGCAGACAGGAAATTGCAATCACATTTGAAAGACCCGGATAATCCCTAGCTAAAATTCACTTTTAAGATTTGGAATGACGTAAGTAGAGAGAACAAACTAACCAAGACTGAAATGATGTTAAGATGGTGCGCTTACGACACAGAAATTTTACCAAACCATAATGACACAAGATTTCAAAAATGGACGTCAATGGGGCTCACTTCATACTTCACATTTAACCACAAGGGGGAGCTAGCAGATTTCCAAACCCTTAAATCAAAAAGTGGGTTAAATAACCAAGACTTTTTTAGGTACCTACAGTTGAGACATAGATATAATGAAATTATAAGGACCAAGACTGATAAGAAGGATAATAAAATTCTAAATATATTCCAAATGGCCTTTAGCACTATTACTGTTCAGAAAATTATAGCAAGATTTTATCAGGGATTTCAAGCAAACAAATCCACCAATACCCTATATATTAAGAAGAAATGGGAAAAAGAAACAGGATCAACAGTAGATGATAGTGACTGGGAATCAGTATGCACAGTGCAATGGAAAACTACTTATTCAACTATCTGGAGGGAATTTGGATGGAAAAATTTAATTCGCTTCTTTATTACCCCAGTCCAAAAAAAACACCAAAATTTAGGTACCGGTTGTTGGAGACTATGTGGAAATGAAGAGGCTAATCATTATCATGTATTCTGGGCCTGCCCAAAAGTTACCCCATTTTGGAAAGACACACATAAATGCCTGGAAAAGGTTTTCTCTACCCATGTCCCCTTTGACTTCCTGTACATGTTCTTAGGTTTGGAAATTCCTAACATAGCCTCATTTGCAGATAAATACTTAATGAGAATTGTACTATTGTCAGCAAAGAAAGTCTTAACGAGAAAATGGCTCCAAACAGACATACCAAGAATTCAGGATTTACATGATAAGGTATAGAGTCTTTGCAAAGGGCCATTAAGGTCACGTGACTCACGGGGGGTAAACATAAACACGCCGTAGGTGCCGCCATCTTGGATGGCAAGAGCAGCAGGTGCACTGTGACAACCCAGGCGTAACTTGTACTGTTTAGCGATCAGAATGAGTGAGGAGAAGTTGTCGGACCTTGTAGAACACCTTCGGGGACTCGAGAAGGTCAGGTACTTAAACAAGATCAGACAAGTGAGTGCTGGAGACCCGTACCTGCTGGCTCAGCGCTTGTTTACCCCTCTTGTGACAGCTCATGCTGCTGAGTTGCCCAGCTTTGCTTATGGAGACATAAGCTGCAGGAAGCTTCATGGTGAGATCTGCACGCCTGAGATCTGCACATCCACACTGGGACCGGCCGCTCTCACAGCTCCTCCACACGAGAGCCTGAGAGATAGATAGATAGATTAGTTTATTTGACAGGGACAGTGCAATAAACATAGACAATTAATCAATGACAATCAATCTGATGTGTTGCACATAGAGTGTATAGCTATTAGCTAATTTGCAACTCTTGTCCCTGGATGGGCTTTAGAAAAGAGAATCAAGTAAAGAAAAAAAAATACACAATAACCACATACATCAATGCAAAAAAGATTATAAATACACAATTATAAATATTATAAATATTATAAATACACAAATATAACCAACTCTTGTCCCTGGATGGGCTTTAGAAAAGAGAATCAAGTAAAGAAAGAAAAAAAAAATACACAATAACCACATACATCAATGCAAAAAAGATTATAAATACACAATTATAAATATTATAAATATTATAAATACACAAATATAACAACCTGACTCACATTTGCCTATTTCAGGCCTCCTTCACTCCAGCATGCTTGCACAGTGCTGGTGTGAGCTCTGTGATGGCGGAATGAAATAAACTCCCTCAAAAACTCTCAGTCCGCTCCTTATTATTTTATGCCGCCACAACCAGTCCTGGTTGGCCGTATCTGTTGGTACATCCATGGGCAGCACAGGAGTACACCATTTTGCCGAGTTTGTAGGTACACATGAGCTATGTTGTTTGTTTCACCCTGCTGCTGCTGTTGTTTCTTGCCATCCAATATGGCGGCACACTCTGGCTGGGCCAGTGCTGCGCGCCCCCTTACGTCATAAGCAAGAACCTAATACCAGATATTTGTGATGGAAAGGATTACCATGTCTCTAAGGCTACAAAGAGATAAATTTGATAAATAATGGCTTAAATGGACCCAATATACAGGAAATCAAAGGAGAGACTTTGTTTAAGTAAACTATCCCATTGAAGGGAAGAAAAGAGCACAACTGAAAAATTTAATACCACTTGTCCACTGTTCAGTTTATTTGTCTACATGTTATCTTTATACTACAAAAAAAAAAAAAAAAAACTTATGGGAAGATCAATCAAGGGCATTTTCTTGTGTGTTACTTCTTATTAACCTTTCTTTTTATTCTATTTGAATGATGGCAAATTCTAAGCTTTTACTAATGTTTATTCCCTTGTAATAAAGTACTGCTCTCAATGTAAACAATGCGACCAAGATCACCAATAAAAATATAATTGAAAAAAAAAAAATTCTTTCCAACCGTGCCAAACAGCCTGTTTTGACCATTATCCTTCTCAGGGATGTCTGTATTTTTTGCCAACAAAAATCCATTCAAGTGCACACAGTGCTGGCAAGCCACCAACTGTTAGAAACAAAAAAACAAATGGTTAAACACTGGACAGGATTCTACAGTTATAATATGTTAATATGTTTCTTGATAAAAAAAAAAAAAAAAAAACATTGTTAACATTTCTGTCAGCCAGGTCTATCAATGAGGCAAAAAGCTGCATTATTGTTGTGGGATTTTTTTTTTCAATATAGCCCTCCATTGTCAGTATCACTGAAAGCAGAAAATAAAAGGCAGTGTGCTTGTCCCCCCAAAAAAAAAAAAAAAAAATGTAAAAAATGGGTATAAAGGGGGAAAACAACAACAACAACAACAACACGATGGCAGCCATATTTACATATACTTTTCCCAAGTAGCAGTGTACCCCAATCTGCCCTCATCTATCAAGATGGCACTGTTTGTAATTCTTGGGTGCGTGGTTTCTCTCAAAGCAAGGTGCAGCACACAGACCTACCCCACACTGAGCGCACCTAAAGTGCGTCTGGCAACGACCATGGGGACAGCTGCGATCAGAACACACTGCACAATCTGGACTTTCATGAACTTCTGTGATAAAGTGCCGTTCAGTGAGTCGCTGTGGCGTCGCTAACACTTGCTGTGAAGGCCTTCCAGGTCTCTTGCCCTCCATCCTTTTGTGCCCCTCAAGCAAAGTTATGATTAGTTTCTGAATGAAGACCTTCAGGGGCTTGTGTGGAGCTGCAGTACACCTGGTGTATATGATGTGGGAGTTGACGACACAGATGCTCATCAGGGCATTGAAAATGCGGCTGTATCACTTCCTTGCTCTGTGTGGAAAGAGGTAGGTTTTCATCCTCTGGTCAGTTCTGTTTACTCCTCCCATGTAGATGTTGTAGCTGTTCGCTGATAAAAAAGTTTCATATTTGTGATTTGCTTTGTGTCAGAGTCTGTGTGAAAGTGTTAAGGATGCAACTGTACTTTGTTATCATTTTGTTTTAGTTCACTTGTACTGTTCCTGTGTGACTGGTGCTGAGTGAGTGTCATGGTTCCTGAGAAAGACATAATCTGTACACCAAGTTTTGCCCAGATGTACTGAACCAATCATCAAGGGCATTTTCTCCTCCACCTCTCAGATAACGAAGGACTTAAAGTAGAACTGAACCCACCTTTTTGCCGAAAAAGTAGAATAGCAGATTAATTCCTTATTACCTATTGTATTTTTCAACACATAAAAGAAATTTTTAGGCTGTGCGATGGCCAAGCTATAAGCTGATAAACTTTTGCCTCTGGCTGGCAGCGCCAAACAAACCGGAAGTAGTGCAGACGACGCTGCATGACGTCACGAGTGTGACCCTTATCAAAACAACAATGGCAGATGATAGCAGTTCCAGCAGTCAAGAACACCAGAGTTTTCTGAGTGAAGAGGCATTCAGGATCGGTGACCAGACAGAGGAGTATGCAGGAGTGTCAAGTGAACAGGAAGAGAGCGAGGGAGGCATCGAACCGTACAGATTAGAGCCAGAATTTTCGGGGGATTCCGGCACCGACTCAGACCGCAGCAGTGATGGGGAGGAGAGTCGCTTATTGAATACAGAATGGTGAGTCTTTACTTTGGCATGTTTGGGGTGTCAGGATAAGGAAAATTAACAATAAAAAAGAAAGGAAAAAAAAACCATCAGCATTTTTCCAACTTATTACAGTGATCCCTCACTTATCGCGTTTAATGGGGACCAGAACCGACCGCGAAAAGTGAAAAACCGCAAAGTAGCGTCACCCCCCCCCCAAGGGCGTCACAAGCACTATTTTGCACAAAAAGGCACAAGAGAACAGCGAAAAGTGCCACTAAGCAACACGAGCGATAAAGAACAATGAATGCGGTCTTCCTTCGCTGGGTATGGGCACTCGGCAGGGAGCGAAGCTGGGTAAAACGTCTCGGCCAATCAGCTTGCGAGGTAAAACGTCTTGGCCAATCAGCTTGCGAGATTCCCGAGCGGTGAAGAGGTGGGCGGAGAGGAGTGGAGCGGTGGTCAGAGAGGTGGATTTTGAGTTGTGCGGGCTCTCCGTGTTGATACCTGATGTTCTAATGTAGAAGGCAGGGAGAAGGCAGGGAGACTACATTAGAACATCAGGTATCAACACGGAGAGCCCACACAACTCAAAATCCACCCCTCTGACCACCGCTCCACTCCTCTCCGCCCACCTCTTCACCGCTTGGGAATCTCGCGAGCTGATTGGCTGAGACGTTTTACCTCGCAAGCTGATTGGCCGAGACGTTTTACCCAGCGAAGGAAGACCGCATTCATTGTTCTTTATCGCTCATGTTGCTTAGTGGCACTTTTCGCTGTTCTCTTGTGCCTTTTTGTGCAAAATAGTGCTTGTGACGCCCTTGGTGGGGGTGGCGCTACTTCGCGGTTTTTCACTTTTCGCGGTCGGTTCTGGTCCCCATTAAACGAGATAAGTGAGGGATCACTGTATATCTAGAAACGCATCGCTTCCCGGTCGCTTTTCCTCCCCCTTTCTTTCCTTTCGTCGCCATGACAGCTTTCCTTGGCCACTGAACAGATCTTCCCAGGTGTTGGAAGTGTTTTGTAGTCGACTATCACGACAAAATGAACCAAAAACAACCAGTGTCGACGTGCTCGCAATGGTAAACATGAGGACTGGGTCACACTTGTGACGTCACGTGGAACTCCGGCTGCACTTCCGGTTAATCGGCGGATTCGTCTGATTTTTCAGGGCGGGAAATTCAAAATCGCGATTTTCTCCAAGATTCCGGGATTTGTGGAGGGGGTGCCAATGATAAATTATCTTTATAATTGTATGTACTATCACCCAGTGCCGTTCAATGCCGTTCAGTTCATTTCACCTTTAAAGGACTGAGCAATGTGTGTTTGAGCCAGAATGATGCGCGAATAGGCTCTGAGACTGTTTTTGTATTGTTCTCCACTGGCCAGTGTAATTAAATTTGCTTGAGCTCTGATCCTGCCTGATTTTTGACTGAAAGTTAAGAAGAATTTTTCTGACACCGCACACACGGGCTTGTTGACCTCATAGAAACCAGTCACACTTCCTTTTGTGCGAATGTGTTTCAGGACAAAAGTGCTGCCATGAATGGATGACAGCATGCTGAGATGCTTCTTGTCATGCCATGCACAGGCCAACAGTTTGTTTTGCTGCATGAACACTGGGTCATCTCCCCTTCTCAACGTCAACTGGGCTGGTCGCAGATCCTTTGGCATGCCTAAAACAATGGCATAAAGAAATAATGGCATAAATAAACAGGTATAAATATTTGGCATAAATAAAATAAAAATAAATAAGTAAAAATAATAAATATCTCTCTTATTGTTGTTCACGGTGCCACACAGTCCAGTGTCCTTAGCTGCGAGCTCCTTAGCGATGGCTGGTGATGTGTAATAACTGTCCATATACAAATCATATCCCTTCCCAGTGTATGGCTCCATCAGCTGATATACAAGAAGATAAGTCGGGCCCAAACCATCACAGTCATCGCCATTTTGTCCTGTGTACAGTGACCACTGCAACACATACCCTGTGCTGGCCTCACTCAAAATAAATACCTTGTAGCCGTATTTGTCCATTTTTGGGGGGGTTGTACAGCTTCAAGGTGGACCTTCCCTTGAATGCAATCGTCATTTCATCCAGGGAGAGTTCCTTGCCTGGAGCATAAACAGCAGCAAAACGCGGAACTATACAGTCAATGATTGGACAGATCTTGAATAGCCGATCATGGCCTGGCTTACCATATGCAACCCAGTTCTCATTGTTCACAAAATGGAGGCAGGACAGGATCATTGTAAACCTGCTGTATGTCATCACTCTGCCAAATCTAGGCATAAAAGCTGGCCAAAACTCCGCCCAGTAGTCCCCCAATGAGGGCTTTGCCACAAGTCCCATACACTAATGGAGTGCCATGAATGCTTTCATTGCCTCCTTAGTTACAGCAGTCCACTTGTGAAATCTGGACTGGGCTTTCATTGCATCTGTTGCCTTAGCTTGGGCTATGAACTGCTCAGCGTACCTGTTCGGGAAACACAAAGTTTGACCTCAAAATCTGAAACTGCTATAGCCTGAAAATGGTAAAAGCTACAGTCATTGTGTAAATTAGAAAAATATTGCAAATGAACCAAAGTTTATGCCACAATATGTACCTGCTTGTTTCATAAGTGAGAATCCTTCAGAACTCTTTGAATGAATGAATCTTTATTTCGGATAGATTAAAAGAAAGGAACAGAATAATACAACAAAGGGAAAAAAAAACATCTTACAAGGTCAAATTAAACAATACCTCCTCTGATCATACAGTTCAACATAAGTTATTCTGTCATGCGGTGACCCTCGTGGATCACCATAAGACGCCAAGAGTCCACCAGTGAATTTTGCAATGATGGTAATTTATTAAAACAAGACAAGACAAGACTATGAGCCACTCAGGGCAAAAACACACGTTAAGCAATACAAGGGCTCGTAGGACTAACCCCAGCAACTACGAGCTAAACTATGACATGACATGAAAAAGCACGAACCTGACATGAAGGTCTGACGACGTTTTGACGAGGTTTGATGATGTCTGACAATACTCCAGTGATTTAACTGCCGCTAGTGCACTCTTTATAAAGGCGAACACTAACCAGCAGTAATGACAAACAGCTGACCAACCTTGACAGGCGGAAGCCCCACCGAGCGCCTTCACAATAAGAGCCCGGTGAGGCCAGAATACAACCACAGCTGTCAAGGCCGGCAGCGAGCTGTGCTTAGCCCAAGCGCGGCCAGAACCCAGCGCTCGGGTCGTAACATATTCGAAATGGGTGATGGCTGAAGCCGCAGTTTATATTGCCCACCCATATTCCATCCAAGAATTCAACAGAAAAACAAAACAAGAGCGATTACAATTCAGAACAAAGCTAAGACAAAACGTGACAAAAAACTAAGCAACAACACAACACAGATTGGATATGACAATCCTTATGTGATTCTACATGTCATCTTGTACATATATGTTTGGAGTATTTCTTCCTTTAGTTTTTGTTTAAATTGTCCAAGCGTTGTACATGATTTTAATTCAGGTCCAAAAGTGTTCCACAATCTGACTCCTTGCACTGAGACACAGTGTTGCTTGGTGGTAGTTCTCACTGAAGGTTTTTGAAGTATACATGTTCCCCTGAAATGATATTGTTTCTCCCTTATTTGGAACAACCTTTGGTATTTGCGGGCAGTAATAGATTCTTCACTTTAAACATTATTACTGCAGTTTTAAAATCAACCAGATCTTTCAACTTGTGAGGTTTTAGTTTAAGAAAAAGTGGGTTTGTTGGTTCCCTGTAAGCAGCTTTGTTTATTATTCTAATAGCTCTCTTCTGAAGCATAAAGACTGGATATGTGTTTGTTTTATATGTATTTCCCCATACTTCAGTACAATATGTCATGTGTGGGAGTATTAATGAATGATGCAAAGTATATAATGTGGGTTGATTCAGCAAATATTTCACTCTGTGTAGTATTGCAATTGATTTAGATATTTCACTTTTAATATAATTAATATGTGGCTTCCAACACAGTTCATTATCAATTATTACTCCAAGAAATTTAGTTTCGGATACCCTTTCAATCTCTACACCATTTACACTGAGTTTAGATACTAAGTTGTTGTGATGGTTGTTAAAAACTATAAATTTTGTCTTACTTAAATTGAACGTTAATTTGTTTGAATCAAACTACAGTTTAAGCTCTCCTAATTCCTTTCCGAGTGTATCCAAAAGTTGTTCCAAATTGCTTCCACTGCATAATAAATTAGTGTCATTGGCAAACAATATTAAATCCATTTGTTCCGAAACTATACATATATCATTTATATAAGATAAGATAAGATAAGATAAGATAAGCCTTTATTAGTCCCACAATGGGGAAATTCCAGGATTGCAACAGCACAGGGATAGCAACACTCAGAGTAATAATTAAGAAGACAAGAAAATAAGAGCAGTGAATATACATATGTACACATAAATATATAAATACAGTGATCCCTTACTTATCGCGGTTAATGGGGTCCAGAACCGACCGCGAAAAGTGAAAAAACGCGAAGTAGCGTCACCCCCCCCCATTTTTTACATACATTTTTTTTGTGTATATATAATATCAATAAGTGTATATTAACCCTATAAATGCATATGTTATCATTAGAACATTAAAGAATAGTTTGAAACATGTAAATAAAATATTAATAATATAAATAATATACATAAAATAATGTATAAATAATATAAATAATACGTACGTTCATTCTCTCACTCTCTCTCTCGACAGGAAGGCGTAGAGGCAGCAGGAGGAGGCGTAGAGGCAGCAGCGACGTCTCGGCCAATCAGCTTGCGAGATTCCTGAGCCGAGCCAACACGAGAACAAAATCTCTTGGGGGGGGGGGGATGCTGGCCAGCGAATCAGAGTGGTGGATTTTGGGTTGTGCCGGCTCTCCGTGTAGTCTCCCTGCCTTCTGCTAGCGCCCGGGCAACTTTTTTCTCAATTTTGAATTTTTGATGAATATTTTTGAAAAATCCGCGATGCACTGAGGGCGCGAAAGGTGAGGCGCGAAGTAGCGAGGGATCACTGTATATATACACAGTGCGGAGCATTGTAGCTAGATGGAATAAACAGCATAACCGTCTATTTAGTTACCCTACATGGTATGAATATGTACCCATACATATTGTCACCCTCCACAGCGACTGATATTGTCCTAGTTGTATGCTGGAGGGGACCATTTGTGTCAGTCTGTTGCGTCTTTTGCATGCAATACTATTAGGTCGTCATGTTTTTTTTGCTATCTCTGCGAGCAGCCCTGCTTAGGTTAAGATAAGATAAGATAAGCCTTTATTAGTCCCACAATGGGGAAATTCCAGGATTGCAACAGCACAGGGATAGCAACACTCAGAGCAACAATCAGAAGGCAAGAGTAAAAAAAACAAGAGCAGCAAGTATACATATGTACATATAAATATATATATATATAGACACACAGTGCAGAGCATTGTAGCTAGATGGGATAAATATATGAGTATATAAACACACAGTGCGGAGTACTGTAGCTAGATGGAATGAATATGTGAATATATAAACACACAGTGCGGAGCATTGTAGCTAGATGGAATAAATATGAAGATATATAAACACACACAGTGCGGAGCGTTGTAGCTAGATGGAATAAATATGTAAATATATAAACACACAGTGCGGAGCATTGTAGCTAGATGGAATAATATGTAGATATACAAACACACACAGTGCGGAGCATTGTAGCTAGATGGAATAAATATATGAATATATAAACACAGTGCGGAGCACTGTAGCTAGATGGAATAAATATGTAGATATATAAACACACACAGTGCGGAGCATTGTAGCTAAATGGAATAAATATGTAAATATATAAGCACACAGTGTGGAGCATTGTTGCTAGATGGAGTAAATATATAAATATATATATAAACACACAGTGCGGAGCATTGTAGCTAGGTGGAATAAATATGTAAATATATAAACACACACAGTGCGGAGCATTGTAGCTAGATGGAATGAAACAGCACAACCGTCTACTTAGTTAGCCTACATGGTATGATTATGTACTCATACATATTCTCACCTTCCATAGCGACCGGTATTTTCCTAGTTGTATACCGGAGGGGACCATTGTGTAAGTCTATTGCGTCTTTTGCATTCAAAACTATTAGGTTGTCACGTCTTTTTGCTATCTCTGCGAGCAGCCCTGCATAGGTTGTACAGTCTGACAGCCGTAGGTAGGAAGGACCTGCGAAACCTCTCGGTTGTGCACCTAGGATGATGTAGTCTGCTGCTAAATGAGCTCCTCAGTGCATTCAGTATGTCCTGCATAGGGTGGAACTCGGACTCCAGCAGAGATGACAGTTTAGCCACCATCCTTCTCTCTCCTATCTCCTCCACTGGGTCAAGGCACTGCCCCAGGACAGAGCTAGCTTTCTTGATTAGTTTGTTCAGTCTCTTCCTATCGGCTGCTGTAATGCCACTGCCCCAGCAGACCACTCCAAAAGTGATGGCTGATGCCACCACCATGTCATAGAATGTCTTCAGCAGCACCCCTTGTACACCAAAAGACCTGAGTCTCCTCAGTAGGAACAGCCTGCGCTGTCCCTTCTTGTAGAGTGCGTCAGTATTGTGTGACCAGTCTAGTTTATTGTTCAGATCAACACCCCAGGTACTTATAGGATGTCACCATCTCGATGTCTGTTCCCTGTATATTTACTGGTGTTGTGAGGGGTTGTCCTTGCCTGTGGCAGTCCACCACCAGCTCCTTAGTTTTCCTCGCATTGATCTGGAGGCAGTTCTGATGGCACCAGTCCACGAAGTCCTGGATAAGCCCTCTGTACTCAACTTCATCTCCGTTGGAGATGAGGCCAATGATCGCAGAGTCATCAGAGAACTTCTGTAGATGGCAGTGTGTTGTGTTGTGTGAGAAGTCCGCAGTATAAAGGGTGAACAGGAAGGGAGCCAAAACAGTTCCCTGGGGGGCCCCCGTGCTACCGATGATCGTGTCGGACACACAGTCCCGGGTTCTCACAAACTGAGGCCGGTTTGTGAGGTAGTCCAGGATCCATGATGACAGGTGCTGGTCCACCCCTGCGCACAGCAGCTTGTCCTTCAGGATCATCGGTTGGGTGGTGTTGAATGCACTGGAGAAGTCAAAGAACATGATCCTCACCGCATTCCCAGGCTTCTCCAGGTGGGACAGAGAATGGTGAAGGAAGAAGATCACTGCATCCTCCACCCCAATGCCATGCTGGTAGGCGAACTGGAGTGGATCCATTGCTGGCCCCACCAGGGGGCGGAGGTGAGCAAGGAGCAGTCTATCCAGGGTCTTCATCATGTGGGACGTCAAGGCCACTGGTGTCATATCCGGCTCTAGGGAGCCGGGCAATCAGAGCCAGGGGCAAGCCAGTGAGTCGTGATATTTTATTCAGGGAAAAGGGGAAGGGATGAGGAGAGCACAGATACTCATGCAGACGTACACTCACAGGTTGCACAGCGCAGAGGTAAGCAGCTCGTACCGGACGTGGGGGTAACAAGACGTACATACTCACAGCGGGATACAAACACAGGAATGCTGCAAGAGGAGTATAAGCTGACACCAGACGAAGGGGCTTCAGCTTAGCAATGTGTTTATGTCGCAGCCCCGAGTCATCGAGGCTGCTCCTATTTATCCTCATTGGCAGCGCCCCAGCTGATGAAGACTAATTGGCCCCAGCCGTCCATAATGCTGCCAGCTGGGGGCCAGCTGAGATGCTGCTCAATGGGAAGCAGGGATGAGGGAAAACATGGGCTGAGTGCCGAGACGGCATCTCAACCCATGGTGACAGAGCCCCTCCCTCAAGGTCGGGCTCCTGAACGACCAGGAACATCCCAGCCCCCCCCCCCCCCCCACCTAGGGTGGGAGGAAGGGAGGCGGACCGGAGGGGAAGAAGCCAAGGGAAGGACAACACCAATGGGGCAATGTAGGGTAGCGGGAAAGAAAAACCCAAATACAATACTGACAAAACAGAATAATTAACCCAGGTACAGATGGGGAGAAGAACTGGGTCAGCACGCCGGTTACATACTACCCAGAGAGTACCAACCATGCGTGACCCAGAGCAAGGAAAAAAGAACCACCAAAAAGGTACAGGGCAAAAAATGCTGAGTACGGTTAAATAAAGGGGAACCTATACACAGCGCTAATTTAAGTACATACACACACAGTCACCAAGAAAAGTGAGGGTGACTGGAACAAATGACAATTATAGAGCATGGTGTTACGGAAAACAAGGCACATGACTATAATGAACCAACAGGACAAAAAAGAAATACTGAGTGCAGGCAAAGAAAAACCCACACACACGAATATATAAATACCCAGTCACCTAAAGAAATGAAAGTGACTGGAATAAATGGATAACTGCAGAGCATGGTGTTACGGAAAACAAAACATAACTCTACAATACAAAAAACGAGGCTAAAAACATGGCACAAAAAGTAAAATGCTGAGCATGAGCGATGGAAAACACAGCACTATAAAAACGAATCCACCAACAGGACAAAACATTACACCCGAGTGACCTTAATAACAAAAGAAAAAGTGACACCCGAGGTGAATGGCAGGCAGAGTCCAAAAATGGCCAAGATGGCTCCGGAGATCTCCCCGCCCATTGTCCAGCTGGCGAATCAGGGAAAGAGAAGTGTTCGGACGGCGAACTCTGGACCCAGATCCCAGGAATCCAGTCCACCGGCAGCCGAACCAGGCTGCCCAGAGGGAAACAGACCAGTGGGGGGAACCAGATCACCGAACCGAAAGTTCTGTGGGTCGGGTCATCGACCCGCATCACTCAACCACCAGGACCGTTGAGACGGGCGAAGGATCAGAGCGGATCCCGGTGGAAGAGGCTCTGGGGAGAGCCGATGACGAGGGCGGCGGGTGTCAGGCCGCAGGAAAATGGCCACCTCCTCACCGGACCTGGACAATACTGGGGCAGCACCCAGGTCGGACCCCGATCGGGCCTCAGGCGAACCCACGTTGGACCCCGACTGGGTCTCGGGCAAACCCACGTTGAATACTGCACCAGAACCGACCTCCAACGTTGAACCCGGACCCTCCAGCACCACGAGGAACAGCAACTCCTTGCCGGTGACCCTGGAAGAAGGCTCAGAAGAGAAAACAGAACCGGGATCAGGATCACCGGCAGCGCCAGAACCCGGCGAGACGAGTTAGGACGCAGCGGACGGCTGCACCCGGCTCGTCTCCCCTGGAGATAGGCTGAAGTGCTCGGGGATAAAAAGAGAGAAAAGAAAGGAGAGCACTCGCCTGATCTCGGGTTCTGACGCCGTCCAGGACTGCGAAGATCCAGGATCCGTCGTCAGGAGGTCGTTGTCAGGCTCCCATCTAGCCGCGTCGGGCCCCGCAGCCAGCACGATGGTCAGCGCAGCTTGAGATCCCTCCAGCTCAGGTAACCCCGCCGACGATCCACTCGGCGTGAAGCCAGAAGAATCTCGTCCCGCCGGACCGAACCGCTCCTCCGTGGAGACCCGGGGACGCTCAGTCGTCGGCGTAGACTCCACGCAGCAGTCAGTCCCCCTCCTCCGTCCGCAATGTAGCTGCGGAACCACAGGCCCTCTCCATATCCCACCACGTTGACCCGGAGCCGGGGACCACTCGGCGGAGACAGACACAGAGGATGCGGGATTAGGCATACAGGTTACAGCAGGTGGGGAGAGTTCAGGGAGCTGCGAACCCTGAACTTCTCCTCCAGGGATGTGACAGAGCAAATCATTAAGCAGGTGTGAAAAAACAATGACTTGCCTGCCCCCTGGAGGTTGAGTATCGCCTGCTGTAGTGGAATCTGCTTCTTCCTCTCCCCGCCCGGCGATAACGGAGGACCCCCCGGGAATTCGTCTGAGGGTCGCTCGCGTTGTCTCCAGCAGAGAGCTCACCAGGCCGGGATTCCAGGCACACACAGCGGTCAGGAAGCGCGTCGAGGAGGAGGGGGAAACAGCCGGGGTGAGCCAGCCCGAATGTCCAGGAATGACAGCGGGGGAACGAGGCTCAGGGGACGAGGCTGTAGAATCTCCACACTGACGAGGCGAAGGGATGACAGCTGCGTGGGAGGAACGGTCCTGACGATGACCCAGAACTGGATCCGGACGAGGTTCGTGCAGAGGTGACTCGGCGATGTGATGACGACTACTCCCAGGGGACGAAGCGAGGGGGAAACCCAGGATTCGCCGCTCCAGATCGGAGATCGAGACGAGGAAGGCGTCGAGCACGGGAAAGCTTCGTAGCCCTGAAGTCCTCACCATCAATCTCACTGCCGCCGCCACATGCCTGAAGGTGGTGACAGGAAACACAGTAGAGCTCGCGACAGCCACTCGACCCCAGACATAACTGCTGTCAGCTGCGGCTCCTTGAAGGGAATCCCGAGTGACGTGGCGCAGGTCGGGGGAAGTCCTCTGGTTGGCGCGAACTCCCGGACTGGAATGGCGGCAGGAACGGGACTCCGAAGCGGGGAAAGACGTCGCCCACTTCGACTCCCTGCCAGGATTTCCATCCACCCCGTGGAGCTTCTCTCGCTGTGTACCTGCAGCGTCTATCCTGGCACTGTCCTCCAGATGGTACAGAGAGTGAGGGTGACAGTCCAGGAGTTCCTCAGCATGGCCCGGATGCCAGCGTCTCGCGTTGGAGGCGTCGTGCAGGGTGAAGAACGTCCCGTCGACAGCCTCCGAGATGGACCTCAGCTCGTCGCCCTGGCGCCGGAAGTGACTCCTGGGAAACGGCATGCTAGCAGCGCTGACACCCGGACAGAAAGGTACATTTCCACAGCGACTCACGGCCGCCGGCAACTCTTCTGGCTGCGACATACTGTCATATCCGGCTCTAGGGAGCCGGGCAATCAGAGCCAGGGGCAAGCCAGTGAGTCGTGATATTTTATTCAGGGAAAAGGGGAAGGGATGAGGAGAGCACAGATACTCATGCAGACGTACACTCACAGGTTGCACAGCGCAGAGGTAAGCAGCTCGTACCGGACGTGGGGGTAACAAGACGTACATACTCACAGCGGGATACAAACACAGGAATGCTGCAAGAGGAGTATAAGCTGACACCAGACGAAGGGGCTTCAGCTTAGCAATGTGTTTATGTCGCAGCCCCGAGTCATCGAGGCTGCTCCTATTTATCCTCATTGGCAGCGCCCCAGCTGATGAAGACTAATTGGCCCCAGCCGTCCATAATGCTGCCAGCTGGGGGCCAGCTGAGACGCTGCTCAATGGGAAGCAGGGATGAGGGAAAACATGGGCTGAGTGCCGAGACGGCATCTCAACCCATGGTGACAACTGGTCTGTAGCTGTTCAGATCTTTGGGGTGGGAAGTCTTTGGTACAGGTACCACACAAGATGTTTTCCACAGCTGTGGTACCCTCCCCAGCTTCAGGCTCAAATTGAAGATGTACTCCACAATCCCACACAGCTGGTCTGCACAGGACTTGAGGAGCTTTGCGCTGCTGCCATCCGGTCCCGACGCCTTCCTCACCTTGATCTTCCTCAGCTCCGTCCTCCCCTGGGTTTTAGTGAGGGTCAGGTTGGGGGGCTGTGTGTTGGGAGTGGGGGGTGTTGGTGGAGTGGGGAGTGGGCAGCAGGACTTGATGTCTTTAGAGGCAGCAGTGGTTGTTGTGCAGTCAGGGGGGAGGGTGGTTGGTCAAACCTATTGAAAAACAGATTCAGATTGTTTGCCCACTCCCTGCCCCCCGTGGCCTGGGGGGAGGTATTCTGGAGCCCAGGGTTTTAAGGTTTCTCCAGACCCCGCTGATGTCACTCTGTTGCAGCTTGTCCTCCATCTTCTTCCTGAAGCTGTCCTTGCCTTCTCTGATCTTTCTCCTCAGCTCCCTCTGTATGGACTTCAGCATCTCCCTGTTCCCCGACCTGAAGATCCTCTTCTTCTCTCTCAGAAGTGTCTTTATCTCAGGGTTGATCCAGGGTTTGTTGTTTGAGCAACACCGTGTGGTCTTGGTGGGAACGGTGTTGTCCACACAGAAGCTGATGTAGTCCGTGATGGTGTGAGTGAGGCCATCAATGTCCTCACCATGTGGATCGCAGAGCTGCTCCCAGGCGGTGGTTTCAGAACAGCCCTTTAGAGTGTCCATTGCCTCCTCAGACCATAACTTCACTGTGCGCATGGCCGGAGGTTGTCTGTGCACTAGGGCTTTGTACACCGGCCGGAGATGAACCAAGTTGTGATCCGATCTCCCGAGTGGGGGGAGTTGTGATGAGGTGTACGCCTCCTTAGTGTTTGCGTAGAATAAGTCCAGTGTTTTATTGTCTCTAGTGTGGCATGTGACATACTGGGTAAACGTGGGTAGAATGGGAGACAGTGAAACATGGTTGAAATCACCTGAGATGAGGAGAAGAGCATCTGGGTGTTCTGTCTGCAGCCTGCCAGTTACTGAATGGATGACGTCACGCACTGTCCCAGCGTTCACCGTCGGATTTGCATGAACAACAATGCAGATCACGTGTGAGTATTCCCTCGGGAGATATGTAGGCCGCATGCTAACAGCTAGCAACTCAATGTCTTTGCTGCAGTGTTGCTGCAGTGTTGTTGTTTAACAGTGATATGTCCTGGTCTGCACCAGTTGTTGTTAACATACATTATCACTCCACTGCCCCTTGCTTTGCCACTGTCTGATGTTCAGTCTGCCCTTATCGCGTGGAAACCCTCCAGTTCAATGTTAGCATCTGCTGCTAATTCAGTTAGCCAAGTCTATGTGAATAGAAACAGGCTACACTTCCGGTATATGCTATCATAGCGGGAGATAGCCGCTAGCTCATCTACCTTTCCCAGTAACGATCGTACATTCCCCATAACAACAGATGGGAGAGTGGGTCTGTACCTTATATTTCTTGCCTTCCGCCTTACTCCAGCACGGCACCCACGGCGTTTTCGCCTCAGTTCTCCCGGTATGTCGAGTTTTTCCGTTAGCACCGGGTGGCGGTTGAGTGCTAGCAGCTCTTCCCTGCTGTACCATCTCCTGCTATAAACAGTGGCTCCGTCCACCGGCTCGGGAGACATTTGGGGTGATCTGTGTGTCCGTGATATATATGGAGTGAAAGGTGTGCCGGATCAGAGAGTTGTCACCGGATCAGAAGAGAGAGGAAGGAAAAAAAAAAAGACTCAGAATTGAGCCGCTGTTGCAAAAGGCAGCCGACTCATGTGGCGCCGGAAGTGAAAAAGATAAGATAAGATAAGATAAGCCTTTATTAGTCCCACAACGGGGAAATTCCAGGATTGCAACAGCACAGGGATAGCAACACTCAGAGCAACAATCAGAAGGCAAGAAAAAAAAAAAAAAAAAAAAAAAAAAAAAACAAGCAAGCAAGAGCAGCTAATATACATATGTACATATTACTATAAAATATATATATACACACACACACACACAGACACACAGTGCAGAGCATTGTAGCTGGATGGAATAAATATATGAATATATGAACACACAGTGCAGAGCATTGTAGCTAGATGGAATAAATATGTAAATATATAAACACCCACAGTATGGAGCATTGCAGCTAGGTGGAATAAATATGCAAGTATATAAATAGTGCGGAGCAATGTAGCTAGATGGAATAATATGTAGATATACTGTATAAAAACACAGTGCGGAGCATTGTAGCTAGATGGAATAAATATATAGATATATAAATATAAACACACCCAGTGCTGAGCATTGTAGCTAGATGGAATAAATATATAGATATATAAATATAAACACACCCAGTGCAGAGCATTGTAGCTAGATGGAATAAATATGTAAATATATAAACACACACAGTGCAGAGCATTGTTGCTAGGTGGGATGAAACAGCATAACCGTCTATTTAGTTATCCTACATGGTATGATTATGTGCCCATACATATTCTCACCCTCCATAGCGACCGGTATGTTCCTAGTTGTATGCCGGAGAGGACCATTATAACCAAAGGGAGAGGACTGTATAACCAAAGTTATACAGTTATACAGTCTGACAGCCATAGGTAGGAAGGACCTGCGAAACCTCTCGGTCACGCACCTAGGATGATGTAGTCTACTGCTAAATGAGCTCCTCAGTGCGTTCAGCATGTCCTGTATGGGGTGGGACACGGACTCCAGCAGAGATGACAGTTTAGCCACCATCCTTCTCTCTCCTATCTCCTCCACTGGGTCAAGGTGTTGCCCCAGGACAGAGCTAGCTTTCTTGATTAGTTTGTTCAATCTCTTCCTATCGGCTGCTGTGATGCCACTGCCCCAGCAGACCATTCCAAAAGTGATGGCTGATGCCACCACCGTGTCGTAGAATGTCTTCAGCAGTGCCCCTTGTAGACCAAAAGACCTGAGCCTCCTCAGTAGGAACAGCCTGTGCTGTCCCTTCTTGTAGAGTGTGTCGGTATTGTGTGACCAGTCTAGTTTATTGTTCAGATCAACACCCAAGTACTTGTAGGATGTCACCATCTCAATGTCTGTTCCCTGGATGTTTACTGGTGCTGTGAGGGGTTGTCCTTGCCTGCGGCAGTCAACCACCAGCTCCTTAGTTTTCCTCGCGTTGATCTGGAGGTAGTTCCGATGGCACCAGTCAACCAAGTCCTGGATAAGTCCTCTGTACTCAGCTTCATCCCCGTTGGAGATGAGGCCAACGATCGCAGTCATCAGAGAACTTCTGTAGATGGCAGTGTGTTGTGTTGTGTGAGAAGTCCGCAGTATAAAGGATAAACAGGAAGGGAGCCAAAACCGTTCCCTGGGGGGCCCCCATGCTACCGATGATCGTGTCAGACACACAATCCCGGGTTCTCACAAACTGTGGCTGGTTAGTGAGGTAGTCCAGGATCCATGATGACAGGTGCTGGTCCACCCCTGTGCACAGCAGCTTGTCATTCAGGATCATCGGTTGGATGGTGTTGAAAGCACTGGAGAAGTCAAAGAACATGATCCTCACCGCGTTCCCGGGCTTCTCCAGGTGGGACAGGTAATGGTGAAGGAGGAAGATCACTGCATCCTCCACCCCAATGCCATGCTGATAGACAAACTGGAGTGGATCCATCGCTGGTCCCACCAGGGGGCGGAGGTGAGCAAGGAGCAGTCTCTCCAGGGTCTTCATCATGTGAGACGTCAGGGCCACTGGTCTGTAGCTGCTCAGGTTTTTGGAGTGGGAAGTCTTTGGTACCCTCCCCAGATTCAGGCTCAGATTGAAGATGTGCTCCACAATCCCACACAGCTGGTCTGCGCAGGACTTGAGGAGCTTTGTGCTGATGCCGTCCGGTCCCGAGGCCTTCCTCGCCTTGATCTTCCTCAGCTCCGTCCTCACCTGGGTCTGAGTGAGGGTCATGTTGGGGGGCTGTGTGCTGGGAGTGGGGGGTGTTGGTGGAGTGGGGTGTGGACAGCAGATCTCGATGTCTTTAGAGGCAGCAGTGGTTGTTGTGCAGTCGGTGGGGAGGGCGGTTGGTCAAACCTATTAAAAAACAGGTTCAGATTGTTCGCCCACTCCCTGCCCCCTGTGGCCTGGGAGGCGGTATTCTGGAGCCCAGAGATGGTTTTAAGGTTTCTCCAGACCCCGCCGATGTCGTTCTGTTGCAGCTTGTCCTCCATCTTCTTCCTGAAGCTGTCCTTGCCTTCTCTGATCTTCGTCCTCAGCTTCCTCTGTACGGACTTCAGCATCTCCTTTCCAAATCAAACTTCCTTTCCAAATCAAACTTTCAGTTTGGATGCGGTTACTCTTTCTCTTAATAGCTCTGTGAAGAACCTTGGAGTTATTTTTGATCAGGATTTGTCCTTCAATTCACATATTAAATTTGTTTCTAAGACTGCCTTCTATCATTTGCGTAATATTGCCAAGATTAGGAGCATCTTGTCTCAGAGTGATGCTGAGAAACTGATCCACGCTTTTGTTAGCTCGAGATTAGATTATTGTAATTCTTTATTATCAGGCTGTCCTAAAACATCTTTAAAAAGTCTTCAGCTGATCCAAAATGCTGCAGCAAGAGTTTTAACAGGTACTAGAAAGAGAGATCATATCTCTCCGGTTCTGGCCTCCCTTCATTGGCTTCCCATAGAGTTTAGAATTAAGTTTAAAATCCTTCTTCTTACTTACAAAGCTCTAAACAATCAGGCTCCTTTTTATTTAAAAGATCTGATACTACCGTATTATCCTAACAGAGCACTACGCTCCCAAAATGCAGGATTACTTGTAATACCTAGAATCTCCAAAAGTACAATGGGAGGCAGAGCCTTCAGTTATCAAGCTCCTCTCCTGTGGAATCAGCTGCCAATCTGGATTCGGGAGTCAGACTCGATCTCTGTTTTTAAGAATAGGGCTAAAACCTACCTTTTTGATATAGCCTACAATTAGGGAGGGATCATGTGTTTCTGAACCCTCCCTTAGTTATGCTGCTAATAGGTTTAGTCAGCCGGGGGACCTCCAGTAATGCACTGGGCCTCACTCCTTTCCTCACTCTCTATGAAATATTTTTTTTTGCTGGTCATTAACATCTGTTTGTTCTCTCCCATAGATTGAGTCCCCATCGTGCTGTTTGCTCTCTACATGTCTGTTCTTTTCTTCTTCTCTATCCCCTCACCCCCCAGCCAGTCGCAGCAGATGACTGCCCCTCCCTGAGCCTGGTTCTGCTGGAGGTTTCTTCCTGTTAAAAGGGAGTTTTTCCTCTCCACCGTCGCCAAGTGCTTACTCACAGGGGATCGCCTGATTGCTGGGGTCTTTCTGCAACTGTGGGGGTTCCCCCCTACAGTTGATAGTGCTATGAGATGACTGTTGTTGTGAAATGGCGCTATATAAATAAAGTTGAATTGAATTGAATTGAATCTCCCTGTTCCCCGACCTGAAGATCCTCTTCTCTCTCAGAAGTGTTTTTATCTCAGGGTTGATCCAGGGTTTGTTGTTAGCAACACTGTATGGTCTTGGTGGGTACGGTGTTGTCCACACAGAAGTTGATGTAGTCCGTGATGGTGTGAGTGAGGCCATCGATGTCCTCACCATGTGGATCGCAGAGCTGCTCCCAGGCAGTGGTTTCAAAACAGTCCTTTAGAGCGTCCATTGCCTCCTCAGACCTTAACTTCACCGTGTGCACGACTGGAGGTTATTTGTGTACTAGGGGTTTGTACACCGGCAGGAGATGAACCAAGTTGTGATCCAATCTCCCGAGTGGGGGGAGTGGTGATGAGGTGTACGCCTCCTAAGTGTTTGCATAGAATAAGTCCAGTGTTTTATTATCTCTAGTGTGGCATGTGACATACTGGGTGAACGTGGGCAAAATGGGGGACCATGAAATATGGTTGAAATCACCTGAGATGAATACGAGAGCATCTGGGTGGCCTGTCAGCAGCCTGCCAGTTTCTAAGTGAATGGCGTCACGCACTTTCCTGGCGTTCACTGTCGGATTTTTTTTTTTTTTATTATTACTTATTTTGTACCCGTAGGTAGATTTGTTTTGCAGTCTGGTGAAAAGCCATCAGCTGCCGGTCGCTGCGTGCGCAAGCGCCCCTTATCCCTAACCTGCATGTTTTTGGCATGTGGGAGGAAACCGGAGAAATCCCGGAGTAAACCCATGCAACACGGGGAGAACATGCAAACTCCACACAGATCACTGTTGGCCAGAGGCAGGGATTGAACCCACGATCTCACAATCCCCGCGATCCCCCGGCCGAGGGTAAACTGTGCTGCCACAGTGCTAACCACTGTGCCACCGTGCAGCCCGTGTTATTTATGCAGGATTTGCATAAATAACAATGCAGATCATGTGTGAGTATTCCCTCGGGAGATAGGTAGGCCGCATGCTAACAGCTAGCAACTCAATATCTTTGTTGCAGTGTTGTTGTTTAACCATGGTATGTCCCGGTCTGCACCAGCTGTTATTGACATACATTATCACTCCTCCGCCCCTTGTCTTCCCACTGTCTGGTGTCTGGTCTGCCCATATTGCGTGGAAACCCTCCAGTTCGATGTTAGCCTCTTTTGCTAGTTCTGTTAGCTACGTCTCAGTAAACAACATCAAGCTAATCTCTCTGAAGATGCTCTCGTAGTGGGAGATAGCCGCTAGCTCGTCAGTCTTATTGAGTAGTGATTGTACATTCCCCATAATAACGGATGGGAGGACGGGTCTGTACCTTATATTCCTCTCCCGCCGTCTTACTCCAGCTCAACATCCACGCTGTTTCCGTCTTATTTCTCCCGGTAAGTTGAGTTTTTGCGTTAGCATCATGGGCCCGTTAAGTGCTAACAGCTGGTCTCTATTGTACTGCCTCCTGCAATAAACAGTGGCTCCGTCCGCTGGCTCAGGAGACATTTGGGCGATCTATGTGTCTGTCAACGTGTCTGCGTGTCAATATATATTTTGAATAACAGTGGCCCCAAAACTGAACCCTGTGGGACTCCATAAGTAACCTTCAGTAACTGTGAGTTTTTGTTACCAACACATACATACTCACATACACACTATTATCTATTATTTAAGTAACTACATAACCAGGACAGTGCTACCCCCCTAATACCACAATTTTGTAGTTTCTTTAATAATAAATTATGATCCACTGTATCAAATGCTTTTTTAAGATCCAGGAATACCCCAACTGAATACTCTTTATTTTCAATGGCAGTTGATATTTTTTCTATAAATTCCATTAGAGCAAATGCAGTTGTCCTCTTGTGTCTGAACCCATATTGTTGCTCACACAATAAATTATTCTTCATGATGAAGTTGTCAATTCTCTCACAGAATATTTTTTCAAGTATCTTGGAAAATTGCGGCAATAGTGAAATTGGTCTGTAGTTTGAAAATTCCCCTCTGTCACCCGTCTTGTATATCGGAATTACTTTAGCTATTTTCATTGCATTGGAAAATATACCTGTTTGGAGAGACAGGTTACAAATATACGTCAGTGGCTTCACTAAGCATTCAATGATAGTTTTGACTAAGAGCATGTCAATACCATCACAATCCGTAGATGTTTTACTTTTAAACGATTTAACAATTTCAATGACCTCTCTCTCGTCTGTTTTCTTTATGAAAAGGGAGTCTTTTATAGCAATACTTTTGCTTGTTGTATCACCTGCAGGTGCCGTAATGGGTGTTTCTCGAGCCAAATTAGGACCAATGTTAACAAAAAAGTTATTAAATTCATCTGCAGGTGAGACTGCATTCACGCGCTGAGTCATTTTATTTTTTATTCTTTTTTCTGAAAGATTAGTTGGGTAGCTTGTATTTCTGTTTTTATTTCCAAGAATATTGTTAAGTATTGTCCATGTATTTTTAATATTGTCTCTGTTTTTCTCCAGTTCTTTACTGTAATAGTCTCTTTTACTACATCTCATTATATATGTTAACTTATTTTTGTATGTTTTATACCGCTGCTCTGCTTCTTTTGTCCTTTTCTTTAGAAAATCTTTACATAATGGTTGCTGGGGTCTTTCTGCAACTGTGGGGGGGGTCCCGCTACAGTTGAAAGTGCTATGAGATGACTGTTGTTGTGAAATGGCGCTATATAAATAAAGTTGAATTGAATTGAATAAAATAATGAATTTTTCTTTTTACACGCCTTTTATAATCCTTTGGTTAACCATGGCTTGTCAACAAATTTCTGTTTAAGCTTTTTCTTTACTAATGGACAATTTTTTTCATAAAGAGTGGTTACAATGTTCATAAATGTGTCATAGGCTTCATTTACATCTGATACATAGACTTTTGTCCAGTCTTGCTTCAGCAAGTCTTCTTTAAAAGAACTAATTGCATTTTGTGATTTGTATCTAAAAGATTTTAAAGTTTTTTTAAGTATTGGCCCCCGTGTAGCCATGGATAAGTGCAAAGACTGGCAAATGGTCACTTATATCATTTATCAATAATCCACTTTCTATTTTCTTATCAATAATATTAACAAAAAAGTTATCAATAAGTATAGCAGTGTGAACTGTGATTCTACTGGGATGTGTTATTGTGGGATATAGACTCATGCTGTACATAGAATTCATGAACTCTGTAATTACATTTTGTTGAAATGGATTTAGTAAATCAATATTGAAATCTCCACAAATTACAACTATTTTCTTACTAGTAATATTATTGTACAGCTCGACTAATTTATCTCTGAATATCTCAGTCAGGTTCATGTTCAGGTTACTTTATTTGTACCCGTAGGTAGATTTGTTTTGCAGTCAGGTGACATCCATATTTACAAACCACAATTACATTCAACATGAACACAAACACAGGCACACATGAAGCTGACTATAAACATGATAAAAGTACTCAAGGCTCCACCAATCAGGACATAGGACAAAGAGATAAGGGAAAAAAACAAGGAGATAAGAGAAAAGGGTCATATTAAAAAGTTAAAGACTAGTTGATAGGATATTTTCAAGTTTCATTAATTATTCTATATGATTTTAATGCTATATTATTCTATTTTATATTATAATTGTTTCTGGTGCATATAAAATCCAATGTCTGGGTCACTGTGATATTTTCATTGCCTCAGAGCTTGAAAAGACTGTCTGTTTTCAGAGCAAGATTAGGATGAGCAAGATTGTGAATAATGACGAAAGTTTCTTTGTTTTATCATACCAAGCTGTACTGTATTGTCAGGATGACCAGATCATGTTAGAATGTCCATTGCTGACCACAGATAAAGGAGTCACTTGGAGAGTTGGCTCCTGCCAGTCTAGCTTAGATAAGAGACCGGGGTATAAAAATCAACATCCTTGGATACATGTTAGGGAGTCGGTGCTGTGAAGCTCTGAGGCGAGTGTATGCTGATACTGATTTCCTCCTTTCTGATCAGAAGGAGAATAAATGACTCAGAACTTGGAAAACCGCCTATTGATTATTGTTTCAGCCTCAGTCAATTCATTTTTGTTCTAACATAATTGGCGCCCGACGTGGGACCCATATAGAGTGATCCACGGCGTTTTCCGACGAGCCTGGACTTTAGACAAGTGCACAGTCAAAAGAGAGGAGAGACCCACATTTCTGGGAAGCGCTGGAAAAAAAAAAACAACGCTGAATTTCCCTCTTCAAAGGCCCTGGTGACGTCGGGGAGCGGCGTGGTGCTCTGACGGGTCTACTGAAACTCAGAGGCGAATTCCAGGTGTGAGTAATTTATTCCAGTTTTTGTTATTGTTGTTATGGCCAGAGAGTGATTGCCTAGACCGATTGTACACTTGGTGAAAGACTGAAAGAAAGAGACCTACAGCCTAATTGATAAGTTATGTTACTTACGGTGCGGATATTGCAATAATCCCTTGGGGAGATGGGATTTTCCTTTCCAAGCGGTGATCAATATTCCTAGATCCGGGGTAATTCTTAGAAATTCGCTGTTTTCCAACTTTCGAATAAGTCACAGTGGAGGTCTAGAAGCCAGTATTGGGTTAATAACGGGAAAGATACGTGTTCTCGTTCCTCTACGGAAGAGCCACGTGATCCCAGAGAAGTTAATTTTTCGGGGTAAGATTCGTGCCAAATTCTGGCGTGCCTTTTGGGACTGCTTCTGCTTATGTTTCAGTTTTGGACTTGTCAGCATTAGTGGGGAGGCGACGTGAACCCCGAAAAAGGGAAAAAGTTGTTTTCACGGAAGATTCGTGCCCTTATCTGGTCTGTTTATCGCCCATTGGCTCCGCTACGGTGAGCTATTGCAAGATGCCGAGGGAGGTTTAACTCTGGGCTTTAGACACACAGCAGGGGGGCAGACGTGACCGTTGAAATTGTTTGTCTTGTGAGTTTGTTGAAGCGCTAGAATAAAAAAAAAAAAAAAGAGAGGAGTTACTGTGGTCTGAGTTTGTTTTGTCTGTGTTACATGAAATCCGCTCCGGTGTGAAACATAGAGAGGCTGAGTTCCCACGGAGGCGGAGTGAATACGGTGTGAAATTGATGTCTGTGGGGTTTTTTTCTCCCTAATATTTGTGGAGCATAAAAGGGTTGGTTAGTTAATTATCTTTTGGGAAGTGTTTACAATTATAGGTATTTGAAAATAGTAGCCTTGAGCAGAAACAGTGGACTGATGTTGTGCTTTATGGCAGTGTAAAAAAAAAAAAAAAATGAAAGGGGAAGCTTCACGCTGCCAGTGGCGGTGTGATGGTTGCCATATTTGATTTTTTTCCGCTGAGGTTGCCAGATCTGGAAATTAATTGAAGTAATTCTCATGCTGTTTTGGGCTTTGGCATGAACCTAAAAGTCTTCATTGTATGACCTTGTAGAGATAACGCAAAAGAAAACATGTCTGGGCCCTGTCTGTCTGTGTCTGTCTGTGTGTAATGTCTGTCTCAATGTGTATCTGTTTGAGATTCTGTGTGTGTCCTTGAGAGAAGAAGAAAAAGAAACAGAGAGTTTGGGGAATTAATTAAAAAAAAAAATAATAGAAAAGCCGTGTAGCCACTGATTGGTGTGTGTGTAAAACTTGGTAAAAAGAAAAGAGGAACTTTCAAAACTTCAAACATGGGTTGCTGTTATAGCAAAAGTGTAAAGCAGCCACAAAGTGTCCAGATAGTAAGAAATAATGCCTCATTTTGCTGTAAGGGTTGCAGAACACAGCCAGATGAGAATGAAATTTATGTTTTGGCAGGAGACGGTAAATTTATGAACAAAGAAGACAGAAATAGCACAAGGTTTCTGGCAAAATGGAGAAAAAAATTTAATTTCAGTGGAAGACTCAGGGATAAAGATTGTGAGAGTTTGATTTCTGCCATCAAATTAGCAGCAGATGGCAGCAGACGAAAAGAGTTAAAATATGGACTTTTTGAGGCTGAACAGTGGCTTCAGGTTGCTAGGCAACGACAAGCTGACTTGAATAGACAGGACCAGACCTTAAAAGACTTGGATGTTTGTAATAAGAAGGGCTTGACTAATGCACATTCTTTCTCAAAATTCCGAGGTGAGGAGGAAGATAACGGTCAGAGCAAGTGGCGTGGAGACCCTGCCCCTCCTCCTCCCCTGTATCCAGACCTTGGGATGGTGATGGCCCACGCGGCGCCGGCGGCGGGCCCGGCTCCTCCTCCTACTCCTCCTCCTCCTCCTACTCCTCCTCATCCTTCCCTTCAACACATGACAGATATCAAGCCTAAAATCCAGCCTCCTCGTCAAGCAAAAGAGATAAGTGTTTATGCACCTTCACGTTATGCCACTTCAAAAGCACGCACATCCTTGAATAAACACATTAAGGAAGAAGAATATGCAGCAGAATTAGGACAGTTTCCTATGATTGAACTATCTAACCCAGCTTATGTAGGCCCAGCAGCTGAGGACAGACAACCTACTATTCAAAATATTCCCACTGTGCTAGTCTACAGGCCATGGACCGATGGAGATTTCAGTGAGGCAGTGAAGGAAATCCCTCACCCCCGAGAGAAGCCGACTCAATTTTTTGAAGGGATGGCAAACCTCCTTCAGAGTTTCAAATTAAATGGTCAGGAAACAGAGAGAGCATACAGAAAGGTCCTAAAAACTGATTGGTGTACAGTTTCAGCCAACTGGAACCCCAAAGATAATGTAGGTCAACCCTTATCACCAACTGATGCAGTATTAGCTCAGCGGGTGAGAGAATTAAATGAACGCATAGGGAACAAGTGGAGGTTAAAGCATGATTGGACCGCTATTCAAAATGTCACCCAACATAAAACAGAAAGTGTTGAAGCCTATAGGTGTAGGTTGCAGGATGTTTTTGACAATCATTCTGGCTTGGAGAATCCTACTGCAGATACGGGTTCAGAACCCTATTGGCAACATTTGAAAAGTGTATTTCTACAGAACATGCATCCAAATTTATCACAGTATGTACGTGAACACCTGGTAACATATCGTACATGCTCATTTGCTGATGTGTTGACATATGCAAAACATGCAGAACGGTTGGAGGGGGAGCGTGTGGACAGAGAAGAAAAGAAGGCTAAAACAAAGCCCACTCCTGTTTATGTAATTACTGACCCTCGGGGGGAGGCATTTGCTTCCCCCACTTCTGCATTTTTTCAGGGTCCCCGGCGTGGAGGAGGGGGGAGAGGCCGTGGTGCTGGGTCTGCAAACTCCCGGTGGCGGGGCCGTGACTGTTGCCATGCCTGTGGGCAGCGGGGCCACTGGAAAAAACATTGCCCTACGCATTCAGCGGGCTGGAGAGAGGGGAGGGGACTACGCCCTGTTCAACAACAACAACAACAACAACAGCAACAACAACCGGACTCATCACGTCCCGACATGTGACTGACCGAAACAAAGCTAAGTACAGCTACTGAAAATGACAATGGCACAATTGACATATTTCATTTACCTGACTTTGACCTAATCATGACACTAGGGTGCTTACCAGAGGTTACTCTAGAAGTTCAGGGAACTCCTTTGAAATTTCTTTGTGATACTGGGGCCTGTAGATCTGTTATTTCAGGCCTAGATGCCGTGGGGCTCACGAAATCAGAACACACAGTTTTTATTAAATCAGCAAATGGGAAGCTAAAAAAGGAATGTCTTTCTGAAATTGTAGCAGTAAAAGATCCTGTCACAGGGGACAGTGCAGAAGGTTCATTCATTTTGTCACAAGTGTGTCCGGTTAACTTATTGGGAAGGGATTTGCTCACAACCCTCAGTATTGCCATAATCCCGACAGAAGGTGGTATGAGGGCATCACATTTCCCACATGCATCAGAAACTCATGTTTTGCAACATTTTGCAGTACCAAGATACTCATATTCGCTTCATTTGGTACCGGCCGGACCAACTGGAGTGAGTGAGAGCTTGGAAGCCAAGATAATGCAATATTTCAAAACACAGGTTCCTACAACTGTGCAGACCACAAATCAATATCACTGCAGCATGTATGACAGATGTCTGAGTGGCCCGGATGACAAATTTGAGAAAACATTTTTTGCAAACTCATCTTCCAGAATAGTCATTGCAAATTTGTACTGGTCACCAAAGGGCTATGCAGGAGCATCTGTAAGGTTATCAGATGAAGATAAAAGCCATTTTAAACACTGGGAAACACCACATATTGCACTGATCAAGCCTAAACACATGCAGTGGAAAGATGTGGGCAGGTTTGTAAACACAGCAGAGGAGTATGATCAGACCTGGAAAAACACACCTGAAGCAAAGGTTCAGTACTGCCCAAAGCTTGACACCTACTGTCTGCCTTTGAACTGGGTGGCACAAGTCCAAAAAGATGTCAGCATTGACGTCCCTGAATCACAAGCATGATTATTTCCTTTGACAGAGGGAGAGGAAAATGAACTCTCAGAAATTCCAAATTCCTTGTGGTCAACAGGAAAGGCAGATGTAGGTTTAATGAAAAATGCAGAGTTGGTAACAATAAATGCAAAATCTCATTTTAGGCCTTATCAGAGACAATATCCTCTACGCCCCGAAGCACAAGAAGGTATTAGACCTGTTATACAGGAATTGATAGATGCAGGGGTTATAGTACCATGTCCAAAATCACCGTGCAATACACCTTTGTTTCCGGTGAAGAAGGCTGCACCATCCTCCAGTTGGAGAATGGTTCAAGACCTTCAGGCAGTGAACAGAGCTGTCATTCCGAGGGCTGTGACAGTCCCGGACCCTCACACTTTGTTAAATGATCTACAATCACAAATGAAATATTTCACAGTGATTGATATCAGTAATGCATTTTTCAGCATTCCAATTCACCCAGATCATCAGTTTTGGTTTGCGTTCACATTTGAAGGCAAGAGGTACACATTCACGAGGCTACCACAGGGCTATTGTGAGTCACCAACCATTTTTTCACAGGCAATGTCAACAAATTTGGCCCAATTTGTTCCACCTCATGGGAGTCAATTACTCCTGTACGTAGATGATATTTTGCTGGCATCCCCTGATGAAATCACTTGCAAAAAAGACACCATTGCCTTGTTGAAATTTTTAGCTGAGCAGGGTCACAAGGTTAACAAAGCAAAGCTGCAGTTGTGGAAGCCGGAAGTGAAATACTTAGGCCACATTCTGTCAGCAGAAGGGAGACATGTTGATCCTGTTCGCAAAGAGGCTATTTTGGCAGCGCCTAAACCAATCACAAAAAGAGACATGATGTCATTTTTGGGGACATTAAACTATTGCCGCTCCTGGATTGCAAATTATTCATTTGAAGTGCAGCCATTGTCTGACCTCATTCACAAAAAACCAATGGCACAGGTAGACAAGATTGAGTGGACACCCGAAGCAGAGGAAGCGTTTGTCAGGATGAAAAAGCTTTTGGTCAGCACTGCAGTTTTGGCACTCCCTGACTATAGAAAGCTATTTATTCAGATGGCTGATTGTAGACAGGGACACATGACATCAGTGCTACTTCAACCATTTGGGACAAAAATGCGTCCAGTGGCATATTATTCCACAAGACTGGACGCAGTTGCCAGGGCCCTTCCTCCATGCGTGCAGGCTGTAATAGCTGCATCCATGGCAGTCCAAGCGTCTGCAGGGATTGTCCTTTTTCATCCTTTAACCCTAAAGGTCACACATGCAGTGTCAGTCATTTTATCCCAGAGCAAGATATCAGTTCTTTCACCATCCAGACACCTTGCATGCATGACAGTATTAATGTCCCAGCCTCATTTGACGATTGAGCGTTGCACGGTGTTAAATCCAGCGAGCTTTTTGCCAATCGCCACTGAAGGAGAACCTCATGACTGCTTGGCAGAAATTGAGCATGAAGTACTGCCACGTCCTGATTTACAAGATATTCCTCTGGATGATTCAGATCTCACATTGTTTGTAGATGGATCATCAAAACGTGACTGTGATGGATCAAATTTGTCGGGCTATGCAGTTGTCACTCATGACACTGTTTTGAAGGCTCAAAAACTTCCATCCCATCTTTCAGCCCAAGCTGCAGAATTGATTGCTTTAACTGAAGCATGCAAAATGGGAAAAAATAAAAAACTTACAGCTTACACCGATAGCCAGTATGCATTTTCCACTATTCACCATTTTGCACAACAGTGGAAAAATAGAGGCATGATTACATCAACAGGGAAGCCTATTCAACATAAACACCTCATTTTGGAACTGCTTGAAAGTGTCAAACTGCCATTACAACTGGCCATATGTAAATGTGCTGCTCATACGAATGGTAATGATCCGGTTTCTAAAGGCAATCATTTTGCAGATCAAACCGCAAAGGCGGTAGCACAAGGCTTGCAACCTAAACAAAGCACATTTGATTCTGTTTTGACATTGACTGAAGAGCTATCACATGATATTCTTGTTGAGGCTCAAAAAGCAGCACCACAGGCCGAAATTTATAAATGGATAAAGAAGGGAGCTATCCTTGATGACACCTTAAAGCTCTATAAATGTAAGGCAAACAAGCCTATTCTACCACGCAAACTGTTTCACCAAGTCTCTACCTTGCTCCATGGCGTTTCGCATGTAGCAAGAGGGGGGATGGTATCTACATTGAATAAAACCTTTACTGCCTATGGGTTTAGCCAGTTTGCCACACAGTTTTGTAAGAAATGTCTGATCTGTGCAAAAAACAATGCACAGGGAAACTTCAAACCTGAGAGAGGCACTTTCCCAGCTTCTACTTATCCATTTCAGAACATTTGCATGGATTTTATTGAACTGAATAAATGTGAAGGCAAGAAATATTGTTTGGTCATTTGTGATATGTTTTCTAAATGGACAGAAGCTTTTCCTTGCACACATCCAAATGCAATCACAGTTGCAAAGAAATTGCTTGCAGAAATTGTACCTAGGTTTGGAATACCTGAGAAAATTTACTCAGATAATGGTACACATTTTGTAAATCAAGTTATGTCACATTTAGGCACAGCACTGAACATCATTTTGAAGAATCATTCAGCTTATCACCCACAATCTGCAGGACTGGTAGAACGCACAAACAGAACTATTAAAGAAAGACTCAGAAAAACAATGGCAGAAACAAGACAAAATTGGATTTACTGCCTTCCATTAGTTTTGTTTTACATGAGGATAATCCCAACCAAAGGGGGGTTGTCTCCATTTGAAATCATGTATGGCAAACCATACTTGTTGCCACCTTTGAGACCATTCAATCCTGGTGATGAAGAAGTGTGTTTAGCAGATTACATGAGAAGGATGTTGACTAACAGAGATATTATCGCTGCTACTCTCCCTAGGAGGGTTCACGAGGAAACTGCACCGATCTTGGCCAAGCCAGGAGACCTCGTCCTCATCAAAGCCATCAAAAAGAAGAATTGGACTGATTCACCCTGGCAAGGACCACATAAAGTTGTTTTGTCAACGCCAACAGCGGTGAAAGTTGAAGGACGGGACTCTTGGGTGCATTTAACACACTGTAAACTTTACCCTGCTCTGAACTCACAGTAAGGGACTTCTGAATAAATATTTTCAACTCCATTCCATTAAAGACTCTCAGCAAGAGACTTTTTCTTAATTGTTTTTCCTATACAAGTGTCGACTGACGACACCCTACGTGGTGTCCAGTACCGGCTTGGGATAGGGAAGCAAGTGGTTGACCATCATGGAGAGACAAGAAGCGCAAGAAAGACGTTTGATCATTAAAGGGTGTTGTTGTTGTTTCCTTTACATCATCATCCTAGGGGTGACATTATTATTATTTTGGTTTCCTTTAGCTGCACCACAAACCATACATCGTAGTGCTAGGTACCTTGCACATATTCAGCATAATTGGCTAGAGCTACATGAGCATCACGATCATGAATATGCTGCCAATACGTGGTGGAGGTATGCTAATTATACGGCTAGGGCAGCTAATCGTTCCAATTGTTATGTTTGCTCCTTAGTGCCAACGTCAGCTGGACAGACTGCTGTTGTAGCCAAAATGATGGAACCAGCAAAGGCTCTCTGTTTTTTACAGAAGGCTATGAAAAGGGACTACACAAAAAAGATTATTTTGAATCACTCTTGTGAAATCTTTCATCACTCTACCAATCAGAGAACTTATGGTACCCCTTACTCTGTAAGGGCAAGGTTAGTTTCATCAGGAACTTCTTCTTTTTGTCTGAAGGGAAGTGGTAACAACCCTCTGGGCGACCTACCCCTTTCTCGGTGTGAGGAGGTGTACAGTGTACACCGCACCTGTGATGCTAGTACCCTGACCAATCGGGTGGGCAGGTGGTGTCCACGGGTTAACCATTGTCATTATGGACCTATCACCATGCTGGAGCTCTGCAGTGCTGCTATCTGCAACTTTCATATGTACGGCGCACATATGGTGACGGGTGGCTGGTGGCTGCGTGGTCGTAAGGCATATTCCCATCTGCCTATGAACTGGGCAGGAACCTGTGCCCCCGTCTTTGTGACTGACAACACCCTGATTATGTCAGTGGGTCAGATGAGCAGAGGGAAGAGAGACCTATCACAGGATGCCCTTTTCACACCACATGATTCCATCTGGGGTAGGGACGTGCCAGAGCAGTTCAAGATACTTACTACAGGTCAAAAGGTAGTTCAATCGCTATTCCCTTGGGTGGGAGTGGGAAAAAATACCTTGTGGATTGAGACTCTTAATTATAGACTACAGTCTTTTGTGAATTTTTCCTTAGCTGCCTGGAAAGGTGAAAGGGAGGAAATGACTGCTATAAGACTTGTAGCAACACAGAATAGAATGGTACTTGATCAGTTGACGGCCGCCCGTGGGGGGGTATGCACAATTATAGGTCAGTACTGTTGCACCTTTATACCTGCACATGATGCAGATGGAGGCGTCATTGCTTCAGCCATACGTAATCTGACTGCTTTGCAGACTGCTGGGGCCAAGGATAATGTTGATGATTCATCACACTGGATAAACTGGTTGTTTTCCTCATGGAGGAGTCTTGTCATAAACTTAGTGGTGATTACTGTAGTGATACTTTTGATCTTTTCATGTTTCATTCCTTGTATCCGTGATATGATGTTGAAACTTGTTCAGGTGAATTTAGTGTTATATCATGAGGCCACCACTGGAGATGATGGGGAAACAACACCAGCTTAATGTCTTATGAGTACAGAGTAAAAGTATGATTGACATGCAGAAAACCGAAAGGAGATGTATGTTCATGATGTGAATTTGAAATGTACTGAATTGCAAGAGTAATCAAATATGCCTTGAAGTTCAGAGAAGTTGTTTTCCTTATTTGAGATTTTTTCACTTTATCCTGTTTATGTTCTGTCTTAATTTATGTCGTATTTGAAACCATTATGTTACTGATCACTATTTACAGTTTTTTTTTCCACAATATCTTTATTGAACCTTTTTTTTTTTAACAAACATGATACAAACAATCAAACACTAACGCTAAAGTACTACAAAAAAAAAAAAAAAAAAATGCACTAAAAACACCAACAACCACCAACAAAATCAAGTCTTCAACAATGCTCCTCTGTTTAGTCTAGACAATCCAATACATAAGTATACATATTATGTTCACCAGTTTGGAATTTACAAGGTCCACACACATCATTCACCTTCTTCTTCAAGAGTTATGTTTAAATTTTTTACATAATCAATAAAAGGTCTCCATATATTCTCAAACACAATTTCCTTTGATTTCAGTATATATGTTATTCTTTCTAATGGAAGGTTTGTTAACATCTGTCTTAACCACTGAGTCACATCTGGTCTATGAGTCTTTTTCCATAATAGTGCAATACATTTTTTGGCATTAAGCAAACTGAGGTCTATGAATGTTCTTTCACTTTTATTAAAATTATGCTTTTCTGGGTACAGACCCAACAAAAACAGTTTAGGATTCAGTATGATTTGTTTTGAGATTATTTTTTCAATTGTTACCCTCACCTCTTCCCAAAACATTCTTATTAATCTACATTCCCATAAACAATGAAATAGGGTTCCTTTACTTTCCATGCATTTTGTGCATGTATCTGGTATATTTTTGTTATATCTATTTAACTCCTCCGGTGTAACATACATCCGCATTAACCATTTGAAATGTATCAATTTAAGGCGTGCATTTATTGATTTGGTTTGAGCTTCTGTACAAGCCAATTCCCATTGTTCCTCCGAAATTTCAATTTGCAGATCTTCTTTCCAGTAGTTTAATCTTTTCAGTGAATTTTCACTTGAAGATAGTGTCAATGAGTTATAAAACTCTGAAATAATACCCTTTCTTTTACTATCTTTCATCATCATTTTTTCCAAGGATGAATAAATAGGTCGAGTGAGAGCTTTATTTTGATTTGATCGAATAAAGTTTCTAAGTTGAAGATATTTAAAAAAATGTGTTCTATTGAGATTAAATTTGATCCTCAGCTCTTCAAAAGACATTATGTTGTCTGCACATGGCAAATATAAATCCTGAATCTTTTGTATCCCTTTTAAATTCCATACTTTAAATACAGCGTCCGCTCTCCCTGGTTTAAAATATTGATTACCCCATATTGGACTAAATTGTGACAATAACTGTGGTTCTTTTAAATAGTTTTTAGCTTCACACCATATTTTGATCATATGCTTTACAAATGGATTTTTAACTTGTTTTTGTAATTTTTTTGCCGAATCTGAGTATATGAATATGGGAAGAGGTAAAGGTAAATTGTATGATTCCATTTCAGTCCAGTGAGGGAGATCATTTGATGAAAAATAATATGTCATAGACCTCAGTTGTGCCGACCAATAATACAACATAAAATTTGGACATTTCAGACCTCCACGATCAAATGGTAAATATAATAAAGACAGACGTAATCTAGCCCTCCTGTTGTTCCATATAAATTCCACTAACTTTTTTTTTATTCTGGAGAATAGATCTAAAGGTGGTGATAAGGGAATGTATTGAAATAAATAAAGTATTTTAGGTAAAATATTACTTTTAAGTATATTGATTCTCCCGATCATCGACATTGGTAGTGACATCCATCTCTGAGTTAACTCATTGATATCTGACATTAAGGCTTCATAGTTGACGCTGGCGACTGATTCTAGCTTAGGCATAATTTGGATTCCTAAATATTTAAACTGATTTACAACATTGAATTGATTTGCCTCAGGGGCTGGGTAATTTCTCTGGGTCTCATTTAGCATTAATATTGAAGATTTAGTTTTATTTATTTTATATCCTGATATTTCCCCAAAATTCTTTATTAAATTCAACAAGGTTGGAATTGATTTTTTTAGATTCGACATAAACAAAATTATATCATCGGCGTACAGGGAGATTTTATGTTCTGTTGGTCCAACTTTAATTCCATATATTTGTGAATGTAAACGTATCGCTATCGCTAAAGGTTCAATTGCCATAGTAAACAGTAAAGGTGAAAGTGGACAGCCTTGTCGACATCCTCTATTGATTTTTATTGGTTTTGAAATATTGTTATTTGTTAAGATTTCTGCTGTAGCATTATTGTATATTATTTGAACCCATTTTATGAAATTATTTCCAAGTCCAAACCTTTGTAGGACTTCAAAAAGAAAGGGCCATTCAACTCTATCAAAGGCCTTTTCGGCGTCCAATGATAGGAGAGCTGTATCCGGTGCTTCTTTATTAAAATAAATAATATTAAATAGTCTTCTTACATTATAGAAGCCTTGTCTACCCTTTATAAAGCCATTCTGATCTCGATTAATAATATTTGGTCAAATTTCTTGTATTCGTCTTGCTAAAATTTTACAGATTATCTTAAGGTCGGCGTTTAATAGGCTTATTGGTCTCATATTTTCACATTTATTAGAGGGCTTACCTGGTTTTGGCAGCAGTATAATTAAGGCATTATTTATGTATGATGGTAAATTATTATTTTGAAATGCTTCTAAAACCATTTCCAAAAAAGGTTTTATTAATTTATTCTTAAATTTTTTATAAAGGTCAACTGGAAGACCATCTGGTCCTGCACTTTTTCCTGATTTCATATTATCAATGGCTAGCCCAACTTCTTCTTGACTAATTTTAGACTCCAATATCTCCCTGTTTTCATTTGGTATACACGGTATAGATAGTTCGTTCAAAAACCCATTTAGTTTTGTTAAATCAGGTTCATTTTTGGTATCATATAATTTTTCATAGTAATCTCTAAAGGCTCTATTAATTTCTAAAGGATCTATAACTACCTGTCCGTTACTTATAATACTGGTAATTGGTGTTTTAATTTCCAATTGTTTAATCTGCCATGCTAATAATTTTCCTGATTTTTCACCTTGTTCATAAAAAGATTGTTTCAATCTTAGAAGACTCGAGGCAGCTCTATTCGCTGATTTTTTGTCGTATTCAGCTCTCAAAATCAGTAATTCATTCTCCAACCTTGGGTCACTTCCTGCATACACTTTTTCCTGAAGACTTTTTATTTTATGTTCCAATTTAGCTCTCTCCTCTCGAGTCTTCTTAGATTTTGATCCTGTATAACTAATAATATGTCCCCTAATAAAAGCTTTGAAAGCCTCCCACTTTACACATGCTGATGTTTGTGTAGTATTGATGTCAAAGAACTCGTCTATCTGTTTTTCTATATACTTGACAAATTCCTCATCCTGAAGCCATTTATGCTGAAATTGCCATCTACCTGATTCCTTTGTCAATTTTTTATCTACATATATTAGACAACAGGGTGCATGATCAGAGATCACGATGTTATCATAAAAGCAGTTTTGAATCTTGGACCTTAATTCTGTGGAAATCAAAAAATAATCAATACGTGAGAATGTCTTGTAGGTACTGGAATAACAAGAATAGGCTTTAACTTGTGGTTTCATTTCTCTCCATATATCTAACAATCTCAATTCTTTCATAAAATGATTAATAGTCATCCTACATCCAATGTGCGTACAATCCAGTCCTGTTGATCTATCCACACCTGGATTCAATGTACAATTAAAATCCCCTGCTATTATATGTTGCCCTGTAAGTGATGATAAGATGAGAAATAAATTAGCAAAGAACTTCTGATCATCTATATTGGGACCATATAAGTTCACAAGATTTATATTTTCTAATAGCAAAGAACCTTGAATGATTACATATCTTCCAAATTTGTCTCCAATTACATTTTTCACTTGAAAAGGAACTGATTTATGTATGAGAGTCATAACTCCCCTGGCTCGGGATGAAAATGAAGAGGTGAATACACTTCCCTGCCATCTACTCCTAATTCTTTTAACATCCTCCTCTATCAGATGAGTTTCTTGTAAAAACACAATTCTTGAACCCATGTCCTTTATTTTATTCATAACTTGTTTAAGTTTTTTTAAATTTTGTAGACCTCTGCAATTCCATGAAGTTAAATTAAAATTAACACTTTGGTCCATGATCAATAGAGAGTTTGGGATTACCTTGCAGTGTAAACATGCTCATACAGAGAAGCAAAAACATGAGTGGTTGAACATTCATCCTACAAACTACACACAAACAAATTTCCCCTTCCCACACTTGTGGCAAACCCCCCAAAATCAAAAGAAAAATTCTGTCTCCCGATATAGCCATCGACCGTTCCACACCCACGGGGAACAGCCTAAGCCACTCCTTCTTCATCCTCCCAATCACCCTAACTCTACTGCTTTTAATGACGTAACATTAACTCTCCTCTGTAGTTTTCCAACTTAACTCCAAAATTTTTAACAACTTTGTACATCATAGTTTTTTTTTTGTTTGTTTTGTTTTTGTTTTGTTTTTTTAATATATAATACAATCTATATTTTGTAAACTTACTATTTACTTCAAGTCAGTCAGATGCCTGTGCAAATGCTTAATTATTCTACCTTATATTTTGTTCATGCTTAGCTCCCACCAGTCTCTTCTTCTTCTTTGATCTTCTTGATGAACTCCTGCACCTCCTCTGGGGTCTTGAAGATGTGGGTTCTGCCCTCATACATGGTCAGCAGTCTCGCAGGATAGATTACACCATGACGAATCCCAAGGTTGCGCAGCTCCTTACGTATGGGATCAAACTGCTTCCTCAATTGCTGGATTCCTGTGGCCAAATCTGGGTAGAACCGCACCTGCTGGTCCTGGTGTTTAATCTCTCCTTTTTTAGCTCGTGCAGCGTTGAAGATCTTCATCCTGTCTCTGTTGCTAAGAAACTTCATAATTAAGGTCCTCGGCGGTCCCTTATCTCTCCGTGGGCCAATACGATGTGCTTTTTCCAGAACCACTGCTGATTGCAACTCCTCGCTGCCCAGCACCTCCGGAATCCACTTTTCCAGAAAGGAACATACGTCCCGACCTTCTGATTCCTCTGGAAGACCCACCAGCCTCAAATTATTCTGTCTCGACCGAGATTCCAAATCCAAAATATTATCTTCCAGAGATTTATTTTTTTTTTCCAAAGTGCGCACCTTTAATTGAAGACGGGTGACGTCATCTTCAGCACTAGCGAGACGGAGCTCCATCTGCGCCGTTCGTTCTACACAGTCACCCAATTCCTTTCTTATTCCTTCCAACGCTGTCATAATCCCATCAAATCTAGAGGAAAAGTCCGCTCTCATTGAACTCATGGCAGCCATCAGCGCATCTGCGCCATTCCCCGCAGATATCGCAGCGTTGCCAGCCTCCTCCGCCATATATGGAGTTTTGTTTACTGCGTCACAGACCTGAAAGTCCGTTAATTTGTACTGTTTTGGCGGCTCGCTTTTTCCTTTTCCTGGTTTTCCAGCCTTAGGCTTCGCCGACATATCTTCGCCCAAATGCTGGGATACGTTCTGTCCCAAATGAGAGAGTTATTTGCCGATTTTTTTTTTTCCAGGAGCAGAGCAGAGCGAGACACGTCCGTCCTACGTGGCAGCCATAACCGGAAGTCTCCACTATTTACAGTTTTACTATATTGATTGTTGTTTCATTGTTGATACCTTGTTGCAGTTTCACGTTGAGGTACTAATACACATAGGTTAGGATGCTAGCACACATAGATCTCTGATACAAACATACACATATTTTTTTTTACACATAATAGGTTTTTAGTTATTTTTATTGTTTTTATTGTTCTTTACATTTACATATAAGTATTAACTTTTTATTAAATCACTGCTAATCACTGCTAATTTACTGACACATAGAACGACAAATACATACACTATTTCATCTTAATTTATGGCTAATCACCATCACTGATTCAATTTTTCTCTTTTATGACTTAATTAGATGATTTCTTTTTTGAAATAAAAGGTAATATCCTCACATGCTCCCCAGGAAATGAAACATTCCAGCGGCGCTCGGGAGTGGCAGCGAGGCCGATGGCGGACTTTCCTCATTAAAAAGCGAGTTAGGATCTTTTGCAATACAATGCTTTAGCATAAAATGCACCGGAACTTGGCGAGCTGCCCAATGAGGTTTTAGAAGCCATAATGTTTCATCTCTGATGCTTTTTGAGCATCATAGGGGGGAATGATAGGATATTTTCAAGTTTCATTAATTATTCTATATGATTTTAATGCTATATTATTCTATTTTATATTATAATTGTTTCTGGTGCATATAAAATCCAATGTCTGGGTCACTGTGATATTTTCATTGCCTCAGAGCTTGAAAAGACTGTCTGTTTTCAGAGCAAGATTAGGATGAGCAAGATTGTGAATAATGATGAAAGTTTCTTTGTTTTATCATACCAAGCTGTACTGTATTGTCAGGATGACCAGATCATGTTAGAATGTCCATTGCTGACCACAGATAAAGAAGGAGTCACTTGGAGAGTTGGCTCCTGCCAGTCTAGCTTAGATAAGAGACCGGGGTATAAAAATCAACATCCTTGGATACATGTTAGGGAGTCGGTGCTGTGAAGCTCTGAGGCGAGTGTATGCTGATACTGATTTCCTCCTTTCTGATCAGAAGGAGAATAAATGACTCAGAACTTGGAAAACCGCCTATTGATTATTGTTTCAGCCTCAGTCAATTCATTTTTGTTCTAACACTAGTCAAAGAGGTTAAAAACTCAAAAGTCTAAAACGCAATAAAAGATTTAGAACCCAAATAAAAAACCTACAAAAATAAGTAAATATAAAATAAAATTAATAAATAGGTAACTAAATTATGTGCAATATATTGTTACATCTTGTTCAACTCTTTAACAGCAGCAGGAACAAAGCTGTTTTTGTAGCGCTGGGTTTTACTTTTTGGGACAGCAAACCTCCGTCTGGAGGGAAGAAGCTGAAAGTGGCAGTGCAAAGGGTGGGAATCATCATTTAAAATGGAGGTAGCAATCCTCTGTACCTGTCTGGTTTACAGGGATGTCAGGCTCAGCTGTGACTCTCCAAGCAAACGATTGGACCATCTAACTACCTGAGCCAAGGATTTCCTCTGTTTCAGTTTTATATGACCAAACCATGACACTAAAGAAAAGGATAAAACAGATTCAATAAAAGCCCGATAAAACATTGTCATTATGGTTCGGTCAATTTGGAAGCGTGCAAGTTTCCTTAAACAATCCAAATGTTGCTGACCCTTTTTGCACACCCTTTCACAGTTCTCTTCAAAGTTTAAATTACTATCAATAATCATCCCAAGATATTTGTAGGATTGTACACATTCAGTGGTCTGGCCTTTTAGTACAGTGACTTTGTGCCTGGGAGTTTTCCTCCTAAAGTCAATAATCATATCTTTAGTTTTTGTCGTATTCAGCTGCAGGTAGGAATCCTCACATCAGTGAACAAAATCATCAACTACTGGGCCGTGGCCACTCTCACCATCCTGGAGGAGACTGGCAACAACTGAATCATCAGCATACTTTATAATGTGTCTGTTGTTATGTCTGCTCCGACACATGTTTGTGTACAGGATGAAGAGTAGTGGTGACAGCACACACCCCTGCGGAGAGCCAGTAGAACACTTTTGGTCAGACAATGTGCCATTGACCCTTACTCTCTGTGTCCTGTTGGTTAAAAAATCCGGAATCCAACCCACCAGATTATTACTCAAATCAAATTGTTGCAGGAGCCTTTCATCTAAAATATGAGGTTGGATTGTACTAAAGTCGGGAGAAAAGTCCACAAATAAAAGCCTGGCGTGTGTCCCATTAAAATCCAGATGTTCAAAAAGCATGTTAAACAGAGTGATAGTGACATCCTCCACTCCTCTGTGAGGTCTATAGGCAAACTGCAAAGGATCCAATGCATGTTCAGTCTGCTTTAGGACCTCAAATCTGACCAGTTTTTCAAAAAATTTCATTAAAATTGAAGTCAAAGCAACTGGTCTAAAATCATTTACCGTTTTAGGACTGCTGGATTTTGGAACGGGGACAACCACAGCATCTTTCCAGATCTTAGGCACATGTTGTGTCTGTAAGGACTTATTGAAAATGTAGTGAAATACAGGACTCAATTCATGTGCACAGGACTTTACCATGCGCCTACATATATTATCAGGGCCCTGGCTTTTGTTCACTTTTACAGCACAGAACGCCCTTTTAACATCCTGCACCTCAATATTAAAGTGCTGATTGTCTTTGAATTTCTGTTTCAAATCTTGGGTTTCTGTGCTAAAATCAAAGGAGTCAAAACGACCATAAAAACAATTAAGAGCATTAACCAGCTCTGTGTCTGAATTAAAACCATCTAAAAACACACAATTACTGCGCTCTGTGCTCTGAAGGCCTGCAATAGTTTTCATACTGGCCCAGGCTGAACCAAGTTTCTTTGTTGCCATTTTGCTTTCCAACTGATTTATAATTCTGTTTTGCTCTTAAAATTTTGGCCTTCAGCTCTTTTGTGGCAACCTGTAGCTCAGAAACAACCCCCTGTTTAAAGGCAAGTACTTTCCTCTGTAAGCAGGATTTAACTGATTTTGTAACCCATGGCTTGTTGTTGGGATATATTTTGACACATTTACGTGGAACAATCATACCTCTGCAGAAAGCCATGTATGAGCATGTCACGTCCACTAAAGAGTCCAAATCATCTCCGCAGGCCAGTGTGAACAACTCCCAGTCTGTACAGTTAAAGCATTCCTGGAGGCAGTGCACTGAATCCTCTGTCCACACATTTATGTCTCTGGTCTTCGCCTTGTCTCTTCTGAGAGCAGTTTTATGTGTGGGCAGCAAATGTACACAATTGTGATCTGAGGCTCCTAAAGGAGGAAAGGGAATAGATTTATAGGCCCTCTCTATGGATCCATAGCACAGGTCCAATGTCTTTTTGCGCCTGGTTGGGCAGGAGACATACTGATAAAAGTTTTTAAGTGTCTTCTTTAAAGAAACATGGCTAAGGATAAAATCTGGAGCCTCTGAGGAAATCGACTGCAACCGCTGTACCACATCAAAGACGGTGCTGCAGGCGGAGGCAGCATCTGCCCTCGGGTGAATGTACACAGTTGTTATGAAAAGTTGGGGGAACTCGCGGGGCAGATAAAAGGGGCATAGCTATATGGACAGAAGCTCCACATCTGGTGTACAGATGCACTCTCTGACCGTGACAGATGTACAGTACTGTTTATTAATATATAAACATACGCCGCCCCCCTGACATTTCCCCGTTACCTCTTCCTGCCGATCCGAGCGAAGTGGGGCTCCAAAGCCATCAATACACAGGTCCGCATCCCAGTCATGCGCCGTAAGCCACGTCTCCGTGTAAGCCATGACACAACAGTTCTTGAAGTTCTTCTGATATCGTACATTTCCTTTGAATTTCATCCACTTTATTTTTCAGGGATTGTACATTCCCCATAATAATGGAAGGAAAAGGAATGTGGTTAAGCTGATGTCTCCTCAGGTTTAATCTTACGCCTCCACGCTTTCCGCGTTTCTTCCTCTTGTCTCTCTTTTCATCGCTGTGTCCATGAAAATCTCTTAAAATAAAATCCAGCAGTTGCGGCACAGACTCAAACACAGATGCTGCATTATCCATGTTTAAATGCAGTAACATGTCTCTGGAATACTGTATTCTTCCCGGCATGACCGCGATCACGCTTACTTCCAAGACAAAGAGCCAGTTGGAAAGAAACGGCAGTGCAAAAACAAGAAGGAAATCCATACTGATGGAACCAGGGAGCTCTTCGTTATATAGTCCACAAACATTCAAGGACAAAAACGGCACAGAGAATCACATTAAAACACCTTAAAGTGCATAAAAACAGAGACACAGACGTAGAACTTTTTTCACCCGCTGCCAGTCGCTGCGTGCGCATGCGCAATGCAAGTCCCCGGCATTCTACGTATACGGTGGGGCAAAAAAGTATTTAGTCAGCCACCAATTGTGCAAGTTCTCCCAATTAAAAGATGACAGAGGTCTCCAATTTTCATCATAGGTATACCTCAACTATGAGAGACAAAATGAGAAAAAAAAAATCCAGAAAATCACATTGAAGGATTTTTAATGAATTAATTGGTAAATTCCTTGGTAAAATAAGTATTTGGTCATTTA